>CM035837.1:232249172-232849172 GCA_020510985.1 Pholidichthys leucotaenia | reverse complement strand
AAGGAGTTGTTAGAGGACTCCATTTTAAAGAGACAAAGATCTTTAATACACTCATTCAGACTCATAGTTCTTGGAGCAGCTGTAAGTCTCTTTGGATCTGCACATCACTGATAGGTAAGTGTTACCATGGCGAAGGTTGACTCCATGGGACTCGCCATGGGACATCGGAAATGTATATCGGAAATTCATCGTAAATAAATATTCTCAATTTCTACAGCTTAAACTATTCAGAGTTTAAAAGTTAATTTAAAAATTATTAATTTCTACATAAGAGAACATCATACAATTTTTCTTGGTGGGGGGCTTTGAGGTTTTAATTAGGTCCATTTTTTTATCTGCAATTGTGCAACTACAGAGAGCCATTTAGTCACTAGTGGGTGTGCAATTTTTGCCTCAAATGTGTGGTTGTTATGTACTGTACATACGTTCAAAAATTTATAACTCCAAGACCTTCCCACCCCTCCCCATAAGCTCATGGATTGAATGGCGAGGAGGGCGTGTCCATGGTAACACGTTTGATGTCATGCTAACGTTGATGCTCAGTTATGATCATGGCTGTGTTCTGATGAATCTCAGAAAATTTCACGTCATTCTGGCCAGCGGCGCGTGAGTAATAAAACAGTTTTCAGCAATTCTTTCGTTAACCACTATGTGGCGCTATAACTTTTGTCAGGGATTTTGATGTAGTTGCGTTCGGGGTGGGACTGTTTTCCATCACGGAAAGTTTGGTGCACATCGGGCAAGTTTTGCCCGAGTTACAGCTGCTTGATTTTGTAAAGGGAGGAGTCAAAATTCGCCATGGCAACACTTCCTTGTCAGTTATGTGTTGTACACCCATATAGGACTATATATGACAGTCACCTAAACCTGTATTCCAAATTTCATGCTCCAGGACCTTCCCACCCCTCCCCATAAGCTCACAGATTGAATGGCGAGGAGGGCGTGTCCATGGTAACAAGTTTGATGTCATGCTAACGTTGATGTTCAGTTATGATCATGCCTGTGGTCTGATGAATCTCAGAAAATTTCATGTCATTCTGGCCAGCGGCACGTGAGTAATAAAACAGTTTTCAGCAATTCTTTCGTTAATCACTATTTGGCGCTATATCAGTTTTCAGGTATTTCAATGTCATTGCGTTCGGGGCGGGACTATTTTCCATCATGGAAAGTTTGGTGTACATCGGACAGGTTTTGCCCGAGTTACAGGTGGTTGAAGTTGTAAGGGGAGGAGTCAAATTTCGCCATGGCGCCCTGGCCACGCTTTTTGAGATTTTGACTTAATTTATACAATTTTTAATGGCCAATGCCTATAAATGCCACCATGTAAAAATGACCTCAATCGGAGCAGGTCCCTAGGACTAGTTCGTTCAAAGGCGAGGTGTGACTTTTTTCCGAATTGGACGTGGGGCGACTTTGAGGCAAGATGGCGGCCTTCCTGTTGGCGGTGGGTATGGGCCACGATGTTTTTTGCATATCTTGAGGTGATGCACACATCACCCAAATTTTATGTCTCTACGGCAAAGTTTATGGTCTCCTGTCTCCATAGACCTTGTACGTTTTGCCCCACCCACAAAAATGAGGGGTGGGGGGGCACATATGTTTTCCAGTTTATCGAATTTTTTGCTGGGTCTGAGGGGTTTGCCAAAAAAAAATTGCGTTTTAGTTAACGTTCAGAGGATGAAAAATGCGATCATTTAGGCAGAAGGCGAAGGAAAAAATAAAGAAACAAAGCAGATACAATAGGGCTTTTGCTAACTGACGTCAGTGGCTCAGGCCCTAATTATAACCTTTGGGTGTGACGAAAATTATAAATTTGGATTGTCATAGTCAACTGATCTACTGATTATTAAAACAACTGATTGACTAATCATAATTTGAATCTGGTGCTGCTTCTGATTTCTTCACCTTTTCAGAATAAAAACACAAGGTAAGAGGCTTTAGGTACAAAGTTACAATTCAGCATGAAAAAGGTCACAAATATGTCACCAAATACAAGCAGCACCGCAACTGATGAACCATTAACACTGGCAGGACAAAAGCTGCAGAGCTGTGTATGTGGCTGGTCAAATGTAACAACAGAGAGGGGCCTTAAAACCCATCAAAGCAGGAAAAAATGCTTTGGTGAGCTCAGTAAGGGGCCTCACATTGACCAATACTTATTAAGAAATAGGCCAAATCAGTCGAGTGAAGCCCAGAGGCAGGAGAACCCCCATAGTCCTCAGGGTATCAGCACCTCAGATGAGGCTCAGCTTCGCATGGACCCTCCTGCAGTCTCTAGCCCGGAACCCAACCAGTCACAGCCAGCAACAGTCTCCAGCTCAGAGCCAAGCCAGGCACAGCCAGCAGTAGTCTCCGGCTCGAAGCATAACCAGCCACAGCCAACACCAGTCCCTAGCCCAGAGCCCAGCTCACAACACTCAGCAACTGTCTCCAACACCAGGTTCAATCAACCATTGCCAGCAAGGGAAAGGAAGATGGTAGGAAGGAAACCTCAGATCCAGTGGCCTAAATCCAGCCAGAGGAGAGAATGGGAGACCACTGACTCAGATCTGGTCCTCCTACTGGAACAACAGAAGGGTCCTGTTGAAAGAAAGCTGGGGAACATGGGATCCATCATCTGCAGCTATGGTACAGAGAGTTAGTTAGTTAGTTAATTCCCTTTACACCATGTTGGTGTATGGGGCGGCGCCTATCTCCGTTTCTCTGACCCTAGGCCACACAACTATTGTAAGTAGTGAAAGCTACAGCGGGGGGTCAGTCCCCTGGTAGCTCTGTGTGTAACATTACTTTCTCCATTCCATTACACGGAGCACCACGCTAGAAGGCAGAAAGCACCATTTTTATATGGTCTTTGGTATGACCCGGCCGGGATTTGAACCCCTGCCTCCCGGGTGTGGGGCGGATGCTCTACCAACTGAGCCACCACTCCGGTATGGTACAGAGAGGTCTGGGGTAAAGGGTAGGACACCGAGGCAGCAGAAAGCCCCCGTGGACCAGATGAAGTCTAGGAGACAGTGGGAAATTGACAGATTGGTGAAAGAAAGGAGACAACGGAGAAAGCATTGGAAGAAAGCCACAGAGACAGAAAGAGTCAGACTTGGTGACTTGCAGACTGAAATAAAGCAATGACTGACAAAGCTGCAGTGAGCAGGGCACCTCAGATGGCAATGCCAAGAGGAAAGAACGGTCAAGAGCCCTATTCTACAGCAATCCTGACAGCTTTGTCAAAAGCCTGTTTGACTGAGAGAAGAGTGGGAGCCTTAAAGCGCCCATAAAAGATCTGGAAGAGCACCTGAGGAAGACTTGCTATGACAATTGGAGGCATGAGCCAGTCACCATCCCGAATGACATGCCACCAAGGCCAGCACTTGAGCAGCAAACGGACATAAGGCCCCCCCCACATGGAGTGAGGTGGAGAAGACCGTGAAGCAGACAAGATCAGCATCAGCCCCTGGGCCCAATGGTATCCCGTATAGGCTCTATAAGAACACCCCTGGAGCCCTTAAATACCTTTGGAAGTTGATGAAGGTAGCAAGGCAGAAGGGAGTGGTACCAAAGGCATGGCGAAGAGCGGGAGGAATCCTGATCCACAAAGATAAGAACACTTCATCCATCAGCCAGTTTCGCCAGATCAGCCTACTGAATGTGGAGGGAAAGATCTTCTTCAGTGTTCTGGCCCAAAGGGTCTCTACATTCCTGCAAAGAAACAACTTCATTGATACGTCAGTGCAGAAGGCAGGGATCCAGGGTTTCTAAGGATGTCTGTCTAGAGCATGCCAATATCATCTGGCACCAAATCCAAACTGCCAAGAAGGAATGAAGAGACCTGCATGTAGTCTTTTTAGACCTCACCAATGCCTTGGGCTCAGTCCCGCACAAGATCTTGTGGACGGCCTTCGAGTACTTCAGTGTACCAAACCACATCACACAGCTGGTCAAGCGCTACTTTCAGGATCTCCAGTTTTGTGTGACAGCCAGGAACAACACCACAGCCTGGCAGCACCTGGAAAGGGGCATCATGGCAGGATGCACCATTTCCCCTCTAGCATTCATCATGGCAATGGAAGTGATCATACAGGCATCCCGTTGGGTAGTGGGTGGTGAGAGGACCAAGAGTGGCCTGCATCTTCCGCCAATTAGATCGTACATGGATGATATGACCATTATCACAGCAACAAAACCATGCACTAGATGCTTGCTGCAGAAACTCCAGGATAACATCCAGTGGGCAAGAATGGAGTTTAAGCCAAGCAAATCTCACAGCATCTCCATTATTAAAGGCCAACTAACGGGAGTGCGGTTCCACATCAACGATGAACCAATCCCCACAGTCTTAGATAAGCCCATCAAGAGCCTTGGACGATGGTATAACACAGACCTCAGAGTTTGCATGTTCTCCCTGTGCTGTGTGGGTTTAATTCAATTCAATTCAACTTTATTGATATAGCGCCATTTCACAACAACAGTCATCTCATAGCACTTTCAACTGTAGGGGAAAACCCCACAATTGCAGAAAGACCCCAGCAATCAGGCGATCCCCTGTGAGCAAGCACTTGGCGATGGTGGAGAGGGAAAAACTCCCTTTTAACAGGAAGAAACCTCCAGCAGAACCAGGCTCAGGGAGGGGCAGTCATCTGCTGCGACTGGCTGGGGGGTGAGAGGATAGAGAAGATGAAAAGAACAGACATGTAGAGCGCAAACAGCACGATGGGGACTCAATCTATGGGAGAGAACAAACAGATGTTAATGACCAGCAAAAAAAAAAGAAAAAAAATATTTCATTGAAAGTGAAGAAAGGAGTGAGGCCCAGTGCATTACTGGAGGTCCCCCGGCTGACTAAACCTATTAGCAGCATAACTAAGGGAGGGTTCAGAAACACATCCCTCCCTAATTGTAGGCTATATCAAAAAGGAAGGTTTTAACCCTATTCTTAAAAACAGAGATCGAGTCTGACTCCCAAATCCAGATTGGCAGCTGGTTCCACAGGAGAGGAGCTTGATAACTGAAGGCTCTGCCTCCCATTGCACTTTTGGAGATTCTAGGTATTACAAGTAATCCTGCATTTTGGGAGCATAGTGCTCTGTTAGGATAAAACAGTAGTATCAGATCTTTTAAATAAAAAGGGGCCTGATTGTTTAGAGCTTTGTAAGTAAGAAGAAGGATTTTAAACTTAATTCTAAACTCTATGGGAAGCCAATGAAGGGAGGCCAGAACCGGAGAGATATGATCTCTCTTTCTAGAACCTGTTAAAACTCTTGCTGCAGCATTTTGGATCAAATGAAGACTTTTTAAAGATGTTGTAGGACAACCTGATAATAAAGAATTACAATAATCTAATCTCGAGCTAACAAAAGCGTGGGTCAGTTTCTCAGCATCACTCTGAGACAAGATGCTCCTAATCTTGGCAATATTACGCAAATGATAGAAGGCAGTCTTAGAAACAAATTTAATATGTGAATTGAAAGACAGATCTTGATCAAAAAATAATTCCAAGGTTCCTCACAGAGCTATTAAGAGAAAGAGTAACAGCATCCAAACTGAAAGTTTGATTTGGAAAGGTATTTCTTAGGTTTTTTTGACCAACTAGAATGACTTCAGTCTTATCTGAATTTAATAGCAGGAAATTACAAGTCCTCCTAGCTTTGATTTTCTTAAGACAGGCTTCTAACTTGGCTAATTGATTACTATCATTTGGCTTCATTGACAGGTATAATTGTGTGTCATCTGCATAACAATGAAAATGTATACAGTGCTTTCTAATAATGTTGCCTAATGGAAGCATATATAAACTAAAAAGAATAGGGCCTAGCACAGATCCCTGTGGAACTCCATGACTGAGCTTTGAGCTGAAAGAAAAAATTATTGACATGAACAAACTGGAACCTATCAGATAAATAAGATCTAAACCACTGCAATGAAGTTCCATTAAGTCCAAGACAGTGTTCTAATCTATCAAGTAGAATATTATGATCAATAGTATCAAAAGCTGCACTAAGGTCTAAAAGGACAAGTACAGAAACAAGTCCATTATCAGATGTGAAGAGGAGGTCATTAGTGACCTTCGCTAAGGCTGTTTCAGTACTATGATGGATTCTAAACCCAGACTGAAACTCTTCAAGTAAACCATTTCCCTGCAGGTGGTCAAATAATTGTGTAGCAACAACTCTTTCTAAGATTTTTGAAATGAAAGGGAGATTAGCGATTGGTCTATAGTTAGCTAAAGCTCCTGGATCCAGTGTTGGTTTTTTGAGTAAGGGTTTAATTACAGCAGTTTTAAAAGCCTGCGGTACATGGCCTAAAGTTAATGAAAAATTGATTATATGAAGAATAAAGCTACCAATAAGTGGGAAGACTTCTTTAAATAACCTGGTAGGAATAGGGTCTAAAAGACAAGTTGAAGGCTTGAATGAGGAAACTATTTTGTCTTACTCTAAAAGGTCAATTGGAGTAAACTCATCAAGACAGATATCAATTGAAGGAATTGTAGTAGTTACTGTATTTAAGTTAACGGTGGGAAGAATCTGATTGATTTTATCTCTGATGGATGAAATTTTATTATTGAAAAAGTTGGTAAAGTCCTGACTAGTAAGCTCTAAGGGAATGCTAGGATTGACAGAGTCCTGACTCTTTGCCAACCTGGCTACAGTACTGAAAAGAAACCTGGGATTATTCTTATTCTCTTCTATTAATACAGAATAATAACTCGTTCTAGCTTTTCTAAAGAAAAGAGCTTTTCATCTTTTCTAAGATGATTTCTCCAAGCTAAATAGATTTCATCTAAATCAGTGGAGCGCCATTTTCTTTCTAATTGACAAGTCTTCTGTTTTAAGCTATGAGTTTCTGTGTTGAACCAAGGAGTTAGAAATCTCTGATTAGACTTTTTCTTTTTTAAGGGGGCCACCAAGTCTAGAGTCTGATGCAGAGAAGCTGTAACACTATCTACCATGCTATCAATTACAGAAGGAGCAAGCTCTCCATAGCTTATTTCCATTGTGTTGACACATGGCATAGAGGAAACAATCTGCATAAATTTGGTAACAACATCATCTGAGAGGCATCTACTGTAGTACTATTTTTCTTTAGGAGCCAAATAGTCAGAAATAGTAAAATCAAAGGTTAACAGACAATGGTCTGACAGTACAGGGTTATGAGGAAGTACAGGTTTACTCCGGGGGCTCTGGTTTCCTCCCACAATCCAAAGACATGCATGTTAGGTTACTTGGTTGTTCTAAATTGTCCCTACATATCTGTCTCCTATAGGCCCTTAGAATAAAGGGTTAGTACTAGTGATGCGCTTTGAGTGGTCTTTGAGACTAGAAAAAGTGCGATATAAGTACAGGACCTTACCCTTATCCTCTCCCACAAATCTGCAGCTGTGGCTTGGAAAGGATCCAGCTTGCCCTCTGTGTACAGCCCCAGCAACAATCAAGCACATCTTGGTTGGCTGCAGGAACAGCCTCATTCAAAGTAGATAAACGTGGAGACACAACCAGGTCCTCAGGTGTCTAGCCGATAAACTTGAGTGCAAGAGAGTATCCATCAACTCCCAACCCTTCAACAACCAGGATGTGCGCCAACACCTTCAATCATTTGTTCAAGCGGGGGCTAAGCTGAGAACCGGTCCCTTACTTCCTGATCTGGGTCCACTGAATGCAGCCAGGGATTGGCAGATGCGAACTGACTTGGATCAAAGGCTCATTTTCCCTCCGGAGATCGCAACAACCACCCTGCAACCAGATCTCGTCCTCTGGTCTAATTCATCTAAGCTCACCTATATCATTGAGTTGACAGTACCCTGGGAGGACGATGTTGAGGAAGCTTATGAAGTGGGAAGCTGTGGTATTCCAACTTAGCAGCTGAGGCAGACGACAGAGGCTGGAAGATAAAGGTGTGCCCGGTGAAGGTAGGATGCAGGGGCTTCATAGCTGCAACAACTGTAAAGCTGCTCAGGGAGATTGGGATAAGGGGACAGGATTACAGACGGGCAATGAAAGAGCTGGCCGATATCGCTGAGAGGACCAGTCACTGGCTGTGGATTCTAGGTCAAACAGCTAAACCACGGGACACACACACAGGTTTGATCAACCTGTGGTGGGTCTGCCTTGGTGGAGGGTGTCACATCAAAGGATTCCAGCATCAAAACAAATCATGGAATCATCAACATCAAAGGATTCCAGCATCAGGACTACAATTTTTAATTGTCAACATCAAAGGATCCCGGCATTTAAGTACGAGGAGACGAAGAAGAGTGATGTCTGAAGACAGAGTTGAGGTTCGATTGGACACAGCATAGAAGGACTACAGCTCCTGACCAGATAGAGTGATGATATAAAGTGAAGTACGTGGTAGCTGGTCGACGCCGCCAAGAGGAGCAGTTGCTGGCTGGGAATGAAAAGGAGTGATACCATCTTGGCTTCTAAGGCAAACAGCTAAACCGTGGGACACATACCCAGCCTTGATCAACCTGTGGTGGGCCTGCCTCAGTGGAGAGTGTCTTGTGATAAACGGCCGAAACACCCGGTGATGCTGAGGTACACAACTGACGATGTGTCCCAGCGGTGAAGCTTTATAGTAGCCATCTCTCAAGAACTCCCCACGGACTCAGAAGTGGTGCAAACATCAAGGATTGTAACAGCTAGCCCTTTCATTGAACCAAAAACGTTCAAAATTTTAAACAAAATGTACCTTTATGAAAAGACGTTTAAAAAATGAGAAAATAAAACAAATTTAGGAGAGAATGGTAACAAGCAGGTGAGAGTCAAGTTGGTACTGCAGATTACATTATAGCCTGTAATTTTGAAAATTATGAAGGTTTTTCTTAAAACATCTGAATAGTCCTGAAAACATTGCCTTATGAATGTAAGAGCAATTTAGCTATGGTTAATGCAGCCTATTTGTTACATTAAAAAAAACATAAACCCCAAACTATAAGCAGCTACAGCAGGATAATATAACCACAGACAGGCATTCACCACATTACTTCTGTCTTCATCTCATTTCTATACTCTGAGACATGAGGGGGTTTTGCTCCTTTAAACATATTACATTAATTTAGTGTAGTCTGTTATTTCACAGGGTCAGGAAGAGGGTCTAAATAGAACAGGGAGGGAGTGGGCTTATTTAAAACTATTATCAGTTCATCATTTGTATCATATTGAATATATGCTGGCCTACCTGTCAGCCGTTTCCCCCAAACTAGACACTTCTACAGGTAAATGAGCGCTGCATCAGACCTCCCGTCTCTCTTTCTCTCAGTTTACCCATGTTAGAAATCTCTGTTGCACAGACAACTCCTGGGGCTGTTAACAGACTTTTTTTTTTCCCCTTTCGGTTGGTTGAATAAATCACGCTGAAGCAGCCACAATGGAATGAAAATAAACCTCTGGACACTTCAGACATCAACACTGCTTCAGGGTGAAGTAAAACTTTTCCCCAAAACGGTGTTGTTGACATGCAGGAAAAAAATGTGAACAGATTATCCGCATCCCTGCACATTTTTTTTTTTTTTTTTTTAAAGATGGCAGCAGTCTGGAACGGCCTTAAAACTAAATTACTTCCTCACAACCAGACGAAGCTGTTCCAAGCACGGAGTGCCGCTTCCCGTGCCATGTTTTTTTTTTCCCATTTCTATGGTAGCACGTAAGTTCCGTTGGCAGGGTAATGGACTTCAAATATTGCGATATTCATTTTTACACCAGTATCAAAATTTATACCGGTGTTATCGTGAACGATACAATATAGCACACCCCTACTGACCCCCTCACTGTAGCTTTCACTACTTACAGTAGTTGTGTGGCCTAGGGTCAGTGAAACGGAGATAGATGCTGCCCAATACACCACATGGTGTCCCACATGCTGTGCAAGGGATTAACTTAACTAACAATTAGGAGGAAAATATTATGGATTCCTGAAAAAAAACACAACATTACTAGTTCTCTGTTGCACCACCTCTGGCTTTTATCACAGCTTTCTCTGAAGCATGGACTGAGCCATTGTCAAACAGTATTCTTCATCAATCCAGCTCTAACTTTCTCTTATTGCTGTTCCTAGATCAGCTTTGCAGGCTGGAGCCTCGTCTTGGACCATTTTCTTCATTATCCACCATAGATTTTGAATGGGATTGAGGTCCAGACTATTTGAAGGCCATACCATTGACATCAGAGGTCTTTCTTGAAGGAAAGTCTTCACACTTTTTGCCCTATGACAAGATGCATTATCATCCTGAAAAATCATATCACCATCACCAAACATCCTTTCAACTGATGGAATAAGAAAAGTGCCCAACATTTCAATGTAAACGTGCACTTATTGAAGATGTAATGACTGCCACCTCCCCTATACCTTTACTTGACATACAGCCCCATATCATCAATGATTGTGGAACTTTTACATGTTTTCTTCAGGCAGTCATCTTCATCAATTTAACTGGAATGGCACCAACGTTCCTGCATCACCACCTTGCCCAATACAGATCTGTCACTGAATATCACTTTCATCCAGTCGTCTACAGTCCATGATTACTTTTCTTTAGAAAACTGGAACTTTGTTTTTTTCTGTTTATGCGTTAATTAATTACTGCATCGATGTGGCGTGGCATGAAGGTGATCAGCCTGTGGCACTGCTGAGGTGTTATGAAGGTCCAGGTTGCTTTGATAGTGACCTTCAGCTCCGATGACTTTGGTCTTGATAAAACACAGTGGGCAAACACCAGCAGATGACCTTCGTTCAGATAAAAGTAAATTTTGCATTTGATTTGGAAATCAAAGTCCCAGAATCTGGAGAATGAGTGGAGAGGCACAGAATCAAAGTTGCTTGAGGTTTAATGTGAAGTTTCCACAGTCATTGATGATTTGAGGAACCATGTCATCTGCTGGTGTTTGTCCACTGTGTTTTACCAAGACCAAAGTCAGCGCAGTCATCTACCAGAAAATTTTAGAGCACTTCATGCGTCCCTCTGCTGACAAGCTTTATGGAGAAGCTGATTTCATTTTCCAGCAGGACTTGGCACCCACCCCACACTGCCAAAAGTATCAAAACCTGGTTTAATGACCATGGCATCACTGTGTTTGATTGGCCAGCAAACTCCCCTGACCTAAACCCCATAGAGAGTCGATGGAGTATCGTCAAGAGGAAGTTGAGAGACACCAGACCCAACAATGCAGACGAGCTGAAGGTCACTATCAAAGCAACCTGGACCTTCATAACACCTCAGCAGTGCCACAGGCTAATCACCTCCATGCCTCGCCACATTTATACAGTAATTAATCCAAAAGGAGCCCTGACCAAGTATTGAGTGGTACATGGACATACTTTTCAGTCGGCCGACATTTCTATTAAAAAACATTTTTTTTAAATTAATTTTATGTAAAATTCTAATTTTATGAGAAACTGAATTTGGGGTTTTCATGGGCTGTAAGCTATAATCATCAAAATTAAAATAAATAAACACTTGAAATAGATCACTCTTCTGTGTAATGAATCTATTGTGGAGGAATGAGATCAGGCAAGATGAGACGAGCTGGAAGGTTGCAAGTTTTATTTCCTCCATCATCATGAGACACACATCGTAGCTCTGAGCTACTGTCCTGTACTGTGTGTGCTGTTGAGGCATGTACCGTCAGCTCTTTTATATGTTATACAAACAGAGAGAATGCATGGCACATTAGCATATTGATATACATATCAGTCAATACATACGATTAGCATGACCAACTGGCGCCCGGACGTCTTCTCCTTAATCTGGGGATGTCTAAGCAACAGTCCATTGTTCTGGCTGTCCCCCAGGGGCTCTCTGTCCGTATGTGAATGGTCCGCTGCTTCTTCTGGACCTACTGAGTGTGAGGATGAATGTCCCTGTAGATTGTGGTGGGTCACCACAGGGCTCCCCCCAGAACACTCAGAAAGGTCTGTGACACCCCCCCCCCGCCCCGTCGTTTGGACCCCAGCTCCAGTAGAACTGTCTTGCTGTAGAGGGGTGTCGGATGGCATGTCAGTCAGTGGGGGGGGACGGGGGAGGGGTGGAAAGGACAGTGTGCTCCACTCCGAGTTCCAGCACGTTGAATGGCCGTGGACCGTGGGTGCACGGGGCCGGTTCGCGTCATGCGTAGTGGAACAAGACGGCGATCGGCCAGCTTTAGGGAGTGAGATGCGGGAAGAGCGCTGTGGAGGAGGAGGGGGAAGGGGGTGGGAGTGAGTGCCAGCCCGGGACGTCAAAGGTGTCTGGGCCGCGTAAAAATTGCGTGTGGATCCGCAGTGGTGAGGGACTTTCCCGGTAAACCAGGGGCAGTGATCCGCAGCGGCTGTGAAAAAAAAAAAAAAAATTAAGTCTCCGACTCCTCTCGCAGCTCGGTCCTGCGAGGATGTGGGGAAGGCGAGCGGCCAAATTCCCCGAGGATGCGTAGCAGCTGTGAAACAACTGCAGCTGTGTGAGGGACTTGGCGGTTAGGCTTTAGGTGCAGACGCAGCCTAAAGCCACCAGGGACAGCAATCGGCTAAACTCCCGGTGTGCGCTGTGGCTGAGAAACCTATACAATGTCCTGTGTGTGGGCTGCACATCTGCTTCATTTGCGTGAGCAGCCCTGAAGATTCTGAGGGTGGCGATCGGCCGTGTTTCTCGGGCATGTGCAACGGCAGAGGACGATGTATCAGTCTGTGGAGCCGGTTCGTCTTTGTGAGTGGCGTGCGCTTGGCACAGTGATCACATAGCTGGCAGTTGTGCTGTCCTCGTAATCCTGCAGTGTGCGTGCGGGGCTTCTGTGCGCGGGATGTCTGCTGTCGCAAGCTGAGTCAGGGCCGGGGAACTTGGAGGAAATCAACTCAGTCGGCGCCTGTGATCGTCCCCGTTCAGGCAGCTTCCTTTGTTTCGCTTGTGTCGCCGTTCATGGTGCAAGTCGGTCCCAGCGCTGCGCTCCGGAGAGGATGAAGAGGTTGCAAGCGTTCTCTGGTCCTATGTGTCCACAGCGCTGTGAGAGGGAGCAGATGGTCATTCTCTCTCATCAGGTTACCAGTGTGGAGAGAAAAGATCAGGCGAGGGGCGCACCATGACACGTCTAGGGTCACCAGTGTGGAGGAATAAGATCAGATGAGGGGCGCACCATGACACGTCCAGGGTCACCAGTGTGGAGGAATAAGATCAGGTGAGATGAGACGAGCTGGAAGGTTGCAGAGTTTTATTTCCTCCATCATCATGAGACACACATCGTAGCTCTGAGCTACTGTCCTGTACTGTGTGTGCTGTTGAGGCATGTATCGTCAGCTCTTTTATATGTTATACAAACAGAGAGAATGCATGGCACATTAGCATATTGATACACATATCAGTCAATACATATAATTAGCATGACCAACTGGCGCCCGGACGTCTTCTCCCTAATCCGGGGATGTCTAAACCATAGTCCATTGTTCTGGTTGTCCCCCCAGGGGCTCTCTGTCCATATGTGAATGGTCCTCTGCTTCTTCCGGACCTACTGAGTGTGAGGATGAATGTCCCTGTAGATTGTGGTGGGTCACCACACTATATAATATATGGGTTTCACTTTCTGAAATGAGTGACAAAAAATACTGAACTTTTTCAAGATATTCTAATTTTTTGAGATGTACCTGTATGTAACCCCTGGGTTATTGTTATAAGTGCGCACATAACTTCTAAATAACCCTTGCATAATATTAAATACAATGCATTGTGACACTTTTCACATATCTGCGGATGTATTGCTACATTGTAATATTTTTCACGTATCTACATGAAAAATGTTCACAAATAGTGCAACATTCTTGGCTTTTTTTTCTTTCTAATATAAGCTTTACATATAGTGTTTTAGTCTTTTCTCGAATTTTCTACAGAAGCTCATATTTACCAGTGCACATAATTGGGCCATACTCTAACTACCTCCTATTCGCTGCCTACTGATCAGTCAAGGACAATATTTGTGTTTTATTGTTGTGATTGGCTTTTGCTGTTGGGGGGTGGGGATTGTGTAGTGGTTTCTGAGATTTAACGGCTTTTTTCTTCAGTAGTAGTCGACTGGTGGTTGCTCTCGGGGTAGGCTGTGTCTATCACTGCCTGTGGACGCCAACCGTTGGACTGGCTAACCTAGCCAAATCTGAGTTTTTCTGAACTTAGAGGTTTTTTCTTCAGTAGTAGTTGGTTGGTGATCGCTCCCGGAGTAAGCTGTGTTTCTTGCTGCCCGTGGATGCCGACCGTTGGACCTGATAAACTAGCTAGCTGAGTTTTTTCCCTGGACCTAACTTTTTTTTTTCTTCAGTATGTAGTTGGCTAGCGGCCGCTCCCGGAGTAGGCTGTGTCTATTGCTGCCCGTGGACGCCGACCAATGGACCTGCTAACCTAGCTAACTGTGAGTTTTCTCTGAACTTAAAGGTTTTTTCCTTAGTAGGAGGCTAGCGGCAGCTCCCGCAATAAGCTGTGTCTATTGCTGCCTGTGGACGTCGACCGTTGGATCCGCTAAGCTAACTAAAGCTGTTTTCCAGAGCTTTGGTTTTACCGCAGAGATTCTTTTGGCTTTTGGCTGCCGTTTAGAGCGCCTGGTTAAGGAGGGCTGCTCGTCTGTGCCCTCTGCTTTGTGAACTGTTCAGTGGGTGCCGTGCTCCCACCAAACCAACGTCCAGCTGGAGTCGTGACCAGGGTTTGGGTTTGGCCAAATTCCCCGCAATAGAGGATCTCCACCAACGCTGAGGACATCACTGGATTTTTCCCTGACTACTCGACCCGCTGAGGACATCGCTGGATGTTTTTCTTCTTTTTTTTCTCTCCCTCTTTCTTTCTCTCATTGAGGACGTCGCTGGATTTTTCCCTGAGCCACTTTGTCATTTTGCGCCATGTTCTTCATCCCCTGAGACTGCTCTCTGCTGTCCGCCCTTACAGACGGTAACTCTGGTATGGGTGAGTACCTCGCTTCACCCCACAAGGTTATTAATGGCAGCCACCATTTGGTATTAGCTGTTGGAGTGGCATTTTAATATTAGAACAGGCCTGCAATGTCGGAGACCTTTTTATTATCACTCGGTACCGAGTAGGGACCTTTATAGACCTACAAATTAATAGGATATGCCGGCTTAGATTTATTAAGAATTCTGTTTGTTTGTGAATCCTCTTTTGTGATTTATTGGCTTTTTCCCCCCTTTGAGCGTGTGTTATTTTTTTTTCGTGTTTTCTTTCTTTCTTAGTGCATGTTGCTTACCCAGCGGTTATTTAATGGTTTTGTGTTATATGTTTGAAACTGTTTCCATTGCCTTGGTTCCTGCTGCTGACCAGTGGGCAAATAAATCACGGCTTTTTTGAAATATATCAAATTGTTTGCTTATTTTAAGGAAGGTTTACACCATACACCCTACAGTTTTAAAGCTATCCTACACCCTTTTCACACAACCTGATCTGAATTAAAGTAGCCCTTCATGCACTCTACTTACTTTGTAGGCTAGATATTTGTATTTACACTGGTTTAGTTGGCCTAGTCTACAAGTTAGAGTGTAAGTACATGAACTTGGGCGCTGTTCATAGTGGTAAAGCGAAACAGGCGTTACATGTACTTATAGTTTTTTCGAACTCTCCTCACCAACCCGACAGCAGGAAAAACCTCCCTTATTTTGAAATCCAAATGTTGGCATGTTTAGTTTGAAGGCTGCTGATGGATTAAAATCATTGACTTTGTGAATTTCGGTCATCTTAACTTGCCACGTACACAATAGGGAACGTAATATTGTAGTGGCTGGTGAAATATATCCTCAGCAATTCATCAGCCCCCCTTGCCTTTCCCTTCATATAAAGCTGGCTGCATATGAATTCTAACCACATCTCTTAGCAAAGTGACTCTTCCGTTATTGCTCCCGTTTCCAGCGGGTTAAAACCATGATAAATGCCTCCAGCGCTTACATACCTCTTCTGAGTTTTTTCCACATTTAAAGTACTTTAATAAACTCATGTTTCTGTCGGACAGTCATGCTAGTGAGACACTCTGCCTGACAGGAAAACTTGCGTGGGTGGGCGCTTCTAAACTCCACACGGATGACAGCCATGCGCGTTGTCCGTGTGCGCGCTTGCGGAAAGTCATTGCTTCATATGTTTTTCTTAAATTCATGTCTCCTCATTAGAGTGGCAGTAATTTTTCTGGTGAGACGGGCTGCTAACCAAGAAATGTTATCAGAGGAAACACTGGGGTGGACAGTTCACGTGCATCTCCAAGAATTATTTCTCAAACAATTCACATGAATCCTGTTGTGCTTACTTGTTTCCTCCTCTCCTCTTGACTTTCCTCTTGGCAACCAGCGCTAGTGCCACACAAAGAGGACATCTGTGAGAAAAAAGAAAATGACGACATTAAAAGAAGATTGTTGTCTTAAGAGGTGACAAAATGGTTCCAGTAACACTGATGTTTCTGGAATAGTGTGTTATTTCCTTGTCTGGACTTGTTTAAGTTGCCTAAAGGATTACAGTGCTGTGGAGAAGAACCAGGAAGTGACATTTTCCAGCTCAGACCAATTCCTCCTCTTCTTTCTCCTCCTACATCAAAGTTAGAAAAGAACCTTCAAAAACTGGTGGGCAGGTAAGCAGCACTGATCAAAAACCTCAGACGTGCCCCACTGATTTAAAACTGCATTTATGAGACAACAGGAAGGCCACAAGGCCAAGTAAAACAAAACATCTTCTGTGTGTGCTGCCATTAAATAAATGACTCATTTTAAACATACGACTGCATTGCAAGCATTCCTGCCTAAAACAGGTTGCCCAGTTAGTCTTTACATGTCCAAATGTAGGCTGTCTTTGAAAGTGGGACATAAAGAGGTGTATATGTAGGCAATGTAGGCAAGACATGTTAGACTTGGACAAATATAAACAGGACTGAACGGCACTAAGATTTATTTGATTGTGTGAATAATATTAAATACAGAACAGACCTAATTATTGAAAACGAACATCAAATCTAGCATCGGTGAGTGTTTAGGAACCCTTGTTTATTCGTTTGTCAGATCACTTATTTGTCTGAACTCTTAGGACTTATATTTATAATAGTGTTGTATCTTGCACTTTGGGAGTAGGAGTTGTTCATTCACCAGCTGTTAGAATTATTTGAGTTTATATCATTTTGTTTAGTAATGAAGTAAACTAATATTGAATTTCTTCTATGTATCATCAATAAACTCAAGCAGTATTATAACATGTCACTTTTACAAACATTTGAGACCCATTCTATTTTATTATTTTCTATCTTAGCAATATTTGGTTATTAAAAGCTTTTTTAAACCCTAATCAAATGAATTAATGACAAAATACTCAACATTATCACAGCAGAAGAACCTTTGTGGCTGCAACCGGTGCATCATTGTTGCCCATTTGTCAGTAATTATCTAAATGAAATGATTTAATTCATTATTTGGGCATTTTTGTGTCCAGTTTGGTCCCATTCGTTATTTAAATCAAACTGTGCATATGTAACTGCATACATATATGTCGTACATGCAACGTGAAAACTGGTCTGTGCGAAGAATGAATGAACTGACGTAGCACCGGTGCGATGATAATCTATTGATAGTAACCGGCATTTTTATAAGCCTTTTAATTTTGTCGCCCTGTATCAAACTCAGCACAGATCTGTGGTGGAATACACTGATATATAGAGTTCAATGGTTGCTGCTCATTGTCCTCCATTACCACGGACAGAACTGCAAACGCACCCAACATTCTTTTTCATATCGGCGCTGAACAACTTTCATATTTAGAAGAACAAACATGTGTTTGTGTGCGCAGGCTTCACTTTTAAGTGTCGCATTTAGTGCCACACAAAGCGGGTTATGTTTTATTTCGGCGGGGACTGTCACAGGAACAAAGAGCAGATGCGAGGTGAATCGGGATGCATAGACTGCTCCTCGACGACTGCTCCTCGTTTCTGTCATGTGCAGGGTCGTTTTCACCCCGTCATGACTTGTGGCTGCAGGGCTTTGATTGTGCTTATTATTTTCAGCAGGCAGAATATTTGAGCCTGGTGCTCTGCCAGCCCTGCGGCCCCGCCTCCTCCTCGCGCCAGACATTCACCGGCTGTATTGTTTCACCACATGCACACGCACGCACACTCACACATGCGCGCACGCAAACACACACACACACACATATATATGCTGCGTAATCTTGCAGCAGACACATGAATAGATATGAGCCCAAAGTGCGGTAATGTAACATGTTTATTAACAATAGGAAAAATATACAAAATGTCCAAATAACAGTCACTGACAGATGGGGAGACAACCGGCTACGAGCTTAGTTGGGGTAGAGGAAATGCCAAGTGAGCACCAGGCTGAGCAGGAGTGGAGAGGAAGGCACAATTAGGGAAGACTTACGTACATGTTGGAGCGGAAAGGCTCAGAGGAAACAACACGGTACAGTCCAGGGAGAAGCCAACAATCACAAGCCAGGATGTCCAAGACTGACTTACGCTGTCACACTGACTGATCACACTGCCTCCCATAAGTACCCAAATCCCTAATGAAGGCAAGTGGACACAGCCGTGTGGAAAGCCAGTGCGTGACTGACTGGAATATGTATGTGTGTGTGTGTGTTTGTGTGCGCGCATGTGTGAGTGTGTGTGCATGCGTGCATGCATGTGCATGTGGTGAAACAATACAGCCGGTGAATGTCTGGTGAGAGGAGGAGGCGGGGCCACAGGGCTGACAGAGCGCCAGGCTCAAATAATCTGCCAGTTGAAAATAATAAGCACAATCAAAGCCCTGCAGCCACAAGTCATGACGGGGTGAAAACGACCCCGCACATGACAGTTTCTTCCAGCTTCTCCTGGGCCCACAGTGCGTTCAGTTTGAACGGGTCTCTGGAGGAGGAGTGCAATGGAGAAAGAGGAAGCCCCATAAGGCGACGGAGGCTGTTTTTTGTGGTCTACTCTAGGGCTGTCAAACATGTGGCCGGTGGACCAAAACTGGCCCGTTTGTTTGTATAGTGTTGCGAGTCTGTTTAGGTTAAGATTGATGACTGATGTGGAAAAGTATGCAAATTTAAAATAATTTCTAGATCTTGACAAGTTCCTTTTAATCATGAAGTGAAATACTATACTTTAAATGTTTAAGCTGCACTACTTGCACAGTGGTACGGGGGTTAGCACTGTTGCCTCACAGACAGAAGGTTCCAGGTTTGAATCCCCAGGCTGGCAGGAGTAGGAACCTTTCTGTGTGGGGTTTGCATGTTCTCCCTGTGCTGCGTGGGTTTATTCCAGAGGTTCTGGTTTCCTCCCACAATCCAAAGACATTCATGTTAGGTTACTTGGTGATTCTAAATGGTCCCTTGGTACAGTATATGTCTCCAACAGGCTCTTAGAATAGAGGGTTAGTACTAGTGAAGCACTGAGTGGTCTTTGAGACTAGAAAAGCACTATATAAGTAATAATGCAGTCAAGACATCGAGAACAGAGTATTTTGCCAACATAATCTCAACCCATAACAATAACCCTAAAGTCCTTTTTGCAACCATTGATCACTTAATCAACCCAGATTTAAATAAAAACACAAACCTGCCATCCGACTCTCTCTGTGAGAGTTTTGCAGACCACTTCAGGTGCAAGGTTGATTCTATTAGATCCAACATTTTATCTGAACAGAAGACTACTTTTAATGGAATCTTGGACTCACCTTTAGCTGAGGAAATGCTGGATTGTTTTGCCCTGTTTGATGCTAAGATGCTTGGTACAGTTTTCTCCCAGGTAAACTTGACCTCCTGCCTTTCAGATCCGATTCCCACATCACTTTTTAAAACTTTTTATGGATTCTTCGAACATGAGATTTTAAACATTGTAAATTGCTCTCTTCAGACTGGTGTTTTCCCCATTGCCTTTAAAACGGCTGTGGTGAAGCCCCTTTTGAAGAAGAGCAATTTAGATCCTGATATCCTCAGTAACTATCGACCCGTATCCAACTTACCGTTTTTAAGTAAAGTTTTAGAAAAATTTGTTTTTATCCAGTTAAACAATTGTCTTATGGACCACAACATTCTCGAGAAATTTCAATCTGGTTTCAGGACAAACCACAGTACCGAGACAGCCCTTTTAAAAATCGTTAATGATATCAGGTGTAACATGGACTCCCACAAACTGTCAGTCCTGGTGCTGCTGGATCTCAGCGCTGCCTTTGATACAGTAGATCACCACATTTTATTACGCAGACTCAAACACCTGGTGTGCCTCTCAGGTACTGTTCTTGAATGGTTTCATTCCTATCTCACAGATCACCGCTATTTTGTAAGTATGGATACATGTTCTTTGGCAATTCATGAACTTAAGTGTGGGGTACCCCAAGGTTCAATTTTAGGGCCAATACTTTTTAATCTTTATATGTTACCACTTGGGGATGTTATCAGGAGATAGGGCATCGATTTTCATAGCTATGCTGATGATACACAACCGTACATTGCCACGTCTCCTGATGACACAAAACCAATTAATGCCCTTTTGAACTGTATTTTAGATATAAAGTCATGGATGGCAGAGAACTTCATACAGCTCAACCAGGGCAAAACAGAAGTTTTAATCATTGGTCCTGAAGACAAGCAAAAGAAATTTCTACCAAAATTGCTAGGTCTAAAACCCACACATTGTGTCAAGAACCCGGGCGTTCTTTTAGACTCTGACTTTAATTTTTATTTCACACATTAAAAATGTAACAAAAATCGGATTTTACCATCTTAGGAATATAGCCAGAGTCCGCCCTTTTCTCTCTCTTGCCAGCACGGAGGTCTTGATGCTTTTATTACTAGTCATATAGACTATTGTAATGCCCTGCTCTCTGGTCTTCCTCAAAAAAGAATATCACATCTCCATCTGCTCCAAAATTCAGCAGCACAAGTGTTAATGAGGACCAAGGGGCGGATGCATATTACACCAGTTTTGGAATCGCTGCATTGGCTACCCGTGCATTTTAGGATCGATGTTAAGGTTCTCTTAAGGCACTTTTCCCATTAGCCCAGCACACTTCGGCACATCTCGATTCACTTCGACACGATTCGGCATGCTTTTGTCTCCATTACAACCGTGTTGAGCTGGGGTGGGTGGGATTTCTATAACAGCGAGGCGGCGCCACACTCCCGTGACGTAGAACACACGACCCAAGCGAAACATAACACATACAGCTGTACAAGGCCACTCCTCGGTCTGTGGCTTTTTTCACCGTAAACGCCAAAAAGGACCGCCAGACAAGGGTACAGGCAGCGAGATGAAACACTCTGGAAATAGTTCTGCAGCTTCTGGGAGAGCCAAAGGCGTGAGGATACAAACTAGGTCATATATGACGGTAAGCTAATATTGCTAATGTTGCTAATGCTATTTTGCTATGAGTACGTCGTACTACACTTTAATGTCTGCAAGTTATCGCTGTTAGGTACTAAAATACGTACGCTGTGTGTGTTTCAGATGGCTCTGTTGTGGGGAAATTACTGCTTCATTCGCTCTGGGCGTTCAACACTGCCTGTCACGGATTTCATCAGCCTGTCACTGATGTCAGCACAGCTTCACAAACGATCAGTGGTTATAGAGCTTAAGAATGTCTGTAGAAACGTTTATTTCCTGTGCAACAAATTGCTCTGATCTGCTTGAAAATCATGGAGAGACTGTTGAGAGACAGTTTGAGACATCATGCACGTACCTGCTTCTGCACTGAGTCTGAGATGTGTCACAGAAAAAAATGATCAGCTTACACAACTTGATCGCCATGTTAATAACTATATTAGCCACAAAATATATATTCAAAAAGTAAACTTCACTGAGTTAGGTATAATAAGATATATTTGACAGTTATCATGCATTTTAGGCCAAAACAAACTTGATCTAGGATTAAAAGCAATTAAAATAATGCAGTCACAAGGTTACATGGAAAATACTTGATTAACTAGATACATGTACTGTAGAAATATATATTCTCTGCATCAACAATGTACTAGACATGCATTCATGTCATATTGCACTGGGAATTGCACTGACAATAAACCTCTGAAGTTTTTGCAGATGTCTCTTTTTTTATATGTGAAGGTTACCACCATGTGGCATAAATTAAATACTGAAAGATTGGAAAAGCTAAGAATAATCCAGCAGTTTGAGAAATCACTTTTGGTTTGGTGTAAGTCTGTCAACAGAATTATGAACCATAAAGCAGTTTGTGTTAAAATGTTCAATCCCATTAAACCTAATCCGGGGGCTTCCAATCATGTGTCATGCGGGGCCAACATCCTGCAGGTTCTCTCTTCTACCCAGTCTCTTCAGCAGGTGTTCTCACTGATCAGTCAGTGGAAGAAGTTCAGTGGAATCTGCTGTTGAAGACACTGGTTGGAGGTAAAGCCTGCAGGGTCTTGGCCCTCCATGGCACATGATTAGACACCCCTGCCCAAACCCATTATGATGAAGAGCAGATGCTAATATGACCCAGAATTCCTCCATATACTGGTACTGTCACTAAAGTATGCAGGGTCTTCTGTACATTCTTCTAACAATATAGGCTTCAGTTAATAAAATAATTGTTTTGGTTACTTTTTTCTTAAAAATGAGCCATTATTTTCAAGGTCACCGATTAATCCTTTGTACAGTTGACTCTTTTCCCACCGGTGTCTTAAATAGAAAATCAAGATAGAAAATCATGATGCAAACACATAAGTCACTAAATTGTTTATTACCATCAGCAGCAAATTCCAGATTATTCAGAATGTGCAAAATTCAAACTGTAAAAAAAAAAACTGGAATGGTCACACGCTGCCTCACTGAGAAGCAACTGGATCGGTCCGTACTGGTCCTGGTTCGACAGATCTACAGCCTGCATCTCTGTAAATAGTGAGGCAAGGTCCAGTTGGGGTGACAGTTTCCCTCTTGCCTAGACAAAAGACAAATGGGTGGTGGTTAATTAAAGCAAGTTTAAAACTTATTTGGGAAATACACTTGTTGCTAAAAGCCAGTGGTGGAATGTGAATTAATGAATGAATCTTTATTTCGGATTGATTAAAAGTAAAGATTAAAAGAAAATAGAATAATATAACAAAGGGGAAAAAAATCTAACAAGGTCGAATTAAACAATAACTCCTCTGATTATACAGTTCAACATAGGTTATCTGAAATGGGTGATGGCTGAAGCTGCAGCTTATATTGCCCACCCATATTTCATCCACGAAGTCAAAAGAAAAACAAAAGAGGAGGGATTACAATTTGAATGTGACAATAAAGTACTTTGTTGTTGTATTTAACCACAATTTTCATGTAGCTGCACTTCAGTAGATTTTACAAGGGCTGCGTTACATTTAAAATCATCTCTTTTTACTGTGGCCTCAGCAATCAGAATGAATTAATACATTCACTTGAATGGAATCTAGTACATTAACTGAAGTTGTGCATCACCGAGTATGGAGTCGGTCAGTCAAAATATGAAGTTTTTATCAATAAAAGTTTGTCTTGTCTGTAAAAGTGTAAAAGTGTCTCTTCTTGCCCTGGCTTCATGTGTGGGCGGTGTTTTGTACTAGCATTGCTAAAATATAAAAGGAAGCACTACAATTGGTCTCAAATATTTTTAATGTGTCCTGTTACTGCATGAGTTTATTGATGATAGACTATAAACTACACATATAAAGTAAATTATATTGATAACTGAACATCTCACATTTGCCAAAACATACAGTTATGAACATAATTCACAAAGGATCACAAAAGTGATCTGACAAAAAAATAAATACATTAACAAGCGGTTTATTTTACAGTTGATGTGCCATATTCACACAGTCAAATAAATCTCGGTTCAGTCCCTTTTATATTAAGTGGAAATTGTGCTACTATGGTTTTGACAATTTACCTATAAAAGCAAAGGATTTCAGTACGTTCCACAGTGGCGAGGTCCGTTGTGGGGAGGCTGATTTCCTCCTGCCTAGATGAACGACAGAAATGGATGATGGTTAGTTTCAAGCAAGTTCAACACATATACAGGCACATCTCAAAAATTAGAATACCATGAAAAAATTCAATATTTTTTTCACTCATTTCAGAAAGTGAAACCCATATATAGATTCATTACAGGGACAGTGATATATTGCAAGTGTTTATTTTAATATTGATGATTACGGCTACAGCCCATATTAACCAACACCTCAGCGGCCAACATTTATATTTAAAAACTATTTTTTAAAGTTAATTTTATGTAATATTCTAATTTTTTGCCAAATTGAATTTGGGGTTTTCAGGGGCTGTAAGCCATAATCATCAAAATTAAAATAAATAAACGCTTGAAATATATAACTCTGTGTAATGAATCTATATAATATATGGATTTCACTTTCTGAAATGAGTGACAAAAAATATTGAAGTTTTTCATGACATCCTAATTTTTGGAGATGTAACTGTATTCGGGAAATACACCTGTGAAATTCAGTGGTGGGATGTGACAAAAATGCTTCGTTTCCCTGACATGCACTGCAGGATCCACAGAATAGGTGTGTGTGTCTATTCTGACGCTTTAGAAAATTATATGAATGACTTTATAAATTACTGGTTTGAAAAAGCAATTTTAATATGACGAGATTTTGGCTTGTGTGGTCCATTTCACCAGTATCCACAACAGGGAGGCTATAACCCCTGGCATGTGGAAACATTCTAGCATTAAATTGCACACAATTTAATGCGCAGCACCAAAGTGCAATAAAAAACAAAAACCAGGACTTTAACCAGGATTAACATATTTCATCGTTTTGCTCTCACAAGTGAATATTTAGGAGAAAACAAGCGTGAATCAGCAGTTGGTACTAGCTAGCTACTAGCTAACACTCGTTAGCTAAAACAAGTTAGCCAGCACAAAACGGCATTAAATTGCACACAATTTAATGCGCAGCACCAAAGTGCAATACAAAACAAAAACCAGGACTTTAACCAGGATTAACATATTTCATCGTTTTGCTCTCACAAGCGAATATTTAGGAGAAAACAAGCGTGAATCAGCAGTTGGTACTAGCTAGCTACTAGCTAACACTCGTTAGCTAAAATGAGTTAGCCAGCACAAAACGGCGCTGTATGGCTCAAAAAAGTGAGCTTACCACCAACAGGATAAATAAGCAAACAGATGCACATTATTACAAATCACTCACCATCGATGGTTCTCTCACGATCGTCTTCAGCTTGCCCATAGTCCGGTTTCTATGCTGGCCAGCCATCTGTATTATGGGTCCGGGTCACTCCTCACTGTGGAGCTGCCACCAAGCAGAGAAAACTCCGCACCTCTTCATTGGACCACGGTGTACAGTTCCGCAAAACCTACAACGCTGTCTGTATTAATATCGTATTTACTCCGTGACCGAGTTAGTCCGAGAAATATTGCATATGGCGTTCGTTATCAGAAGACGGTGAAGAAGGTCGCTTTTGTGACGTTAAGACCTGACCAATCAGCGGCGACCAGTCTTTTAACGTCACAACACGGTACAGCTCAGCACGACTAGACCCTGCCCTTGAGCGAGGCTGAGAATCGCTGCTGTTAAACCGTGTTGGGGCTAGTGGAAAGACTTACGAAGCGTGATGAGCTGTACCATGACGTGCTAAGCCGTGCTAGTAGAAATAAGGCTTTAGTAGTTTTTAAATGCCTCAGTGGTCTTGGGCCTTCTTATCTATCTGAGCTGCTCTTATCTTATGAGCCCTCACAAACCCTGAGGTCCTCTGGTACTGGCCTTTTAATGGTTCCCAAAGTCAAGACCAAGACCTTTGGTGAAGCTTCCTTTCACTATTATGGTCCTCGTCTGTGGAACAGCCTGCCAGAGAGCCTCAGGGCCGCAGAGTCAATAGATGTTTTTAAGAACAGGCTCAAGACCCACCTTTTCAATTTGGCTTTTAATAAACCTGTTTAACTATTACTGAAGTAGTCATTTACTGTATGTTCCATTGTTTTATGTTCTTTTTGCCGCCATTTGTTCTTTGATTTTCTCATCTTCTTATTGATGTGTTTAGGTCAGTTTTTAAGTATGGGTCTTTAGTTCCTGTTTTTATGTGTTCTTAGTTCTTTTTGTACCTTTTTAAATTTTGGCTTTTAACAAACCGTTTAACTATTATTGAAGTAGTCATTTATGTTCCATTGGTTTACATTCTTCTTAGCTCAATTTGCTTTTAGATTTTCTTATTTTTATGTGTTCTTAGTTTTATTTTGTATTTATGTGTTTTAGCTCCAGTGTTTCCTCAGTGGGTCCCCTCATGCCGGATGCTGCCTGGCCCATCTGCAGGGGTGTTGGTCTCGTGGGTCGCTCTAGCTTGGGTGGGTGGGGGCTTTATGCCACTGCCTACAGCTGTGGTGCAGGCCCCGACCTGTACTGGTTGGGGCGGCCCTTGTGGCGCCTTCTGTGGTTACTGGCTGTATGGTGTCCCAGCGTGGGGGGCGCCACAGGACGGTTGTTCCTTCACATGGTGCCTTGGTGCTGAGCAATGTCTCTTTTATTTTATATGTGTGTAAGAGAAGTAGGGGGTGATGTATGTGCCTGTGTGTGTTGTGTTTGTGGGTATGTTTATGGGAGGGTTGGAAGGGGTGGGGATGCATCATGTAAAATATGTAACTAAATGTTTCTATTGTTTTTATCTATGTAAAGCACTTTGCGCAGCATCTAATGTTTAAAAAGTGCTATACAAATAAAGTTTGACTGATTGATTGATTGAAGTGCAGGTCCTTATCCTTGCAGTCAGTTTTAGCAAAGTAACAGATGTTTTTATTGTGCTACATGACTATGAACCTCTGTAGCACCAGTGCTATGAGCAAAAAAAAGTTAACGTACAGTCCTGGGTATACAATTGATCTGGCCATTCCGCTCCACAGCCATGGCGGTATTATTATTAACTTTCTAATTTTTAGATACTCGTGTGAGCACACCAAGAGGAATGTGAGCAGGGACTCGCGGTCCTGCAAAGAACAGTGGTAGCACACAGGTAAAGCAGCAGCTAGGACTCCTGCCTACAGCTGACCAGACTGTGTAGGATTGCCTATCACCAAAGGACCTCAGTTGGCCGGTCCAGCTGCTACTTCTCATGGTGTGTTCTGTGTTGGATACACCAGTGTCCTTTGCCGGACCCCAAGTCCCTGCTGGTGCCCCTCCCGGTGTGCTCATGCGTGTCGTGTTCGCCACATATTCCAAACTCGTTTACACCCTATGCAATCACGGCAACATTATAATATTTTTTAAGTATTAAATCTTAAGTATTATCTTTCTTTGGGCCAGTTTGCACTTCCTCGTTTTGTTCACAGAGAACGCTTTGGCGACTGGTTGTGACGCCATGTGTTATCCAATCAGCAAGGAGTCAATCCTAAACTCTGCCCAAACTTCAAGAAGCCTGAGCATGAGAGAGTGATGGCTAAACTTTTACTGATAATAATTACATATTTTATCTGAACATCTCCACACTCTGGGATGCACACCCTTTTAACCTCAGCAAAACACACATCAAATCTTAGGTCAGTCTGACAAACAGTTCGAGAGATATGTGAGGAACAGACACAGGCTCATTGCATTTATAGGTAGATAAAACACCCCTTTTACATGCTTTTAATGTAGCTATGTAAAGTATTAACCCTCTGAGTGTGTATGTCGCACAAGTGCGCCTGTCAGCTGATCAGTCCAAACAAAGCCTGTACAGCTGAACAGCGTGTGAAATGTACAAACCATTTAAAACCACTTGGTGGCCAAGAGGTGTGGCTTTTCACTTACCGCAAGAACTGGAAATGGTCCAATTCAATAAGTAGGTCAAATCAACATTTGAAGCCCGCCCCCTTTCATTCTGCTGTTTGACACGGAGGAGACAGGATGGCGAGGAAGACGCTCTCAGCTGAAGAGGTTTTAGCACTGGTATTTGTTACTCCTGGTTCAGAGGAAGAGCTTAGCCCTAGTTCGTCATCTAAGTTAGAGTCCAGCTCTGATTATGTGCCTTTGGACAATGGTGCAAGCAGTTCTGGCGAAAGTGGAGACGGACATCTTGCGCGCGACGCTGCAGCTGTGTTTTCTGTGTCCAGCCGTGCCCAAAATGGCACAGGAGCCTCGTCTGCAGATTGTTCTGCTTTGCCAAACCATGGTCGCGGAGCGAAAAGGTCCAGAGCAACCCGTGGGCGATGTTTGGGTGGGCAAGAGTGCACAGCCAGTGCACATCAACGTGCGCCATGTGTGTGCGGTGGCAGGACAACAACGGGTAGTGGCGATGCGGCAGGAGGTTTGGACATGGACAGCTGGGAGCTTGTTAGAGATGAAGAAGTTTATCAGCCGTGGCTGAAAGCATTTGAACAGCCAGTTGGATATCGTGGAGAGAGAGACCTGTCATCTGCGCCCGCCATTGATTTTGTGTTGCTGTTTTGGACTGAGGAATTCTGGAAGCTTGTGACCGACGAAACAAACCGGTACATAAACTGTGCATAAACTGTGTTTCATTTGCTTCATTTTAATTTAGTGTGAAACAAATGTGCCATGAGATTGGTGGGGTTTTTTTTAATGATTTTTAGTAATTTTGGCAATGAAGGGACAAAAGGCCATGTGGTGACAATGTGTGAAATAAATGTGGCATGAAATGGGTTTTATTTGCCTTACAATGCTAATTTTGAGGTCAAACTTTGTATGTCCCAAACAGGTACGCTGACCAGGTCACAAGCCAAGCCACAGCTAACGATGCGCTGAAACCCCGGTCCTGAATTCAAAAGTGGACTGCAGTAACTGTGGAGGAGATGAAGGTGTTCATGGCACTCCATCTGTCCATGGGAATACTGCAGAAGCCTGCACTGAAGGACTACTGGGGAGAGTTTTGGCTGACATTTACTCCTGGATATAGCAGAGTGATGACATACATCAGGTTTGCAATCATCCTGTCTTGCCTTCACTTTGCAAACAATGACAGCTGGGTTGAATATGGACAGCCAGGGCATGATCGTCTTTTCAAGATCCACCCAGTCATTGACTGTGCAGTGCCACGTTTTGCCGCTACTTATGCTCCAGGCAAGGAACTCTGCCTGGATGACATGACAATTGCATTCAAGGGGAGGTCGACCTTGAGACTTTATAACCCCCAAAAAACGGACAAGTATAGCTTCAAGGCATTTGTCTTGAGTGAAGCCAGCACAGGCTATGTGTTGCGGTGGTCACTGTGCAATGCACAAACTGGCGATGATCGTGACAGTATGGGCGCAACTCATCTTGTTGTGCGTCAGTTGATGGAGCCATACACTGGGAAAGGACATCACGTGTACATGGATACTGTGTGGGACCGTCAGCAGCAACAGGAGAGGTAATTTGTTTTTATTTTTATTCATTTTTTGTGTGTTATTTTTATGCCGAATTATTTATGCCAGTTTATTCATGCCATTATTTATGCCATTACTGTAGGTATGCCAAGGGATCTCAGACCAGCCCTGTTGCCGTTGAGAAGGGGAGATGATCCAGTTTTCATGCGGCATGACAAACTGCTGGCCTGTGCGTGGCATGACGCAAAGCGTGTCACCATGCTCTCATCGATCCATGCCAACATTTGCGTCCGGAAACGCATTTGCACAAAGGGGAGTGCGACTGGTTTCCGTGACATAAACAAGCCTGTGTGTGTGACAGCTATAACACCTACCATGGGAGGAGTAGACAGGACTGACCAACAAATGAAAACTTACCTGTTTCCACACAGGGCCAAGAAATGGTGCAGCCGCATTTTCAACGCACTCATGAGCATCTGCGTTGTGAACTCCCACATCCTGTACACTAGGTGTAATGCTGGTCCACACAAGCCCCTGAAGCTATTCATTCAGGAACTCATCAGAGGTTTGCTTGAGAGGCACAAGAGGAGTGAGGGCAAGAGAGCTGGAAGGCCTTCACAGCAAGCTTTGGAGACGCCACAGAGACTGACCGAACAACACTTTATGGCCAAAAGTACTGGTTCACGTCCAGACTGTGTAGTGTGTTTGGATTAGAGCCGTCCCCAAGGTCGTCACCAGACGCACTTCAGGTGTGCTCAGTGTGGGGTAGGACTGTGTGCTGTGCCTTGCTTTAGAGCGTTACCACACAGTCAAGAACTTCAAACTCTGCCACCTTGACAGATGAGGGGAGATACTATTACTGACAAAATGACCACAATGACCAAAAACATAAAAAATTGGCTTTGTTGACTGTCATGGTAAAATTATATGTCACATTTCTTGTACTTTTTTTACCAATGCGTTACTAATGTGTGTTATGCACATTGGTAAATAAAATTTCTGAAATCACAACCTTCTCTGTCATCTACGACTTTTTTTCTGGAAGGTATTGAACATTTCATTGGTGCAATATGCAAAATAGGTCTAATTATGCACTATGCATGGATGCAAGTTCACTTGGCAGACACTTGGGTTCCTCTGCAACATTTTTGTAATTGGGACTTTGCGTCTATTACCGTTCTGAAGCTATTGTCATTTGAAAATTTGAGGTCATGCTCTGCGTTTTCCTGCAAAAAATTCTACACACTCAAAGGGTTAAATTATGCCTCAACAAAAACAATAAAAGCTCAAAGATAAGCATTTCTTTGTAATACACCATTTACAGCAAACTAAGTTACACATGCGACTTTCAACAGTTTCAGTGGATGAGTGGGTGTGCGGCAGTTTACTCCGACAGACAAATCCTCTTGGCACAATACTCACTAAATATTGACGGCCAACTATTAATGCTTAAAGCAAACACTGACTGGTTTTCTGGAGCAGTATGACCCACTGTTGAAAGACACTCGTAAGCTTCATTAGCTGGAAATGCAGTGCAGGTGAAACTGGAGGAAGAATGACTATTGTAATAATTTACTTCTAAAGAAGTTTACGTAAACAGTCTGCATATTACTTCCCTGTAGCGTCAAAAAAATCAACGTCACAGAAAAGAATGATTCACTTTAACTCACCTTTTCTGCTTTTTTGCAATAATGTTGATCATGAAAGATGGAAGGAAAAACTTACTTTGCTCAAATGATTACTTATCAGTCAAAAAAGAAAGGATAAAATTGCATTTCTTCACTGTCTCAAGTTGAAAATCATCTGATAAAATAATGTCCAGTTGAAGTCATTTAACAACAACCATTAAAACTAAACTGTTTTCAGACCAATTTAATCAATTTAAACAGTTGTGTTGTAAATTAATAATTCATCCAGTATGATGGTGTTTTCTTTTAAAAGCTATGGACACAGTCGTTAACTGTTGGTTAAGATGTAAATAAGTGCAGAATAAAGGTACAGTATATTTTATGACATTAGAATATAGTGAAAACGGTCAGGACTTCAGGGCTTCATGACAGAGGCAGATGCCTTCATGTAACGTTTGTATTGAAGGACACATTTAATTTTGGACTTCTAGCATTTGAGAGATTTGAAGATGATAATAATAATGTTTGCTGGACCCGACGGCATCCCAGGAGCGGTGGTCAAAGCATGTGTAGACCAGCTGGCAGAGATCCTTACCAAGCTGTTCAACCTCTCCCTGACACGCCACCGTTCCCTGCTGCCTCAAGGCCTCCACCGTCATCCCCATCCCCAAAAAGACTGCAACAGACAGCCTGAACGACTACAGACCCATAGCACTTACGTCTGCAGTCATGAAGTGTTTTGAGCGACTGGTGTCCCAGCACATCAGGGGACTGTCCCCCGCCCCCCGCTCCTCCAACCCCCACCAGTTTGCCGTCCAACTTTAAGAAAAGTTTTCAATAACTTTTAATGGCACATGGGTATAGATGATTGTCACTACAAATGAGTTCAATCAGACAAAAACCCTAGGACGAGTTCAATCAAATGCGAGTCAATTGCGCGAGATGGAAATCAGGTCACTCCCACTTCATGCCAAAATGGCCGACTTCCTGTTGGGTATAGACCACCACTTCTATGGAGTTTTTTGGATGTCTTGACATGATAAACGTCTCACACGATTTTCATCTTTCTCCGCAAAAGTAAGCATGTGCCACTCTCCATTGACTTCACATGTTAGGTGGCGCTGTAGAGCCATTTTTGTGGGGTCATTCACATTTCCTCCAAAATATTCAATTTTTCGCCAGTCTTGAGGTCCCGGCAAAAAAAGGTGAGTTTTCATGCACGTTCACTACACCAAAAATGAGATCTTAGATGGAGAACAAGAAAAAAATTAAAATTAAAAAAAAAAAATTCTAACAATTACAATAGGGCTCTCGTCCACTGACGTTGTCAGTGGCTTGGGCCCTAAAAATCGACAGCCCTCTGCCCTCCCTGGAGGACATCTCCAGATCCTCCTATCTAAGGACCTTAACCCCCTCTGGAATTTCCCCTTTGTGGGACTAATAAAGGCTTATCTTATGATTAAAGAACAACACTGTAGCAAAGACACTGAATTGCTAGCCGTTAGCATGCGACCGGCATACCTCCCCAGAGAGTTCTCACACGTCATCATTACTGCCATTGATGTACTCCCCTCCACAAGCACTGAGGCAGCATGTGACGTCATCCACATAAGGCCCTTTTCCACGGGCCCCGCTTTCCCCAGCACCACACCAGCGCCCCGGTGTTTGTGCATTTTCCATGAGCCCCAGCACCGGTTAGCAGGCGCTAACCGGGGCTGGTTGTCGTACCTGATCTAGGGCAGGGTCCATCCATGGCCCGACTCGGCCGCGAAGTGACGTCAACTGACTGCTCGCCGCTGATTGGTCTGGTTGTAACGTCACGAAACGCGACTCTGCTGAATCTCCACAGGCGCCATTTGTAAAGTTGTTCAGCAGCGAGTAAACACAGTGGCCGGCATATATAATATTTTCGTTATAAGGATGTCTTGCCGTAAGGGTATCCCCTGGACAAACGAGGAGGTGCGCACTTTTCTTTTTATTTTATCCGACGATCGCATCCAGCGCGAGTTGGATGGAGCTACGCGCAACGAAAAAATCTACCAGCAGGTCTCAGAGCACATGGGAATAAAAGGACACATCCGTACTGCCAAACAGTGTCGGGAGAAACTTAAAAAAATGAAAAGCGACTACCGAGCGGTGAAGGACCACAACGGTCGGAGTGGGGTGAATCGAGACATTGGGCTCGACACGGCGTCAGTCACACCATTGGAAACCGTGGACAGTGAGTGTTGTTTTTTTTATACTGCGCTTTTTTTCGCCAAATTATCCTTTCTGTTGTAAGCTCAATGTTTTTAATCCATCATAAGGTTGTAGACTAATGGTTGTTACTGAGGATTGCTAGCCAGCTAATAGCTAGCTAGCTACCCATTTGTTGTGCAGCCAAATCCTTATTCACGCTTGCTTTGTGATCGTTATTCGCGCGCGAAAAAAAACGCTGAAGTTATTGTATTCTGGTTAAAAACTTTTTTATTTTTGTGTACATGTTGCAATGATGAGGTTTATTGCGTGCATTTTCTTTCTAGAATCACTGCTCATATCACAGCGGTCCACCTCAGCGGACTTCACGGGGGTCCACCTCAGCGGACATACCACACCGGACTGTCCTGCGTCTCCCGCCGGAGGGCCAGATGAATCGACACCGATCTCAGGCCCCTCACCAGCTCCATCATCATCTTGGGTTTCACGTCCGGCTGCTGGTAAGGAACCATAACCACCCTTTTTTAAAAAAGGTATAGCGGACAACAGGCTCCAAAAAGAAAAATATAAACAATTTAGCTACAAAATTGATTAATGGAATTTCCAATAGGTGCATAATAATGAATTTAAAGTGTTTTTCTATATGTACAAAAGGGTGATTCTTTGGTCTTAAATTATCAGTGGTCCACAACTCGGTTCCATTTTAGGTGTGGTGACTGAAGTGATGTTGTAACTCCTGTTTTATAAAACAAATCCCAGCTCATTAACTGCCGTTGAAATCAACATGCTTCATTGAAATTTTTTGCGCCAGCTGACTGTATTAACCAATTTTGATTTCTGAGACCACACAACAGGAAAATATTGAAATATTTACCCAATATTTACTCAACCATCCATCCATCTTCTTTATCTTAACCCTTTTTAGTTTGCGTGGGGGCTGCAGCCTATAGACGATTTTAAATTTAATAATAAATGTTCAAACCTTTTTTTTTACAACAGTAGTTGTAGTGTAAATTAAATACAGAACAACCGCACAGAACATGTTCCAAAAATGCAGCTAGAAAAACCACTTTAGCTTATTTGGGAAGGCAAATTTGTTTGCCGGGGGTCTGCTGCCGATGACAGCACCCTGGGTGTTGCAAAATCCGCTCTACTGCGGGACAGCTACATGACAGTACAGCTTATATACAGCAATGCAGCATAGTAGGCTTTGAAATGTGTGATTCTATCTATGTTTTGATCCATCTTTAACAAACATGCCTTTCTGTGTTTCAATATAGTGAAGAGAAAAAGGGACAACTCCATCGCTGAACTTACCTCAGCCTTGGAACGGCAACATGACCAGCAACAAGAACAACGGCAACAACACCACGAGGAATACCTACATCATTTGCGACAGGTGGCCGCAGATGCGCGTGCAGATGCGCGTGCAGATGCACGTGAAGCCCTGGAGCAGGAAGCAGTGTTACGAAGGGAAGAGCTCGCTGACATTGCTACATTCCACCGCGATTTCATGAGCCAATTTGGCCGGCTTGTTGACGCAATTAATAGGCGTGTCTAACCATGTCTCCACAAAACCAGTCTTGTTTTTTTCTTTGTAAATTTATCTTCTGTAATAAAATTGTAGTGTTTGCATCAAAAGTCTGGTTTATCTGTTATGACACCATATGGGAAAAGACAATAATTACATACAAATTGTGTGCTCACTCCACATGCTGCTGTCCATCTGGTCAGGTGTATAGCATTGTAATGTTAATTTAATTTATAATAACACTACAAAACGTATAGTCTTAGTATGTTTTTGATTATTCTGCTTTGCTAAATTATATCCAAATTTGCACAGCTTCATACATTGCGCTCGATCTTGTAGATTATTTATGTTCTAAGCATTTTTCCATGTGCACTTTAACTTCTACAGTTGACAGTGATAAAGCTAAGTACATGTAAATGGAATGCTGCGTCACCATTCAAAATTTAATAAATGAAGACGGAATCTATAGAAAGATTTCCAATAATAACACTAGACCCATCTGAGAAGGATAGACAACAGTATTTTTTGGTAAAAAATGTTGTTACAAACAAGTTGTGCAAAATTTCAATTAGCCTTTGATTTCCACCTATTCCAAAGTGTCTTTGTAAAGCTAAATTATTTGAACATGGTCTGTGTTGTTTTTCTGGTTGTAATTCACATTACCGCAGCAGTTATTTAATTGAAATTGAGTAAAATTTCTATTGGCTTTTAAAAATTATTAGAATTCATTTTTTAATTAAAAGTGGGAGACAATTACATGTGAATATGAAATTTATCAACACATGCATTCTAGTTCAATTTGCATTCCCCCCGTAAGCCAAAGTGGCTTGTTTAGCTGAATTTTTGGAACATGGTCTGTGTGGTGTTTCTGCTTGTGATTCACAGCACCAGAAAAGTTGTTTGAAATCAATTGAGGAAAATTTTATATTAGCTTTTAAATAAAATTAAAAATCTTTTTGTAAGTACAAGTGGGAGACCAATACATGGGAATATGAAATTTATCAACACATGCCTTCTAGTTCAATTTGCATTCCCACATAAGCAAAAACTGAGTGGTTGAGCTGCATTTTTGGAACATGGTCTGTGTGGTGTTTCTGCTTGTAATTCACAGTACCACAACAGTTATTAGAAAATAATTTGAGGAGAATTGATATTAGCTTTTCAATAATCTTACAAATCATTTTGTAAGTACAAGTGGGAGACCATTGCGTGGGAATATGAAATTTATCAACAGATAACTCATAGTACAATTTACATTCCCACCTAAGCAAATTTGGCTTTTCTAGCTTCATTTTTAGAACATGGTCTGTGTGGTGTTTATGCATGTTATTCACAGTACCACAACTTTTTTTGAAAATAACTTTGGAGAAATTAGTATTACCTTTTCCAAATTGTTAAGAATAAAGTTTTTAGTAAAAGTGGGAGATCATTACCTGGCAATCTGACATTTAGCAAACCAATGCTTATAGTTCAATTTTTATTCCCACATAAGCAAAAAGTGAGTTGTCGAGCTGCATTTTTGGAACATGGTCTGTGTGGTGTTTCTGCTTGTAATTCACAGTACCACAACAGTTATTAGAAAACAATTTGAGGAGAATTGATATTAGCTTTTCAATAATCTTACAAATCATTTTGTAAGTACAAGTGGGAGACCATTGCGTGGGAATATGAAATTTATCAATAGATGCCTCATAGTACAATTTGCATTCCCACGTAAGAAAATTTGGCTTTTCTAGCTTCATTTTTAGAACATGGTCTGTGTGGTGTTTATGCATGTTATTCACAGTACCACAACTTTTTTTGAAAATAACTTTTGAGAAATTAGTATTACCTTTTCAAAATTGTTAAGAATAAAGTTTTTAGTAAAAGTGGGAGAACATTACCTGGCAATCTGACATTTAGCAAACCAATACTTATAGTTCAATTTTTATTCCCACATAACCAAAAAGTAGCTTCTCCAGCGGAACTTTATGAAGATGGCCTTTGCGGTCTTGCTGAATTTAATTACCCCTACTGTAAGAGATAAGCATTATGAACAACAGAGGACAGGTACATATATAAAACACAACATTTTATTTCCAAAAAATATATTTTTCAATATGTATGTACAGCAATTTGTATGACCTTAGAATTCTACCTAATGCTACACAAGTACTGCATCACAGCATCTCGTACATCGCCACCCTGCTCCTCTGCTCCCTGTGACGCTGCCACCACTGGTTCATCTGCTACATCAACCAATGTAATATCAAACGTCTCTCCATGACTCTCACACAGATTATGCAGAGCACAACAAGTCAGCACCATAGATTTAACCAGTTTCATGTCACAGTCATTCCGTTTCAGAAGGCAGCGCCACCTTCCCTTTAGCCTGCCGAAAGCATTTTCCACAACCACACGTACTCGACTGATGGTCTGGATGAACGTGTGCTGTTCTGCAGTCAGCCGTCCGGTCTCATGGAATGCTTTCAACAGCCAGTTTTGCAGTGGATATGCAGAGTCTCCGAGTAGGTAGTAGCCCACACGTACCGCACCAATGTTCCGGATGATAGGTGGGAAGAGGTCTCCACGACTGGCCAAATCCCACAGTGTAGACAGTCTCAGCACCCTAGCATCATGCATGCTCCCCGGCAGCCCAGCAAAAACATTCCAGAACAAACCCTTTCCATCAACAACACCTTGAAGGATCAGCGAGTGCCAGCCTTTACGATTAAAGTAGTCGGTGTGAAATTCTGGTGGCGCTATGATGGGTATGTGGGAGCCATCGATGGCACCAACACACAATGGAAGCCCCCACCGATTCTCCACGTAGGCAGAAATGTCATTGAACCTCGCTTCATCAGGACAACGTAGTTGTTCTGGAACCAGCAATGACTCTGCTGCTGCACAAAAATCCTGAACACAACTGCACACCGTTGTGATGCTGACCCCAAAAAGATGGCCAATAGTGCGGTACTCTGATCCAGTAGCAAGCTTCCACAGTGCAACTGCAACTCTCTTCCTCACAGGCACACATAGGCGGAAGGTTGTATTTTGACGCTCCATGCATGGGCGCAATTTGTGACACAGGTAGGTAAAAGTGTCCTCGGACATCCGGAAGTTCTGCAACCACTCCGTGTTTGAGAAGCAGGGAACAATATCCTCCCACCACTGCGAAGCACGGTCGACTGTCCACACCGACGAGCTGCAGCGTTTATTTCGCAACGAAGCAACCAACTGAAACACACACACACACACACACACACACCATAATGCATTTAATAACAATGACCAGGCGACCTAAAAATGCTGTACCTAAAAATAACATGACTATAAAATGAAATTTGCAAACATTAGCATGCGTTAGCTTACCAACAGACGCTCCCGCATGTGTCGAGCATTTAACCTCAGTGTTGCGGCTTCATATTCAAATCGAGCAGCCGAGAGCCTCATGGTCACTGCCTCATACCTTTGTCTCAATGCACGTCGTCTCAATGCACGCCGTCTAAAAACGTTACATTGGATGGCACTGATTTTCGTAAAAAGCCAAAGAACGAGAACGATAAAAATCCTCGCCTCATAATCGGCCATTTTCTTTGTTTTTGAGGATTAAGTCGCATGATTGACGTCACGACAGTGTGGCGCCGCCTTGCTGTTCAAGAAATCCCACCCACCCCTGGCGTCTCAGCCTGGGGAGGGTGGGCTTGTGGGAAAGCAATCGCGGGAGAACCAAGTCAGGGTTAAAACAGTCCGGTTCTCAACTCGAGGCTAAGCGGGGCCAGTGGAAAAGACCTAATAGTCACCAGCAGGCTGCAAACCCAGCACCCAAATGCCCTCCAGCTCATCTCTGGTGATTTTAACCATGCTTTCCTGTCCTCCACTCTGCCCACTTTCACCCAGTATGTCACGTGCCACACCACAGACAATAAAACACTGGACTTATTTTATGCAAACACCAAGGAGGCCTACACCTCATTACCCCCCCCCCCCACCGGAACATTTGATCACAACCTGGTTCACCTCCTGCCTGAGTACAAATCCCTGGTACACAGACAACCTCCTGTTACCCGCACAGTGAAGATATGGTCTGAGGAGGCAGAGGACGCTCTGAAAGACTGTTTTGAATCCACTGTGTGGGAGCAGCTCTGGGATCCACATGGTGAGGACATTGATAGCCTTACATACCATCACAGACTATATCAACTTCTGTGTGGAGAACACCGGACCCACCAAGACCATATGGTGTTTCTCAAACAACAAAACCTGGATCAACCCTGAGATAAAGACACTGCTGAAAGAGAAGAAAAGGATCTTCAGGTCGGGAAAGAAGGAGGAGCTGGAGTCTGTACAGAGGGAGCTATGGAGGAAGATCAGAGAGAGGAAGGACAATTACAGGAAGAAGATGGAGAACAAGCTGAAGCAGAGTGACATCAGCGGTGTCTGGAGAAGCCACAAAACCATCTCTGGGCACCAGAATACCTCCTCTCAGGCCACGGGAGGTAGGGACTGGGTCAATGACCTGAATCTGTTCTTTAACGAGTTTGACCAACCGCCCGCCGGCTCACCAACCCCTGCTGCCTCCACCTTCATTTAGTCCCACTGTCCACTGCCCTCCCTCCACCAGCTCTCAGTACACATTCCCTGCTGTTTTTCCCCCCACAGACCCAACACACACACACCCCAAGCACACAGGTCTGCCCCAGTCTGTCCTTCACTAAGGGCACATTCAGACGGCCACTGTGGATTCAGGGGATAGTTCAGTTTATTTGGTGCAGTCTGAACACACGTTGGAACTCTGGCGCACACCAAACAAGCGAAGTCTGGTCCCCCTGAAAACAGGGGTCTCGGTTCTCTTACAAACTAAGTCTGGTGTGCCCTGCTTGCAGTGTGAATCCAAACGGAGTATCCAGTGGACCAAAGGGCAGAAGTGCCCCTCGGCGTTTGTGTAACCATAGTAGCACGTAGTCTGAGGAAAGGAAGTGGCATTTACTGTAGTACATTTTGGGTAGAAAATAACAATAAAGACAACCGTGCAAATGCGAAAAATCCCTGTACAGATGAAAGCCGAGGAGAAAAGTGAAAAAATGTCTTGTATGTGGCAGACAAATAACCTGGCTGAAGGGAACGTATTTCCATTGTCCATCCTGACCACTCGATGAGCTTGATTTTTCTTCTTTGCACAGATTTTTTCTTCCTGGTGAAAGGGTTATGAAAAGTTGAGAGTGCCAAAATAATAATTCTGTAGGTTATCTCCCATTATGCTCTATACATATTCTGTTTGCATTCTTATGAACAAATATGTTGTGTTAAACTCTGGTAAACAGGAAGTAGGCAGAGCTATAGAGCCCTCTTTCTTTTCTCTCTCTCTAACTTTTTTTAGTCAGGTCTATTACTTTAGTTACACACCCAAACCAACACTCACACACACACTTTTTATAGTACACATTAGGAGACAGTTTACGTGAATAGCGGCTGGCCTGTTCACGTCAGAGTTAAACTGGCCAATCAGACGGTCACGTACAAGCCCATCCTATTGTACGGGGTTGGTCTAACCAACCCAAGAAGATAAATGTAAGTTGCACCCTGAAGTCGGGGTCAGTCTGGCGACACTCCTGAGGGACTGTGTCACGCTGAACCCAGTGCTGCTTGCTTTACATGTGACCTCTAAATACAGTTAGGCCCAAAAATATTTGGACAGTGACACAAATTTTGTTATTTTAGCTGTTTACGAAAACATATTCAGGATACAATTATACAATCACTGTGGGCTTAAAGTGTAGACTCTCAGCTGTAATTTGAGAGTATTCACATCCAAATTGGAGCAAGGGTTTAGGAATTACAGCTCTTTAATACGTAGTCGCCTCTTTTTCAAGGGACCAAAAGTAATTGGACAATTGACTCAGAAGGCTGCAAAAAAAAATAACAAGGCTGCATGGGCTCTTCCCTCGTTAACCTGTCATCAATTAAGCAGTTAAAAGGTCTGGAGTTGATTCCAGGTGTGCCGTTTGCATTTGGAAGCTGTTGCTGTGAACACACAGCATGCGGTCAAAGGAGCTCTCAATGGAGGTGAAACAGACCATCCTGAGGCTGAAAAAAAAGAAGAAATCCATCAGAGAGATAGCAGAAATGTTAGGAGTGGCCAAATCAACAGTTTGGTACATTCTGAGAAAAAAAGAGTGCACTGGTGAGCTTGGGAACTCAAAAAGGCCTGGACGTCCACAGAAGGCAACAGTGGTGGATGATCACAGAATCCTTTCCATGGTGAAGAACAACCCCTTCACAACATCCACTCAAGTGAAGAACACTCTCCAGGAAGTTGGTGTATCAGTATCTAAGTCTACCATAAAGAGAAGACTTCATGAGATTAAATACAAAGGATTCACCACAAGGTGTAAACCATGAATCAGCCTCAAAAATAGAAAGGCCAGAATTGACTTTGCCAAAAAACACCTGAAGAAGCCAGCCCAGTTCTGGAACAGCATTCTTTGGACAGATGAGACTAAGATCAACCTGTACCAGAATGATGGGAAGAAGAAAGTTTGGAGAAGAATTGGAACAGCTCATGATCCAAAGCACTACATCTTCTGTAAAACATGGTGGAGGCAGTGTGATGGCATGGGCATGCATGGCTTCCAATGGCACTGGGTCACTTGTGTTTATTGATGATGTGACCAAAGACAGAAGCAGCCGGATGAATTCTGAAGTGTATAGGGATATGCTTTCTGCTCAGATTCAGCCAAATGCCGCAAAGTTGATTGGACGGTGCTTCACCATTGATCCAAAACATACTGCAAAAGCAACCCAGGAGTTTTTTAAAGCAACGAAGTGGAATATTCTGCAATGGCCGAGTCAATCACCAGATCTTAACCCAATCGAGCATGAATTCCACTTGCTCAAGACAAAACTTAAGGCAGAAAGACCCACAAACAAGCAACAACTGAAGACAGCTGCAGTAAAGGCCTGGCAAAGCATCACAAAGGAGGAAACCCAGCGTTTGGTGATGTCCATAGATTCCAGACTTCAGGCAGTCATTGCCTGCAAAGGATTCTCAACAAAATATTGAAAAGTAACATTTTACTTAGGGTTATGTTTATTTGTCCAATTACTTTTGAGCCCCTGAAATGAGGAGCGTTTGTATAAAAATAGCTACAATTCCTACATGTTTAATCATATATTTTTGTTCAACCCCTTGAATTAAACCTTGAAGTCTGCACTTCAATTCCGTTGTAGTTGTTTCATTTCAAATCCAATGTGGTGGCATGCAGAGCCCAAATCATGAAGATTGTGTCACTGTCCAAATATTTCTGGGCCTAACTGTAAATGTTGCATCTTTGAAGAATTCTCCGACTTATTCTTGGATCTTTCAATCAAAGAATCTGGATTCTAACAATTTGGTGTCGGTGACCTGGATTGAATTTTTCTGAGACGAGGTGGGAACAGATCGGAAGGACCCTTTTCAGACAACCGTGGCGCCTGAACAAAAAGGTAAGCAGAAAACCTTTTTTACACGAATTTCTGCACTTTGGCCATACTAAATTTAGAGTTGTCTGATTAAGGGGTATATCCGATCTCCAAATTTTATAATTTAGTTAGGCATCACAAGTAAAGTCTAAACAAATAGTCAAATAGTTTAAAAGGTTAAAAGGAAAGTGCACAGTGTCCTATTATCAGTCTGATTTAGGACAGCCGTGACCAGGACGTACAATTCACAGGTGTATGGTCCACCAAATTTTAAAGCATTTTGGAGTCAGTATGAACCAACATTAACGAGACTTAGGGAGCCAGGGTGGTCAATGATCATCCGGGTTCATCACCCAAATTAAAATAGCCAGGGTTAATAACCTGATGCTGGGGGGGGGGGGGGGGGGGAGCCATTGAGAGTGTTCGACCTGATGCCGCTGGGGAGCGAAGCCACGATCGTCTAAATCAGTACAGCACTGAGCTTTAAGACACGGTACCGCTTGTACTGGGGGACCTGCCAAGGCCCCAGTGAAAGTGCCCTCTGTTTAAAGTTGGACAGATCGGTGAGGTTCTGGGAAGCAGTCTGTACCCAGAACTTAATAAGACTTAGAGGCAACGGCCGTGCCTGTCCTCCAAATTAAAACAGCCAGGATTAGCCTGATGCTGGGGGGGATTTACAGTGAGGCAAAAAAGTATTTAGTCAGCCACCAATTGTGCAAGTTCTACCACTTAAAAGATGAGAGAGGTCTCCAATTTTCATCATAGGTATACCTCAACTATGAGAGACAAAATGAGAAAAAAAATCCAGAAAATCACATTGAAGGATTTTTAATGAATTAATTGGTAAATTCCTCGGTAAAATAAATATTTGGTCACCTACAAACAAGCAAGATTTCTGGCTCTCACAGACCTGTAACTTCTTCTTTAAGATTCTCATCTGTCCTCCACTCGTTACCTGTATTAATGGCACCTGTTTGAACTCGTTATCAGTATAAAAGACACCTGTCCACAACCTCAAACAGTCAGACTCCAAACTCCACTATGGCCAAGACCAAAGAGCTGTCAAAGGACACCAGAAACAAAATTGTAGACCTGCACCAGGCTGGGAAGACTGAATCTGCAATAGGTAAGCAGCTTGGTGTGAAGAAATCAACTGTGGGAGCAATTATTAGAATATGGAAGACATACAAGACCACTGATAATCTCCCTTGCTCTGGGACCCACGACTCCATGACTGGCGCCTAGCGGCTGCCCCAGCCTTGGATGCGCTCTGCAGAGCGTGCCCAAATGCCAAGTCACGTTTCGTTACCTTGTATTCATACATGTGTAATGACATTAAAGTTGAATCTCATCTCATCTCATCTCAAGATCTCAACCCATGGGGTCAAAATGATCAGGAGAATGGTGAGCAAAAATCCCAGAACCACATGGGGGGACCTAGTGAATGACCTGCAGAGAGCTGGGACCAAAGCAACAAAGGCTACCATCAGTAACACACTACGCCGCCAGGGACTCAAATCCTGCAGTGCCAGACGTGTCCCCCTGCTTAAGCCAGTATATATCCAGGCCCGTCTGAAGTTTGCCAGAGAGCATTTGGATGATCCAGAAGAGGATTGGGAGAATGTCATATGGTCAGATGAAACCAAAATAGAACTTTTTGGTAAAAACTCAACTTGTCGTGTTTGGAGGAGAAAGAACACCATACCTACTGTGAAGCATAGGGGTGGAAACATCATGCTTTGGGGCTGTTTTTCTGCAAAGGGACCAGGACGACTGATCCGTGTAAAGGAAAGAATGAATGGGGCCATGTATCGTGAGATTTTGAGTGAAAACCTCCTTCCATCAGCAAGGGCATTGAAGATGAAACGTGGCTGGGTCTTTCAGCATGACAATGATCCCAAACACACCACCCGGGCAATGAAGGAGTGGCTTCGTAAGAAGCATTTCAAGGTCCTTGAGTGGCCTAGCCAGTCTACAGATCTCAACCCCATAGAAAATCTTTGGAGGGAGTTGAAAGTCCGTGTTGCCCAGCGACAGCCCCAAAACATCACTGCTCTAGAGGAGATCTGCATGGGAGAATGGGCCAAAATACCAGCAACAGTGTGTGAAACACTTGTGAAGACTTACAGAAAACGTTTGACCTCTGTCATTGCCAACAATGGGTATATAACAAAGTACTGAGATGAACTTTTGTTATTGACCAACTACTTATTTTACCGAGGAATTTACCAATTAATTCATTAAAAATCCTTCAATGTGATTTTCTGGATTTTTTTTTCTCATTTTGTCTCTCATAGTTGAGGTATACCTATGATGAAAATTGGAGACCTCTCTCATCTTTTAAGTGGGAGAACTTTCACAATTGGTGGCTGAGTAAATACTTTTTTGCCCCACTGTAAGTGTCCGACCCGATGCCGTTAAGAAACGATGCCAAGTGGGTGAAGTATTTCAGATGCAGTCTGTTTCGAAATAATTATAAGACCTAGAGAACAGTGGTGATCAGCGATCACCCGTGTTCGTCTCCCAAATTAAGGGAACCAGGGCTAGCCTGGTGCCGGTACTGGGAAAAAAAAAAAAAGTAATAATTTACAGTACAGCGCAAGAATCTTCTAACCATCCCTAAGTGAGCGACTGTCCATGATAATAGTTGTTGTTATCTTGTATTGTCCATATTCAGCATGCTAATGTCTGTGTTAATTCTGTGTCTTTAGGGGATAAATGCATGGTTTGAGAAATACCTGGGGTTGGAAATATCTACTAAACTTTTCCCATAGTATGATTTAACTAACGGCGCTCTTTGGGCCGCGTGGATAGAACAAAGGCGGGTGTGTGTTTTTCCACAAAGGAGAGAGGCAATTCACCCTCACTCCTGAGTGGAGCTGAGATTATTAAAACAGGTTACTGAGAGGAGATTATTTGAGGTAACAGTATTAAAATGGAGCACTAAATTAAAGTTGTAAGGTTATTCTGGCATGTTTACAGCTGAATTTAAGTTGGCAGCGCTCCAGTTTCTTTGAAAAACAAGTTGTGGTTTTGTTGACAACAGGCTTCAGGGCTATCTTCTGCGTTCACAATTGCACGTGGCAGAGGCAGTCACGTGGCATTCAGCGTGCATGTGCAGGTAAACGCCATCTTGAACTGCCTTCAAGCTGCGGCACAGTGCCTCCATCGTGTGGCCAAATGTAGGAAGTGCACTCTTTCATAAATCTACTGCCAAATTGAGCTTCAAATCTTCCTAATAAATTTGGAACCTTATCTCTCTGGCTGAAAGGAAAGCTTTAAGTCCATGCACAGCAAAATAAAGTCCTCCCATGCCCGCCTATGCGGGTTTGATGTAGTGAGGTAAAAGCATGCCCATTCAGCTGGAGAGAAAAGGCTCAACTTTAAATTGGGCAGAGGGTGGAATAAGAATAATAATTATTCCTACTTAAACAATAAAAGTGTAGAAAAATCCTAGGTGGACAATATATAAACGTGAAATAATTTAAATGAAGAAATAAGGAAAATTGCAAATTGGAGTAAATAAATAAATGAATACATAAATAAATGAATACAAAAAAATAAAAATGAATAAATAAATAAATAAATAAATAGGAGTTTTTTTTGTTGTGGAGATGAAAATTGTGGAAGTGAGAGTGGACAGAAAATGGAAAGGGAAATTTGGTTTTAGAGAAAAATTGAAAGCTGATGAATTGTTAAAGTTTTGTGCAGGACACAAGAGAAAATATGGAGGAACGATTGGAGGAAAGACAGAAAAATTGTAAGAATACGAGACTTATGCTCCAACGGTGAGAACAAAAGCAAAATAATCAATAAACGTGATAAAACGGAAAAGGACAAAAACACGCTGTTTAACAGCTTGTCTGTTTCTCCATTAATCTGAGACAATGGTGGTGGCTGTGGACCATCCCTCCCCCAGCGACCGTGTGAGACCCTCTTCAGGCCCCCTGGAATTGTCTGCATCCACCCTCCCCCTTCACGCCATCGCCTAGCGACCCCCTCCTCCCTCCGCAACAACAGTAAAAGAATGCAAGACAAAGGGACATCGAAAGATGGGTCAAAGAGGATCAACTGAGCACACGTAAGTACAATAAATTATATTGTTGCTTCCCATTTACCTTTGGACAGTGTCTCAAATATTGAATCTCGTTCATGAGCATTTAAGTGTTAGTCTGCGTAAGCCATACATATTTTGCCAGGAAGCTGTGTTGGTGCCAACAAGCCATTCCAGATTCAGCAGATTACTCATATGTTCTCTAAGTGTGCGTAAACAGTATCCGGGAATCAGCTGTAGTCAGCACGTGTTCACGAGAATTGAGGATTGCATAACTGGCGCCTAAAACTACCACTAAAATTACATCTCAATATAACTGACCAGCAGTCTCATTTACTAAAAGCCCTATCAGAGAGGTGCCAAAATCACATACTGAGCAAACTGAAGTATTTTTAGAAAAAGCCGTACCCATGCCCCACCAAACTCTATCTATGCACCCCAGGACATCACATCACAACAATATGGACCCTACCCAGGCCCCCACCTAATCTGCCCTATCAGTATCAGCCGCAGAGCCATTGGAGATGATCAGAGGTTTAATAATAGAGACAGAGGCCCCCACAGGACCAATGCTTCCTATGTCAGCAATTTGGCCACTGGGCTCAATACTGCCCACAACAACACTCACAAAGGCACCCAGGGGGTCCCCCAATTAGCAACACAATGAGTATCCTCCTCTACATGGTCCCCATTTGGATGTTGAAAAAGAACAGCTTTGTTAATGCCATTCTGTTTCAAAAGCGGGAGAGTAGGACAGGCACCAATAGAAAAGTACTGTCATTTAAGGTTTGCTGTTTTGAAGTCTTAAATTAGGCATTTTGCGAGTTGGCATCCTTTTTAACAAGCAGGGAGTGAATCTAACAGTAAAACTAAGATAATTGATCACAATGTTCTCAGCCTTACAGACAATGTTCTCAGCCTTACAGCTGAGAGGCTGGTATGCTGTTTCATCTAAAATGATACCATTTATGCAAATTATTGAGTAGCTACATAAAGAGCATATAAATATGAATGAATCTTTATTTTTCGGATAGATTAGATTAAAAGATTTAAAGAAAGGAACAGAACAATATATCAAGGAAAAAATCCAACAAGGTCGAATTAAACAATAACTCCTCTGATTATACACACTGCCTGATATTCCACAGAATATACACACAAAACAACACAAAAAAATCCACACAGCATTCAATTACAGCAGTAGAGAGAATATCTGTTTGCACTGTGGAGAGCTAATCTTATCATTCCATCTTGTATTAATTAGCAAAAATTAAATAAAGGCTTTGAATCAGTTCCTTTCTTGACTCAAGATTGGAAATCTAGATAAGAAGGGAAAATAAAATTTGAAGTAAAAACCCACACTTATTTATGGAATGGCTGACACACGGGGAGCCTGAGGCTCCCCATGAATCTGTTTCTTTTGTAAAAGGAAGCCAAAAGGAGGAGGGGGAGGACAGCACGGAGGAGGAGGGAGTGCGCCCCACAACGGAAACTGAGTGATGGCAAAACCGGCAGCTGGCTGAGAGGGAGGCACCCATGGTTGACGCCCACCACGGAAAAAAAAGGACTGCATGCTTAAGACTAAAACAGATAAGTGGACTCACTTCTACATATACAGTATACAGAAAATTAGCAACAATTAAATTATTAAAGAAAATGACAGACATCTTCCATTTACCTGACTCTGAGGTTCAAGGTACTTTGATTAAATCTGTATGGTGCAGGTGCATGTAAAGTAGTAACTCCGGGTAATGACATAAAGGACTTTTCAAGGTCAGAAAAAGTAACAGTTAAATTCTGCAAATGGCAAGCAACCAGTAGAATACCTATCAACATCTGTAAAAGTAGCATTGTACCCCATGTACTATAGGCAATTGAATGGATCCGATCCAAATTATGAACAACCATTATTTGCAAATCCATCCTCCAGACTGGTCATAAAACTTGGACTGGTAAACAAGGAAATGTGTGGAAGCATCCATTGTCCTAGTTGAAAAGGATAAGAGACATTTCAACCTATGGGGGGTTCCACACATCCCGCTGGTTAGACCCAAACACATGGATTGGAAAACGTTGGGACATTTTGTCACCTCTACTGGGAAATGTAGCCATCCATGGAAAACCATGGATGGCTACAACCATGGATGGCTAAAATATTCTCCTAAATTAGAAACATACGCATTGTCTGTTAACTGGGTAACCACAGCACAAAAGGCTGTGCACACTGACGCCCAGAAATCTCCTACATGACCAATCTTAACATTAACAAACGAGGGGATGAGAAAAATTTGAAGCAAATTCTAAATTTACTATGGTAAAAGGTTAAACAGATGTAGATCTAATAAAAGGAGCAGAGTACGACACTATAGACCATATATTCAGAAGCCCAGAAAGGTGTTCACCAGGTCATAAAACCAAAAGCAGCAGATGACATAGCGTCATCAGTCCTGTAGGAAACACCCTGATGAAGCAGGGCCTGCAGGAATTAACAAAGCTCTAACTCTGTGCTCATTGTATGCCAGGATCACATATATGGATAAATGAGCTAGACCTCCAAATGCAATTTTCCACAGTGGTAGTCATCAGCAAATCTTGCACATCTCATACCTCCTCATAGAACCCAACTGCTGAGTCCAGAGGAGGAGCTGAAGACCCCAAGACGGAGGATGATGACGAGGAAGACCATTGTGCGATCACAGATTATTTGTAAACACAATGTGCTACCGATAATACATAAATCATACATAGCTCACCACACACATGTAGGGGTATGAGACTTATAGAATTCTTGTGTATTTATTTCCATCATGCTAATTACGGTTAGGTAGTCAGAATAATTGTGAAGGTTAGAAGCTCTAGAGGGCTGAATACAACAAGTATGGATAAGGATGTCTCCTAACTTTGAACGATTTTGTTTACTACCTACTTACACTGCAACACATAGGTATCATCACCCAGTTCATTCATCATAACAAACCCACTACTGAACACATAGGTCCCATTACCCAGCTCACTTATCACAACACAACCACTGCTTGTAGCTTTCATATAGCTGACAATCACACACTCAAGGCTAATGAGAGATAACTTACAACAGCACATGGTCAACTACAGATGTAGTGAATAAGGATAAAATGTACAGGTTCCAGCCATTGTAGTGACAATCCCTCAGGCCATTATTGATCCTGTCCCAGTCGAGCCTTTTGTATCGGCACCCAAGCAAAGGTGTAGAGTGCAGGGAAGGTGCATGCAGGGGGGCACCAAACCATCACGACATGTGCCTGCGACGTAGGAGGTTGTAGGGCTAGTGACTGTACGACTTCAGTCCCTAGAAGAAGGATGGACTAGTACCCATGCGCACCCACCGCACCTCAAGCATCCGGGGTGAACCCAGATCAGCCACACGGAGGAGGCGGCATTTTCCAACGCTACCCCTCACAGTGGAAGCCACGGTGGGCACAGGGGCTTGAGCTTCATCAACACCAGCATCTCTACCTCTGTCCAACTACCGGTGGGTGGCATCCCTGGGACTACATCACTGAACTGTTCACTGTTCACCACCCAGACAGCAGGAAAAACCTCCCTTATTTTGAAATCCAAATGTTGGCACGTTTAGTGGAAATGTTACCAGAGGAAACCCTGCGTGGGGGATGACTTTTGGTAGGTATGCAGCATTATGGTGCAAAGAGGACCCTAGACCTGTCATTAAAGAAGGGAGTGCAAGAGAGATGGACTGAAAATGCACGCAGGTCACCCACTCACTTAGCACAAGCAAGCACCAGCAATGAAGCAGTCTTTTAGGAAGCAAAATTGACCTCCCCCCCATACTCTCTATTGACTAGTGCTGCAATGACTAGTCCACTAACTGACTAGTCGATCATCAGAAAATTAATCGGCAACTAATTGCCTGTGTACCGTTTTCCAGGAAAAATTCTAAAAAATATTAGTGTTTCAGGCTCTAAAACACGATATAGAGTGGGGCAAAAAAGTATTTAGTCAGCCACCAATTGTGCAAGTTCTCCCACTTAAAAGATGAGAGAGGTCTCCAGTTTTCATCATAGGTATACCTCAACTATGAGAGACAAAATGAGAAAAAAAAAAATCCAGAAAATCACATTGAAGGATTTTTAATGAATTAATTGATAAATTCCTCGATAAAGTAAGTATTTGGTCACCTACAAACAAGCAAGATTTCTGGCTTTCACAGACCTGTAACAACTTCTTTAAGAGGCTCCTCTGTCCTCCACTTGTTACCTGTATTAATGGCACCTGTTTGAACTCGTTATCAGTATAAAAGACACCTGTCCACAACCTCAAACAGTCAGACTCCAAACTCCACTATGGCCAAGACTAAAGAGCTGTCAAAGGATACCAGAAACAAAACTGTAGACCTGCACCAGGCTGGGAAGACTGAATCTGCAATAGGTAAGCAGCTTGGTGTGAAGAAATCAACTGTGGGAGGAATTATTAGAAAATGGAAGACATACAAGACCACTGATAAGCTCCCTCGATCTGGGGCTCCACGCAAGATCTCAACCCGTGGGGTCAAAATTATCACGAGAACGGTGAGCAAAAATCCCAGAACCACATGGGGGGACCTACTGAATGACCTGCAGAGAGCTGGGACCAAAGTAACAAAGGCTACATCAGAAACACACTATGCCGCCAGGGACTCAAATCCTGCAGTGCCAAACGTGTCCCCCTGCTTAAGCCAGTACATGTCCAGGCCCGTCTGAAGTTTGCTCGAGAGCATTTGGATGATCCAGAAGAGGATTGGGAGACTGTCATATGGTCACATGAAACCAAAATAGAACTTTTTGGTAAAAACTCAACTTGTCGTGTTTGGAGGAGAAAGAACACCATACCTACTGTGAAGTATGGGTGTGGAAACATCATACTTTGGGGCTGTTTTTCTGCAAAGGGACCAGGACGACTGATCCGTGTAAAGGAAAGAATGAATGGGGCCATGTATCGTGAGATTTTGAGTGAAAACCTCCTTCCACCAGCAAGGGCATTGAAGATGAAACGTGGCTGGGTCTTTCAGCATGACAATGATCCCAAACACACTGCCCGGGCAACAAAGGAGTGGCTTCGTAAGAAGCATTTCAAGGTCCTGGAGTGGCCTAGCCAGTCTCCAGATCTCAACCCCATAGAAAATCTTTGGAGGGAGTTGAAAGTCCGTGTTGCCCAGCGACAGCCCCAAAACATCACTGCTCTAGAGGAGATCTGCATGGAGGAATGGGCCAAAATACCAGCAACTGTGTGTGAAAACCTTGTGAAAACTTACAGAAAATGTTTGACCTCTGTCATTGCCAACAAAGGGTATATAATAAAGTATTGAGATGAACTTTTGTTATTGACCAAATACTTATTTTACCGAGGAATTTACCAATTAATTCATTAAAAATCCTTCAATGTGATTTTCTGGATTTTTTTTTTCTTATTTTGTCTCTCATAGTTGCAGTATACCTATGATGAAAATTGGAGACCTCTCTCATCTTTTAAGTGGGAGAACTTGCACAATTGGTGGCTGACTAAATACTTTTTTACCCCACTGTAGCTCCACTTTTCTTGTTTGCGCATTATGAGTAAATAAATTATGGCTTTGTAATGTCTGACAGTTGTGTTGTAACAAACACTTTTGATTAAGCTATCAAGTTCAAGTTTCAAATTCATGTTTGATGGGTCATTACTGTATTTAGCTATGGGGACCTTTTATAAAACGTAATATTAAAAGGTACAGACTGAGAACAAGGTGATATTCTCGGGTGTGCAGACTTAAAAAGGTGAGGTTAAACATGCACTGGAGCCCCCAAATAGGAGCCACGCTAACAGGAAGCAGAGATGGGGAGACATGACAGAAATAACTGGCACTGGTCGACTAATCAAAAAACTAGTCATTAAATTAGACGACTACCAAAATAGTCATTAGTTGCAGGCTAGAATTGACTGGATTTTTTATATCGGGAGTGTCTATTGGTGTGGAAGCTGTATCCCGATATGAAATGTCTCCTGGCACGGCAGAGTTGACAGTCTGGTCAGACCTATTCAGACCAACTCCAGCCGGCCATGGCTGTGGTGCAGGCCAGAAAGCATGGTCGACCTCTGACTGGAGGGTTGGTGGCTGGAGTCCTGCTCTCGCTGCCATGTCATTTCAGTTGACATGAGACGGAGAATTAAAATGAAGAGGTCAGCCCCAGAATTTGGGAGTGGAAAAGGTTAAAATGTAAGAGATTAGCCTTAGGACTTGAGAGAGGGTAAGGTTAAAAAAGGTAAAAAATAGATATTCATTGATTACGCTCTAAAGGGCTGTTTTGAAACCACCGCCTGGGAGCAGCTCTGCAATCCACATGGTGAGGACATCGATGGCCTCACTCACACCATCACGGACTACATCAGCTTCTGTGTGGACAACACCGTTCCCACCAAGACCATACGGTGTTGCTCAAACAACAAACCCTGGATCAACCCTGAGATAAAAACACTTCTGAGAGAGAAGAAGAGGATCTTCAGGTCGGGGAACAGGGAGATGCTGAAGTCCGTACAGAGGGAGCTGAGGTGAAAGATCAGAGAAGGCAAGGACAGCTTCAGGAAGAAGATGGAGGACAAGCTGCAACAGAGCGACATCAGCGGGGTCTGGAGAAACCTTAAAACCATCTCTGGGCTCCAGAATACCTCCCCCCAGGCCACGGTGGGCAGGGAGTGGGCGAACAATCTGAATCTGTTTTTCAATAGGTTTGACCAACCGCCCTCCCCCCTGACTGCACAACAACCACTGCTGCCTCTAAAGACATCAAGTCCTGCTGCCCACTCCCCACTCCACCAACACCCCCCCACTCCCGACACACAGCCCCCCAACCTGACCCTCACTAAGACCCAGGTGAGGACGGAGCTGAGGAAGATCAAGGCGAAGAAGGCGTCGGGACCGGACGGCATCAGCGCAAAGCTCCTCAAGTCCTGTGCAGACCAGCTGTGTGGGATTGTGGAGTGCATTTTCAATCTGAGCCTGAAGCTGGGGAGGGTACCACAGCTGTGGAAAACATCTTGTGTGGTACCTGTACCAAAGACTTCCCACCCCAAAGATCTGAACAGCTACAGACCAGTGGCCCTGACGTTCCACATGATGAAGACCCTAGAGAGACTGCTCCTTGCTCAAATCTGCCCCCTGGTGGGACCAGCGATGGATCCACTCCAGTTCGCCTACCAGCATGGCATTGGGGTGGAGGATGCGGTCATCTTCCTCCTTCACCGTTCTCCGTCCCACCTGGAGAAGCCCGGGAATGCGGTGAGGATCATGTTCCTTGACTTCTCCAGTGCTTTCAACACCATCCAACCGATGATCCTGAAGGACAAGCTGCTGTGCGCAGGGGTGGACCAGCACCTGTCATCATGGATCCTGGACTACCTCAAAAACCGGCCTCAGTTTGTGAGAACCCGGGACTGTGTGTCCGACACAATCATTGGTAGTACGGGGGCCCCCCAGGGAACGGTTTTGGCTCCCTTCCTGTTCACCCTTTATACTGCGGACTTCTCACACAACACAATACACTGCCATCTACAGAAGTTCTCTGACGACTCTGCGATCGTTGGCCTTATCTCCAACGGAGATGAAGCTGAGTACAGAGGGCTTATCCAGGACTTTGTGGACTGGTGCCATCGGAACTGCCTCCAGATCAACACGAGGAAAACTAAGGAGCTGGTGGTGGACTGCCGCAGACAAGGACAACCCCTCACAGCACCAGTAAATATACAGGGAACGGACATCGAGATGGTGACATCCTACAAGTACCTGGGTGTTCATCTGAACAATAAACTAGACTGGTCACACAATACTGACGCACTCTACAAGAAGGGACAGCGCAGGCTGTTCCTACTGAGGAGACTCAGGTCTTTTGGTGTACAAGGGGCGCTGCTGAAGACATTCTATGACACGGTGGTGGCATCAGCCATCACTTTTGGAGTGGTCTGCTGGGGCAGTGGCATTACAGCAGCCGATAGGAAGAAACTGAACAAACTGATCAAGAAAGCTAGCTCTGTCCTGGGGCAGCGCCTTGACCCAGTGGAGGAGATGGGAGAGAGAAGGATGGTGGCTAAACTGTCATCTCTGCTTGAGTCCGAGTTCCACTCTATGCAGGACATACTGAATGCAATGAGGAGCTCATTTAGCTGCAGACTACATCATCCTAGGAGGACAACCGAGAGGTTTCGCAGGTCCTTCCTACCTACGGCTGTCAGACTGTACAACCTAAGCAGGGCTGCTCGCAGAGATAGCAAAAAGACGAGACAACCTAATAGTTTTGAATGCAAAAGACGCAATAGACTTACACAATGGTCCCCTCCGGTATACAACTAGGAAAATACCGGTCGCTATGGAGGGTGAGAACATGTATGGGTACATAATCATACCATGTAGGATAACTAAGTAGACGGTTGTGCTGTTTCATTCCATGTAGCTACAATGCTCCACACTGTGTGTTTATATATTTATATATGTATTCCATCTAGCTACAATGCTCCACACTGTGTGTGTTTATATATCTACATATTTATTCCATCTAGCTACAATGCTCCACACTGTGTGTGTTTATATATCTACATATTTATTCCATCTAGCTACAATGCTCCACACTGTGTGTGTCTATATATCTACATATTTATTCCATCTAGCTACAATGCGCCACACTGTGAGTGTTTATATATTTATATATGTATTCCATCTAGCTACAATGCTCCACACTGTGTGTGTTTATATATCTACATATTTATTCCATCTAGCTACAATGCTCCACACTGTGTGTGTTTATATATCTACATATTTATTCCATCTAGCTACAATGCACCGCACTGTGTGTGTTTATATATTTATATATGTATTCCATCTAGCTACAATGCTCCACACTGTGTGTTTATATATTTACATATTTATTCCATCTAGCTACAATGCTCCACACTGTGTGTTTATATATTTATATATTTATTCCATCTAGCTACAATGCTCCACACTGTGTTTATATATCTACATATTTATTCCATCTAGCTACAATGATCCACACTGTGTGTTTATATATTTATATATTTATTCCATCTAGCTACAATGCTCCACACTGTGTGTGTTTATATATCTACATATTTATTCCATCTAGCTACAATGCTCCACACTGTGTGTTTATATATTTATATATGTATTCCATCTAGCTACAATGGTCCACACTGTGTGTGTTTATATATCTACATATTTATTCCATCTAGCTACAATGCTCCACACTGTGTGTTTATATATCTACATATTTATTCCATCTAGCTACAATGCTCCACACTGTGTGTCTATATATCTACATATTTATTCCATCTAGCTACAATGCACCGCACTGTGTGTTTATATATTTATATATGTATTCCATCTAGCTACAATGCTCCGCACTGTGTTTATATATTTACATATTTATTCCATCTAGCTACAATGATCCACACTGTGTGTTTATATATTTATATATTTATTCCATCTAGCTACAATGCTCCACACTGTGTGTTTATATATCTACATATTTATTCCATCTAGCTACAATGCTCCACACTGTGTGTTTATATATCTACATATTTATTCCATCTAGCTACAATGCTCCGCACTGTGTGTGTTTATATATTTATATATGTATTCCATCTAGCTACAATGCTCCGCACTGTGTGTTTATATATTTACATATTTATTCCATCTAGCTACAATGCTCCGCACTGTGTTTATATATTTATATATTTATTCCATCTAGCAACAATGCTCCGCACTGTGTTTATATACTCATATATTTATTCCATCCAGCTACAATGCTCCGCACTTTGTTTATAATTTATATATCTATTCCATCTAGCAACAATGCCCCGCACTGTGTGTTTATATATCTACATATTTATTCCATCTAGCTACAATAATCCACACTGTGTGTTTATATACTCATATATTTATTCCATCCAGCTACAATGCTCCACACTGTGTTTATATATTTATATATCTATTCCATCTAGCTACAATGCTCCGCACTGTGTGTATATATATATATATATATATATATATATATATACAGTGGGGCAAAAAAGTATTTAGTCAGCCACCAATTGTGCAAGTTCTCCCACTTAAAAGATGAGAGAGATGTCCAATTTTCATCGTAGGTATACCTCAACTATGAGAGACAAAATGACAAAAAAAAATCCAGAAAATCACATTGAAGGATTTTTAATGAATTAATTGGTAAATTCCTCAGTAAAATAAGTATTTGGTCACCTACAAACAAGCAAGCTTTCTGGCTCTCACAGACCTGTAACAACTTCTTTAAGAGGCTCCTCTGTCCTCCACTCGTTACGTGTATTAATGGCACCTGTTTGAACTCGTTATCAGTATAAAAGACACCTGTCCACAACCTCAAACAGTCAGACTCCAAACTCCACTATGGCCAAGACTAAAGAGCTGTCAAAGGACACCAGAATCAAAACTGTAGACCTGCACCAGGCTGGGAAGACTGAATCTGCAATAGGTAAGCAGTTTGGTGTGAAGAAATCAACTGTGGGAGGAATTATTAGAAAATGGAAGACATACAAGACCACTGATAATCTCCCTCGATCTGGGGCTCCATGCAAGATCTCACCCTGTGGGGTCAAAATTATCACAAGAACGGTGAGCAAAAATCCCAGAACCACATGGGGGGACCTACTGAATGACCTGCAGAGAGCTGGGACCAAAGTAACAAAGGCTACATCAGAATCACACTACGCCGCCAGGGACTCAAATCCTGCAGTGCCAGACGTGTCCCCCTGCTTAAGCCAGTACATGTCCAGGCCCATCTGAAGTTTGCTATAGAGCATTTGGATGATCCAGAAGAGGATTGGGAGAATGTCAGATATGGTCAGATGAAACCAAAATAGAACTTTTTGGTAAAAACTCAACTTGTCGTGTTTGGAGGAGAAAGAACACCATACCTACTGTGAAGCATGGGGGTGGAAACATCATACTTTGGGGCTGTTTTTCTGCAAAGGGACCAGGACGACTGATCTGTGTAAAGGAAAGAATGAATGGGGCCATGTATCGTGAGATTTTGAGTGAAAACCCCCTCCACCAGCAAGGGCATTGAAGATGAAATGTGGCTGGGTCTTTCAGCATGACAGTGATCCCAAACACACCGCCCGGGCAACGAAGGAGTGGCTTCGTAAGAAGCATTTCAAGGTCCTGGAGTGGCCTAGCCAGTCTCCAGATCTCAACCCCATAGAAAATCTTTGGAGGGAGTTGAAAGTCTGTATTGCCCAGCGACAGCCCCAAAACATCACTGTTCTAGAGGAGACCTGCATGGAGGAATGGGCCAAAATACCAGCAGCAGTGTGTGAAAACCTTGTGAAAACTTACAGAAAATGTTTGACCTCTGTCATTGCCAACAAAGGGTATATAACAAAGTATTGAGATGAACTTTTGTTATTGACCAAATACTTATTTTACCGAGGAATTTACCAATTAATTCATTAAAAATCCTTCAATGTGATTTTCTGGATTTTTTTTTCTTATTTTGTCTCTCATAGTTGAGGTATACCTATGATGAAAATTGGAGACCTCTCTCATCTTTTAAGTGGGAGAACTTGCACAATTGGTGGCTGACTAAATACTTTTTTACCCCACTGTATATATATATATATATATATATATATATATATATATATATATATATGTATACAGTATATATATATATATATATATATACACTCGCTGCTCTTGTTTTTTCTTGCCTTCTGATTGTTGCTCTGAGTGTTGCTATCCCTGTGCTGTTGCAATCCTGGAATTTCTCCATTGTGGGACTAATAAAGGCTTATCTTATCTTATTCAAAAAAATGAAACAAACTAATCAGATTTCTGTACCTATAGCCTGCTGCCTTTAAGATACGGCGTTAATATCGTAACGTTAATATCGTAACGTAAATTCGTAGGTCCTTCCTACCAACGGCTGTCAGACTGTACAACCTAAGCAGGGCTGCTCGCAGAGATAGCAAAAAGACGTAACAAACTAATAGTTTTTTCTGAATGCAAAAGATGCAATAGACTTACACAATGGTCCTCTCCGGCATACAACTAGGAACATACCGGTCGCTATGGAGGGTGAGAATATGTATGGGCACATAATCATACCATGTAGGATAACTAAATAGACGGTTATGCTGTTTCATCCCACCTAGCAACAATGCTCTGCACTGTGTGTGTTTATATATTTACATATTTATTCCATCTAGCTACAATGCTCTGCACTGGGTGTGTTTATATTTATATATCTATATATTTATTCCATCTAGCTACATTGCTCCGCACTGTGTGTGTTTATATACTTGCATATTTATTCCACCTAGCTGCAATGCTCCGTACTGTGGGTGTTTATATATTTACATATTTATTCCATCTAGCTACAATGCTCTGCACTGTGTGTCTGTGTGTCTGTGTGTGTGTGTATATATATATTTTATAGTAATATGTACATATGTATATTAGCTGCTCTTGCTTGCTTGTTTTTTTTTTGTTTTTTGTTTTTTTTTCTTGCCTTCTGATTGTTGCTCTGAGTGTTGCTATCCCTGTGCTGTTGCAATCCTGGAATTTCCCCGTTGTGGGACTAATAAAGGCTTATCTTATCTTATCTTATCTTAATAGAACGTACTGGCCAATCAGATTCGACCGTACCTGTAGCAATCATTCTTTGGGCACAGTTCCGTACACATAATCACTGCCTTTTATATAGTCACTGAGTACACAAAGATGATTTTAATTAATTTTCACCCTTTTACAAGCACGTCACTAGCGATGTGAAGCAGTGAAGCTAAACGTTAGCATAGTTTTAGAGTGAGGAAGCCCCACATGTGGGGAGCCATGTGACGTCCTTGACGTATCCATAGTTTTCTGCCCTAGTTAATAATACGTGTCTTCCCTTTTGTCGTACACCTAACTTCTCGGCTACACAGAACAATATCAGTAACGCTGAAACCTGACAGCTGTGGCTAACCCACAACTTAAGACTAGCTTTGAAGAACGGGCTATATTACGAAACGAGGACATTAGTTGGACTTCTGCTACTACAAGTAACACGTGTACGTTACTCACAGCTACTTACTGTAATTACGGCGTTAAATCAGTCTGACGTTAACGTTCACGCACAGACTCAGTGGTGCAGGCTAGTTAGCTTTGTTATGGCTAAACAAGAAATTACGTCATCATTGTGCGACACCGACCAGCAGCTAATTTTTTATTTATTTTTTAGCAACGAAATAACGGCAGACACGTTGGAATCTGTGACGACAAGTGATAGAGAGGGAGAGAGAAATGCACTTTATTTAAACCATAAAAATCAAAAACAAAAGAATGGAACGCACTTCAGTTGATCTCATGTAAATTTATGGTCAAGGACACTTCCATTAAAGACTTCTAAAAGCCACGTATTTAAGACACCAAAATATTATTGTCTAAATAATGTTTATTAAATATATATTACTGCAAAAGTTAAAAAATAGAGACACAAAACTAACATAAAATTTTACTTTTACAAATGCTTGTTGATAAAACAAAAGTGTACTGTGACGTAGGCAAGGTTCACACAAAAGAAGAGGAGCAAGATAGTTGTGACAAACAGGCTTTATTCACACACACACTGAGCACGGACAGGAAGGGGGTCATTCTCCCAGACCTCTGTTTAAATCATGGTTATACAACACATGATACATCTTGCCCTAATCCTGCCTATAAACACTGCTGTGTAACTCATGTAATTTTACCTACATATGTATAAGCACTATGGGATGCTTGAGATTGCATGTGTGGATTGACCTCACGTCTTAGATGGGACAATATGTCTGGACCGCCTGGGGACAACAACAAGAAGACGGAGGTACGGCGATAAGGAGCTGAAAGGACTTCCTGACCTCCTGGAGCCCAAGCGGAGGACTGAAGGGCGCGGGGGGAGAGTTATTGTCAATAGGGGGTTTTGACGGTTATATGTGATTCTTCCTTTGTCCTTGACTGTATAAAAGAGAAGGTTTTGACTCAGCTCTCTCTCTTCTGTTTTTTGAGAGATAGCTGGGGATGTGATTGTGACATTAAAACCTGAATTAAGAAATGATTCACCTTCGTTATTTCACGCTCCCCACATTGGTGACCAAGAGACATGAGAATGCATAGAAGAGATTCTCATGATGCAGACTCTTCGGAGTCTGCCCAAGCGAGCGCCGTCTCCATTAAACTGCCAGAATTCTGGCAGGACAACCCTGACTCGTGGTTCCTCCAGGCTGAGGCGCAGTTCCCGCTCGCGGGAATAACGGCGGATGACACTAAGTTTTACCACGTCATCGCAAGACTCGACAACCGCACAGCTCGATGCGTGCGGAGCCTGGTACAGCAGCCACCCGCTGACAACAAATACGGCGAGTTGAAAGCTGCCCTCACCGAGTGTTTCACGCCCTCAGCCGAAGAGAGGGCTAGGAGGCTCCTGGCTATGTACGGCCAGGGAGGGCGCAGACCAGTCGCCCTGATGGAAGACATGCTGCAGCTGAGGGAAGCGGACAACGATAATTTCCTATTTCGGCACATCTCCCTAAGTAACCTCCCAACACACATGAGAGGGACTCTCTCCAGTATGCCTTGTGTGACCCAGCGGGACTTCCGTGCGCTGGCCCAAGAGGCACAGCGGCTCCTCGACTCCTGCGGCGAGCAGACGGCCACAGCGGCAGCGACAGACCTAGGTGCGGCGACCCAAGGCAACGAAGTGCCAGAGACAGCCGAGCCAGCCCCACCAACAATGGCAGCGACGCGGCCCAGGCGCAGCGGAAGAGATGGCTTCTGTTATTATCACCAGCGTTTCGCAGAGAAGGCACACAGGTGTGTGCCCCCATGCAGCTACAAGAGCTCGGGAAACTCCAGGACCGGGGATTCGTTGGCAGCTTCGGCTCTCGGTGAAAAAAATAAGCTACTGTACATCACAGATGCGAGCTCCGGGCGACATTTCCTCGTAGACACCGGAGCTCAAGTGAGTTTCATCACCCCGACCTATGATGACCGTTTGGCTGGCCCCCGTGGTGACGGGGCAACGGCGGCGAGCATCAACACCTATGGAGAAAGGACTTTGTTCCTGTCCTTGCACGGCCGCACTTATGAATGGACTTTTATCATAGCGGCGGTGAGCTTCAACATGTTAGGTGCCGATTTTCTGTGCTCACATGGTTTGTTAGTTGATCTTTTTATTCTATTCCTTGTGCAGCTCGAGTGTCCCCGCCACCGGTGCAGACCAACGTTGCCACAGCAGGCGGTAAGTTTAACACACTCCTCACCCAGTTTCCAGCACTCACAGTTCCTACTTTCTCGGCAACAGTTGCGAAACACGGGGTGGAGCATTTTATCACTACAGCGGGCCCCCCCGTCTTCGCGAAAGCTCGGCGTTTGGATGCCGCTAAGCTCTCCATTGCGCGCGAGGAGTTCGCCAGCCTGGAAAGGCTGGGCATTATTCGCCGTTCGAAGAGCCCCTGGGCTTCGCCGCTGCATATGGTCCCTAAAGCCTACGGCTCTTGGAGACCTTGCGGCGATTACCGCAGACTAAACAACGCCACAGCGCATGACCGCTACCCAATCCCACACATCCAGGATTTCTCAGTGCATTTGGCGGGGGCGCGCATTTTTTCTAAAATAGGCCTGGTTCGCGGCTACCATCAGGTTCCAGTCCGTCCTCAGGACATTCCTAAAACAGCGGTAATAACCCCTTTTGGACTTTTTGAGTTTTTGCGTATGCCGTTTGGTCTTAAAGGCGCCACACAAACATTCCAACATATGATGGATGCCATGTTACGCAATCTCCCTTTTGTGTTCGTCTACCTCAACAACATTTTAGTCGCCAGTACTTCAGAAGAGGAACACGAAAAACACCTCACTGCCGTTTTTCGGAGGTTGGGAGAGCACGGGTTAATAATTAATCCAGCCAAGTGCCAGTTTGGCGTGGCGCAGATCGATTTTTTGGGGCATCGCGTCTCCCCAGAAGGGGCAGTCCCTCTACCAGATAAGGTGCGCGCAGTGGCAGATTTTCCCCGACCACAAACGGTCAAATCATTGCAGGAGTTTTTAGGAATGGTAAATTTTTATAACCGTTTCCTACCCCACACAGCGCAGCTCATGCAACCATTATACGCCGCGCTCAAAAAACAAAAACCCTCTAACCCTATCGAGTGGTCCCCGGAGCGGGAGCGCGCATTCACAGAGGTAAAAAAAGCCCTGGCTGACGCCACGCTCCTGGCTCATCCTGATCCATCGGCCCGAATAGCGCTCACTACCGACGCATCAGATTTGGCCATAGGGGCGGTCGTGGAACAGCATGTTGCCGGGGTTTGGCAGCCGCTGGCATTTTTCAGCAAGTCCTTGAATGAAATCAAGCGTAAATACAGCACGTTTGGCAGGGAGCTGTTAGCGCTTCATTTGGCCATCCGCCATTTCCAATTTTGGCTGGAAGGTCGGCGTTTCACTGCTTTTGTCGACCATAAGCCGCTCACTTTTGCAATGTCCAAAATTTCAGAACCTTGGTCGGGCCGGCAACAGAGGCATCTAGCCGCAATTTCGGAGTTTACCACTGATATTCAGCACGTAGCGGGTAAACTCAACGTAGTGGCAGACTGCCTCTCTCGCGCGGTCACAGCTCCGGTGTGCGCAGAGGCAGATTATACTACCGCAGCCGCAGGGCAAAATAGCAGCGCGGAAGGGCACGCGGCCCCAGTTCACGTGGGAATAGATTACGCAGCCATGGCAGCGGAACAGGGTAGTGACGCGGACGTGCGAGCGCTCCTGTCTGGACCAACAGGGTTAAGGCTGGAGAGCAGGTGTTTACAAACCGGTATGCCCCCCCTAATCTGTGTTGTATCGACTGGGCGACTGTGCCTGGTAGTCCCGGCCGCGTGGCGCCGCCGCGTTTTTGACTCGGTTCACTCCCTGGCGCACCCAGGGGTGCGTGCTTCTGTGAAAATGGTAGCGGAGAAGTTTGTTTGGCCGAGCCTGCGCAAGCATGTGAAAGGGTGGGCATGAGCCTGCATGGCTTGCCAACGGGCCAAAATTCACAGACACACAAAACCTCCCTTAGAACCGTTCCACATTCCAGCCAAGAGATTCGACCACGTGCATGTCGACCTCGTGGGCCCCCTGCCTTCGTCGCAGGGGTTCACACATCTTTTGACAATGGTGGACCGAACCACACGTTGGCCAGAAGTGGTCCCGCTGGCATCGACCACAGCTGCAGAGGTGGCTCGCGTTTTTTTGACAGCCTGGGTAGCACGTTTCGGGGTTCCGTCGGATATCACGTCCAACAGAGGGCTTCAATTTGTCTCTGAGCTCTGGTCAGCGATGGCCAGCAGCTTAGGAGCAAAAATTCATCGCACTACAGCTTATCACCCCCAGGCTAATGGTTTATGCGAGCGTTTTCATAGGTCTTTGAAGGCAGCCCTCAGAGCGTCGCTTACGGATGCAGATTGGGTAAACAAACTACCATGGGTTTTATTGGGGTTGCATTCTGCGCCCAAAGAGGATTTAAACGCCTCCCCAGCCGAGTTAGTTTTTGCACAACCTCTCAGGCTGCCTGGTGAATTCCTACCAGAGCATCCGGAGCCAGGGCGCCCCCCGGCTCTGGGGCCGCTGATTGGCCCGGGAGCAGACACGCTCCCGGGCCCCGTTCATCACACTTTTCCGCGCATTTTTGTTCCCAAAGCTTTGAAAAATGCTGAGTTCGTTTTTGTCAGGCACGAGGCTCTGAGACCGACCCTCCGCCCGCCATATGATGGTCCATATAGGGTGCTGGAGACAGGTGATAAGCAGTTTGTGCTAGATTTGGGAGACAGAAAAGAGACAGTTAGTATTGACAGACTAAAGTCTGCTTTTGTGATGAACGACGAGTCTGTACGGGTGGCGAGGGCACCTCGACGTGGCAGACTTCCCAGGGAACACGTCCCTGAGGCCCCGCAGGGATCAAATAACCACTCTCTTCCTCAGTCTGCAGATTCTTTGCAGGACGGCGCTGCAGGGACAGCGAGACCTGCTTACAGCAGATTTGGAAGACGTTTGAAGCCCAGACGACGTACAGACTGAATTTTAATGTGATCATGTGGTATAGACTATGCTATTGATGTTATCACTGATTTTTGATAGGATCATGTGGTATAGGCTATGCTATTGAGGTTATCATGTTTTATTAACTCTGATATATTGTCCATTCTTCGAGGTTTGGGGGGCGGGGTTATGTACCTCATGTAATTTTACCTACATATGTGTAAGCACTATGGGATGCTTGGGATTGCATGTGTGGATTGACCTCACATCTTAAATGGAACAATATGTCTGGACCGCCTGGGGACAACAACAAGAAGACGGAGGTACGGCGATAAGGAGCTGAAAGGACTTCCTGACCTCCTGGAGCCCAGGCGGAGGACTGAAGGGTGCGGGGGGAGAGTTATTGTCAATAGGGGGTTTTGACGGTTATATGTGATTCTTCCTTTGTCCTTGACTGTATAAAAGAGAAGGTTTTGACTCAGCTCTCTCTCTTCTGTTTTTTGAGAGATAGCTGGGGATGTGATCGTGACATTAAAACCTGAATTAAGAAATGATTCACCTTCGTTATTTCACGCTCCCCACATGCTGTGTCATTATAACGCAGTTATAATGACACAGCAGTATAATAAGTCAGTAATGACATTTAATACACACATACAATAACGTCCTCTGTTGCAAAGCATGCTGGGGAAATCGCTGCCCCTCCCCCAACCAATACAGCCCCCACGTTACACTGCCTCCCTCCTGGACTGGTTTCTGCCCCAGAAAAATTAAAGTCCAGTTCAAAAGTCCAATACAAACTCATCCAGGTGTCGGGGCAGCCTTTGGTGCCGGCGACCAACACGTACAGGCCTCCCAGTGTCCATCTGAGTCTCGGTCGGGGTATCTGGTCGGGATGAAGGCTCCGGTTTGTCCACCAGCGGGGCGGATGGCTGATACGGGGCGAGTCGGCCACGATGAAGGACCACAACCCGGTCCCTTTTCCTAAGCCTCACCCTGTACACCACATCCGACAGTCTCTGCAGAACCACGCACGGTCCCGACCAATGGCTCGCCAGCTTCGGTGATCGTCCTCTTTTCCTCTCAGGGCAGAAAACCCAGACTCGATCTCCCGGTGCAAAGTCCCTCCCCTGGCAGCGGGAGTCATACCCTCGCTTCTGCCGACCCCCCGCCGCTGCCAGGGCCTCTCGAGCCAGTTCGTGCACCGTGTGGAGACGTTCTTTCAAACAAAAAAAATAATCCAACCCGGGTTTTCCCTCCACCTCCGGCTCAGGGGGGGACCGAATACCAAATCCACCGGTGTGCGCAGCTCACGTCCAAACATGAGCACTGCAGGGGTGCACCGAGTAGATTCCTGAGCTGCCGTCCGGTACGCCCACAAAACAAAAGGCAGATGCAGGTCCCAGTCTCGCTGTCGCTGGTCCACTAGGATAGCGAGCTGGGTGGTGAGGGTCTGGTTGAATCGTTCGACCAGGCCGTCGCTCTGTGGATGCAGCGGGGTGGTCCGGGTCTTTCGGATGCCCAGCCGCTTGCAGACCTCTCCGAAGACCTCTGCCTCGAAGTTCTGACCCTGATCGCTGTGCAGCTCCTCCGGTGCACCAAACCGACAGAACATTTCGTCCACCAGCTTTGATGCCGTCGTAGCGGCGCTCTGGTCCTGGACCGCGTACGTGTACGTAACGCCATTTAGTGAAATAATCCATCGCGACCAGCACGTAGCGGTTCCCCCGGTCCGTGGTCGGGAAAGGGCCCAGGATGTCCACTCCCACTCGCTCCATCGGTGCTCCCACCTGGTACTGCTGCAGGGGAGCGTGGGATTGCTGAGTTGGCCCTTTCTGAGCTGTGCAGGTGTCGCAGCGGTGAACGTGGAGCGCCACGTCCTGATGACAGCCGGGCCAGTAGAACCAGGCTCGAAGGCGCTGCAGCGTCTTTGTCACTCCGAAGTGGCCCGCTCCTACCGCCCCATGAACCAGCTGGAGTACCTTGGGCCGAAGTCGATGAGGAACCAACAGCTGCCAGACGTGCCGCTGCCCAGCTGGAGTCTGTCACTGTCGATACACTACGCCCTCGTGGCAGCGGAGGTTGGCCCACAGGGAGTGTAGGGCCTTAGTCTCTGGGTCCAGCGCAGACACAACCTCCCAGGCGGGCCACTGCCCTGCGTCCAGCCACTGCCGAACCCGAAAAATGACCGGGTCTCTATCCTGCTTGCTCTGCAGCTGCTGCGTGCCAAGGACCTCTGTGACATCATCGCTGGGGGAGGCTGCCTGATCACCCGAAGAGGGGCTGCGCGTCGCTGCGTTATTCCTGCTCGCAGCGGCCCAGAGAGCAGCAGCCCGTGGGGCGGCTTGGTCTCGATCTTCAGCCCGTTGGCAGTGACAACACTCCTCTGTCGCACAGGGTCGCCAAGACAGTGCGTCAGCGTTGGCATGGAGGCGGCCTGCCCGATGCACAATCTGGAAATTATAATCCTGCAGTGCCTCAAGCCATCTCGCCAACTGTCCATCCGGCTCTTTGAAGTTTAATAACCAGGTCAGGGAAGCGTGATCCGTCCTGAGCTGGAACCTCCCCCTGTACACATATGGGCAGAAATGACGCAGTCCTTGAATGACAGCCAGCAGCTCTCTGCGAGTCACACAGTAGTTCCTCTCGGCTCTGCTGAGAGTGCAGCTGAAAAAAGCGACTGCCTGCTCTCCGTGTTCTCCCTCCTGGGATAGCACCACCCCGGTGCCCTGGTTGCTGGCATCCGTGTCCACGATGAACGGGCGGTTCGGGTCAGGATACTGCAGGATGGGGGCTCCGATGAGAGCTGCGCGAAGCTGCGAGAACACAGCAGTACAGCTGTCACTCCACTGAAACGTGCGTCCTTTCTGCGTCAGCTGGTGCAGCGGACTGGTGATGGTGGCGAAGTTTTTCACAAACCTTCTATAATAGAAGGCCAATCCGAGAAAGCTCCTCAGTTCTCCCACATTCCGCGGCACTGGCCAGTCTCTCACCGCCACCACTTTTTCTGGGTCGTAGCGACTCCCGCTGTGCTGACGACATGGCCCAGGAAAGTGGTCTCCCGCCGGAATAGGTGGCATTTTCTAGGGTGTAACCGTAGCCCCGCCTGTCGGATGGCGTCCAGCACCTCTCGGAGATTTGACAGGGCACTGTCAAAATCAGCTGCATGAACCAGCAGGTCATCCAGGTAAACAACGCAGCGACTCCGGGGCACGTGAGCCAGCACTCGCTCCATCAAGCGTTCAAAGGTGGCCGGGGCGTTGCAGAGTCCAAACGGCATCACTTTAAACTGGTACAGTCCCTGCCCAATGGAGAAGGCTGTTTTTTGGCGGGCCTCAAGTAACAGCTCTACCTGCCAATAGCCGCTGCGTAGACCCAGCGAGCTGAACCAGCTGGAGCCAGCGATGTGGTCCAGCGCGCTATCGATGCGGGGCAGGGGGTAGGAATCCTTCCAGGTGACGTCATTCAGGCGCCGGTAATCCACACAGAACCGCCACGACCCGTCCTTCTTCTTGACCAGCACCACCGGCGCCGCCCAGGGGCTGCTGGAGGGCTCAATAACATCTGCCTCCAGCATTTCTCACACTTTTTGTTCTGCTGCTGCCCACCTTGAAAAGGGCAGCCGGCATGCGCGGAGTCGAATCGGCCTGGTCCCACCGGTGTCGATCTCGTGCTGCACCAAGCCGGTCCGGCTGCATTCCTCATCCTTCGCGGCGAAAACACCCATATAACAGTCCAATAGCTCCCGCAGCTGGCATCTCTGTTCCGGGTCCAGCCCGCTGCGGCAAAGCTGAAATAATTCCTCGACCGCCTGCTGCGTCTCTGCTGACACGTTGACCCCTCCCCTTGCTGTCCCTGTGTGTGTTCGTGCATTCTCTGCCCGCGCTGGTGGCGTCATCGTGTCCGGTCCTCACGGTGGCCCGCCTGGTCCGGTCCGTCCTGGTGGTCCCTCGATCGCGCAGGCCCCCGTGTTCCTTCTCTGGGTTCTGCTGTGAAGCGTGATGGTCCGGTCTCCCAGTTGGAGGGACGGTCCGGCGGTATCGATCTTGGCGTTCCAGGCTGTGAGCAGGTCTAGTCCAATAATACAGGGGTCTTGGATGTCAGCCAGCCAGAACGGGTGTCTTATGTTCTGACCGGCCACCCCTACCACAAGGACTCTCCGCCCCCTCAGTCTGGTGCGCTCACCGGTAGCCGTGGTGACACAGCGCTTGGTGGGTTCCCACCCCCGTGGGGCCATCTTGTTCGTGCCCGGCAGCACACCGGGTCGGACCAAGGAGATTGTACAGCCGGTGTCAATCAGGGCCCGGATCGAAGTCTTCTCCAGGCTGCACTGTAGATACATCCCTGGAGAGTGTCCAATTCGGCCCACGCATGGCGCCGGCTCCTCGGGGGAGACATCTGCGGGAGGCGGCCTGTCCCCGTCCACGCCACCTCGCTCTAGTTTAACACCGGCGAGGGGCCAGTTTGTCATGGGGTGGGTGCAGGGCAGTACCGTGCGATGTGTCCCAGCTCTCCACAGCGGAAGCACCCTTCCTTGCGCCGCCGCGGCCATCTTCTCCCTGGACGCGCTGTCGTGGTCTGCCGTAATTCCTCCTCTTCCTCCTCGCTCTCAGCCATGGCCTGGAAGGTTCTTTGTCTGTGCGTTGGCGCTTCAATTGTGCGATTCATTAGCGGCTCCACCCGCTCTGCTTCTGCCACCGCAGTCTCCCAGTCGCTTGCAGCGAGGATCCGTACATGGCTCTGGAGCTGGACCGGGCGGAGACCTTGGATGAAGTTCTGGAGGGCGAGCTTCTCTACCACCTCCGGTGCGAAATCTGGGTAGCTGCGCCGGGTTAGCAGCCGTATGTCTGCAGCATAGGCTCCTAGGCTTTCCTGGTTGCTTCGACAGCGGTGGGTCAGCTGTTCCTGGGCGTGCTCAGCGTCCGCCGTTCTCCCAATCGCCGGGTTAGCAGCTGTATGTCTGCAGCATAGGCTCCTAGGCTTTCCTGGTTGCTTCGACGGCGGTGGGTCGGCTGTTCCTGGGCGTGCTCAGCGTCCGCCGTTCTCCCAAATCATCTCTGAAGCACTCCTTGTAGCGCTGGCCAGCTGTAGCGCTCCTCAGGCCGGAGATCAGAGAGCGTGCAGAGAGCCCTCCCTTCCAAGGCCAGCGCGACTTGCACGGCGGTTTCCTCTGGTGACCAGCCGTTCAGCGCAGCGGCCAGCTCGACCTGAGTCAGGTAGTCATCCAACGGGGTCTCGCCGTTGAAGCGGGGGATCTTGGCCCACTGCCGGACGGATGGGACGGTCGCCTCCTGATCAATCGCCACTCCAGATCGCCGTGGAATCGCCAGCCCGTCCTGCCCTGAAAAGGGCGGGAAGCGGGGCTGGTTTGCTCTGCTCTGCCCGCTCTGCCTTGAAAAAGGCAGAAGGCGGGGTGCGCTGGACCCGTCAGGTCCGCTGCTTTGTTTGTCCCGGCGAGCGGCTCCCGGGGGTGGTGTCTCGGTCCCATCGTCCGTCGTCAGCTGAGCAATGAGTCGCTCCAGCTGCTGGATCTCCATTCTGATCCTGGCTTCCATCTGCTCCATCCCACTTCTGACACCAGTGTGACGTATGCGGGGTTCACACAAAGAAGAGGAGCAAGATAGTTGTGACAAACAGGCTTTATTCACACACACACTGAGCACAGACAGGAGGGGGGGTCATTCTCCCAGACCTCCGTTTAAATCATGGTTATACAACACATGATACATCTTGCCCTAATCCTGCCTATAAAACACTGCTGGGTCATTATAACGCAGTTATAATGACCCAGCAGTATAATAACTCAGTAATAACATTTAATACACACATACAATAACGTCCTCTGTTGCAAAGCATGCTGGGGAAATCGCTGCCCCCCCCCAATACAGCCCCCACGTTACACTACATTCTTCAAAACGTAATTAGAAAAAAATCGTTTTGTTTATTTTAAAAAGCAGAAAATTATTTTTACTTAAAATAAATTAGACAAACAATTTTACTCTTTAAAATATTTTAGCTGATATTTTTAGCCAATAATTTTTAGTCTCTAAAATATATATAAATGTCTGTCAACAATTTGCATTATTTTATATGTAAAGTCCAACTGTAGATATAGGTACAAATACCACATCTACAATCTGGAAAATACTATAGTGTGTATATTCCACTTCTTGATTCAAGACCTATTTAACTGTGGCTATTTTAACATATTAAATAGGGAATCACGTGTTTTGAATCATATCAATTAATGCTCTGTGAATAAGAGCAGTCATTAGCATAATTAGCCTGTAATTCATAATTGTGCAGTCCAGTGGTGTTGCACCTACACAGCATATGGGTTCATCTGGTCACAGAGTTGAATATGGTCACTTATGCATCAAAATAAAAGCAGAAATACAGTGGTGTGGAAAAGTGTTTGCTCCCTTCCTGATTTCCCATTTTTTTTGTATGTCACACTGAAATGTTTCAGATCATCAAACAAATTTAAATATTAGACAAAGATAACACAAGTAAACACAAAACGTAGTTGTTGTTTTTTTGAAGGTGTTTATTGTTAAGGGTAAAAAAAATCCAAACCTACATGGCCCTGTGTGAAAAAGTGATTGCCCCCTAAACCTAATAACTGGTTGGGCCACCCTTAGCAGCAACAGCTGCAATCAAGTGTTTGTGATAACTGGCAGTGAGTCTTTTACAGCGCTGTGGGGGAATTTTGGCCCACTCATCTTTGCAGGATTGTTGTAATTCAGCCACATTAGAGGATTTTCGAGCATGAACTGCCTTTTTAAGGTCATGCCACAGCATTTCAATCAGATTCAGGTCAGGACTTTGACTAAGCCACTCCAAAGTCTTCATTTTGTTTTTCTTAAGCCATTCAGAGGTGGACTTGCTGGTGTGTTTGGGATCATTGTTCTACTGCAGAACCCAAGGGCGCTTCAGCTTGAGGTCACGAACAGATGGCCGGACATTCTCCTTCAGGATTTTTTGGTAGACAGCAGAATTCATGGTTCCATTTACCACAACAAGTCTTCCAGGTCCTGAAGCAGCAAAACAGCCCCAGACCATCACACTACCACTACCATATTTTACTGTTGGTATGATGTTCCTTTTCTGAAATGCTGTGTTACTTTTACACTGGTTGTAATGGGACACACACCTTCCAAAAAGTTCAACTTTTGTCTCATCAGTCCACAGAGTATTTTCCCAGAAGTCTTGGGGATCATCTAGATATTTTCTGGCAAAACTGAGATGAGCCTTTATGTTCTTTTTGCTCAGCAGTGGATTTCGTCTTGGAACTCTGCCATGTAGGCTGTTATGTCCACAAACCTGGCATTAAAGAGACGGATGAGGATGCTGCACTGGAAATGGGCTTTATTATGGAACTGCCAACAATACACTACATGTAGTCACATGCAGAGTCATTCGGGCAAGAGAGCCTGTAATGGCGGACGCTCCCCTATATATGTCGGTGTGATGACACCGCCAGCCAGCCATGCCATCACGTCGCACACTGCACCAAAATCCCTTCACAACATCCCCCCCACTTTACAAAACACAAAACACATCCAATTAAGACCCTCCCCAATTTGTTAAAACATAAACCCTAATAAACACACTCAACAAAAAAACAGTAAACACATTGAACAACACCTAAAACTAGGGTCTGTGGGTAGACTATCACAAGACCCCACACGAATAAGTGAGGTATTCTGCCACTTTGATGCTTCCAGCCATGTTCCTAACTAAATAGTCCTTCTTTTCTTTTCAACAGTCTCCCATGGTAAGGGTGGGTCTACCGGGGGGGGGGGGCTGTGGATGCACCCCTGGTGGCAACTGACCCCCGGGACAAGGATCGATCTTCATAACACAGGAACCCGGATCCCACACCACATTCACTGACTCCTGCGCAGCCTCGTCACCCGGAGCATCCACCAGGACACGCCGCAGCTGGTTTGCATGTCAAACCGAGCCATCCGTCAGCCGGAAACACGCCACACCCAGCTTTGCCACAATCCTCAGCGGCGCTCGTTGTTTCACCAGCTGTGGCCCGGCCAGTCACCACCCCGGTCTCTCGTCGGCACAAACCCAAACCCAGTCCATGACCTGGAGTGGTACCTTGCTTGGCTTGATGCGCTGCTGTGCTCTTGGCAGCTATGTGCTCTAATTCGGCCTGGCACCTCCGTCACGCTGCAGTGATTCTGTAGTCACTGTGTTCATTGCGGACCCCCCACCTGTTGTCTCCGTCGTTGGTTGAGGCTCGTCGTGGGTACAGAAGGTGTCTGGTGCCTCCTCTTTGCCATCTGAAGCACTCTGCTGTCATGTGTTGTGTTTGTGCCTGGTTGCCGCTGCTGTGTTTCGGGGATCTCTGCGTGCTCGGGGTTCCCCTCTGGGCGGCTCTCCCCCTGAGAGCGCAGAGTGGATGTTTTGGTGTTAGTGCCATTCATAATTACCTCGTCAGTGTCGTCCCCGATGGTCACGGGCTTCCTCTCCTCCTGAGCGCACAGGGTGGATGGAGTGTTGTCAGTGCTGTTCCGTATTACCTCATCCCACACCCTGACGTTGTCCTCCAGGTCCGCTGTGCCCCAAATGCCGCACCCGGACCATTTGAATCCAGCGCTGTCTCTGATAGTGAAACCCAGTCCGTAGCGTGGGTTTACTCCGGGATTTCTCCGGTTTCCTCCCACATGCCAAAAACATGCATGTTAGGTTAATTGGCTGTTCTAAATTGTCCCTAGATATCTGTTTCCTATAGGCCCTTAGAATAGAGGGTTAGTATTAAAGAAAGCGCTTTGAGTGGTCTTTGTGACTAGAAAAGCGCTATATAAGTGCAGGTTAGTTAGTAGTTAGTTAGTTAGAAAAGGTCACATCCCATAACGTTGTCACCGTGCTCTGTCACCTGGAACATGAAGTCATACACAATGTTGGGCTTGCAGCAAACAGTCAGTTCCACTGTCCCAACATTGCACAGTCTGTGACCACCATATCCGTACAGCGGCGTTGGGTTCTCCTTGATTTTGGGGTTGGGGAAAAACTTTTTCACCATGCCCTAGTTTAACATTGACCGCACTGCCACCATGTCAACCAGAAGTGGTACAGCTACTCTGTCTAATTCAACCATGCTGTATGAATAACCACTGATGCTGGGGCTTACCAAATGAATAGTCATTGTTGGCGGGCAGGTTGGCTCACTTGGCAAGCTCCATGGTGCTGACAACCAGCATACTCTGGTGAACTGGTTCAGGCGCCCACACTCGTTACACCGTTTTCCTCTTGCCGGGCAAACTCGTGCTCCATCCTTGTGCATCAGGGACCCACAGCCCCTGCAGACAGGGCCTCTCAGAGCAGGCCTTTGGCTCACTGCATTCACTTCGTCTCCTCTGCCGTGTACTCTTTGTCCTCCGTGTCCACCACATTGGCCGACATCATCTGTCCAGGCGTCCTCTGTGTCTGGCGCCAATTTAGCTCTGAGGCTAACTTTTCCACAGCCTCCAACTGGAGTGCTAGCTAGCTCCACTGCTCCAGCTAGCGTCAAGTCATTAGGCGCCGTTAGCAACCTAGCTTGTATCCCAGCATTATATGTATGTTTGGCCAATTGGTCCACCACCATTGCGTCTTCCTGCAGCCCAAAATGGCCCACACTAGCCAACTGTCTCATGTCAGTGATGAACTGCTGTATTGGCTCACCGACTCTCTGTTATCTCCGGCAAAAATGAATCTGTCGTACCGTCATGCTGTCCGGTGTGGTGAAATAGCTAGTTTCGGTGTCTTAGGCTCTGTTTTTATGCACTTTAATGTGTTTTAATGTAATTCTCTGTGCCGTTTTTGTCCTTGAATGTTTGTGGACTGTAAAACGAAGAGCTCTTTGGTTCCATCAGTATGGATTTTCTTCTGGTTTTCGCACTGTGGCTTCTTTCTTACCAGCTCTTTGTCTGGGACATCAGTGTGGTTACACTGGTAAGAATGCAGTATTCCAGAGACATGTTACTGCAACTAAACATGGATAATCCAGCGTCTGTGTTTGAGTCTGTGCTGCAACTGCCAGACTTTATTTTAAGAGACTTTCATGGACACAGCAATGAAAAGAGGAACAAGAGAAGGAAACGCGGAAAGCGTGGAGGCGTAAGATTAAACCTGAGGAGGCGTCAGCTTAACCGCATTCCTCTTCCTTCCATTATTATGGGGAATGTACAACCCCTGAGAAATAAAGTGGATGAAATTCAAGGAAATGTCCGATATCAGAAGGATTTCAAGAACTGCTGTGTCATGGCTTACATGGAGACATGGCTTACGGATCATGACCGGGACCCAGACCTTTGTATTGACGGTTTTGGAGCCCCACTTCGCTTGGATCGGCAGGAAGAGGTAATGGGGAAACGTCAGGGAGGCGGCGTATGTTTGTATATTAATAAACAGTACTGTACATCTTGCCATGGCGGCCTCTGGGCCGTCATCTGTCTCATCAGTCCCAGCTGCGCACAGACCAACAGGTGCCAATCAGCGGCTGTTAAAAGCCAGTGTTGCTGACAGCCCGGCACGGAGTCGTCTGTCGTCCTCATCGGAGCATGAGCCAGAACTTCGTTCCCAAGTTCAGCCAAGAACGTCTCGTCAGGAACCGCCATGTAAGAAAACCATCTGCTATTCTACTCCTTGACTTTACCCCTGTGCACAGGTGGACCTCCCAGGCGGCGGACCAACTTCCCCAGCCGACGGGGCGTTGCCACCTCAATCACGTAGCTCCTCGCTACCACCACAGCTACGGGTACGTCTAACACCACAGCTACAGGAACTGTTATTGTTTCAGCTACAGGAGCTGTCATCGTCACGGTCACTGGAATCACCACCATCACCGCTACAAGAACTACCATCTTCACAGCAACAGGTGTATTCACCACCACAGCCACGAGCACATTCATCACCACGTTGCACGGCCGCTGGAAGTCAGCAGGACGCTACCTGTGGAACGCCCAAGTAAGCCTCACCATCCACAATTACTCGCTAGTGCTGAACAGCTGTAATTGTTCTCTACTTGTGTGTTACAGGGTTGCCAGGTCACCATCCGGACTGCTCAGTTCCAGCGACCAAACTTCCATACTTGCACTCACTCACGCATTACACTCCCTCACATTACAATAAAGGAATTATTGTCAATATCTACTCGTGTCAGTGTCTGTCTCCTGAGTCCAGAACATGTCACATCTGTCACGGTCAGACAGCACATCTGTACACCAGATGTGGAGGTTCTGTCCGTACCGCTACGCCCCTTTTATCTGCCCTGTGAGTTCCCCCAACTTTTCATAATGGCTGTGTACATTCACCCAAGGGCGGATGCTGCCTCCACCTCCAGCACCATCTTTGATGTGGTACAGCAGTTGCAGTCGATTTCCCCAGAGGCTCCAAATTTTATCCTTGGGGACTTTAACCATGTGTCTTTAAAGAAGACACTTAAAAACTTTTATCAGTATGTCTCCTGCCCAACCAGGCGAGAAAAGACATTGGACCTGTGGTATGGATCTACTGAGGGAGCCTTTAAATCTCTTCCCCTTCCTCCTTTAGGATCCTCAGATCACAACTGTGTACATTTGCCGTCCACATATAAAACTGCTCTTAGAAGAGAAAAGACGAAGACCAGGGACATAAAGGTGTGGACAGATGATTCAGTGCTCTGCCTCCAGGAATGTTTTAACTGTACGGACTGGGAGGTGTTCACACTGTCCTGCGGGGATGATTTGGACTCTTTGGTGGACGTGACATACTCTTACATGGCTTTTTGCAGGGATATGATCGTTCCACGTAAACGTGTCAAAATATATCCCAACAATTAGCCATGGGTTACTAAATCAGTTAAATCCTGCTTACAGAGGAAAGCACTTGCCTTTAAAGAGGGCGTTGTTTCTGAGCTGCAGGTTGCCACAAAAGAGCTGAAGTCCAAAATTTTTAGAGCAAAACATAATTATAAATCAGAATTGGAAAGCAAGATGGCAGCAAAGAAGCTTGGTTCAGCCTGGGCTAGTATGAAAACTATTGCAGGCCTTCAGAGCACAGAGCGCAGTAATTGTGTGTTTTTAGATGGTTTTAATTCAGACACAGAGCTGGCTAATGCTCTTAATTGTTTTTATGGTCGCTTTGATTCTTTTGATTTTAGCACAGAAACCCAAGATTTGAAGCAGAAACTCAAAGACAATCAGCACTTTAATATTGAGGTACAGGATGTTAAAAGGGCGTTCTGTGCTGTAAAAGTGAACAAAAGTCAGGGCCCTGATAATATATGTGGACACTTGGTAAAGTCCTGTGCACATGAACTGAGTCCCGTGTTTCACTACATTTTTAATAAGTCCTTACAGACACAACATGTGCCTAAGATCTGGAAAGATGCTGTGGTTGTCCCTGTTCCAAAATCCAGCTGTCCTAAAACGGTAAACGACTTTAGACCAGTTGCTTTGACTTCAATTTTAATGAAAATTTTTGAAAAACTGGTCAGATTTGAGGTCCTAAAGCAGACTGAGCATGCATTGGATCCTTTGCAGTTTGCCTATAGGCCTCACAGAGGAGTGGAGGATGCCACTGTCACTCTGTTTAACATGCTTTTTAAACATCTGGATTTTAATGGGACACACGCCAGGCTTTTATATGTGGACTTTTCTTCTGCTTTTAATACAGTCCAACTTCATATTTTAGTTGAAAGGCTCCTGCAACAATTTGATTTGAGTAATAATCTGGTGGGTTGGATTCTGGATTTTTTTAACCAACAGGACACAGAGAGTAAGGGTCAATGGTACATTGTCTGACCAAAAGTGCTCTTCTACTGGCTCTCCTCAGGGGTGTGTGTTGTCACCACTACTCTTCATCCTGTACACAAACATGTGTCAGAGCAGACGTGACAACAGACACATTATAAAGTATGCTGATGATTCAGTTGTTGTCAGTCTTCTTCAGGATGGTGAGAGTGGTCACGGCCCAGTAGTTGATGATTTTGTTCTCTGGTGTGAGGATTCCTACCTGCAGCTGAATACGACAAAAACTAAAGACATGATTATTGACTTTAGGAGGAAAACTCCCAGGCACGAAGTCACCGTACTAAAAGGCCAGACCACTGAATGTGTACAATCCTACAAATATCTTGGGACAATTACTGATAGCAATTTAAACTTTGAATAGAACTGTGAAAGGGTGTGCAAAAAGGGTCAGCAACATTTGCATTGTTTAAGGAAACTGACACACTTCCAAATTGACTGAACCATAATGACAATGTTTTATCAGGCTTTTATTGAATCTGTTTTATCCTTTTCTTTAGTGTCATGGTTTGGCCATATAAAACTGAAACAGAAGAAATCCTTAGACCAGGTAGTTAGATGGTCCAGTCGTTTGCTTGGTGAGTCACAGCTGAGCCTGACATCCCTGTACACCAGACAGGCACAGAGGATGGCTACCTCCATTTTAAATGATGACTCCCACCCTTTGCACTGCCACTTTCAGCTTCCCTCCAGACGGAGGTTTGCTGTCCGAAAAAGTAAAACCCAGCGCTACAAAAACAGCTTTGTTCCTGCTGCTGTTAAAGAGTTGAACAAGATGTAGCAATATATTGCACATAATTTAGTTATCAATTTATTATTTTTTTTTGTTTTTTTTTGTAGGTTTTTTATTTGGATTTTAAATCTTTTATTGGGTTTTAGACTTTTATTGAGTTTTTAATCTCTTTGACTTAGTTTTTAACTTTTTTAATATGACCCTTCTCTCTTGTCTCTTTGTTTTTCTCTTATCTTATTATCTTATTTTTATAATATTATCTTATCTTATTTTATTATCTTATTTTTTTTTTTTTTTTTTTTTTTTTCTCTCGGCGCCACACGAGTAGGCTGCCTTTTGCAACAGCGGCTCGATTCCGAGTCTTTTTCCCTTCCTCTCTCTTTTGATCCGTCTTTTTTTTTCACCCCACTTATATCACGGACACACAGATCGTCCTAAATGTCTCCTGAGCCGGTGGACGGAGCCACTGTTTATAGCAGGATACGATACAGCAGAGAACAGCTGCTAGCATTCAACCGCCACCCGGTCCCATTGGAAAAACTCGACATACCGAGAGAACTGAGGCGAAAACGCCGCGGCTGCCGGGCTGGAGTAAGGCGGAGGACAAAAAATATAGGGTACAGACCCTCCCTTCCATCTGTTGTCATGGGAAATGTACGGTCGATACTGGGAAAGTTAGATGAGCTAGCGGCTATCTCCCGTTATGATAGCACATACCGGGAGTGCTCTCTCCTTTTGTTTACTGAGACGTGGCTAACTGAACTAGCAGCAGATGCTAACATTGAGCTGGAGGGTTTTCACATGATACGAGCTGACCGAACACCAGACAGTGGCAAGGCTAGGGGCGGTGGAGTGATAATGTATGTTAACAACAACTGGTGCAGACCGGGACATATCACTGTTAAACAACGACACTGCAGCAAAGACATTGAGTTGCTAGCTGTTAGCATGAGGCCTACATATCTCCCGAGAGAACACTCACACGTGATCTGCATTGTTGTTTATGCAAATCCGACGGCGAACGCTGGGACAGCACGTGACGTCATCCATTCAGTAACCAGCAGGCTGCAGACAGAACACCCAGATGCTCTTCTCCTCATCTCAGGCGATTTCAACCATGTTTCACTGTCTCCCATTCTACCCACGTTCACCCAGTATGTCACATGCCACACTAGAGACAATAAAACACTGGATTTATTCTACGCAAACACTAAGGAGGCGTACACCTCATCACAACTCCCCCCACTCGGGAGATCGGATCACAACTTGGTTCATCTCCGGCCGGTGTACAAACCCCTAGTGCACAGACAACCTCCGGCCATGCACACTGTGGAGTTATGGTCTGAGGAGACAATGGACACCCTAAAGGGCTGTTTTGAAGCCACCGCCTGGAAGCAGCTCTGCGATCCACATGGTGAGGACATCGATGGCCTCATTCACACCTTCACGGGCTACCTCAGCTTCTGTGTGGACAAATCCGTTCCCACCAAGACCATACGGCGTCACTCAAACAACAAACCCTGGATCAACCCTGAGATAAAAACACTTCTGAGAGAGAAGAAGAGGATCTTCAGGTCAGGGAACAGGGAGATGCTGAAGTCCGTACAGAGGGAGCTGAGGAGAAAGATCAGAGAAGGCAAGGACAGCTTCAGGAAGAAGATGGAGGACAAGCTGCAACAGAGCGACATCAGCGGGGTCTGGAGAAACCTCAAAACCATCTCGGGGCTCCAGAATACCTCCCCCCAGGCCACAGGGGGCAGGGAGTGGGCGAACAACCTGAATCTGTTTTTCAATAGATTTGACCAACCGCCCTCCCCCCTGACTGCACAACAACCACTGCTGCCTCTAAAGAAATCAAGTCCTGCTGCCCACTCCCCACTCCACCAACACCCCCCCACTCCCAACACACAGCCCCCCATCCTGACCCTGACCAGGACCCAGGTGAGGACGGAGCTGAGGAAGATCAAGGCGAGGAAGGTGCCGGGACCGGACGGCATCAGCGCAAAGCTCCTCAAGTCCTGTGCAGACCAGCTGTGTGGGATTGTGACGTATATCTTCAACATGAGCCTGAAACTGGGGAGGGTACCACAGCTGTGGAAAACATCTTGTGTGGTACCTGTACCAAAAACTTCCCACCCCAAAGACCTGAACAGCTACAGACCGGTGGCCTTGACGTCCCACTTGATGAAGACCCTGGAGAGACTGCTCCTTGCTCACCTCCGCCCCCTGGTGGAACCAGCGATGGATCCACTCCAGTTCGCCTACCAGCATGGCATTGGGGTGGAGGATGCGGTGATCTTCCTCCTTCACCGTTCTCTGTCCCACCTGGAGAAGCCCGGGAATATGGTGAGGATCATGTTCTTTGACTTCTCCAGTGCTTTCAACACCATCCAACCGATGATCCTGAAGGACAAGCTGCTGCGCGCAGGGGTGGACCAGCACCTGTCATCATGGATCCTGGACTACCTCACGAACCGGCCTCAGTTTGTGAGAACCCGGGACTGTGTGTCCGACACGATCATCAGTAGCACGGGGGGCCCCCAGGGAACGGTGCTGGCTCCCTTCCTGTTCACTCTTTATACTGCGGACTTCTCACACAACTCAACACACTGCCATCTACAGAAGTTCTCTGATGACTCTGCGATCGTTGGCCTCATCTCCAATGGAGATGAAGCTGAGTACAGAGGGCTTATCCAGGACTTCGTGGACTGGTGCCATCGGAACTGCCTCCAGATCAACGCGAGGAAAACTAAGGAGCTGGTGGTGGACTGCCGCAGGCATGGGCAGCCCCTCACAGTACCAGTAAATATACAGGGAACAGACATCGAGATGGTGACATCCTATAAGTACCTGGGTATTCATCTGAACAATAAACTAGACTGGTCACACAATACTGATGCACTCTACAAGAAGGGACAGCGCAGGCTGTTCCTGCTGAGGAGACTCAGGTCTTTTGGTGTACAAGGGGCGCTGCTGAAGTCATTCTATGACACGGTGGTGGCATCAGCCATCACTTTTGGAGTGGTCTGCTGGGGCAGTGGCATTACTGCAGCCGATAGGAAGAGACTGAACAAACTGATTAAGAAAGCTAGCTCTGTCCTGGGGCAGCGCCTTGATCCGATGGAGGAGATAGGAGAGAGAAGGACGGTGGCTAAACTGTCATCTCTGCTGGAGTCCGAGTTCCACCCTATGCAGGACATACTGAATGCACTGAGGAGCTCATTTAGCAGCAGACTACATCATCCCAGGTGCACAACCGAGAGGTTTCGTAGGTCCTTCCTACCAACGGCTGTCAGACTGTACAACCTAAGCAGGGCTGCTCGCAGAGATAGCAAAAAGACGTAACAAACTAATAGTTTTTTGAATGCAAAAGATGCAATAGACTTACACAATGGTCCCCTCCGGCATACAACTAGGAACATACCGGTCGCTATGGAGGGTGAGAATATGTATGGGCACATAATCATACCATGTAGGATAACTAAGTAGACGGTTATGCTGTTTCATTCCATCTAGCAACAATGCTCTGCACTGTGTGTGTTTATATATTTACATATTTATTCCATCTAGCTACAATGCTCAGCACTGGGTGTGTTTATATATTTATATATCTACATATTATTCCATCTAGCTACATTGCTCCGCACTGTGTGTGTTTATATACTTGCATATTTATTCCACCTAGCTCAGGGGTGTCAAACTCAAATTCACAGTGGGCCAAAATTAAGCAGTGAAGTAAAGTCATGGGCCAAACTCAATATTTATTGAAAAATTAACTGCAACTGATATGTAATGTTTAACCTTTTCATATGGAAACAAACTTTAGTTTTGCTTAAACACAGAATCTGGAACAACCAAAGCTTGATATTACAAACACATGAGAAATTAAATTTGAAATAAAAGACACATCAGTGGTATTCATTTCTTATTTAAATAAATAAATAAAGTACGTCTCTCCCCGTATCCTTTCAAGTTCCTTTTTAAAGTAAATCTTTTTCAAAGCCAACAACAAAAGAACCAAAAATAATAATGTCATTCAATAAAAATCCAACATTTCAACTATTAACAGACCATGCCTTGCAGTAGAAAAAGTGCATAAATAACAGATATATTCAAGCTCAGTTTGCTACACTCTGATTTACTCTGCACATTGGTCTAAGCCAGATACCTGGCATCTTTTCTTAGCTGCAAGTTCATCAATGTCTGGGGTCAGGCTCTGAGCTGAGGAAAACCTCAGGACGGAGTGAAGGTGTTCATCAGTGAGTCGACTTCTGTGAGGTGTTTTGTTCACCTTCATCATAGAGAACAGTTGTTCACATAGATATGTGCTGCCGAACATTGAGAGCATCTGAGCAGCTTGGGTGCGTAATTGAGGCATTGTGTCGCGGAGGAAACATGGAAACAGCGCAGCACCAACAGAGTCATATTTTGATTTGAGCATGTCATTACATTGGAGTTTAATTAGCTCCATTTGGAGGCTGGTTGGTGCGCTTTCCACGTCGATCGCAAACGGGTTACTGAGCAGTTCAAATCTCCCTTTCTGAGCCTCAAAGTCGGCAAATCGCCGGGAAAACTCGGCGCTGAGCGCGTTGATTTTTTCAGCAAACTGTGCGCTAGGCAGCACGGCAGGAGAAATTTGCTCTGTCATGGTTTGGCAGCACGGAAAATGACCCAAGTTTCCTTGCAGCATCTGAGTCTTCCACAGACACAACTTAGTTTTAAAGGCCCTCACTGCTGCGTACATGTCTGTGATGATGTGGCCCCGCCCCTGAAGCTGCAGGTTAAGCACATCGAGATGGCTCACAATGTCAGACAGAAATGCAAGCTCACACAGAAACTTTTTATCTCTCAGCTCTGTTGTGTCCTTCCCTTTGTTTTCCATAAACTGACAGATTTCCTCACGTAGCTCAAAACATCTGTTCAGTACTTTTCCTCTGCTTAGCCATCTCACCTCTGTGTGATAGGGCACATCTCTGTATTCTGAATCCAACTCCTCCAGAAAAGACTTGAACTGCCGGTGATTCAAACCTTTGGCTCTTATGAAGTTGACTACTCGTTTTATAGAGCTCATGACATGTGCTGCACGGTGGCGCAGTGGTTTAGCACTGTGGCAGCACAGTTTTACCCTCGGCCGGGGGATCGCGGGGATCATGAGGTCGTGGGTTCGATCCCAGCCCCCGACCAACAGTGAGCTGTGTGGAGTTTGCATGTTCTCCCCGTGTTGCGTGGGTTTACTCCGGGATTTCTCCGGTTTCCTCCCGCATACCAAAAACATGTAGGTTTAGGGCGCTCGCGCACGCAGCGACCAGCAGCCGGTGGCTTGTCACCAGACTGCAAACCAAGTCTACCTACGGGTACAAATAAGTAACAAAAAAAAAAAAAAAAAAAAAAAAATGTTCCATTTGCAGAGCTTTGCCACAGAGCGCTTCCTGATGTATGATACAGTGATAAACTGTAAGTTCACCTGCATCTTCCTCCCGCATCTTCTCCTGAATCCTGCCGACCAATCCACTCTTTTGACCGCACATCGCGGGCGCACCATCTGTCGTCAGTCCCACAAGTTTATCCCAAGGCAGGCTCATTTCAGTTATACATTTGGATACCTCTTCAAAGATATCTTTTCCTGTGGTGGTGCCATGTATTGATTTTAATCCTAAAAGTTCCTCTGTGACGCACAGGCTCAAGTCTACTCCACGGATGAAGATTGACAGCTGGGCAGTATCAGACTTGTCGCTGCTCTCATCCACAGCAAGGGAGTATGCAATAAAATCTTTTCCCTTTTTTATTAGTTGTTCATGTAGATTAGTGGAAAACTCACACACGCGCTCAGCCACGGTGTTTCTGCTCAGGCTCACATTTAAAAATTCTTGCTTTTTATCTGGGCACACGATGTCGCAAACTTTGACCATGCACTTTTTGACAAACTCTCCCTCATTAAAGGGCCGGGCTGATTTTGCTATCTCTGCTGCCACAATAAAGCTGGCCTTTACAGTAGCTTCACTTTTTGATTTTGCTTTCATGAACATAGTCTGCCGGCAAACCAGACTTCTTTTCATCTCCTCCACCTTCTGCAGCTTCTGCTTTACGTCCAGGTCCTTGTACTTTTCATAATGTTTTGTTTCATAGTGTCTTCTTATGTTATATTCTTTCATTACAGCCACGTTCGCTCCGCACACAAGACAAACAGGTCTGCCCTTTATATTCGTGAACAGATAATCTGCCTCCCACCTGTCTTGAAAGCTCCTGTTGTCCATCTTTCGTTTGGCCATTTTTGTGGAGGGTGAAATTAATTTGTCCGATGTGACTGGAGCATGGTTGTCAATGACTGTCAACAGAAATAAGGAGCGCTTGCCGGTTTCGACTGCGTGCCAACATACTAGCAAAGCATTGTGGGATTTGTAGTATTAGCGGTACAGTATATACCGCGGGCCAGCTCTAATGCACATTTGATATGATCTCGCGGGCCAATTATAATTACACTGCGGGCCAAATTTGGCCCGCGGGCCTGAGTTTGACACATGTGACCTAGCTGCAATGCTCCGTACTGTGGGTGTTTATATATTTACATATTTATTCCATCTAGCTACAATGCTCTGCACTGTGTGTTCATATATTCATATATTTATTCCATCCAGCTACAATGCTCTGCACTGTGTGTCTGTGTGTGTGTGTATATATATATATTTTATAGTAATACGTACATATGTATATTAGCTGCTCTTGCTTGCTTGTTTTTTTCTTGCCTTCTGATTGTTGCTCTGAGTGTTGCTATCCCTGTGCTGTTGCAATCCTGGAATTTCCCCGTGTGGGACTAATAAAGGCTTATCTTATCTTATCTTATCTTATCTTATCTCTTTGTCTTATGTCCTGATTGGTGGAGCCTTGAGTACTTTTATCGTGTTTGTAGTCAGCTTCATGTGTGCCTGTGTTTGTGTTAAGATAAGATAAGATAAGCCTTTATTAGTCCCACAATGGGGAAATTCCAGGATTGCAACAGCACAGGGATAGCAACACTCAGAGCAACAATCAGAAGGCAAGAAAAACAAGAGCAGCTAGTATACATACACTACCGTTCAAAAGTTGGGTGATAGGTGAAGCCGCAGCTTATATTGCCCACCCATGTTCCATCTAAGAAGTCAAAAAAAGAAATAAAATAAAAGTAACTGCAAAACAAAACAAAGCTAAAACAAAACGTAACAAAACGAAGCTAAGCGACAGCACAACACAGACTGGATATGACAATCCTTATGTGATTTTACATGTCACTTTGTATATACACTACCGTTCAAAAGTTTGGGGTCACCCAGACAATTATTTTGTGTTTTCCATGAAAAGTCACACTTATTTACCACCATGAGTTGTAAAATGAATAGAAGATATAGTCAAGACATTGACAAGGTTAGAAATAATGATTTGTATTTGAAATGATAATTTGTTCCTTCAAACTTTGCTTTCGTCAAAGAATCCTCCATTTGCAGCAATTACAGCATTGCAGACCTAACATGATTGCACAAGGGTTTTCTAATCATCCATTAGCCTTCTGATGCAATGAGCAAACACATTGTACCATTAGAACACTGGAGTGATAGTTGCTGGAAATGGGCCTCTATACACCTATGTAGATATTGCACCAAAAACCAGACATTTGCAGCTATAATCGTCATTTACCACATTAGTAATGTATAGAGTGTATTTCTGATTAGTTTAAAGTTATCTTCATTGAAAAAAAGTGTTTTTCTTTCAAAAATAAGGAAATTTCTAAGTGACCCCAAACTTTTGAACGGTAGTGTACATATAATCTAATGTAGTCACATGTGGAGTGGTCCCGGCTCCCTCTCCCTTAACTGCTTATTCCACACAGCTGGGCTCCTCACCTGCCTGTAATCAGTCCTACTCTTTAAAAGGAACTCTGATTATATTGGCATGTTAGCTCTATATGCTTTATTTTTATGTTAGTAACATAATTATAATATCACTTTTTTGAAAATTATTCCCAGTTTTATATATTTTAAAAAACTTTATTACGATGTAAATCGCCATTTTTGTTTACGTTGCAATGCATTCTGGGTAGTGACATAGAATGGTTGCAGCCGTTTTTTCTGTCTTATATAAGCCAAGAAGTGAAGCTACTAACTACTGCCATTTGTCAGTGAAAATGCCACATTGCGCGGCTTTTGGATGTAATTTCCAATCAAAGGGAAATAAAGAGAGCAGGGTAAGCTTCCATAGCTTTTCTCAAGAGGGAAAGTTGAGGAAAAAGTGGGGCGGCAGCGGCTCAGGAGGTAGAGCAGGTCGTCTAATAACCCGATGGTTGGCGGTTCGCTATAGCGCACGCTTGATAAAGCTGATATATATATTAATCACGCTATGATAAAGCACTATATCGCTCAAAGCGCGCGCTTGGCTAGACATGTCGAAGATCTGGCTGGCAGTCATTTGGAACGACTTTGGAGCACTGCTTATGGACGTTCAACCCGCAGTCTGAGAAAGCAACAGAGAAATTGCTTTATGTTGCTGAGAGTCCATGTTTATCAGTTCAGTGCCCATCATGCTTGTAGACAATTTTTTGTGTTTGAGCATTCTATTGTAAGTAAATCAACAATATATAAGTTTCACCTCAAAATAATGCTTCCTCAAGAGCACGCTTGAGACACTCAAAGCGGAGAGACACTCGCGGAGCGGAGAGACGCTCAAGCGCACGCTATATCACTCAAGCGCACACTATATCGCTCAAGTGTGCGCTTTGAGCGATATAGTGCTTTATCATAGCGTGATTAATATATATGTCAGCTTTATCAAGCGTGCGCTTTGAGCGATATAGTGCTTTATCATAGCGTGATTAATATGTCAGCTTTATCAAGTGTGCGCTATAGCATAGACACTCATAGAGTGACGGAAATGTGGCTGCCCAATCCGCGCCAACGGCCTCTCCGGCCACCACCGAGCATTTAAACATTTTTACACATTCATACCCAGTGTTATGGGCACTGGAGGCAATGCGGGTGAAGTGTCTTGCCCAGGGACACAACGGCAGGATATCTGGGGAGAGCGTGATGCGAACCGCCAACCATCAGGTTAATAGACGACCTGCTCTACCTCCTGAGCCGCTGCCACCCCACTTTTTCCTCAACTTTCCCTCTTTAGGAAAGCTATGGAGGCTTACCCCGCTCTCTTTATTTCCCTTTGATTGGAAATTACATCCAAAAGCCGCGCAATGTGGCATTTTCACTGACAAATGGCAGTAGTTCGTAGCTTCGCTTCTTGGCTTGTATAAGACAGAAAAAACGGCTGCAACCATTCTACGTCACTACCCAGAATGCATTGCGATGTAAACAAAAATGGCGATTTACATCATAATAATTTTTTAAAAAATATATAAAACTGGTAATTATTTCAAAAAAATTATATTATAGTTATGTTACTAACATAAAAATAAAGCATATAGAGCTAACATGCCAATATAATCGGAGTTCCTTTTAAATAGGAGCTACACTCTGCAGACTGCAGGAGCTCGTTCGAGCTCATGTGCAGCCTCCAGCCTGAACACCTTCCTCTCATCACACTTTTGTAAGCCACAATCCCTCAGCCTAACCCTCTCACTATATTATTCTCAGGACTTCCTTGGCGGAGTGGATTCTGTCCTCGGTGGAACCATGGATCCGGATCCCTACCTTCACTCTCCACCCCCCACAAGTAAGTCGACTTACCAACGTCCACCTAATCCTCTCCCACCCTTCTCCCCAAGGCACCGTACCTCACTCAGTGATCCCCACTCACCTTTGCTGGCGAGTCACCAGAGAAGCCTGCCACTGCTAGTTATCTGGTCAAGCCTGTAAGGGAAAAGAAGCATTATTTGTGATAATGTATTGTAACGTATTGTAATTGCCAAAATCCATTACTGCATTAACTTACTGTACTCCTCCCCCCTCTCTCCTCTTGCAGGGTTGCCAGATTCTCCATGCATACAATCCAGCAAAAACTCCCAATAAACATTATAATTGCACTGCAACCTTGGTCTCCCTAGCTGCCTGCTTTTGGGTCTGTCATTACCTACCATGTCAGTACAAGCTCCTCAGCAAGACCCAGCAGTTGCAGCCTGGGGAACCATGGTCGCTCGTTTAGATGGTCTCGAGCAGTGGGTAAATCATTTCACGCTACAAATGCAAGCAACATTAACTTTAAGGGTTAACAGATCATTTAGACTATCTTAACCAACCACAAAAGCCTCACTCCGCTCCTACCCTAGTCACCTCCCGTCCCGGTGGCTCCCAAATTGTTCCCACACCAGCTCACTATAATGGGAGCTTAGGGGGGGAAGGGGGTTTCTCCTGCAATGCAGCCTGGTTTTTCAGCATCCCCCGAATGAGTTTCCCATCGAACATAGCAAGATATGCTACGTGGTCAATCTGCTTGAGGGTCGAGCGCTCACCCGGGCACACGCTATCATCACGGACACTGAGTATCCATCCTATACGTTTGCTTGTTTTTTGGCAAAATTTATTAAGATCTTTGATCACTCTGACCTTGAGGGCAGCACCTCCTCCTGCCTCCATAACTTGCATCAGGGGCCCAAATCTGCTGCTGAGTTCGTCGTAGATTTCTGGGTGCTCACGACCTAAGCAAGTTGGGATGATACCGCACTTCGCTCATTTTTCATCGGTGGCCTCAACTCCAATCTGCGGGATGAGCTAGCCAGCTGTGATTAACTGGCATCTCTAGATGCATTAATTTCTTTGGTCAATAAGCTGGACAATCACCTGCGTGAATGCGCTTGGGAGCGGCAATGCGGAAATCACACGTGCCGTTCTGCTTCATCACTATCACCTTCCCCCTGGTTAACCATTTCCTCACGCTGTTTGTCTGAACCATACAAACTCATGCAACCGGACCGTTCTCGGCTTCCTCTAGCACAGGGGTGTCCAACCATGTGCCATGGAGAGCCAAGACCCTGCAGGTTTTACCTCCAACCAGTGTCTTCAACAGCAGATTTCTGTGAACTTCTTCCCACTGATTGCTGATAAGTGAAAACACCTGCTGAAGAGACTGGGTAGAAGAGAAAACCTGCAGGGTCTTGGCTCTCCATGGCACATGGTTGAACACCCCTGCTCTAGCAGATCGTCAGTGACGTTCGGCTGAGGGGCCTGGCATGTACAGTGCGGGAGAAGGTCGTGGGGGAGATGAATGCCCTGTTAAAACCAAAAGACACCACCCACCCATTATTGTAGAGGGACAGGTGGGCGCAGTCTCCAAATGCCCTCAAACCAAACTACTACTTCCCATCCACATCCTGCTAGCCACCTCTCACTACACAGATTTTGCTCTAGTGGATTCTGGAGATGAACAGAATTTCATCTCAGAGAGTCTGGCAACTCGGCTGGATATTCTATGCACAGTTCTTCAAGACCTCCTCAGGTTAGTGGAATTATCTGGCAAACCCTTTTTTAGTGTTTCCAAAATTACACTCCCACTTCCTGTATTAGTTTCTGGTAATCATAGCATCCGTTTGTTTGTTATCCCCTCCTCCACTGCATCTATTGTGTTAGGCTACCTCTGCCTTCACCTACACAATCCTACCATCGACTGGAGAAGAGGGGTAATTACATCCTGGAGTACGTTCTGTCTCTCTGTTTGCCTACAATCAACTGCATGTTCCCATTCTGTTGCCATTTCCCCCCCTACTGTTGAACCACCTGATTTGTTGAATGTACTGGCTGAATATCATGACCTTGCTGTCATGTTTAGCTAAGCTAAGGCACTATCTTTCCCCCCTCACAGACCCTGTGATTTTGCTATTGAACTCTAGCAGGGTGCGCCGCTTCCCACCAGTCGGTTATACAGCCTCTCTGGACCGGAAGGAGAAGCCATGGACAAATATGTCAAGGAGCCCCTCAATTCTGGGCTGATTCGGCCTTTGTCTTCACCAGTGGGGGCTGGATTCTCCTTCATTAAAAAGAAGGATGGTTCTCTGTGTCGGTGTACTAATTACAAGGATCTCAACAATATGGTAAATGGTATTCACTTATATAGCGCTTTTATTCTCACCTCTAGATGACCAGAGCACTTTACAGATCCTGCTATCCACCTATTCACACACTGATGGTGGCATAGCTGCCCAACATGGCGCTGTTCAGACCCACCAGGAGCAATTGGGGGTAAAGTGTCTTGCCCAGGGACACAACGGCAGGATATTTGGGGAGAGTGGGATTCGAACCGCCAACCGTCCGGTTATTGGATGACCTGCTCTACCTCCTGAGTCACTGCCGTCCCCAATATCACCATCAAAGACAGGTACGCCCTCCCTCTATTAAACTCGGCCTTCGATATTTTGCAGGGGTCCACCATTTTCACCAAGCTGGACCTACAGAACTCTTACCACCTCATCAGGATCCGGCAGGGAGATGAATGGAAGGCAGATTTTCATACCCCCACCGGCTATTTTGAGTACCTAGTGAGGCCATTCGGCCTAACCAACGCCCCAGCTGTTTTCCAGCAACTGATTAATAATGTTCTGCAGGACTTCCTCAATTCATTCATCTTTGTATCCCTGGATGATATCCTCATTTTCTCTCATTCCCTTGCAGAGCATCAAATCCATGTGCGGACGGTCCTCCAGCGCCTACTCGAAAATCACATCTACGTCAAGGCCGAAAAATGTGAGTTTCACACACTCTCCACCACATTTCTCGGGTTTATTATAGCCGACGGTCAGATCTAACCAGACCCACAAAAGATCAAGGTGGTTCTCGATTGGCCCATGCCCATGTCCAGAAAAAGTTACAGCAGTTTCTTGGGTTCACTAGCTTCTACCGGCGGTTTATCCAAAATTGTAGCACCCTTGCCCTTGCCCTCACTCGCCTCACCTCCACCAAGATCCCCCTTGTTGGGCCTTGTGAGGCCAATCAAGCCTTCTCCCTCCTCAAGGCTAGATTTACTGATGTGCCCATCCTAGCTCAGGCTGATCCCAGAGCCCAGTTCATTGTAGAGGTGGATGCCTCTGACTTGGGGGTGGGGGCAGTGCTATCCCAATGGTCGGCCACTGACAACAAGCTGCACCCATGCACATTCTTCTCTCGGTGCTTAACCCTGGCTGAGAGGATCTATGACGTTGGTGACTGGGGAAAAGGATAAGGGGATAAGGACCTGTACTTATATAGTGCTTTTCTAGTTTCAAAGACCACTCAAAGTGCTTCACTAGTACTAACCCTCTATTCTAAAGGCCTATAGGAGACAGATATCTAGGGACAATTTAGAACAACCACTTAACCTACCATGCATGTCTTTGGATTGTTGGTGGTAAAACGAGCACTCGAGGAATGGCGGCACTGGCTGGATGGGGCAATGTTACCGTTCCTGGCTCTGACTGACCATAAGAACCTCGAGTATCTCAAGTCCGCCAAACATTTAAACTCCCGACAGGCAAGGTGAACACTATTCTTTGGGAGGTTTAATTTCTCCATCACGTACTGCCCAGGGTCAAAAAACATCAAGCCCGACGCTCTCTCCAGGCAATTCGCCCCAAACACCTCACCTCCCAAGGTGGAAACTATCATCCCGGCCAAATATGTGGTAGGGGCATTGATGTGGGATATTGAACAAAGGATATAAGAGGCCCAGAGGACTGATCCGGATTCAGGTGGGGGGCCCCCGTGTTGGCTGTTTATGCCCACGTCGGTCCAGGGCAATGTCATCAACTGGCTCCATATGACTAAATTTACCTGTCATCCGGGGGTAGCCAGGACCCTGTCCCACCTTAAATGCTGGTCCTGGTGGCCCTCTGTGAATACAAATGTTTGTAACTATATTAAGGCGTGCCAACAGTACTCCACTGGGAAGTCCCCTACTACCCCTCCTGCTGGGTTACTGCAACCACTTCTATCCCTTGCCATCTGTGGTCCCTCATTGTGCTGGGCTTCATTACTGGGTTGTCCCTGTCCAATGGTCACACTTGTGACTTATTTTACGGACTGGATTTCACCACCAAAGATGACGCTGGAGAAGAGTGGTTGGGCTGTGGCCAGTGGAACCCCCCGATTCCGGTGACTGTTGAGGATGAGGTGTGGGATGAAGGGTTACCGGATGCCACGGCGGTCAGGCGAGACAAATTTTGCTCAGGTCCAGTGCAGAAAGGTCTCAGTGCCAGCACACGGGAAACGGTCGAGGGAAGTACTGAGTGTTACGGTGAGGCACCTGCACTGGTGAGTGATGCTGATGGGTTGGCTCCGGGTGCCTCTGGAGTTTGGCCGTGAGGAGACAGAGGGTCTACGGATTTGAGGGCACATGTTACACCAACACCAAGATAGGTCAGGACAAGACCGATGAGCGTGAGGGATCGGCGTGCTCATCAGCAACACCTAAAGCCGAGCCGGACCCCGTTAAAGTTCCAGAATATGGGTCCAGATTTGAGGGGAGGAGCACTGCAGTGAACGTGGGCCAGACATCATCATCGGGAGTGTCGGGAACGTCTGTGCGTAGTGGCCAGATTGGACGTGGCACACTTCAAGCTCTCTGATAGCTTGGTGTGGCACGCAAACCGGCTTTGGCATGTCCGAGAGGAATCTCTGGGAAATGAGGCCGGACAAGGGATGAGGTCGATGATGGGGAGGGGTGGTTTCAGCGTCCGGAGAGTCAGCCATCACCATGACAACAAGTTGTCTCCAGGGGCGCATCGGCTGAGAGGGTGCCCTGGGTCTCCATACCAGTTATGCTGTTTCTATTGGAACACTTGGGTTGTAAATAGTATATATTGACGTTCTGTGTTTTGTGTTGGTGTTGTTGTATTTAAAAATAAATAAATAAATAAAAATGTTAATGTTATATATTGAAAGTTAATGTTTCACAAGGGATTATTTTGGTTTTCTGTTTTAGTTTAGGAACACAGCATATGCTTTTAGTTATAAATGGACTTTAATTCACTTTAGCACGAGGCAGAATAATCCTCCTTGCCATGTGGGCAGGACAACAGTCCACTCGTCCTCCATATTTTAGTTTCTGTGGTGTGAATGTGTTAGGCCATTTAGAGACATTTATTTTCTTTTGTTAGTGTGTGATTCGGGTCTCAAATTGGGAAGGGCCTTGATTGAGTGAGTGGTTTTGGACCTTCTAGAGGGGGAGAAATGTTAGTTAAAGCGTAAGATGGACACGCACCGCCAGGGGGCGCCCTGCCCCATGTTATATAAAGCCAGGTCGTCCATCTTATGGCCCCTTATCTCACCTGGAGTCTAGCGGTCAAGCCGTCAGTAGCTGTCATACAAGCTGTCAGTGTGAGCCATGTAATAAAGCTGTGTTTTCCTACTCACCTCGCCTCGTCTGTCCTGCATGTAATTCCAGATATAACAGGAGTGGCCAATTGTTGCCAGTGATCTACTAACAATGCGCAAAATTATGAGCACAGACGCAGTCACTTCATTTCAATAATGCCCACCCATCCCCCAAGAGCAGTGCAAAATTGCACACAAGCACAGCCAGTTCGGACGAGCATAATATATAAAGTTTTTTTTTTTAAGTGTTTGTTTGAATGAATGAATGAATGACTGAATGAATGAATGAATCTTTATTTCGGATAGATTAAAAGTAAAGATTAAAAAGAAACAGGATAATATAACAAAGGGGAAAAAATCCAACAAGGTCAAATTAAACAATAACTCCTCTGATTATACAGTTCAACATAAGTTATCCGAAATGGGTGATGGCTGAAGCCGCAGCTTATATTGCCCTGTGGTGCACATATGTGGGTGTCATATGCTTCACAGGTGTATTGCTGTATGCTTATGGTATTCTTCACGTCTCAGAGGAACAAAAGGTCTGAACCTCTTAGGGGTAACAGGAGGATGTGAAGTCTGGCCTTTTGTATGCAGAGAGATGGCCGTGAGAGATTTCCTGACCACCAGGACTTTAGGTGGAGAAGAGAAGACCTGGAAGGGGAGGAATTGTATTTGGGATTAAGAGACAATGTGACTGTGTGCTTTGATGTCCTGGGGTATAAAAGGGACAGAGGATGGGGGATCCCTTCCTCTTTTTCTGTTTTTGGATGTTGGAGAATGTGATTGTGAATAAAGCTGGTTTTGAGGAATAAACTCAGCCTCGTCCTTCCACACATCTCCACAGCCCACCCATTTTCCATCCAAGAATTCAAAAGAAAAACAAAGCAAGAGCAATTACAATTCAGAACAAAGCTAAGACAAAATGTGACAAAAAAAAAACTAAGCAACAACACAACACAGACTGGATATGACAATCCTTATGTGATTTTACATGTCATCTTGTATATATGTTTGGAGTATTTCTTCCTTTAGTTTTTGTTTAAATTGTCCAAGCGTTGTACATGATTTTAATTCAGGTCCAAAATCGTTCCATAATCTGACTCCTTGCACTGAAACACAGTGTTACTTGGTGGTAGTTCTCGCTGAAGGTTTTTGAAATATACATGTTCCTCTGAAATGATATTGTTTCTCTCTTATTTGGAACAACTTTTGGATATTTGCGGGCAGTGATAGATTCTTCACTTTAAACATTATTACTGCAGTTTTAAAGTCAACCAGATCTTTCAACTTGAGAGCTTTTAATTTAAGAAAAAGTGGGTTTGTTGGTTCCCTGTAAGCAGCTTTGTTTATTATTCTAATTGCTCTCTTCTGAAGCATAAAGACTGGATATATGTTTGTTTTATATGTATTTCCCCATACTTCAGTACAATATGTCATGTATGGGAGTATTAATGAATGATACAAAGTATATAATGTGGGTTGATTCAGCAAATATTTTGCTCTGTGTAGTATTGTGTTTGATTTAGATATTTTACCTTTAATATAGATAGATAGAAGATAGATAGATAGATAGATAGATAGATAGATAGATAGATAGATAGATAGATAGATAGATGTACTTTATTGATCCCAAACTGGGAAATTACAGTGTAACAGCAGCATGACAGTTGACAGCCTAACAACAGAAACACACACGACAAAGACAGTCACATATTAATATAATTAATATGTGACTTCCAACACAGTTTATTATCAATTATTACTCCAAGAAATTTAGTTTCAGATACCTTTTCAATCTCTACACCATTTACACTGAGTTTAGATACTAAGTTGTTGTGATGGTTGTTAAAAACTATAAATTTTGTCTTCCTTAAATTGAGCGTTAATTTGTTTGAATCAAACCACAGTTTAAGCTTTCCTAATTCCTTTCCGAGTGTATCCAAAAGTTGTTCCAAATTGCTTCCACTGTATAATAGATTAGTGTCATCGGCAAACAATATTAAATCCATTTTTTCCGAGATTTTACATATATCATTTATATACATATTGAATAACAATGGCCCCCAAATTGAACCCTGTGGGACTCCACAAGTAACCTTCAGTAACTGTGAGTTTTTGTTACCAACACATACATACTGATATCTATTCTTTAAGTAACTACTTAACCAGGACAGTGCTACCCCCCTAATACCACAATTTTGTAGTTTCTTTAATAATAAATTGTGATCCACTGTATCAAATGCTTTTTTAAGATCCAGGAATACCCCAACTGAATACTCTTTATTTTCAACAGCAGTTGATATTTTTTCTATAAATTCCATTAGAGCAAATGCAGTTGTCCTCTTGTGTCTGAACCCATATTGCTGCTCACACAATAAATTATTCTTCATTATGAAGTTGTCAATTCTCTCACAGAATATTTTTTCAAGTATCTTGGAAAATTGCGGCAATAGTGAAATTGGTCTATAGTTTGAAAGTTCCCCTCTGTCACCCGCCTTGTATATCGGAATTACTTTAGCTATTTTCATTGCATTGGGAAATATACCTGTTTGGAGAGACAGGTTACAAATATACGTCAGTGGTTTCACTAAGCATTCAATAGTAGTTTTGACTAAGAGCATGTCAATACCATCACAGTCCGTAGATGTCTTACTTTTAAACGATTTAACAATTTCAATGACCTCTCTCTCGTCTGTGTTCTTTATGAAAATGGAGTCTTTTATAGCAGTTTTTGCTTATTGTATCACCCGTAGGTGCCGTAATGGGTATTTCTCGAGCCAAATGACTTTGACTTCTCCAGTGCTTTCAACACCATCCAACCGATGATCCTGAAGGACAAGCTGCTGTGCGCAGGGGTGGACCAGCACCTGTCATCATGGATCCTGGACTACCTCACTAACCGGCCTCAGTTTGTGAGAACCCGGGACTGTGTGTCCGACACGATCATCGGTAGCATGGGGGCCCCCTAGGGAACGGTTTTGGCTCCCTTCCTGTTCACCCTTTATACTGCGGACTTCTCACACAACACAACACACTGCCATCTCCAGAAGTTCTCTGATGACTCTGCGATCGTTGGCCTCATCTCCAATGGAGATGAAGCTGAGTACAGAGGGCTTATCCAGGACTTCGTGGACTGGTGCAATCGGAACTGCCTCCAGATCAACGCGAGGAAAACTAAGGAGCTGGTGGTGGACTGCCACAGGCAAGGACAACCCCTCACAGCACCAGTAAATATACAGGGAACAGACATCGAGATGGTGACATCCTATAAGTACCTGGGTGTTCATCTGAACAATAAACTAGACTGGTCACACAATACTGACGCACTCTACAAGAAGGGACAGTGCAGGCTGTTCCTACTGAGGAGACTCAGGTCTTCTGGTGTACAAGGAGCGCTGCTGAAGACATTCTATGACACGGTGGTGGCATCAGCCATCACTTTTGGAGTGGTCTGCTGGGGCAGTGGCATTACAGCAGCCGATAGGAAGAAACTGAACAAACTGATCAAGAAAGCTAGCTCTGACGTGGGGCAGCGCCTTGACCCAGTGGAGGAGATAGGAGAGAGAAGGACGGTGGCTAAACTGTCATCTCTACTGGAGTCCGAGTTCCACCCTATGCAGGACATACTGAATGCACTGAGGAGCTCATTTAGCAGCAGACTACATCATCCTAGGTGCACAACCGAGAGGTTTCGCAGGTCCTTCCTACCAACGACTGTCAGACTGTACAACCTAAGCAGGGCTGCTCACAGAGATAGCAAAAAGACGTGACAACCTAATAGTTTTGAATGCAAAAGACACAATAGACTTATATAATGGTCCCCTCCGGCATACAACTAGGAAAATACCGGTTGCTATGGAGGGTGAGAATATGTATGGGTACATAATCATACCATGTAGGATAACTAAGTAGACGATTGTGCTGTTTCGTCCCATCTAGCAACAATGCTCTGCACTGCGTGTGTTTATATATTTACATATTTATTCCATCTAGCTACAATGCTCCGCACTGGGTGTGTTTATATAGCTACATATTTATTCCATCTAGCTACAATGCGCCGCACTGTGTTTTTATATATCTACATATTATTCCATCTAGCTACAATGCTCCGCACTGTGTGTGTTTATATATTTACATTGTGGTGATGTGAAAATGATGAGGCAGAGTTCTCTCTCAAGTCAGCTTTATTCACAACACCATCATCTCAAAGCAGAAAAAGAGATCCACACAGTAAACTCTCGTCCTTAAATATCTGGATTCTTACACTTCACAGGTCACATGTATCACAGACCACCTTGCATTATAAAGAAAGTCACAATGCATTTTTTCTCCATGATATCACTTCCACTGTCTCCAATGCATCCCTTCTTTAATCCTTTAATTAAACCCCCCACAGTCTCAAGCCTTGCATACCAAAGCTAAGATTCTTGCAGCTTCCTGTAATCACTAAGGGAGCTGCTCTGCCTTTGTTCTGTCCTAAAATGTGAGTCACAAAACAGGTCCCGTATGTGTGTCCACCACAACGTATTTATTCCATCTAGCTACAATGCTCCGCACTGTGTCTATATACAGTATACAGTATATACGTATATATATATATATATATATATATATATATATATATTTATGTTTATATGTACATATGTATACTTGCTGCTCTTGCTTCTTTTTTTTTCTCTTGCCTTCTGATTGTTGCTCTGAGTGTTGCTATCCCTGTGCTGTTGCAATCCTGGAATTTCCCCATTGTGGGACTAATAAAGGCTTATCTTATAAATTAGGACCAATGTTAACAAAAAAGTTATTAAATTCATCTGCAGGTGAAACTGCATTCACACTCTGAGTCGTTGTATTATTTTTTGAAAAATTGGTTGGGTAGCTTGTATTTCTGTTTTTATTTCCAAGAATATTGTTAAGTATTATCCATGTATTTTTAATATTGTCTCTGTTTTTCTCCAGTTCTTTACTGTAATAGTCTCTTTTACTACATCTCATTGTATATGTTAACTTATTTTTGTATGTTTTATACTGCTGCTCTGCTTCTTTTGTCCTTTTCTTTAGAAAAGCTTTATATAATAAATTTTTCTTTTTACACACCTTTTGTAATCCTTTGGTTAACCATGGCTTATTGACAAATTTATGTTTAAGCCTTTTCTTTACTAATGGACAATTTTTTCATAAAGAGTGGTTACAATGTTCATAAATGTGTCATAGGCTTCATTTACATCTGATACATAGACTTTTGTCCAGTCCTGCTTCAGCAAGTCTTCTTTAAAAGAACTGATTGCATTTTGTGATTTGTATCTGAACGATTTTAAAAATTTTTCTGTATTGGCCTCCGTATGGCCATGGATAAGTGCAAAGACTGGCAAATGGTCACTTATATTATTTATCAATAATTCACTTTCTATTTTCTTTTCAATAATATTAACAAACAGGTTATCAATAAGTGTAGCAGTGTGAACTGTGATTCTACTGGGATGTGTTATTGTGGGATATAGACTCATGCTGTACATAGAATTCATGAACTCTGTAATTACATGCTTGGTGACCACAGGATCTCATCTCTGTTGTTTGCAGATGATGTTGTCCTGTTGGCTTCATCCAGCAATGACCTACAGCTCTTGCTGGGACGGTTTGCCGCTGAGTGTGAAGCGGCTGGGATGAGAATCAGCACCTCCAAGTCCGAGTCCATGGTCCTCAGCCGGAAAAAGGTGGATTGTCCTCTCCGGGTTGGGGACAGGCTCCTGCCCCAAGTGGAGGAGTTTAAGTATCTCGGGGTCTTGTTCACGAGTGAGGGGAAAATGGAGCGAGAGATCGACAGACGGATTGGAGCAGCATCTGCAGTGATGCGGACGTTGTACCGGTCTGTTGTGGTGAAGAGGGAGCTTAGTTCTAAGGCAAAGCTGTCGATTTACCAGTCAATCTACGTTCCTACTCTCACCTATGGTCACGAGCTTTGGGTAATGACTGAAAGAACGAGATCGCGGATACAAGCGGCTGAAATGAGCTTTCTCCGTAGGATTGCTGGACTCACCCTCAGAGATAAGGTGAGGAGCTCAGTCATCCGGGAGAGGCTCAGAGTAGAACCGCTGCTCCTCCACATTGAAAGGAGTCAGTTGAGGTGGTATGGGCATCTGATTAGGATGCCTCCTGGACACCTCCCACTTGAGGTGTTTCAGGTACGTCCCACTGGGAGGAGACCCCGGGGCAGACCCAGGACTCGGTGGAGAGACTATGTCTCCCAGTTGGTCTGGGAACACCTTGGTATCCCCTCTGAAGAGCTGGAGCAGGTGGCTGGGGAGAGGGAAGTCTGGGCTTCTCTGCTTGAACTGCTGCCTCTGCGACCCGGACCTCCGGAAAAGCGGTAGAAGATGGATGGATGGATGGATGGATGTAATTACATTTTGTTGATATGGATATTGGCTGCACGGTGGCGCAGTGGTTAGCACCGCGGCAGCACAGTTTACCCTCGGCTGGGGGATCGCGGGGATCGTGGGTTCAATCCCTGCCCCCGGCCAACAGTGATCTGTGTGGAGTTTGCATGTTCTCTCCGTGTTTGCGTGGGTTTACTCCGGGATTTCTCCGGTTTCCTCCCACATGCCAAAAACATGCAGGTTAGGGAGTTAAGGGGCGCTTGCGCATGCAGCGACCGGCAGCTGGTGGCTTGTCACCAGACTGCAGAACAAATCTACCTACGGGTACAAAATAAGTAAAAAAAAAAATGGATTTAGTACATCAATATTGAAATCTCCACAAATTACTACCATTTTCTTACTAGTAATATTATTGTACAGCTCGACTAATTTATCTCTGAATGTCTCAATGCAAGTTCCTGGTGTTCTATATATATAACTTATAATTAGATTTTTTGTTTTATCTTGGTCAATCTCAACAGTAACACATTCTAAAATCCCTGGTAGTGCAAAAGACATTCCATTTACAAGCTTACACCTATACAGGTCATCAATATACAGTGCAACACCACCACCCTTTTTTTGAGATCTGTTAATATGAAACATCTGATATCCCTCTATTGCCATCAGGGGAGCCTGCTCTTCATTAAGCCAAGTTTCACAGACTGCGATAGCTGTAAATTTTCTGTCTAGCTGTTTTAAATAGTCCTGAATCTGTGGAAAGTTTTTGTTAAGACTTCTGCTGTTGAAGTGTATTATTGATAGTTTACCATCTAGTTGCACTTGACTTTTGAATTGCTTTTCAGTGTAATATTCACAATGATTATGAATATTATTGAAAAAGTGGTTATCAGGATCAATATCATTCTCCATCTCTTGTAGTTTATGTTCAGCGTAATGCCATATTTTCAGAGTTTGAATTTCCTCAGTCTGTGTCAAATGACTTCCTCCAACTGGGGATAATTGATGTCTACTCAAGTCAGTCATAAGTTTTTTTGTTTGTTTTGTTTATTTTTTTTTAAAGTACATTGACATGGTATGTCAAAATAACTATTCTTGCTGTGTGTGTGGATATGGATTATCATAGTCTCTTAATTTAGTTTATTTTAGTTTAAAATAGTTTAAGCGCAAACCCCACTCAAATAGTTTGTTTTTTCTTATTATTCTTTTAGATTCGATTGGCGGTTGCAACCAGCTTATAGGTGCATTACCACCATGTACTTCACTCTACATCATCACTCTATCTGGTACCACTCTATATATCATATTGACGTCATCACTCTATAATATACGTAGAGTGATGATGACAATGTTAGATTGACATCATCAATCTAACATTGACATTGTTAGATCATCAATCTAACAGAGTCTCTACAGCCGTGGACAAAATTGTTGGTACCCCTCTGTTAATGAAAGAAAAACCCACAATGGTCACAGAAATAACTTGAATCTGACAAAAGTGGTAATAAATAAAAATTCTATGAAAATTAACCAATGAAAATCAGACAATGCTTTTGAATTGTGGTTCAACAGAATTATTTAAAAAAAACAAACTCATGAAACAGGCCTGGACAAAAATGATGGTACCTTAACTTAGTATTTTGTTGCACAACCTTTTGAGGCAATCACTGCAATCAAACGATTTCTGTAACTGTCAATGAGACTTCTGCACCTCTCAGCAGGTATTTTGGCCCACTCCTCATGAGCAAACTGCTCCAGTTGTCTCAGGTTTGAAGGGTGCCTTCTCCACATGGCATGTTTCAGCTCCTTCCACAGATCTTCAATAGGATTTAGATCAGGGCTCATAGTTGGCCACTTTAGAATAGTCCAATGTTTCGCTCTTAGCCATTCTTGGGTGTTTTTAGCTGTGTGTTTTGGGTCATTATCCTGTTGCAAGACCCATGACCTGCGACTGAGACCAAGCTGTCTGACACTGGGCAGCACATTTCTCTCTAGAATACCTTGATAGTCTTGAGATTTCATTGTACCCTGCACAGATTCAAGACACCCTGTGCCAGATGCAGCAAAGCAGCCCCACAACATAACAGAACCTCCTCCATGTTTCACAGTAGGGACAGTGTTCTTTTCTTGGTATGCTTCATTTTTGCATCTGTGAACATAGAGCTGATGTGCCTTGCCAAACAGTTGCAGCTTTGTCTCGTCTGTCCATAGGACATTCTCCCAGAAGCTTTGTGGCTTGTCAACATGCAGTTTGGCAAATTCCAGTCTGGCTTTTTTATGAGTTGTTTGGTTTTCCTTGGTCGTCTCCCATAAAGTCCACTTTGCCTCAAACAGTGATGGATAGTGCGATCTGACACTGATGTACCTTGACCTTGGAGTTCACCATGAATGTGTTTAGAGGTTGTTCTAGGCTCTTTTGTTACCATTCGTATTATCCGTCTCCTCCTGCGGCCATGTCCAGGGAGATTGGCCACAGTCCTGTGGATCTTAAATTTCTGAATAATATGTGCAACTGTAGTCACAGGAACATCAAGCTGCTTGGAGATGGTCTTATAGCCTTTACCTTTAACATGCTTGTCTATAATTTTCTTTCTAATCTCCTGAGACAACTCTCTCCTTTGCTTCCTCTGGTCCATGTTTAGTGTGGTACACACCATGTCACCAAACAGCACAGTGACTACTTGTCACCCTATAAATAGGCTGACTGACTGATTACAAGTTTGTAGACACCAGTGATGTTAATTAGAGGACACATCTTGGTTGAACATGTCCCTATGGTCACATTATTTTCAATCTTTTCTAGGGGTACCATCATTTTTGTCCAGGCCTGTTTCATGAGTTTGTTTTTTTTAAAATAATTCTGTTGAACCACAATTCAAAAGCATTGTCTGATTTTCTTTGGTTAATTTTCATAGAATTTTTATTTATTACCACTTTTGTCAGATTCAAGTTATTTCTGTGACCATTGTGGGTTTTTCTTTCATTAACAGAGGGGTACCAACAATTTTGTCCACGTCTGTATGTATCCCTGGTTTCACATTCTTCAGCTTTTTTTTACTGTCACTCTATATATATAGTTCAAGAAATCTGTCTGTCTCATAATTTGTTTTTGTTCATTATATTTCAAAATTTACATTTTCATTTAACATGGTAGATTTTTTTGTTTAATATGTATAAATGAAGCATTTGTATCTAATTTAATAAAGGACAACTCACAAATAAATTGATTATTTGACCAACGTGTTTATTTTATTAACACTAGAACCATCAATATGGTCTGATGGAGACTCTGGGGTTTTATTATGTTAATAAATTTGTTTTAGCAAAATCTACAGGTCTCCCAGTTCACATCTTTTTATAAATGCCATTGAGTAACAGTGTTGCAATTTCGGGGACATTTCTATGGATCTGTGTGCTCTTTTTGTAAATAATCTCATTGTTGTTTTCCTCCTATATTGTGCACCTGAATTGGGAGAGAGAAACAGAGAGAAGAGGGAATTGAATTACTGTTTTATGCACAGCAAAAAAGAAATACTGTAAATATAGAAATCTGGATTAAAGAAAAAAAAAACAAGAAAATTGGCAATGTGGAAGATTTTGCTTCAAGCGCGAGGGAGAGCTGAGGAAAACTCCAGAGCTCAGTCTTACCTTCACAGAAAAAAAAGTCATTATCGGCTGACACATCTGTATGTCCATGCACTGCAGGTATAAGGGCTCCAATTGTATCCTATTTTATGGATACAAATTCATGTAGTAGGCTGAGACCGTTGAACTTTTATAATCAGTCGGTTCTCACCCAGTATCGGCAAACACTCTGAAAACAGACAAGGGGAGACAGGAGATGCAGGTGAGGATGGATGGATGGATGGATGGAACAAGTGGCAGAAATTACAGCAGAGATAGAAAGAGAGAGCTCAGGGTGGTGGGTGGCTGTCACTGAGCCCCCTTCTCAGGAACAGGGCAAGACCTTTCATTAACAGATGTAAAATAATGATAAGGTAATTGCCCTACTTGGCCTTGTTCCTGCTCTGCTTCTGCTGAAGTGTCAGAGGAGTCCTTCCAGGAGCTCCTGGGACTCGTCTGACTGAGGATCTCTGACCGATGGTGTGTTGCTGTGATGTGTACCCCTGGAGCAGATGGCTGGGGCACGCTGACGTCCCGCTCTCCAGCCGCTGGAGCTGCCACTGATGGAGCATTTAAGCAAGGTAGGGCCGCAGCAGCAGAAACCCTCAGCAAAACCTCGAGTGAAGGGCCCTGGTGGTGAGTGGAGCGATGCTTCCTCGAGGCTAACTTCCCCACTGCCCCTTTAGATGGTGGCTGGTCCTCACACGCCAGGAAGAATACCTCTAGAGCAAGCCAGGGCTTATAGTCCAGCTGGATGTCATTTTGTGCGAGGACTGCCTGCTTCCGCTTTTCCTGCTCCAACGTGTCCACAGCCGTGGCTGGTTGGACCTCTTCCCAAACCAGCCAGTTCCCACTCAGTATGGCCAAACTCTCAGAAAAACACAGCGGAGGCGGTAGACAGCGCCGGAGCAACGGGGAAGGAGGGAGGCAGCACACCAGAGACAGGAGTAGAAGGTGCTAATCCAAAGCTGGATTAGCACCTTCTGGACTGCTGGACGGAGCTGTCTGCAAAGCACCTGAGCCTGAACACGTCCCAAAAGCTACGCAGCGTAGGAGCGAAGCACGGCCACCTTGGGAATTTGCTGTAGGTTTGGGTGGCTGAGAATGTCCTACATTACCAACAGCTCCCCCAATCCATCAGATGGGTCAGGATAGCTCAGAGCCTGGTCCATCAAACAGGTGGCCTGGGCAAAATCCTCCACTAGCTTATTCCGACCTGAGCCCTTTCTTCTCCCGCCAATCTTGCCCGCTGAGTCCTTAATTGGTGGCATCATTCTGTCAAAGTTTGCGGGCCCAGGACTCAGATGCAGGCAAAGATACGATGCAGAACAATGATTTATTAACAAAACCTTAAACACAAATAAATGGCAGTGTGTGGGCTGGAAATTAAACCAAAGATAAACAGGCCAACTGACAAGGTTTAGCTAGACTAGGATTATAAACAGACATGAGATTCTCACTGACAGGACAGACAAGAAGACATTAGTGACACCACATCTGACAAGGACCTGAGCATAGACATACTGTCTATAGGCCAGGAAGTAATCAAGGCGACGAGGAACAGGTGGGTACAATCGGGGTAATCAGAGAACAGCAGGGAATGGCTATCAGTACGGAAAAACATGATGGACTGAGACAAAGGGGTAAACATGAGGCATAAGCAGAGGACCAGGAGAGACAGGACCACAACAGGGACTAAGACTGAGACAAGGACCACGGTGACAAAGACTTTGAACATAGCTGGCCAATATAATAATAATAAACATGATAACAAGAGGTACATGACTAAGAAGAAAACACAGGGAAACATACTAACAAAAGATGAGGACATGGCTGAACTCATGTCCTGAGAATAACAGAAAGACCAAAAATGAACATAAAGTGAGGACATGAGCACAGCCATGTCCAAACCTTTACAGATATGATTGAGTATGTAAAAATGTTGTGGGTTAATGATTTTGCATAATGCCAGACACACTTACCCTCTAGGTTTTAATTCACTCTTGGTTGCCAGGAACTCTAGGTCAAACTGCAAGGTCCAAATGCCATACTGTCAGTGCCACTACAGTGTATACATAAATGCCCCTTTACATTAATGATAGATGATTGTGATGTTTTACTCACAGCCGACATTTCGTTGGCACTCTTTCCATGTAGAGCAGAATGAAGCACAAAAAGGAAAGAATGTTGGAAAGTCACAAATCCTTGTAACTTTCCATAAGTATCCCAAGGGAAGAAAAGGTCAAATAAACAAGATTATAACAAAGGGAAAGTAAATATAACATAACCAAATAAATGGCTCATGAGAGCAAATAGAGACAAAAGTGAGCTTGGGACAACCATAAATGGGGACAGCCATTTGGAGCTTACTGCAAAACAAAAAAGTGAGTATGTCTTGTATATTAATTAAGCATAAGACACAATGGTTTTACTCAAATGTGTGCACACAAGACACAAAGCAAATCTGTCCTAAAAGTCCTAGGAATTTAAAGGGCTGGTTTCATGTTCAAGGCTTAAATAAAACGAGGACTAAGCAGCCCTGGGCCGGATGGGGATGCATTTATGTGATGTCACCACCAGGCTGATGTTTTTGAGAATGGGCTGACACACAAAAACGTCTTTAAAAGTTGTTCTAAGTCATAGACAGCCATATTTCTTGAAATATCTGTTTATCAAATCAATTCTCAACATATTCAAGGATGTACTCCAGTGGATATAAATCTATATGGTCTAAAATGGTATACTCACTGCCAATGAAAACGCAACACTCCAGAAAAGTTTGATATTTTTTCAAATTTTTATGGAAATGGTCAATTAAAGGATGCAAATTATTCTTAGACATCTTCAAAACAATATCAAAGATAAACACGTGAAAATCTGTGTTAACAATTTTAAAAAAAATTGTACAAAACACAAGTACCCTGACTGTCTGAAATCACCTCAAAACGTCTGTCTTAAAAATAAAGTTCAATAGGAATATGGCCTCAATTTACATTAATGTAGGCAGTAATATGCCCCCACATGGACCTCATGAGCCATCTAATGTTGTCCTGGGGGATATTTAGCCACTCCTCTTCCTATCTGTTCTGCTGCGCTGGTACTCTGGCTGAAACACGTCGCCCAAGTTGATCCCACAAGAGTTCAATGGGGGATAAATCTGGAGAATAAGGACTAAGGAAAGACATCAAAGTTCTGTTGCTGCAGGTACTCCCTGGTGACTTGGGCGGTATGTGGACGAGCATTGTCCTGCTGGAACACTGGGAGGTCAGGGTGGTCCCGAAAGAAGGGTGTCACAACAGGTTGCAGAACGTGGTCAGTGTACCATCGGGAGGTTAAAGTGCCATCAAGGATGACCAACTGTGTCCTGTAGTTACCTGAAATGCTGGCCCTCACAATGACTCCAGTGCCACCCCATCAGTTGACCTTAACCCTAACCCTAGACTGGCAAAATTGGGATTCGTCAGACAAAAGAACATTGTTCCACTGCTGTAGGGTCTATGTGTATCAAAAAAGCATTTGATACAGTTAAACATGAGTTGTTAAGACACACCTATAGATGCACTGGGACACATCGTCAGTGATGTACACTACCGTTCAAAAGTTTGGGGTCACTTAGAAATGTCCTTATTTTTGAAAGAAAAGCACTGTTTTTTTCAATGAAGATAACTTTAAACTGATCAGAAATACGCTCTAATATCTAATATACATTGCTAATGTGGTAAATGACTATTCTAGCTACAAATGTCTGGTTTTTGGTGCAATATCTACATAGGTGTATAGAGGCCCATTTCCAGCAACTATCACTCCAGTGTTCTAATGGTACAATGTGTTTGCTCATTGCGTCAGAAGGCTAATGGATAATTAGAAAACCCTTGTGCAATCATGTTAGCACAGCTGAAAACAGTTTAGCTGGTTAGAGAAGCTATAAAACTGACCTTCCTTTGAGCAGGTTGAGTATCTGGAAAAAAATATTATTTCAAATACAAATCATTATTTCTAACCTTGTCAATGTCTTGACTATATTTTCTATTCATTTTATAACTCATGGTGGTAAATAAGTGTGACTTTTCATGTAAAACACAAAATAATTGTCTGGGTGACCCCAAACTTTTGAACGGTAGTGTACCTGAGCTCATTGGGTGTTTTGGGTCTTTCAACATCATACACCTTCACTCAGGCAACCCAGTCAGGTTTGATCAGGCCCTGGCTTGTGTCCCAGTAGCAGTACTGGCCCACAAATCACTCCTCTTGAGCCACAGCCATCTGGAGGCCCTTTCTGCTGCCTCCATGGTTGATTTTATGGCTTTTCTTCTGGCGACCCCAGTAATACCAAGCGGCGTGTACACCTTATGCAGAGATCGACCAGTTAAGCCTCTGCAACCCACTTCAATGGGCTCACAACACGTCTTCCAGCCTGCCCTCCTGCATTGCTCCACCAGCTCCTGGTACTTGGCCCGCTTGCGTTCATTTGCCTCTTCAGTTCGATCCTCCCACAGAATTGTAAGCTCTAGCAGCAAAACCTGGTTTAAGGCAATAGATGTTAATGTTATGTATGAGAAAAGGGAGTCGGAGTCTCTCTTCATGCAGCCAACAACTATCTTTATTATAGAGCACAGAACTATATACGCAGTGGGCCGTGCCCGCCTGACATCACCCTGTGGGTGGGTACGGCATCACACACACATACTACACAACAGTTAATACCATATCTGGTCTCAAGGAAGTTGTTGTGACGTGGTCTGGGAACTTTGGCTATCTCTCCAGATCTACTTGAAGCTCCCAGTCCAATGCCAAATTCAGCAATGTATGTACAGGTTTGGGCTGAATACGTGGCTACTCTTCGGCTCTGACAAAGCTGATGTTTTCTCGCTGGTGCACCGGCTTGTTGTTAGCCACGACGTGTGAGATGGTTTCTGCTATGGACTTGAGGACCTGGCCGTGTTGCCAGCAGTAGCGGCCGTCACTCAGGGCTGTTGGACAACTACTTAAAATATGCTCTAGGGAACCCCTTCTTGGGCACAGAGGACAAGTTGGTGAGTCCTTCTTCCCCCAGATGTAAAGATTTGTAGGGGAATCACACAGAACCTCAGAGGAATATGAATGTTCTGAAAGCCAGCCATAAGAACCAATGTGAAGCTTCATTGTATTTCATCAAAGGGTGTAAATATATGGAATAGATGTAGTGAAGAAATAAACACGTGAAACAATAGGTGGGTTTAAACAAATGGTTAAAAAATTTATACTTAAAAGATACAGACTGGAGGAAGCTCTGTTGTAAATAGTATTTATTTGAATTGTTCCTCATATTCTGATGCTGGTAAATGTGTGCTGTAATCAATTGTAATTTTTTCTTTTTTGATAATACTGTAAATGCCTCAGTTGCTTCTTTGTTTATTTGTTTGTTTATTTTTTTATAGTGAATCTTTTGAATGAATGATTTTTATCCTTGGAAAAGGGATTTGAACTAGATAAATTTTGTACTTGATAAACATCTCACACGATTTTCATCTTTCTACGCGAAAGTAAGCGTGTGCCACTCCCCATTGACTTGACATGTTAGGTGGCGCTGTAGAGCCATTTTTGTGTGGTCATTCATACTTCCTACAAAATATTCAATTTTTTGCCAGTCTTGAGGTCCTGGCAAAAAAAGATGAATTTTCATGCACGTTCACTACCCCAAAAATGAGATCTTAGATGGAGAATAAGAAAAAAATTAAATTTAAAAAAACCAAACAAATTCTAACAATTACAATAGGGCTCTCGTCCACTGACTTTGTCAGTGGCTCAGGCCCTAAAAATCGACAGCCCTCTGTCCTCCCTGGAGGACATCTCCAGATCCTCCTATTTAAGGACCTTAACCCCCTCTGGAATTTCCCCTTTGTGGGACTAATAAAGGCTTATCTTATCTTATCTTGTGATTAAAGAACAACACTGTAGCAAAGACACTGAATTGCTAGCCATTAGCATGCGACCGGCATACCTCCCCAGAGAGTTCTCACACGTCATCATTACTGCCATTGATGTACTCCCCTCCACAAGCACTGAGGCAGCATGTGACGTCATTCACACAGTCACCAGCAGGCTGCAAACCCAGCACCCAAATGCCCTCCAGCTCATCTCTGGTGATTTTAACCATGCTTTCCTGTCCTCCACTCTGCCCACTTTCACCCAGTATGTCACATGCCACACCACAGACAATAAAACACTGGACTTAATTTATGCAAACACCAAGAAGGCCTACACCTCATTACCCCCCCCCCCCCCCAGAACATTTGATCACAACCTGGTTTACCTCCTGCCTGAGTACAAACCCCGGGTACACAGACAACCTCCTGTTACCCGCACAGTGAAGATATGGTCTGAGGAGGCAGAGGACGCTCTGAAAGACTGTTTTGAATCCACTGTGTGGGAGCAGCTCTGGGATCCACATGGTGAGGACATCGATGGCCTTACACATACCATCACAGACTACATCAACTTCTGTGTGGAGAACACCGGACCCACCAAGACCATATGGTGTTTCTCAAACAACGAGACCTAGATCAACCCTGAGATAAAGACACTGCTGAAAGAGAAGAAAAGGATCTTCAGGTCAGGAAAGAAGGAGGAGCTGGAGTCTGTACAGAGAGAGCTATGGAGGAAGATCAGAGAGAGGAAGGACAGTTACAGGAAGAAGATGGAGAACAAGCTGAAGCAGAGTGACATCAGCGGTGTCTGGAGAAGCCACAAAACCATCTCTGGGCACCAGAATACCTCCTCTCAGGCCACGGGGGGTAGGGACTGGGTCAATGACCTGAACCTGTTCTTTACTTGGGCGGCGCAGTGTCGGAGTGGTTAGCACTGCGGCAGCACAGCAACTCACCCTTGGCCGGGGGATCCTGGGTTTGATCCCAGCCCCCAACCAACAGTGATCTGTGTGGAGTTTGTATGTTCTCCCCGTGTCTGCGGGGGTTTACTCCGGGATTCCTCTGGTTTCCTCCCACATGCCAAAAACATGCAAGATAGGTTAATTGGCATCAAACTGGGGATTGTAAATTGTCCTTAGGTATGACTGTGAGAGTGAATGGTTGTCTGTCTCTCTGTGTTGGCCCTGCGATGGACTGGCGATCTGTTCAGGGTGTACCCTGCCTCTCGCCCAAAGACGCTGGGATAGGCTCCAGCCCCCCCGTGACCCGAAAAGGATTAAGCGGAAGAAGATGAATGAATGAATGAAATTTTGTACTTCATCCAATACCCTTTTTGAATGTTGGACAAGGATTTAAAAAAAAATTGTTTATGTTTTGCATTTTATTATGACGTTCGAAATAAATACAGCAAATAAAATGTGAAATGTGTTGCTGATGAGTCCACTCGTTGCAATTTTGTTGCTGCTCTGCCGTCATGATCATGCCTCAAAAGGGTCTTCAGGCTCATAGGTCCTGACGGCAAAGGGACCTTCTCACAATGTTGGTCGAGATTCTTGGCTGGCGTCTCCCTGGAGCTTTCTGGGCCATCTCGGTGGCTGTGTGGAACCGATCTCAGAGGTGCTGCAGCATGATGTACCAATCTTGCTCCAGGGTGGTGACACATGCTCGTCCTGGACATGGTCTATCAGCTACAAACCCAGTTTCCACCTGGCATTGTTGCAACTGAACAATGGTTGATGCATTGCAGCCCAATCAGAGCACCACCTGTTGTGTGTCAACATTCCACCCTCCAAAAGGCCCAAAGCATATGTTCATCACATGACAGTCGTGGCAATGTGGAGATTTCACAACATGGTTCTATGCATTTGTATTCATCTTTATATAGGGAAGATGACCACTCCTTTAAATCAACCATTTTTGACTTTTGAGTACCCAAAACAAACAACGAGCTCAAAAAGACTGTAGAGCCAGAGCTCAAAGGCAGTGTGTCGTGACAGTGAGTAAAACCACTGAAAATGAGTTCTAGGCTCATTTTGAATCATACAAACACTATTCCTCAAGCTCAGATAGGTAGGGCTGGATTAAGGAGGTTGTGGGCCTCTGGCGTAGCACAATGTTTGGGGCCCTCACACATATTTATTGGAGTATGATATGCAAAATGGCCATGTTTACATGTGCGGTAATAAACTGTTTATAATCGGATTTCTGGAGTTATCTCATTATTAAAGGTCATGTAAAGACAATAATGAGATTAAAGGCAATTTTTGTGTTACATAAAGTGAAATAACATTAACACACACAGTTTATTGTCCAGTAATCCATTTATTCAGTGCATGTAAACATGTCAAATCTGATTATCATTATCTGATTATTCCTAATTAATGGATTATTGTGGCCATGCAGCCGGGTCACTGATGGATCAGCTTGACCTTCAAGGTCCTAAATTACTAAGGCAGTGGCTATGGCTACGAACCATACCCACAGAATTCTTGTTACAGATACGGCTTGAACCTGATTGGCCAGTACGTTCTATTAAAAGCCGCAGGCTACAGGTATGGAAATTTGAAGCATTTATTTGTTTCAAAATTTTAATCAATATCTATTTACTACCTTTTTAACCTTACCCACTCCCAAATCCTAACCTCTTAATTTAAAAAAAAAACCAAACAAAAAACTGCTCACCAACTTAATTTCACAACATTTGGACTAATTTTTCTGATTTTTCAAAATATCTGTAAAAGTCAGTCCAAACGCTATAATGTGAACCCAGCTTAGTAGGAAAAAATTGCTGTGTATGCGGCAGGCAAAACAATAAAAACAGCCATGGAAGGAGAAAATAGAAGCCATGGTCTTGAAACATACTCACCATTTGGAAGTTTACGATTGGAAATGGCACTTGGAGAAAAAATGTTTCTACCGTTTGTAACGTTCAGATGCTCTGATATCAGCATCCTTGTTCTGGCAGCTCTTTGGTCCTTCTCTGGATCAGCATTCCCAGTATGTAGGAATCTTTAACGCTTCCACGGGTGTTTCACAACTTCGATGACCTGGAACTTTTGCCCTCTGTGACTGACGGCTCTTCAGACAGTGACTGCGCCTAGGATTGCCACCTTTCTCACAGAAAAATAAGGGACAGAGGGTTTTAATTACTTCTTGGTGCCACGATGTTGTGGACATTAGTGTTGTCATAATACTGGGATTTTATTACTTTGACAATACCTTAAAAACACTGATAGTCAATGTCATGTTTAATACTACTGTGTGGCACCCGGAGCCCAGTCTTGTTGTTGGAGGAATAAAGTCTGAATCGGCAGCGCTCGTGTCTTGTCTTGTCATTCCTCCACACTGGTGACCTACGACGTTAGAATGCTCAGGCTGGAAGACGAAGCGAGCCCCTCTTTAGGAACACCCATGCTAGGGATTTCCACAGGGACCCCTGCCTCATGCGCCGTGGTGATCAAGCTCCTGGACTTTAGGCTTCATGACCCGGCTGCCTGGTTCATCCACGTGGAAGCTCAGTTTGCTCTCTGTGGAATTTCTGCTGATGACACAAAGCACCATTACGTGGTGGCTTCGCTAGACCCGTGCTCCACACAGTGCGCCATGAGCCTGCTCCGAGCCACCCCCAGCCCAAGGCAAATACAGCACTCTCAAACAACTGCTGTTATGGCATTACACCCTCTCCGACGGAAAGAGAACAGAGAAGCTCCTCACCCACTCGGAGTTAGACAACGGCTCGGCTGTGGAGTTAATGGAAAGTATGCTGGTGTTGATGGGCACAGATGATGGATCTTTTCTCTTCACCCATCTCTTCCTGAGGAAATTGCCAGTTTTGGCGTGGACAATTTTGGCCAACTCACTGCTGCTGGCTGCCAGGGACTACCGCTTGCTGGCGTAAGAAGGAGACCCCATTATCCTGGTGAATAGGAGTTTTGGAGTCCTGACAGTGGGATCGGGATCTCCGGCGGAGTCCACTGAGGTTGAGGAGCCGAAGGCTGTGGCTGGGACAGCCACTTGGAGACACCGGAACGGGACGGTGTGTTTCTACCATCAGCGTTTTGGCCACGACACACAGTGTTGTCTCCCGCTGTGCCGTTTCAAGATGCCGGGGAAACAGGCCAGCCAGCGGTCAGTAGCAGCTACCACCGCTGGCAACAGGGAAAAGCTGCTTTTCACTGAGGACACACATTCCAGGAGATGGTTTTTGGTGGACTCTGGTTCCCAGAAGAGTCTTATTTTGCCGGTTGCCGCTGATAGGCTGGTGGAAGGCTGCAGCCTGTCATTAACAGCCACCAACGGATCCCCTATCAAGACTTTTGGAGAAAGGTCAGTGACTGTGTGTTTGCATGGATGCAACTACAAGTAGGACTTTGTGGTAGCTGCTTGCTTGGTTCCTATCTTAGGTGCTGATTTTCTGTGTGCTTATGGTCTCTTTGTAGATGATGGTAACAGACGTTTAGTGGATGCTATGTCTTTTTCTTCACTGCCTTGTATGACTTGGGGAGCTGGGCCACTAACACATGCTAGTTTTTTTAGCCTCGGGGGATGTGTATCAACGTGTATCAACGTTTGCTTTCTGAGTTTCCCGCACCCATAGTGCCTACCAGTGACCAACCATGGAGTTGACCACTTTATCACTACAAAGGGCCCGCTGGTTTTCATACATCTGCGCCACCTGGATGCGGCTAAGTTAGCCACCGTGCAGGAAGAGTTTACTAACTTGGAACGTTTGGGGATTGTTAGGCACTCCAATAGTCCTTGGGCGTCCCTACTGCACATGGTGCCCAAGTCTGATGGTTCATGGTGGCCGTGTGGTGATTTCCGTCGCCTGAACAACATCACTGAGCACGACCACTACCCCATCCCGCACATTCAAGATTTTTTGGTGCACCTGTCTGGAATGCGCATTTTTTTTAAAAGTGGATCTGGTCCGCGGCTATCATCAGGTCCCGGTTTGCGCTGAAGACATCCCAAAAATGGCAGTGATAACAACTTTCGGTCTCTTTGAGTTTTTACGCATGCCGTTCCGGCTAAAGGGCACAGCTCAGACTTTTCAGAGGATGATGGACGTGGTGCTCTGTGACTTGCCATTCGTGTTTGTCTACCTAGATGACATTCTGGTGGCTAGCACATCAGAGGAGGAGCACCTCTCCCATCTGAAACAAGTTTTCCATCAGTTGGAAGCACACGGTTTGATAGTTAATCCTACAAAGTGTCAGTTTGGGCTGCCGGTGATCGATTTTTTGGGCCACCGCATCTTGTCTGAGGGCACAATTCCACTGCCAGATAAGGTACGGACAGTGTCAGATTTCCCACGTCCGCAGACTGTGAGGGCGCTGCAGGAATTTCTGGGGATGGTCAGTTTTTACAACCACTTCCTTCCCCTGGCAGCCCAGCTGCTGCAACAGCTGTATGGCGCGCTCAAGAAGAAGAAACCCGCGGATGGCGTTGACTGGACCCCCAATCGGGTCCAGGCTTTTACAGGCACCAAAGTGGCCTTCACAAATGCGGCTTTGCTGGCCCACCCATCGTGGATCGTGCTCACTACAGATGCATCTGACGTTGCAGTAGGAAGCAGTGGTGGAACAGTACGTCTGCAGTTTGTGGCAACCTCTTGCCTTTTTCAGCTGTCCTCTGTGCGAGAACGAGCGTAAGTATAGAACTTTCGACAGAGAGATGTTAGCCCTCCACCTGACCATGGATCACTTCCAGTTCTGGCTCGAGGGTCACAAATTCACCGTGTCTGTGTAACGGTTGACGTCACAAGAGTAACGGTTCTTCTTTTGGGGCACCCTTAAACGGCCGTGATCGGGAACATCAGTGCATGCGGGTGTGCGGCATAGGAACCACGATGACACCAGACTGCTGTTTCCACAATTTATTTCTCCTGTAGATGAAATAAAACAAAACGCATCATGCTCCGTCTGTACCTCGATCCCACACAGGCTCCCACAGCAAAGCAACGCGATACTGTAGATGAAATAAAACAAAACGCATCACGCTCCGTCTGTACCTCGATCCCACACAGGCTCCCACAGCAAAGCAGCGCGATACTGTCAGGAAAAACTGAACTACCGGAGCCTCGGAGGTACAGGAAGAACGGATGTGAGAAGTGTACCACCAAAATAAAACACTCAAGTAAAATAAAATTCACAACAATATAAATAAAAACATAACTGAGGAAAAGAAATACCTAAAGCACATTTTTGACTCCGTTACACCCACCCCACTGAATTTTACTGAACTTGAGCCATAACTACACAGAATTCACTATAATACACAAAACACCCGGGGTTAGTTAAAGAACACCATTTGACAGAATATCCCACACAAGGACGAAGTGGCATGAGAGCAGCCCTTATCTCTCAACCCAACCACTGGTAATGGAGTGCCTTGTACACCCCACCAAAAACCCCAACTATAAGTGTAGCAAATGCTCTTGAATAATAAAATAAAATAAAATAACCGAACATTAGAAAACAAAGTCAATTCCACAAAAATAAAGTCCACACATGTAACATTTAGTCAGTCAGGGTCTGAAACACAGACCTACAAACAGCCTTAACATTAAACTTGTCACGAATCACATCTTGCCTGGACATTGTCTGCACTAGTCTGTTTACAGGTTTAATCAGGCGACCAAATCTTGACCTGATTTGAGGTTGTGCACTTGGACGGTCACAATGTGTACGTGACGTCTGGTCAACAGTACAGCGAACAAGGTGAGTGTCTGTCTGTCTCTCGGAGTCAGGAACCGAAACTATTTGACTGTCAAGTGTTCGTCCACCATGAATATCAGTAGCAGCTGTAGTCACAGGTCTAGAGTCAGAGGACATGGGATGATCTACACCTTGAGCAACAGGTGCAACTGAAGAGTTCTGGGGGTCAGAGGGCACACTTGTCACATCAGAAACGTCTACCTGTGACACAGATGGATCAGTGAGCTGCGTGATCCACTCAACAGTTCTCCTTTCAGAGTCAACAGGTTCTGGATCAGCTAATGGTTCACGTGTTTCTCCACATGAAGACGGATCACCTGTACCAGCCTCACTCTCTCTCTCGAAGAGGTCCACAGATGTGTCTCCCTCATCACCAACGTCTGTAGCTAAGGTTTCTGGAAGTAAGGCGGATGAACCATGGTTGGACACATTGCACACATCCATCACAGGAAGAAAATTTACCAGCATCAACAGATTCTTGTGGACCACTTTTGTCCGTCCAGTAAGAGTGTCACAAATTCTGTATGTATGTGTCTGTGGGTTCACATCCATTACAGTGTAAACAGTTGATTACCACTTATCAGCAGTTTTCTTTTTGCCTCTCTCCTTTCTGTTGGCCAAAAGCACCCTGTCACCAATCTCAATCTTGGATCCTGTCACTTTCCTGTTGTAAAGATTAGCATGTCTGTGTTGCTCCTTAGCAGCACGGTCCTGAGCAACCATCATTGCTTCTTTTAGCTCACAGGTGAGAGTTGCCACATACTTGTCGTAACTGGTTACATCAGCATCGTGAAGAACAGAACGAAACATGACATCTACTGGCAAACGGGGCACACGGCCATACATGAGGTAAAAAGGAGGAAAGCCAGTCATCTCATGGGCTGTACAGTTGTAAATAAATGTCAAAGTCTGCAACCGTCGTGGCCAGTTAGCTTTCACCTCAGGGGACAGTGCACGAATCATCCCACCCAGTGTCCTGTTAAACCATTCGACACTCCCATTTCCCATTGGGTGGTAAGGGGTAGTGTGAGATCTCCTGACACCGGACACTTTGAGGAGTTCACTGATTAATTGACTTTCAAAATTAGGACATTGGCCACTGTGGATTCTTTCTGGGAATCCAAAGACACAAAAGTACTTGTTCCACAAAACATTTGCCACTTGCTTAGCTGTTTGAGCCTTACAAGGAAAGGCCTGAGCCATCCTGGTAAAGTGATCTGTTATCACTAGGACATCAATAGACTTGTTCCTAGAGTCTTCAGCTGACCAGAAGTCAATGCAGACCAGCTCCAGTGGTCTAGATGACAAGATGCTCTCTAAGGGAGCTCGTCCCTCAGGTTCAGCTGACTTGCTGAGGACACAACGCTGGCACTGTCTGACATGGTCTCTAACATCTCTCTCAAGGGTCAGCCAGAAAAATCTCTGTCTGGATAAACTGAGGGTTTGCGACTGGGCTTGATGACCAGCATCATCATGCACGCCTTTCAACACCTCATCCTTAAGTGAGTCTGGGACAACATACTGAAGCCGTTTGGACTTGGTTCTCTGGTCTCTTGAAACTCTGTACAGAACACCATTGCTCACAGATAGCTTATCCCAGTGTTTCAGATATTTAATCACTGAAAATGATTCTTTCACCCTTTCTCTCCTTGAGGGTCTCCGATGTCTTTCAACATAGAACAGGACGCGAGAAAGAGTTCCATCTTCCAACTGTTTGTCACGCAAAGCCTTTTCAGAATAGGCAGGCAACGGGTCTTGACCTGGTGGAACTAACTGGGGCAAAAACTGCAAGGCTTCAATTGCCCGGGCCCTCGGACCAGCATCCCACTCAATGTGTGACTGCATCACAGCAGACACTTCTTCTGAATTCACAATCTGAGTGTGTACCCGGGAGGTATGAGCATTGTCACACATCGCATCCACGTGATCACTGGATGAACGAAAAACATCTTGAACAGAGGCAGTAGACACATTTTTGACTTCACTGAGGAATTTCACATATGGCTCATTGAACAGTCTGTCACCAATATTTTCCTTGACAAAAGGCACACGGCTTAATGCATCAGCCACAATGTTCTGCCACCTTGGAACATACTTTATGTCAAAGTCATACGCAGCCAACTTGGCTACCCAGCGTTGCTCACAACAGTCTAACTTGGGTTTTGTCAATATGTGAGTCAAAGGATTGTTGTCAGTCCAAACAGTGAATTTGTGACCCTTTAACCAATGACTAAACTTGTCAGTGATGGACCATTTCAAAGCCAGAAATTCCAGTCGGTGCGCTGGATAGTTTTTCTGAGACTGTGTCAGTGACTTACTGGCAAAAGCAATAGGTCTGGCATGACTTTCACCTTCCTGGACTTGGGACAGAACGGTGTCACATCTCGCCGCTCATCAGCGGCGCCAGCTGCACGCACACCTGTGCCTCGTCAGCGGCGAGGGATTTAAGCCGCCTTGCCCTGGGCTTCAGCCTGAAGCCGTCTGTTCTCATCGGCTATTCTTGCTGCAAGGAATCCCCTTCACCAAGCAAGATTGCAAGTAAGCATCCTTACCTTCTTCTTCCAGTTATCCTCCCCTGTGCACAGGTGGATTTCCCGGTGGCGGACTACGCTCCCCAGCTATCTCCTTCTCGCTGCTGCTTCAGGCGCTCTGGGTTGCTGTCTACCGGGCTACGCCCTTGCAACGCCAGTTCCCCAGCTAAACCAAGTAAGCTTGTAGCCATCATCTCATCTCCTGTGTTGGTGTGGTGCCCGTTACCCTTCTCCCTCTGCTTCTCCCATAGGGTTGTCCGGCTGTACGGTTTCCTGTCCCCGTACCTGACGCAGACGCCACCACCAATACATTGCCATCTCACATACATGCACACACACACACACTTGTTTGTTAATAAAGCTATTAAATCTACCCTGAGCCTGCGTGCGTGTCTCCTGAGCCGTGCATTATGTCAGTATGGCTTCAGCAGAGCGGCTCGGCGGACAGCGGGCTCGCATGCCGTCTTTCCACCCTCGAGGCTCGGGTGGATCTAATAGCCCATCAACAACAAGTGATTTTAACCCAATTGGGCATAATAACTAGCCGACTGGACCACTTGGACCCCCAGCAGCCGTTCCCCCCGGCTCACCAGGGTGGCGTAGCTCCTGCTGCTCCAGCGGCCGTTCAGCCAGCTCCGGCGGCACCAACACGGCTCACACCCATTCCAACCCCCGCCCGCTTTAGCGGTAAGCTTGGTGGAGCGCGGGGGTTTGTCATGCAATGTGAGTCTGTGTTTCACCGGGTGCCCGGAGATTTTCCATCAGATCACAGCCGAATTGGCTACATAGGGAATCTCCTGGAGGGAAGAGCGCTTACCTGGGCTTACGCCGTAATGGCGAAGCCCAGTTACGCCACCCTCACCTATGGCCAATTCGTGAGACTGTTCCTGGAAGTGTTTGATCATTCGCGGACCGAAAGCGTTCAGGTCGACCGTCTTCTCAGCCTTCAGCAGGGAAGCCGGTCGGCAGCTGACTACGCGATCAACTTCCGGGTCGCAGAGGAGGAGGTTGGCTGGGGCGAACGATCGCTCTGTGGCATCTTCCTCCGCAGTCTCAGCACTGGTCTGAAGGATGAACTGGCTGGACGGGATACCCCAGAGACGTTAGCGGAGCTAATTTCCCTAGCCATCAGCTTGGATAACAGGCTACGCGAGTGGGCCTCGGAGCAGAAGTTGTCTTCTCGCCCTCGAGGTGCCTCGTCGCGCCCGCACCAAGCTCGCCCCCTGGCGTTGCCGTCACCATCGTTCCCCGAGGAGTCGGAGCCGATGGCGACCGGTTGGACAAAGCTCCCCCCAGCGGAGAGACAACGCCGCCGTGAGTTGGGTCTCTGTATGTATTGCGGAGACAGTCAACACACGGTGGAGCTTTGTCCACAGAAGCCAAACGGGGAGGTCCGTGAGTTACTGTAGGGGGCCTTGTGGACGCTAATCGGTTAACTCCCCTCACTCAATTGACTCTGCCCATTCGTTTCTGTCACAACTCCACGGGGCACCTCACCCATGCGCTGGTGGATTCAGGCGCGGAGGGCAGCTTTATTTCACAGAGCCTGGCAACCCGATTGGGCATCAGTTGCCATACCCTCAAGACTCCTCTTGCCCTGGTGAATCTCTCCCGTGTTTCCCAAGGAAGAATAACACACCAGACCATCCCCGTCCCTGTTATTATATCTGGAAACCATCGGGAGGAGATCATCTTCTACGTCCTACCTAACGCTGTATCTCCCGTCATTCTCGGATACCCCTGGCTCCGCCTCCACAACCCTGTCCTGGACTGGAGGTCTGGCAGAGTGTCCTCCTGGAGCTCCTTCTGCATGAGCACCTGCCTCCAATCCGCTGCCTGCGCCCCGTCCTCACCTTCTACTCCCAAGGACGCCGCGCCTCCGGATCTCACCCTGGTGCCATCGGAGTTTCACGACCTGGGTATGGTATTTAGCAAATCCAAGACGATGTCTCTTCCCCCGCACAGGCCCTATGACTGCGCTATAAACATCCGCCAGGGGGCACCCTTACCCTCGGGGCGACTCTACAGCCTGTCTGCGCCGGAGAAGGAGGCCATGAATTCATACCTGAAGGAATCTCTGAGTGCCGGAATCATCCGCCCCTCGTCATCACCATTAGGCGCAGGGTTCTTCTTCGTGGGCAAGAAGGACGGCTCCCTCCATCCTTGTATTGATTACCGCGCCCTGAATGACATCACGGAGAAGGACCGATACACCTTGCCCCTGATGGACACCGCCTTCCACTCCCTCCAGGGGGCAACTTGGTTCACCAAGCTGGATCTTCGCAGCGCATACCACCTCGTCCGGATCCGGGAGGGAGATGAGTGGAAGACAGCCTTCCGTACCCCGAACGGCCATTTCGAGTATCTGGTTATGCCGTTCGGGTTGACCAACGCTCCAGCCGTCTTTCAGCGCCTTATAAATGATGTCCTCCGGGATTTCATCGGCCTGTTTGTGTTCGTCTACCTGGATGATATCCTCATCTTCTCCAGATCCAGGGACGAGCACCGGGTCCATGTGAGGCGGGTCCTCCAGAGGCTGCTGGAGAACCGGTTGTATGTCAAGGCTGAGAAGTGCGAGTTTTACGCTAAAACAACATCCTTCCTTGGGTTCGTCATCTCCCATGACCAGGTGCTTCCGGACCCAGCGAAGGTGAAGGCGGTGGTGGAATGGCCCACTCCCACGTCCAGAAAACAAGTACAACAGTTTATTGGGTTCGCCAATTTCTACCGCCGCTTTGTCCCGAACTTTGGTACCATTGTCGGTCTCCTGACCCGCCTCACGTCTCCTAAGGTCCCATTCCGGTGGACTGAAGAGGCCGCGGCTGCTTTCCAGGCGCTGAAGGCGGAGCTCTCCTCCTCCCGGGTCCTCAGCCAAGTCAATCCCTCGCTGCAATGCATTGTGGAGGTGGATGCTTCGGACACCGGGGTGGGGGCGGCGTTATCTCAGCGGTCACCAGACGACAGAATCAAACGGCCCTGCGCCTTCTTCTCACGGCGCTTGTCCCCGGCGGAACGTAATTACGACGTGGGGGACAGAGAGCTCCTCGCCATCAAGCTCGCGCTGCAGGAGTGGCATCACTGGCTAGAGGGGGCGGCCCTGCCGTTCGTGGTTCTAACCGACCACAAGAACCTGGAATATTTAAGATCTGCCAAGCGTCTGAACGCCCGCCAGGCGCGTTGGTCCTTGTTCTTCGCCAGGTTCTGCTTTAACATCACCTTCAGGCCTGGCTCCAAGAACGGCCTGCCTGATGCCCTCTCTAGGCAATTTGCCCCTGAGGCGTCTGAGGACGCAGCCCATACCATCCTGCCCAGGTCGTGCATTGTGGGAGCCGTCACTTGGGACATTGAAAGTAAGATCCGGAAGGCGCAGGAATCGGAACCAGACCCTGGCGGCGGACCGGAGGGGAGGCTTTTTGTGCCGTCCACGGTCAGGGGGGAGGTCATCCACTGGTTGCACACATCGAAGCTCACCTGCCACCCTGGGTCCTCCCAGATGATTGACTTACTCCAACGGTCCTTCTGGTGGCCGGGCCTGCGGAAGGACGCTGCCTGCTACGCCCGGGCCTGCCCCGTCTGCGCTACCAGCAAATCAGGTAATGTCCCTCCAGCGGGTTTGCTCCAGCCTCTGCCCGTCCCTGGCAGGCCCTGGTCGCATATCGCCCTGGATTTCGTCACCGGCCTCCCGGTCTCTAACACCTTCGACACTGTCCTGACCATTGTTGATCGTTTCTCCAAGGCTGCTCACTTCATCCCATTACGAGGGCTTCCATCTGCCTTGGAGACGGCGGACCTCCTTATCCAGCACGTGGTCAGGTTGCACGGGATCCCGGTGGACGTGGTCTCGGACCGGGGCCCCCAGTTTTCCTCAGAGGTTTGGAGGTCCTTCTGTAACGCCCTGGGAGCCAAGTTAAGCCTCTCCTCTGGCCATCACCCCCAAACCAACGGGCAGTGCGAGCGGACCAACCAGGAGCTGGAGGCTGCGCTCCGCTGCGTCACAACATCCAAGCCTGCATCCTGGAGCACCCATCTCGCCTGGGTTGAGTACGCCCATAACACCGCCCGCTCTTCTGCCACTGGATGTCCCCATTTAAGGCGTCCCTAGGCTACGACCCCCCTCTGTTCCCTACGCAGGAGAGTGAGGTAATTGTCCCTTCAGTTTGGGCGCACCTCAGGTGGTGCCGCTCCATCTGGGCGTCGGCGTGCAATGCGCTTTTACGCACGGCGGAGCGCAACAAGACTACGGCGGACCGGCACAGAAGACCTGCCCCAGCCTACCAGGTGGGCCAACGTGTCTACGTGTCTACCCAGGACGTCATTTTAAAGGGTGAGAGGAGGAAGTTGGCACAGCGTTTCATGGGCCCATACCCCATCACCAGGATTATCAACCCGGTGGCTGTGCGTGTGGCTATTCCCCCCTCCCTCCGCATCCATCCCACCTTCCACGTTTCCAAGGTGAAGCTGGCAGTCTCCGACCCCCTTTGCCCTCCTCCTGCTGCGCAGCCCGCGCCAAGGATGACTGATGGTCATCCGGCCTGGTCAGTCTCTTCCATCCTGGACTCCCGGCGCCGGGGTCGCGGGTTACAGTACTTGGTGGACTGGGAAGGCTATGGACCTGAACATAGGCAGTGTTGGATCCATCTCTCATCACTGAGTTCCACCGAGCGCACCCGGAAAGACCATCGCCAGGAGGCGCTGCTAGAGGGGGGAGTACTGTCACATCTCGCCGCTCATCAGCGGCGCCAGTTGCACGCACACCTGAGCCTCGTCAGTGGCGAGGGATTTAAGCCGCCTTGCTCTGGGCTTCGGCCTGAAGCCGTCTGTTCTCATTGGCTATTCTTGCTGCAAGGAATCCCCTTCACCAAGCAAGATTGCAAGTAAGCATCCTTACCTTCTTTTTCCAGTTATCCTCCCCTGTGCACAGGTGGATTTCCCGGTGGCGGACTACGCTCCCCAGCTATCTCCTTCTCGCTGCTGCTTCAGGCGCTCCGGGTTGCTGTCTACCGGGCTACGCCCTTGCAACGCCAGTTCCCCGGCTAAACCAAGTAAGCTTGTAGCCATCATCTCATCTCCTGTGTTGGTGTGGTGCCCGTTACCCTACTCCCTCTGCTTCTCCCATAGGGTTGTCCGGCTGTACGGTTTCCTGTCCCCGTGCCTGACGCAGACGCCACCACCAATACATTGCCATCTCACATACACGCACACACACACACACACACACACTTGTTTGTTAATAAAGCTATTAAATCTACCCTGAGCCTGCGTGCGTGTCTCCTGAGCCGTGCATTATGTCAAACGGCACCTATCCCATCCAGAGATGCATCAGTTGAAAGCATGAAGGGACGGTCAAAGTTAGGATGAGCCAAGACCACAGTGTTAACAAGTGCAGATTTGAGACTTTCAAAGGCATGTATGTGCTCTTGGGTCCAATCAGAAGCACAAAGCTTTCTGCAAGCCATCTTGGTTTTCTTACATCTGCCTTTAAATTTTCCACCTTTCAACAGGCTGAACAATGGCTTGGCAATGGCAGAATATCCTGGCACAAAATGCTGATAGTAATTAATCATCCCCAAGAAGGATCTAAGTCTTTTTTGGGACGGTGTCACACCATCAGTGTCCATAAGGTCAGCACAAGTCATTTTTGCGATGTTTTCAACCTTACTAGGGTCGGTTGAAACACCATTCTCATCAATTACGTGACCAAGAAACCTCACAGATCTCCTGAGGAAAAAACACTTTTTGGGTGCCAACTTCAAGTTGTGCCTACGCAGCCTGCTAAACACCATCTCAAGGCGCTGCAATGCACTCTCCTCATCAGATGCAAAAATCAGCAGATCATCCAAATAGCACAACAAAGTCAAGTAATTCTGGTCACCAAAAATGGCAGTCATCATGCGTATAAAACTAGCAGGACTATTGCATAATCCCTGGGGCAGGCGATTGTACTCATACAAGCCCATCGGAGTGGTAAAAGCAGAATACTTCCCGTCATCCTCATGAAGCGGCATGTTGTAGAAGCCGGACGTTAAATCCACTGTGCTGAAGAGGCAGTTACCTCCCAGTGCTGCCAGACAATCTGCCTGGTGAGGGAGAGAGTGAGCGTCTTTCAGAGTCCTCCTATTCAGCCAGCGAAAATCCGTGCAGATGCAGAGGTCACCATTCTTTTTCCACACAAGAACCAAGGGAGATGCATACTCGCTAGTCGATTTCCTGATAATGTCTTTTTCCTCCATTTCATTTAGCACCTGTCTTAATTTCTGATACTGACTAGGGGGTACACGCCTGTATGGGAGTCTGAATGGTTTATCATCAGATAAATGTATGCGGTGTACAAAGCCCTTAGCTTCTTCACAGTCTAGGTGGTGGCGTGAAAAGACATCCTCGTACTGAAGTACCAAGTCAGCCATTCTCTTTTTGCAGACCTCTGACACTTGGCATGAATTAGTGTCTATGTCACAAAGCCCCACCGACTTGAGTCTTTCTTTTACAGACTCCATACCAGCATCACATGCCGTTGTAGACTGTGTGTAGCAGGTCACTGGTACACTAGACTGCTCAGCTGCGTCCATGTCTTCAAGGGCTACACATGTGTAGACGTCAGCTAGCTTCGCATTGCGCCGTAACAACACAGGCTTGTTGGACGTGTTGATGAGTTTGAGCGGGATCCACCTGTCACCCCACATAGGAGTTACAATCTTAGCCACTAGGACACCCCTAGGAGCTGAACGAGAAGATATGGGTTCATGTAAAACACAAAATAATTGTCTGGGTGACCCCAAACTTTTGAACGGTAGTGTACCTGAGCTCATTGGGTGTTTTGGGTCTTTCAACATCATACACCTTCACTCAGGCAACCCAGTCAGGTTTGATCAGGCCCTGGCTTGTGTCCCAGTAGCAGTACTGGCCCACAAATCACTCCTCTTGAGCCACAGCCATCTGGAGGCCCTTTCTGCTGCCTCCATGGTTGATTTTATGGCTTTTCTTCTGGCGACCCCAGTAATACCAAGCGGCGTGTACACCTTATGCAGAGATCGACCAGTTAAGCCTCTGCAACCCACTTCAATGGGCTCACAACACGTCTTCCAGCCTGCCCTCCTGCATTGCTCCACCAGCTCCTGGTACTTGGCCCGCTTGCGTTCATTTGCCTCTTCAGTTCGATCCTCCCACAGAATTGTAAGCTCTAGCAGCAAAACCTGGTTTAAGGCAATAGATGTTAATGTTATGTATGAGAAAAGGGAGTCGGAGTCTCTCTTCATGCAGCCAACAACTATCTTTATTATAGAGCACAGAACTATATACGCAGTGGGCCGTGCCCGCCTGACATCACCCTGTGGGTGGGTACGGCATCACACACACATACTACACAACAGTTAATACCATATCTGGTCTCAAGGAAGTTGTTGTGACGTGGTCTGGGAACTTTGGCTATCTCTCCAGATCTACTTGAAGCTCCCAGTCCAATGCCAAATTCAGCAATGTATGTACAGGTTTGGGCTGAATACGTGGCTACTCTTCGGCTCTGACAAAGCTGATGTTTTCTCGCTGGTGCACCGGCTTGTTGTTAGCCACGACGTGTGAGATGGTTTCTGCTATGGACTTGAGGACCTGGCCGTGTTGCCAGCAGTAGCGGCCGTCACTCAGGGCTGTTGGACAACTACTTAAAATATGCTCTAGGGAACCCCTTCTTGGGCACAGAGGACAAGTTGGTGAGTCCTTCTTCCCCCAGATGTAAAGATTTGTAGGGGAATCACACAGAACCTCAGAGGAATATGAATGTTCTGAAAGCCAGCCATAAGAACCAATGTGAAGCTTCATTGTATTTCATCAAAGGGTGTAAATATATGGAATAGATGTAGTGAAGAAATAAACACGTGAAACAATAGGTGGGTTTAAACAAATGGTTAAAAAATTTATACTTAAAAGATACAGACTGGAGGAAGCTCTGTTGTAAATAGTATTATTTGAATTGTTCCTCATATTCTGATGCTGGTAAATGTGTGCTGTAATCAATTGTAATTTTTTCTTTTTTGATAATACTGTAAATGCCTCAGTTGCTTCTTTGTTTATTTGTTTGTTTATTTTTTTATAGTGAATCTTTTGAATGAATGATTTTTATCCTTGGAAAAGGGATTTGAACTAGATAAATTTTGTACTTGATAAACATCTCACAACGATTTTCATCTTTCTACGCGAAAGTAAGCGTGTGCCACTCCCCATTGACTTGACATGTTAGGTGGCGCTGTAGAGCCATTTTTGTGTGGTCATTCATACTTCCTACAAAATATTCAATTTTTTGCCAGTCTTGAGGTCCTGGCAAAAAAAGATGAATTTTCATGCACGTTCACTACCCCAAAAATGAGATCTTAGATGGAGAATAAGAAAAAAATTAAATTTAAAAAAACCAAACAAATTCTAACAATTACAATAGGCTCTCGTCCACTGACTTTGTCAGTGGCTCAGGCCCTAAAAATCGACAGCCCTCTGTCCTCCCTGGAGGACATCTCCAGATCCTCCTATTTAAGGACCTTAACCCCCTCTGGAATTTCCCCTTTGTGGGACTAATAAAGGCTTATCTTATCTTATCTTGTGATTAAAGAACAACACTGTAGCAAAGACACTGAATTGCTAGCCATTAGCATGCGACCGGCATACCTCCCCAGAGAGTTCTCACACGTCATCATTACTGCCATTGATGTACTCCCCTCCACAAGCACTGAGGCAGCATGTGACGTCATTCACACAGTCACCAGCAGGCTGCAAACCCAGCACCCAAATGCCCTCCAGCTCATCTCTGGTGATTTTAACCATGCTTTCCTGTCCTCCACTCTGCCCACTTTCACCCAGTATGTCACATGCCACACCACAGACAATAAAACACTGGACTTAATTTATGCAAACACCAAGAAGGCCTACACCTCATTACCCCCCCCCCAGAACATTTGATCACAACCTGGTTTACCTCCTGCCTGAGTACAAACCCCGGGTACACAGACAACCTCCTGTTACCCGCACAGTGAAGATATGGTCTGAGGAGGCAGAGGACGCTCTGAAAGACTGTTTTGAATCCACTGTGTGGGAGCAGCTCTGGGGATCCACATGGTGAGGACATCGATGGCCTTACACATACCATCACAGACTACATCAACTTCTGTGTGGAGAACACCGGACCCACCAAGACCATATGGTGTTTCTCAAACAACGAGACCTAGATCAACCCTGAGATAAAGACACTGCTGAAAGAGAAGAAAAGGATCTTCAGGTCAGGAAAGAAGGAGGAGCTGGAGTCTGTACAGAGAGAGCTATGGAGGAAGATCAGAGAGAGGAAGGACAGTTACAGGAAGAAGATGGAGAACAAGCTGAAGCAGAGTGACATCAGCGGTGTCTGGAGAAGCCACAAAACCATCTCTGGGCACCAGAATACCTCCTCTCAGGCCACGGGGGGTAGGGACTGGGTCAATGACCTGAACCTGTTCTTTACTTGGGCGGCGCAGTGTCGGAGTGGTTAGCACTGCGGCAGCACAGCAACTCACCCTTGGCCGGGGGATCCTGGGTTTGATCCCAGCCCCCAACCAACAGTGATCTGTGTGGAGTTTTGTATGTTCTCCCCGTGTCTGCGGGGGGTTTACTCCGGGATTCCTCTGGTTTCCTCCCACATGCCAAAAACATGCAAGATAGGTTAATTGGCATCAAACTGGGGATTGTAAATTGTCCTTAGGTATGACTGTGAGAGTGAATGGTTGTCTGTCTCTCTGTGTTGGCCCTGCGATGGACTGGCGATCTGTTCAGGGTGTACCCTGCCTCTCGCCCAAAGACGCTGGGATAGGCTCCAGCCCCCCCGTGACCCGAAAAGGATTAAGCGGAAGAAGATGAATGAATGAATGAAATTTTGTACTTCATCCAATACCCTTTTTGAATGTTGGACAAGGATTTAAAAAAAAATTGTTTATGTTTTGCATTTTATTATGACGTTCGAAATAAATACAGCAAATAAAATGTGAAATGTGTTGCTGATGAGTCCACTCGTTGCAATTTTGTTGCTGCTCTGCGTCATGATCATGCCTCAAAAGGGTCTTCAGGCTCATAGGTCCTGACGGCAAAGGGACCTTCTCACAATGTTGGTCGAGATTCTTGGCTGGCGTCTCCCTGGAGCTTTCTGGGCCATCTCGGTGGCTGTGTGGAACCGATCTCAGAGGTGCTGCAGCATGATGTACCAATCTTGCTCCAGGGTGGTGACACAATGCTCGTCCTGGACATGGTCTATCAGCTACAAACCCAGTTTTCCACCTGGCATTGTTGCAACTGAACAATGGTTGATGCATTGCAGCCCAATCAGAGCACCACCTGTTGTGTGTCAACATTCCACCCTCCAAAAGGCCAAAGCATATTTCATCACATGACAGTCGTGGCATGTGGAGATTTCACAACATGGTTCTATGCATTTGTATTCATCTTTATATAGGGAAGATGACCACTTGCACTCCTTTAAATCAACCATTGTTTGACCTTTGAGTACCCAAAACAAACAACGAGCTCAAAAAGACTGTAGAGCCAGAGCTCAAAGGACAGTGTGTCGTGACAGTGATAGTAAAACCACTGAAAATGAGTTCTACTAGCTCATTTTGAATCATACAAACACTATTCCTCAAGCTCAGATAGGTAGGGCTGGATAAGGAGGTTGTGGGCCTCTTGCGGTAGCACAATGTTTGGGGCCCTCACACATTTTTATTGGAGTATGATATGCAAAATGGCCATGTTACATTGCGGTAATAAACTGTTTTAATCGGATTTCTGGAGTTATTCATTATTAAAGGTCAAGTAAAGACCAAAAATGAGATTAAAGGCAATTTTTGTGTTACATAAAGTGAATAACATTAACACACACAGTTTATTGTCCAGTATCCATTTATTCAGTGCATGTAAACATGTCAAATCTGATATCATTTCTGATTATTCCTAATTAATGGATTATTGTGGCCATGCAGAGCCGTGTCACTGATGGATCAGCTTGACCTTCAAGGTCCTAAATTACTAAGGCAGTGCTATGGCTACGAACCATACCCACAGAATTCTTGTTACAGATACGGCTTGAACCTGATTGCCAGTACGTTCTATTAAAAGCCGCAGGCTACAGGTATGGAAATTTGAAGCATTTATTTGTTTCAAAATTTTAATCAATATCTATTTACTACCTTTTTAACCTTACCCACTCCCAATCCTAACCTCTTAATTTAAAAAAAAAAAACCAAACAAAAAACTGCTCACCACTTAATTTCACAACATTTGGACTAATTTTTCTGATTTTTCAAAATATCTGTAAAAGTCAGTCCAAACGCTATAATGTGAACCCACTTAGTAGAAAAAATTGCTGTGTATGCGGCAGGCAAAACAATAAAAACAGCCATGGAAGGAGAAAATAGAAGCCATGGTCTTGAAACATACTCACCATTTGGAAGTTTACGATTGAAATGGCACTTGGAGAAAAAAATGTTTCTACCGTTCGTTTGTAACGTTCAGATGCCGATATCAGCATCCTTGTTCTGGCAGCTCTTTGTCCTTCTCTGGTCAGCATTCCCAGTATGTAGGAACTTTAAACCGCTTCCACGGGTGTTTTCACAACTTCGATGACCTGGAACTTTTGCCCTCTGTGACTGACGGCTCTTCAGACAGTGACTGCGCCTAGGATTGCCACCTTTCTCACAGAAAAATAAGGGACAGAGGGTTTAATTACTTCTTGGTGCCACGATGTTGTGGACATTAGTGTTGTCATAATACTGGGATTTTATTACTTTGACAATACCTTAAAAACACTGAAGTCAATGTCATGTTTAATACTACTGTGTGGCACCCGAGCCCAGTCTTGTTGTTGGAGGAATAAAGTCTGAATCGGCAGCGCTCGTGTCTTGTCTTGTCATTCCTCCACACTGGTGACCTACGACTTTAGAATGCTCAGGCTGGAAGACGAAGCGAGCCCCTCTTTAGGAACACCCATGCTAGGGATTTCCACAGGGACCCCTGCCTCATGCGCCGTGGTGATCAAGCTCCTGGACTTTAGGCTTCATGACCCGGCTGCCTGTTTCATCCACGTGGAAGCTCAGTTTGCTCTCTGTGGAATTTCTGCTGATGACACAAGCACCATTACGTGTGGCTTCGCTAGACCCGTGCTCCACACAGTGCGCCATGAGCCTGCTCCGAGCCACCCCCAGCCCAGGCAAATACAGCACTCTCAAACAACTGCTGTTATGGCATTACACCCTCTCCGACGGAAAGAGAACAGAGAAGCTCCTCACCCACTCGGAGCTAGACAACGGCTCGGCTGTGGAGTTAATGGAAAGTATGCTGGTGTTGATGGGCACAGATGATGGATCTTTCTCTTCACCCATCTCTTCCTGAGGAAATTGCCAGTTTTGGCGTGGACAATTTTGGCCAACTCACTGCTGCTGGCTGCCAGGGACTACCCGCTTGCTGGCGTAAGAAGGAGACTCCCATTATCCTGGTGAATAGGAGTTTTGGAGTCCTGACAGTGGGATCGGGATCTCCGGCGGAGTCCACTGAGTTGAGGAGCCGAAGGCTGTGGGCTGGGACAGCCACTTGGAGACACCGTAACGGGACGGTGTGTTTCTACCATCAGCGTTTTGGGCCACGACACACAGTGTTGTCTCCCGCTGGCCGTTTCAAAGATGCCGGGGAAACAGGCAGCCAGCGGTCAGTAGCAGCTACCACCGCTGGCAACAGGGAAAAGCTGCTTTTCACTGAGGACAACATCCAGGAGATGGTTTTTGGTGGACTCTGGTTCCCAGAAGAGCTTATTTTTGCCGGGTTGCCGCTGATAGGCAGGTTGGAAGGCTGCAGGCCTGTCATTAACAGCCACCAACGATCCTCTATCAAGACTTTGGAGAAAGGTCAGTGACTGTGTTGTTTGCATGGATGGCAACTACAAGTAGGACTTTGTGGAAGCTGCTTGCTTGGTTCCTATCTTAGGTGCTGATTTTCTGTGTGCTTATGGTCTCTTTGTAGATGATGGTAACAGACGTTTAGTGGATGCTATGTCTTTTTCTTCACTGCCTTGTATGACTTGGGAGCTGGGCCACTAACACATGCTAGTTTTTTAGCCTCGGGGGATGTGTATCAACGTTGTAATCAACGTTTGCTTTCTGAGTTTCCCGCACCCATAGTGCCTACCAGTGACCACCATGGAGTTGGACCACTTTATCACTATCAAAGGGCCCGCTGGTTTTCATACATCTGCGCCACCTGGATGCGGCCTAAGTTAGCCACCGTGCAGGAAGAGTTTACAAACTTGGAACGTTTGGGGATTGTAAGGCACTCCAATAGTCCTTGGGCGTCCCTACTGCACATGGTTGCCCAAGTCTGATGGTTCATGGTGGCCGTGTGGTGATTTCCGTCGCCTTGAAACAACATCAATGAGCACGACCACTACCCCATCCCGCACATTCAAGATTTTTTGGTGCACCTGTCTGGAATGCGCATTTTTTTTTAAAAGTGGATCTGGTCCGCGCTATCATCAGGTCCCGGTTTGCGCTGAGACATCCCAAAAATGGCAGTGATAACAACTTTCGGTCTCTTTGAGTTTTTACGCATTGCCGTTCCGGCTAAAGGGCACAGCTCAGACTTTTCAGAGGATGATGGACGTGGTGCTCTGTGACTTGCCATTTCGTTTGTCTACTAGATGACATTCTGGTGGCTAGCACATCAAGGAGGAGCACCTCTCCCATCTGAAACAAGTTTTCCATCAGTTGGAAGCACACGGTTTGATAGTTAATCCTACAAAGTGTCAGTTTGGGCTGCGGTGATCGATTTTTTGGGCCACCGCATCTTGTCTGAGGGCACAATTCCACTGCAGATAAGTAACGACAGTGTCCAAATTTCCCACGTCGCAGACTGTGAGGGCGCTGCAGGAATTCCTGGGGATGGTCAGTTTTTACAACCACTTCCTTCCCTGCAGCCCAGCTGCTGCAACAGCTGTATGGCGCCGCTCAAGAAGAAGAAACCCGCGGATGGCGTTGACTGGACCCCCCAATCGGGTCCAGGCCTTTTACTAGGCACCAAAGTGGCCTTCACAAATGCGGCTTTGCTGGCCCACCCATCGTGGATCGTGCTCACTACAGATGCATCTGACGTTGCAGTAGGAAGCAGTGGTGGAACAGTACGTCTGCAGTTTGTGGCAACCTCTTGCCTTTTTCAGCTGTCCTCTGTGCGAGAACGAGCGTAAGTATAGAACTTTCGACAGAGATGTTAGCCCTCCACCTGACCATGGATCACTTCCAGTTCTGGCTCGAGGGTCACAAATTCACCGTGTCTGTGTAACGGTTGACGTCACAAGAGTAACGGTTCTTCTTTTGGGGCACCCTTAAACGGCCGTGATCGGGAACATCAGTGCATGCGGGTGTGCGGCATAGGAACCACGATGACACCAGACTGCTGTTTCCACAATTTATTTCTCCTGTAGATGAAATAAAACAAAACGCATCATGCTCCGTCTGTACCTCGATCCCACACAGGCTCCCACAGCAAAGCAACGCGATACTGTAGATGAAATAAAACAAAACGCATCACGCTCCGTCTGTACCTCGATCCCACACAGGCTCCCACAGCAAAGCAGCGCGATACTGTCAGGAAAAACTGAACTACCGGAGCCTCGGAGGTACAGGAAGAACGGATGTGAGAAGTGTACCACCAAAATAAAACACTCAAGTAAAATAAAATTCACAACAATATAAATAAAAACATAACTGAGGAAAAGAAATACCTAAAGCACATTTTTGACTCCGTTACACCCACCCCACTGAATTTTACTGAACTTGAGCCATAACTACACAGAATTCACTATAATACACAAAACACCCGGGGTTAGTTAAAGAACACCATTTGACAGAATATCCCACACAAGGACGAAGTGGCATGAGAGCAGCCCTTATCTCTCAACCCAACCACTGGTAATGGAGTGCCTTGTACACCCCACCAAAAACCCCAACTATAAGTGTAGCAAATGCTCTTGAATAATAAAATAAAATAAAATAACCGAACATTAGAAAACAAAGTCAATTCCACAAAAATAAAGTCCACACATGTAACATTTAGTCAGTCAGGGTCTGAAACACAGACCTACAAACAGCCTTAACATTAAACTTGTCACGAATCACATCTTGCCTGGACATTGTCTGCACTAGTCTGTTTACAGGTTTAATCAGGCGACCAAATCTTGACCTGATTTGAGGTTGTGCACTTGGACGGTCACAATGTGTACGTGACGTCTGGTCAACAGTACAGCGAACAAGGTGAGTGTCTGTCTGTCTCTCGGAGTCAGGAACCGAAACTATTTGACTGTCAAGTGTTCGTCCACCATGAATATCAGTAGCAGCTGTAGTCACAGGTCTAGAGTCAGAGGACATGGGATGATCTACACCTTGAGCAACAGGTGCAACTGAAGAGTTCTGGGGGTCAGAGGGCACACTTGTCACATCAGAAACGTCTACCTGTGACACAGATGGATCAGTGAGCTGCGTGATCCACTCAACAGTTCTCCTTTCAGAGTCAACAGGTTCTGGATCAGCTAATGGTTCACGTGTTTCTCCACATGAAGACGGATCACCTGTACCAGCCTCACTCTCTCTCTCGAAGAGGTCCACAGATGTGTCTCCCTCATCACCAACGTCTGTAGCTAAGGTTTCTGGAAGTAAGGCGGATGAACCATGGTTGGACACATTGCACACATCCATCACAGGAAGAAAATTTACCAGCATCAACAGATTCTTGTGGACCACTTTTGTCCGTCCAGTAAGAGTGTCACAAATTCTGTATGTATGTGTCTGTGGGTTCACATCCATTACAGTGTAAACAGTTGATTACCACTTATCAGCAGTTTTCTTTTTGCCTCTCTCCTTTCTGTTGGCCAAAAGCACCCTGTCACCAATCTCAATCTTGGATCCTGTCACTTTCCTGTTGTAAAGATTAGCATGTCTGTGTTGCTCCTTAGCAGCACGGTCCTGAGCAACCATCATTGCTTCTTTTAGCTCACAGGTGAGAGTTGCCACATACTTGTCGTAACTGGTTACATCAGCATCGTGAAGAACAGAACGAAACATGACATCTACTGGCAAACGGGGCACACGGCCATACATGAGGTAAAAAGGAGGAAAGCCAGTCATCTCATGGGCTGTACAGTTGTAAATAAATGTCAAAGTCTGCAACCGTCGTGGCCAGTTAGCTTTCACCTCAGGGGACAGTGCACGAATCATCCCACCCAGTGTCCTGTTAAACCATTCGACACTCCCATTTCCCATTGGGTGGTAAGGGGTAGTGTGTGAGATCTCCTGACACCGGACACTTTGAGGAGTTCACTGATTAATTGACTTTCAAAATTAGGACATTGGCCACTGTGGATTCTTTCTGGGAATCCAAAGACACAAAAGTACTTGTTCCACAAAACATTTGCCACTTGCTTAGCTGTTTGAGCCTTACAAGGAAAGGCCTGAGCCATCCTGGTAAAGTGATCTGTTATCACTAGGACATCAATAGACTTGTTCCTAGAGTCTTCAGCTGACCAGAAGTCAATGCAGACCAGCTCCAGTGGTCTAGATGACAAGATGCTCTCTAAGGGAGCTCGTCCCTCAGGTTCAGCTGACTTGCTGAGGACACAACGCTGGCACTGTCTGACATGGTCTCTAACATCTCTCTCAAGGGTCAGCCAGAAAAATCTCTGTCTGGATAAACTGAGGGTTTGCGACTGGGCTTGATGACCAGCATCATCATGCACGCCTTTCAACACCTCATCCTTAAGTGAGTCTGGGACAACATACTGAAGCCGTTTGGACTTGGTTCTCTGGTCTCTTGAAACTCTGTACAGAACACCATTGCTCACAGATAGCTTATCCCAGTGTTTCAGATATTTAATCACTGAAAATGATTCTTTCACCCTTTCTCTCCTTGAGGGTCTCCGATGTCTTTCAACATAGAACAGGACGCGAGAAAGAGTTCCATCTTCCAACTGTTTGTCACGCAAAGCCTTTTCAGAATAGGCAGGCAACGGGTCTTGACCTGGTGGAACTAACTGGGGCAAAAACTGCAAGGCTTCAATTGCCCGGGCCCTCGGACCAGCATCCCACTCAATGTGTGACTGCATCACAGCAGACACTTCTTCTGAATTCACAATCTGAGTGTGTACCCGGGAGGTATGAGCATTGTCACACATCGCATCCACGTGATCACTGGATGAACGAAAAACATCTTGAACAGAGGCAGTAGACACATTTTTGACTTCACTGAGGAATTTCACATATGGCTCATTGAACAGTCTGTCACCAATATTTTCCTTGACAAAAGGCACACGGCTTAATGCATCAGCCACAATGTTCTGCCACCTTGGAACATACTTTATGTCAAAGTCATACGCAGCCAACTTGGCTACCCAGCGTTGCTCACAACAGTCTAACTTGGGTTTTGTCAATATGTGAGTCAAAGGATTGTTGTCAGTCCAAACAGTGAATTTGTGACCCTTTAACCAATGACTAAACTTGTCAGTGATGGACCATTTCAAAGCCAGAAATTCCAGTCGGTGCGCTGGATAGTTTTTCTGAGACTGTGTCAGTGACTTACTGGCAAAAGCAATAGGTCTGGCATGACTTTCACCTTCCTGGACTTGGGACAGAACGGTGTCACATCTCGCCGCTCATCAGCGGCGCCAGCTGCACGCACACCTGTGCCTCGTCAGCGGCGAGGGATTTAAGCCGCCTTGCCCTGGGCTTCAGCCTGAAGCCGTCTGTTCTCATCGGCTATTCTTGCTGCAAGGAATCCCCTTCACCAAGCAAGATTGCAAGTAAGCATCCTTACCTTCTTCTTCCAGTTATCCTCCCCTGTGCACAGGTGGATTTCCCGGTGGCGGACTACGCTCCCCAGCTATCTCCTTCTCGCTGCTGCTTCAGGCGCTCTGGGTTGCTGTCTACCGGGCTACGCCCTTGCAACGCCAGTTCCCCAGCTAAACCAAGTAAGCTTGTAGCCATCATCTCATCTCCTGTGTTGGTGTGGTGCCCGTTACCCTTCTCCCTCTGCTTCTCCATAGGGTTGTCCGGCTGTACGGTTTCCTGTCCCCGTACCTGACGCAGACGCCACCACCAATACATTGCCATCTCACATACATGCACACACACACACACTTGTTTGTTAATAAAGCTATTAAATCTACCCTGAGCCTGCGTGCGTGTCTCCTGAGCCGTGCATTATGTCAGTATGGCTTCAGCAGAGCGGCTCGGCGGACAGCGGGCTCGCATGCCGTCTTTCCACCCTCGAGGCTCGGGTGGATCTAATAGCCCATCAACAACAAGTGATTTTAACCCAATTGGGCATAATAACTAGCCGACTGGACCACTTGGACCCCCAGCAGCCGTTCCCCCGGCTCACCAGGGTGGCGTAGCTCCTGCTGCTCCAGCGGCCGTTCAGCCAGCTCCGGCGGCACCAACACGGCTCACACCCATTCCAACCCCCGCCCGCTTTAGCGGTAAGCTTGGTGGAGCGCGGGGGTTTGTCATGCAATGTGAGTCTGTGTTTCACCGGGTGCCCGGAGATTTTCCATCAGATCACAGCCGAATTGGCTACATAGGGAATCTCCTGGAGGGAAGAGCGCTTACCTGGGCTTACGCCGTAATGGCGAAGCCCAGTTACGCCACCCTCACCTATGGCCAATTCGTGAGACTGTTCCTGGAAGTGTTTGATCATTCGCGGACCGAAAGCGTTCAGGTCGACCGTCTTCTCAGCCTTCAGGCAGGGAGGCCGGTCGGCAGCTGACCTACGCGATCAACTTCCGGGTCGCAGAGGAGGAGGTTGGCTGGGGCGAACGATCGCTCTGTGGCTCTTCCTCCGCAGTCTCAGCACTGGTCTGAAGGATGAACTGGCTGGACGGGGATACCCCAGAGACGTTAGCGGAGGCTAATTTCCCTAGCCATCAGCTTGGATAACAGGCTACGCGAGTGGGCCTCGGAGCAGAAGTTGTCTTCTCGCCTCTGAGGTGCCTCGTCGCGCCCGCACCAAGCTCGCCCCCTGGCGTTGCCGTCACCATCGTTCCCCGAGGAGTCGGAGCCGATGGCGACCGGTTGGGACAAAGCTCCCCCCCAGCGGAGAGACAACGCCGCCGTGAGGTTGGTTCTCTGTATGTATTGCGGAGGACAGTCAACACACGGGTGGAGCTTTGTCCACAGAAGCCAAACGGGGAGGTCCGTGAGTTACTGTAGGGGGCCTTGTGGACGCTAATCGGGTTTAACCTCCCCTCACTCAATTGACTCTGCCCATTCGTTTCTGTCACAACTCCACGGGGGCACCTCACCCATGCGCTGGTGGATTCAGGCGCGGAGGGCAGCTTTATTTCACAGAGCCTGGCAACCCGATTGGGCATCAGTTGCCATACCCTCAAGACTCCTCTTGCCCTGGTGAATCTCTCCCGTGTTTCCCAAGGAAGAATAACACACCAGACCATCCCCGTCCCTGTTATTATATCTGGAAACCATCGGGAGGAGATCATCTTCTACGTCCTACCTAACGCTGTATCTCCCGTCATTCTCGGATACCCCTGGCTCCGCCTCCACAACCCTGTCCTGGACTGGAGGTCTGCAGAGTGTCCTCCTGGAGGCTCCTTCTGCATGAGCACCTGCCTCCAATCCGCTGCCTGCGCCCCGTCCTCACCTTCTACTCCCAAGGACGCCGCGCCTCCGGATCTCACCCTGGTGCCATCGAGTTTCACGACCTGGGGTATGGTATTTAGCAAATCCAAGACGATGTCTCTTTCCCCCCGCACAGGCCCTATGACTGCGCTATAAACATCCGCCAGGGCGGCACCCTTACCCTCGGGGCGACTCTACAGCCTGGTCTGCGCCGGAGAAGGAGCCAATGAATTCATACCTGAAGGAATCTCTGGAGTGCCGGGAATCATCGCCCCTCGTCATCACCATTAGGCGCCAGGTTCTTCTTCGTGGGCAAGAAGGGACGGCTCCCTCCATCCTTGTATTGATTACCGCGCCTGAATGGACATCACGGAGAAGGACCGATACACCTTGCCCCTGATGGACACCGCCTTCCACTCCCTCCAGGGGGCAACTTTGGTTCACCAAGCTGATCTTCGCAGCGCGATACCACCCTCGTCCGGATCCGGGAAGGGAGATGAGTGGAAGACAGCCTTCCGTACCCCGAACGGCCATTTCGAGTATCTGGTTTATGCCGTTCGGGTTGACCAACGCTCCAGCCGTCTTTCAGCGGCCTTATAAATGATGTCCTCCGGGATTTCATCGGCCTGTTTGTGTTCGTCTACCTGGATGATATCCTCATCTTCTCCAGATCCAGGGGACGAGCACCGGGTCCATGTGAGGCGGGTCCTCCAGAGGCTGCTGGAGAAACCGGTTGTATTCAAGGCTGAGAAGTGCGAGTTTTACGCTAAAACAACATCCTTCCTTGGGTTCGTCATCTCCCATGGACCCAGGTGCTTCCGGACCCATCGAAGGTGAAGGCGGTGGTGCGAATGGCCCACTCCCACGTCCAGAAAACAAGTACAACAGTTTATTGGGTTTCGCCAATTTTCTACCGCCGCTTTGTCCCGAACTTTGGTACCATTGTCGGTCTCCTGACCCGCCCACTCACGTCTCCCTATGGTCCCATTCCGGTGGACTGAAGAGGCCGCGCTGCTTTCCAGGCGCTGAAGGCGAGCTCCTCCCTCCTCCCGGGTCCTCAGCCAAGGTCAATCCCTCGCTGCAATGCATTGTGGAGGTGGATGCTGTCGGACACCGGGGTGGGGGCGGCGGGTAACTCAGCGGTCACCAGACGACAGAATCAAACGGCCCTGCGCCTTCTTCTCACGGCGCTTGTCCCCGGCGGAAGTAATTACGACGTGGGGGACAGAGAGCTCCTCGCCATCAAGCTCGCGCTGCAGAGTGGCATCACTGGCTAGAGGGGGGGGCGGCCCTGCCGTTCGTGGTTCTAACCGACCACAAGAACCTGGAATATTTAAGATCTGCCAAGGCGTCTGAACGCACCGCCAGGCGCGTTGGTCCTTGTTCTTCGCCAGTTCTGCTTTAACATCACCTTCAGGCCTGGCTCCAAGAACGGCCTGCCTGATGCCCTCTCTAGGCAATTTGCCCCTGAGGCGTCTGAGGACGCAGCCCTACCATCCTGCCCAGGTCGTGCATTGTGGGAGGCCGTCACTTGGGGACATTGAAAGTAGATCCGGAAGCGCAGGAGATCGGAACCAGACCCTGGCGGCGGACCGGAGGGGAGGCTTTTTGTGCCGTCCACGGTCAGGGGGGAGGTCATCCACTGGTTGCACACATCGAAGCTCACCTGCCACCCTGGGTCCTCCCAGATGATTGACTTACTCCAACGGTCCCTTCTGGTGGCCGGGCCTGCGGAAGGACCGCTGCCTGCTACGCCCGGGCCTGCCCCGTCTGCGCTACCAGCAAATCAGGTAATGTCCCTCCAGCGGGTTTGCTCCAGCCTCTGCCCGTCCCTGGCAGGCCCTGGTCGCATATCGCCCTGGATTTCGTCACCGGCCTCCCGGTCTCTAACACCTTCGACACTGTCCTGACCATTGTTGATCGTTTCTCCAAGGCTGCTCACTTCATCCCATTACGAGGGCTTCCATCTGCCTTGGAGACGGCGGACCTCCTTATCCAGCACGTGGTCAGGTTGCACGGGATCCCGGTGGACGTGGTCTCGGACCGGGGCCCCCAGTTTTCCTCAGAGGTTTGGAGGTCCTTCTTGTAACGCCCTGGGAGCCAAGTTAAGCCTCTCCTCTGGCCATCACCCCCCAAACCAACGGGCAGTGCGAGCGGACCAACCAGGAGCTGGAGGCTGCGCTCCGCTGCGTCACAACATCCAAGCCTGCATCCTGGAGCACCCATCTCGCCTGGGATGAGTACGCCCATACCACACCGCCCGCTCTTCTGCCACTGGGATGTCCCCATTTAAGGCGTCCCCTAGGCCTACGACCCCCCTCTGTCCCTACGCAGGAGAGTGAGGTAATTGTCCCTTCAGTTTGGGCGCACCTCAGGTGGTGCCGCTCCATCTGGGCGTCGGCGTGCAATGCGCTTTTACGCACGGCGGAGCGCAACAAGACTACGGCGGACCGGCACAGAAAGACCTGCCCCAGCCTACCAGGTGGGCCAACGTGTCTACGTGTCTACCCAGGACGTCATTTTAAAAGGGTGAGAGGAGGAAGGTTGGCACAGCGTTTCATGGGCCCATACCCCATCACCAGGATTATCAACCCGGTGGCTGTGCGTGTGGCTATTCCCCCCTCCCTCCGCATCCATCCCACCTTCCACGTTTCCAAGGTGAAGCTGGCAGTCTCCGACCCCCTTTGCCCTCCTCCTGCTGCGCAGCCCGCGCCAAGGATGACTGATGGTCATCCGGCCTGGTCAGTCTCTTCCATCCTGGACTCCCGGCGCCGGGGTCGCGGGTTACAGTACTTGGTGGACTGGGAAGGCTATGGACCTGAACATAGGCAGTGTTGGATCCATCTCTCATCACTGAGTTCCACCGAGCGCACCCGGAAAGACCATCGCCAGGAGGCGCTGCTAGAGGGGGGGAGTACTGTCACATCTCGCCGGCTCATCAGCGGGCCAGTTTGCACGCACACCTGAGCCTCGTCAGTGGCGAGGGATTTAAGCCGCCTTGCTCTGGGCTTCGGCCTGAAGCCGTCTGTTCTCATTGGCTATTCTTGCTGCAAGGAATCCCCTTCACCAAGCAAGATTGCAAGTAAGCATCCTTACCTTCTTTTTCCAGTTATCCTCCCCTGTGCACAGGTGGATTTCCCGGTGGCGGACTACGCTCCCCAGCTATCTCCTTCTCGCTGCTGCTTCAGGCGCTCCGGGTTGCTGTCTACCGGGCTACGCCCTTGCAACGCCAGTTCCCCGGCTAAACCAAGTAAGCTTGTAGCCATCATCTCATCTCCTGTGTTGGTGTGGTGCCCGTTACCCTACTCCCTCTGCTTCTCCCATAGGGTTGTCCGGCTGTACGGTTTCCTGTCCCCGTGCCTGACGCAGACGCCACCACCAATACATTGCCATCTCACATACACGCACACACACACACACACACACACTTGTTTGTTAATAAAGCTATTAAATCTACCCTGAGCCTGCGTGCGTGTCTCCTGAGCCGTGCATTATGTCAAACGGCACCTATCCCATCCAGAGATGCATCAGTTGAAAGCATGAAGGGACGGTCAAAGTTAGGATGAGCCAAGACCACAGTGTTAACAAGTGCAGATTTGAGACTTTCAAAGGCATGTATGTGCTCTTGGGTCCAATCAGAAGCACAAAGCTTTCTGCAAGCCATCTTGGTTTTCTTACATCTGCCTTTAAAATTTTCCACCTTTCAACAGGCTGAACAATGGCTTGGCAATGGCAGAATATCCTGGCACAAAATGCTGATAGTAATTAATCATCCCCAAGAAGGATCTAAGTCTTTTTTGGGACGGTGTCACACCATCAGTGTCCATAAGGTCAGCACAAGTCATTTTTGCGATGTTTTCAACCTTACTAGGGTCGGTTGAAACACCATTCTCATCAATTACGTGACCAAGAAACCTCACAGATCTCCTGAGGAAAAAACACTTTTTGGGTGCCAACTTCAAGTTGTGCCTACGCAGCCTGCTAAACACCATCTCAAGGCGCTGCAATGCACTCTCCTCATCAGATGCAAAAATCAGCAGATCATCCAAATAGCACAACAAAGTCAAGTAATTCTGGTCACCAAAAATGGCAGTCATCATGCGTATAAAACTAGCAGGACTATTGCATAATCCCTGGGGCAGGCGATTGTACTCATACAAGCCCATCGGAGTGGTAAAAGCAGAATACTTCCCGTCATCCTCATGAAGCGGCATGTTGTAGAAGCCGGACGTTAAATCCACTGTGCTGAAGAGGCAGTTACCTCCCAGTGCTGCCAGACAATCTGCCTGGTGAGGGAGAGAGTGTGAGCGTCTTTCAGAGTCCTCCTATTCAGCCAGCGAAAATCCGTGCAGATGCAGAGGTCACCATTCTTTTTCCACACAAGAACCAAGGGAGATGCATACTCGCTAGTCGATTTCCTGATAATGTCTTTTTCCTCCATTTCATTTAGCACCTGTCTTAATTTCTGATACTGACTAGGGGGTACACGCCTGTATGGGAGTCTGAATGGTTTATCATCAGATAAATGTATGCGGTGTACAAAGCCCTTAGCTTCTTCACAGTCTAGGTGGTGGCGTGAAAAGACATCCTCGTACTGAAGTACCAAGTCAGCCATTCTCTTTTTGCAGACCTCTGACACTTGGCATGAATTAGTGTCTATGTCACAAAGCCCCACCGACTTGAGTCTTTCTTTTACAGACTCCATACCAGCATCACATGCCGTTGTAGACTGTGTGTAGCAGGTCACTGGTACACTAGACTGCTCAGCTGCGTCCATGTCTTCAAGGGCTACACATGTGTAGACGTCAGCTAGCTTCGCATTGCGCCGTAACAACACAGGCTTGTTGGACGTGTTGATGAGTTTGAGCGGGATCCACCTGTCACCCCACATAGGAGTTACAATCTTAGCCACTAGGACACCCCTAGGAGCTGAACGAGAAGATATGGGTTCATGTAAAACACAAAATAATTGTCTGGGTGACCCCAAACTTTTGAACGGTAGTGTACCTGAGCTCATTGGGTGTTTTGGGTCTTTCAACATCATACACCTTCACTCAGGCAACCCAGTCAGGTTTGATCAGGCCCTGGCTTGTGTCCCAGTAGCAGTACTGGCCCACAAATCACTCCTCTTGAGCCACAGCCATCTGGAGGCCCTTTCTGCTGCCTCCATGGTTGATTTTATGGCTTTTCTTCTGGCGACCCCAGTAATACCAAGCGGCGTGTACACCTTATGCAGAGATCGACCAGTTAAGCCTCTGCAACCCACTTCAATGGGCTCACAACACGTCTTCCAGCCTGCCCTCCTGCATTGCTCCACCAGCTCCTGGTACTTGGCCCGCTTGCGTTCATTTGCCTCTTCAGTTCGATCCTCCCACAGAATTGTAAGCTCTAGCAGCAAAACCTGGTTTAAGGCAATAGATGTTAATGTTATGTATGAGAAAAGGGAGTCGGAGTCTCTCTTCATGCAGCCAACAACTATCTTTATTATAGAGCACAGAACTATATACGCAGTGGGCCGTGCCCGCCTGACATCACCCTGTGGGTGGGTACGGCATCACACACACATACTACACAACAGTTAATACCATATCTGGTCTCAAGGAAGTTGTTGTGACGTGGTCTGGGAACTTTGGCTATCTCTCCAGATCTACTTGAAGCTCCCAGTCCAATGCCAAATTCAGCAATGTATGTACAGGTTTGGGCTGAATACGTGGCTACTCTTCGGCTCTGACAAAGCTGATGTTTTCTCGCTGGTGCACCGGCTTGTTGTTAGCCACGACGTGTGAGATGGTTTCTGCTATGGACTTGAGGACCTGGCCGTGTTGCCAGCAGTAGCGGCCGTCACTCAGGGCTGTTGGACAACTACTTAAAATATGCTCTAGGGAACCCCTTCTTGGGCACAGAGGACAAGTTGGTGAGTCCTTCTTCCCCCAGATGTAAAGATTTGTAGGGGAATCACACAGAACCTCAGAGGAATATGAATGTTCTGAAAGCCAGCCATAAGAACCAATGTGAAGCTTCATTGTATTTCATCAAAGGGTGTAAATATATGGAATAGATGTAGTGAAGAAATAAACACGTGAAACAATAGGTGGGTTTAAACAAATGGTTAAAAAATTTATACTTAAAAGATACAGACTGGAGGAAGCTCTGTTGTAAATAGTATTTATTTGAATTGTTCCTCATATTCTGATGCTGGTAAATGTGTGCTGTAATCAATTGTAATTTTTTCTTTTTTGATAATACTGTAAATGCCTCAGTTGCTTCTTTGTTTATTTGTTTGTTTATTTTTTTATAGTGAATCTTTTGAATGAATGATTTTTATCCTTGGAAAAGGGATTTGAACTAGATAAATTTTGTACTTGATAAACATCTCACACGATTTTCATCTTTCTACGCGAAAGTAAGCGTGTGCCACTCCCCATTGACTTGACATGTTAGGTGGCGCTGTAGAGCCATTTTTGTGTGGTCATTCATACTTCCTACAAAATATTCAATTTTTTGCCAGTCTTGAGGTCCTGGCAAAAAAAGATGAATTTTCATGCACGTTCACTACCCCAAAAATGAGATCTTAGATGGAGAATAAGAAAAAAATTAAATTTAAAAAAACCAAACAAATTCTAACAATTACAATAGGGCTCTCGTCCACTGACTTTGTCAGTGGCTCAGGCCCTAAAAATCGACAGCCCTCTGTCCTCCCTGGAGGACATCTCCAGATCCTCCTATTTAAGGACCTTAACCCCCTCTGGAATTTCCCCTTTGTGGGACTAATAAAGGCTTATCTTATCTTATCTTGTGATTAAAGAACAACACTGTAGCAAAGACACTGAATTGCTAGCCATTAGCATGCGACCGGCATACCTCCCCAGAGAGTTCTCACACGTCATCATTACTGCCATTGATGTACTCCCCTCCACAAGCACTGAGGCAGCATGTGACGTCATTCACACAGTCACCAGCAGGCTGCAAACCCAGCACCCAAATGCCCTCCAGCTCATCTCTGGTGATTTTAACCATGCTTTCCTGTCCTCCACTCTGCCCACTTTCACCCAGTATGTCACATGCCACACCACAGACAATAAAACACTGGACTTAATTTATGCAAACACCAAGAAGGCCTACACCTCATTACCCCCCCCCCCCCCCCCCAGAACATTTGATCACAACCTGGTTTACCTCCTGCCTGAGTACAAACCCCGGGTACACAGACAACCTCCTGTTACCCGCACAGTGAAGATATGGTCTGAGGAGGCAGAGGACGCTCTGAAAGACTGTTTTGAATCCACTGTGTGGGAGCAGCTCTGGGATCCACATGGTGAGGACATCGATGGCCTTACACATACCATCACAGACTACATCAACTTCTGTGTGGAGAACACCGGACCCACCAAGACCATATGGTGTTTCTCAAACAACGAGACCTAGATCAACCCTGAGATAAAGACACTGCTGAAAGAGAAGAAAAGGATCTTCAGGTCAGGAAAGAAGGAGGAGCTGGAGTCTGTACAGAGAGAGCTATGGAGGAAGATCAGAGAGAGGAAGGACAGTTACAGGAAGAAGATGGAGAACAAGCTGAAGCAGAGTGACATCAGCGGTGTCTGGAGAAGCCACAAAACCATCTCTGGGCACCAGAATACCTCCTCTCAGGCCACGGGGGGTAGGGACTGGGTCAATGACCTGAACCTGTTCTTTACTTGGGCGGCGCAGTGTCGGAGTGGTTAGCACTGCGGCAGCACAGCAACTCACCCTTGGCCGGGGGATCCTGGGTTTGATCCCAGCCCCCAACCAACAGTGATCTGTGTGGAGTTTGTATGTTCTCCCCGTGTCTGCGGGGGTTTACTCCGGGATTCCTCTGGTTTCCTCCCACATGCCAAAAACATGCAAGATAGGTTAATTGGCATCAAACTGGGGATTGTAAATTGTCCTTAGGTATGACTGTGAGAGTGAATGGTTGTCTGTCTCTCTGTGTTGGCCCTGCGATGGACTGGCGATCTGTTCAGGGTGTACCCTGCCTCTCGCCCAAAGACGCTGGGATAGGCTCCAGCCCCCCCGTGACCCGAAAAGGATTAAGCGGAAGAAGATGAATGAATGAATGAAATTTTGTACTTCATCCAATACCCTTTTTGAATGTTGGACAAGGATTTAAAAAAAAATTGTTTATGTTTTGCATTTTATTATGACGTTCGAAATAAATACAGCAAATAAAATGTGAAATGTGTTGCTGATGAGTCCACTCGTTGCAATTTTGTTGCTGCTCTGCCGTCATGATCATGCCTCAAAAGGGTCTTCAGGCTCATAGGTCCTGACGGCAAAGGGACCTTCTCACAATGTTGGTCGAGATTCTTGGCTGGCGTCTCCCTGGAGCTTTCTGGGCCATCTCGGTGGCTGTGTGGAACCGATCTCAGAGGTGCTGCAGCATGATGTACCAATCTTGCTCCAGGGTGGTGACACATGCTCGTCCTGGACATGGTCTATCAGCTACAAACCCAGTTTCCACCTGGCATTGTTGCAACTGAACAATGGTTGATGCATTGCAGCCCAATCAGAGCACCACCTGTTGTGTGTCAACATTCCACCCTCCAAAAGGCCCAAAGCATATGTTCATCACATGACAGTCGTGGCAATGTGGAGATTTCACAACATGGTTCTATGCATTTGTATTCATCTTTATATAGGGAAGATGACCACTCCTTTAAATCAACCATTTTTGACTTTTGAGTACCCAAAACAAACAACGAGCTCAAAAAGACTGTAGAGCCAGAGCTCAAAGGCAGTGTGTCGTGACAGTGAGTAAAACCACTGAAAATGAGTTCTAGGCTCATTTTGAATCATACAAACACTATTCCTCAAGCTCAGATAGGTAGGGCTGGATTAAGGAGGTTGTGGGCCTCTGGCGTAGCACAATGTTTGGGGCCCTCACACATATTTATTGGAGTATGATATGCAAAATGGCCATGTTTACATGTGCGGTAATAAACTGTTTATAATCGGATTTCTGGAGTTATCTCATTATTAAAGGTCATGTAAAGACAATAATGAGATTAAAGGCAATTTTTGTGTTACATAAAGTGAAATAACATTAACACACACAGTTTATTGTCCAGTAATCCATTTATTCAGTGCATGTAAACATGTCAAATCTGATTATCATTATCTGATTATTCCTAATTAATGGATTATTGTGGCCATGCAGCCGGGTCACTGATGGATCAGCTTGACCTTCAAGGTCCTAAATTACTAAGGCAGTGGCTATGGCTACGAACCATACCCACAGAATTCTTGTTACAGATACGGCTTGAACCTGATTGGCCAGTACGTTCTATTAAAAGCCGCAGGCTACAGGTATGGAAATTTGAAGCATTTATTTGTTTCAAAATTTTAATCAATATCTATTTACTACCTTTTTAACCTTACCCACTCCCAAATCCTAACCTCTTAATTTAAAAAAAAAACCAAACAAAAAACTGCTCACCAACTTAATTTCACAACATTTGGACTAATTTTTCTGATTTTTCAAAATATCTGTAAAAGTCAGTCCAAACGCTATAATGTGAACCCAGCTTAGTAGGAAAAAATTGCTGTGTATGCGGCAGGCAAAACAATAAAAACAGCCATGGAAGGAGAAAATAGAAGCCATGGTCTTGAAACATACTCACCATTTGGAAGTTTACGATTGGAAATGGCACTTGGAGAAAAAATGTTTCTACCGTTTGTAACGTTCAGATGCTCTGATATCAGCATCCTTGTTCTGGCAGCTCTTTGGTCCTTCTCTGGATCAGCATTCCCAGTATGTAGGAATCTTTAACGCTTCCACGGGTGTTTCACAACTTCGATGACCTGGAACTTTTGCCCTCTGTGACTGACGGCTCTTCAGACAGTGACTGCGCCTAGGATTGCCACCTTTCTCACAGAAAAATAAGGGACAGAGGGTTTTAATTACTTCTTGGTGCCACGATGTTGTGGACATTAGTGTTGTCATAATACTGGGATTTTATTACTTTGACAATACCTTAAAAACACTGATAGTCAATGTCATGTTTAATACTACTGTGTGGCACCCGGAGCCCAGTCTTGTTGTTGGAGGAATAAAGTCTGAATCGGCAGCGCTCGTGTCTTGTCTTGTCATTCCTCCACACTGGTGACCTACGACGTTAGAATGCTCAGGCTGGAAGACGAAGCGAGCCCCTCTTTAGGAACACCCATGCTAGGGATTTCCACAGGGACCCCTGCCTCATGCGCCGTGGTGATCAAGCTCCTGGACTTTAGGCTTCATGACCCGGCTGCCTGGTTCATCCACGTGGAAGCTCAGTTTGCTCTCTGTGGAATTTCTGCTGATGACACAAAGCACCATTACGTGGTGGCTTCGCTAGACCCGTGCTCCACACAGTGCGCCATGAGCCTGCTCCGAGCCACCCCCAGCCCAAGGCAAATACAGCACTCTCAAACAACTGCTGTTATGGCATTACACCCTCTCCGACGGAAAGAGAACAGAGAAGCTCCTCACCCACTCGGAGTTAGACAACGGCTCGGCTGTGGAGTTAATGGAAAGTATGCTGGTGTTGATGGGCACAGATGATGGATCTTTTCTCTTCACCCATCTCTTCCTGAGGAAATTGCCAGTTTTGGCGTGGACAATTTTGGCCAACTCACTGCTGCTGGCTGCCAGGGACTACCGCTTGCTGGCGTAAGAAGGAGACCCCATTATCCTGGTGAATAGGAGTTTTGGAGTCCTGACAGTGGGATCGGGATCTCCGGCGGAGTCCACTGAGGTTGAGGAGCCGAAGGCTGTGGCTGGGACAGCCACTTGGAGACACCGGAACGGGACGGTGTGTTTCTACCATCAGCGTTTTGGCCACGACACACAGTGTTGTCTCCCGCTGTGCCGTTTCAAGATGCCGGGGAAACAGGCCAGCCAGCGGTCAGTAGCAGCTACCACCGCTGGCAACAGGGAAAAGCTGCTTTTCACTGAGGACACACATTCCAGGAGATGGTTTTTGGTGGACTCTGGTTCCCAGAAGAGTCTTATTTTGCCGGTTGCCGCTGATAGGCTGGTGGAAGGCTGCAGCCTGTCATTAACAGCCACCAACGGATCCCCTATCAAGACTTTTGGAGAAAGGTCAGTGACTGTGTGTTTGCATGGATGCAACTACAAGTAGGACTTTGTGGTAGCTGCTTGCTTGGTTCCTATCTTAGGTGCTGATTTTCTGTGTGCTTATGGTCTCTTTGTAGATGATGGTAACAGACGTTTAGTGGATGCTATGTCTTTTTCTTCACTGCCTTGTATGACTTGGGGAGCTGGGCCACTAACACATGCTAGTTTTTTTAGCCTCGGGGGATGTGTATCAACGTGTATCAACGTTTGCTTTCTGAGTTTCCCGCACCCATAGTGCCTACCAGTGACCAACCATGGAGTTGACCACTTTATCACTACAAAGGGCCCGCTGGTTTTCATACATCTGCGCCACCTGGATGCGGCTAAGTTAGCCACCGTGCAGGAAGAGTTTACTAACTTGGAACGTTTGGGGATTGTTAGGCACTCCAATAGTCCTTGGGCGTCCCTACTGCACATGGTGCCCAAGTCTGATGGTTCATGGTGGCCGTGTGGTGATTTCCGTCGCCTGAACAACATCACTGAGCACGACCACTACCCCATCCCGCACATTCAAGATTTTTTGGTGCACCTGTCTGGAATGCGCATTTTTTTTAAAAGTGGATCTGGTCCGCGGCTATCATCAGGTCCCGGTTTGCGCTGAAGACATCCCAAAAATGGCAGTGATAACAACTTTCGGTCTCTTTGAGTTTTTACGCATGCCGTTCCGGCTAAAGGGCACAGCTCAGACTTTTCAGAGGATGATGGACGTGGTGCTCTGTGACTTGCCATTCGTGTTTGTCTACCTAGATGACATTCTGGTGGCTAGCACATCAGAGGAGGAGCACCTCTCCCATCTGAAACAAGTTTTCCATCAGTTGGAAGCACACGGTTTGATAGTTAATCCTACAAAGTGTCAGTTTGGGCTGCCGGTGATCGATTTTTTGGGCCACCGCATCTTGTCTGAGGGCACAATTCCACTGCCAGATAAGGTACGGACAGTGTCAGATTTCCCACGTCCGCAGACTGTGAGGGCGCTGCAGGAATTTCTGGGGATGGTCAGTTTTTACAACCACTTCCTTCCCCTGGCAGCCCAGCTGCTGCAACAGCTGTATGGCGCGCTCAAGAAGAAGAAACCCGCGGATGGCGTTGACTGGACCCCCAATCGGGTCCAGGCTTTTACAGGCACCAAAGTGGCCTTCACAAATGCGGCTTTGCTGGCCCACCCATCGTGGATCGTGCTCACTACAGATGCATCTGACGTTGCAGTAGGAAGCAGTGGTGGAACAGTACGTCTGCAGTTTGTGGCAACCTCTTGCCTTTTTCAGCTGTCCTCTGTGCGAGAACGAGCGTAAGTATAGAACTTTCGACAGAGAGATGTTAGCCCTCCACCTGACCATGGATCACTTCCAGTTCTGGCTCGAGGGTCACAAATTCACCGTGTCTGTGTAACGGTTGACGTCACAAGAGTAACGGTTCTTCTTTTGGGGCACCCTTAAACGGCCGTGATCGGGAACATCAGTGCATGCGGGTGTGCGGCATAGGAACCACGATGACACCAGACTGCTGTTTCCACAATTTATTTCTCCTGTAGATGAAATAAAACAAAACGCATCATGCTCCGTCTGTACCTCGATCCCACACAGGCTCCCACAGCAAAGCAACGCGATACTGTAGATGAAATAAAACAAAACGCATCACGCTCCGTCTGTACCTCGATCCCACACAGGCTCCCACAGCAAAGCAGCGCGATACTGTCAGGAAAAACTGAACTACCGGAGCCTCGGAGGTACAGGAAGAACGGATGTGAGAAGTGTACCACCAAAATAAAACACTCAAGTAAAATAAAATTCACAACAATATAAATAAAAACATAACTGAGGAAAAGAAATACCTAAAGCACATTTTTGACTCCGTTACACCCACCCCACTGAATTTTACTGAACTTGAGCCATAACTACACAGAATTCACTATAATACACAAAACACCCGGGGTTAGTTAAAGAACACCATTTGACAGAATATCCCACACAAGGACGAAGTGGCATGAGAGCAGCCCTTATCTCTCAACCCAACCACTGGTAATGGAGTGCCTTGTACACCCCACCAAAAACCCCAACTATAAGTGTAGCAAATGCTCTTGAATAATAAAATAAAATAAAATAACCGAACATTAGAAAACAAAGTCAATTCCACAAAAATAAAGTCCACACATGTAACATTTAGTCAGTCAGGGTCTGAAACACAGACCTACAAACAGCCTTAACATTAAACTTGTCACGAATCACATCTTGCCTGGACATTGTCTGCACTAGTCTGTTTACAGGTTTAATCAGGCGACCAAATCTTGACCTGATTTGAGGTTGTGCACTTGGACGGTCACAATGTGTACGTGACGTCTGGTCAACAGTACAGCGAACAAGGGGAGTGTCTGTCTGTCTCTCGGAGTCAGGAACCGAAACTATTTGACTGTCAAGTGTTCGTCCACCATGAATATCAGTAGCAGCTGTAGTCACAGGTCTAGAGTCAGAGGACATGGGATGATCTACACCTTGAGCAACAGGTGCAACTGAAGAGTTCTGGGGGTCAGAGGGCACACTTGTCACATCAGAAACGTCTACCTGTGACACAGATGGATCAGTGAGCTGCGTGATCCACTCAACAGTTCTCCTTTCAGAGTCAACAGGTTCTGGATCAGCTAATGGTTCACGTGTTTCTCCACATGAAGACGGATCACCTGTACCAGCCTCACTCTCTCTCTCGAAGAGGTCCACAGATGTGTCTCCCTCATCACCAACGTCTGTAGCTAAGGTTTCTGGAAGTAAGGCGGATGAACCATGGTTGGACACATTGCACACATCCATCACAGGAAGAAAATTTACCAGCATCAACAGATTCTTGTGGACCACTTTTGTCCGTCCAGTAAGAGTGTCACAAATTCTGTATGTATGTGTCTGTGGGTTCACATCCATTACAGTGTAAACAGTTGATTACCACTTATCAGCAGTTTTCTTTTTGCCTCTCTCCTTTCTGTTGGCCAAAAGCACCCTGTCACCAATCTCAATCTTGGATCCTGTCACTTTCCTGTTGTAAAGATTAGCATGTCTGTGTTGCTCCTTAGCAGCACGGTCCTGAGCAACCATCATTGCTTCTTTTAGCTCACAGGTGAGAGTTGCCACATACTTGTCGTAACTGGTTACATCAGCATCGTGAAGAACAGAACGAAACATGACATCTACTGGCAAACGGGGCACACGGCCATACATGAGGTAAAAAGGAGGAAAGCCAGTCATCTCATGGGCTGTACAGTTGTAAATAAATGTCAAAGTCTGCAACCGTCGTGGCCAGTTAGCTTTCACCTCAGGGGACAGTGCACGAATCATCCCACCCAGTGTCCTGTTAAACCATTCGACACTCCCATTTCCCATTGGGTGGTAAGGGGTAGTGTGAGATCTCCTGACACCGGACACTTTGAGGAGTTCACTGATTAATTGACTTTCAAAATTAGGACATTGGCCACTGTGGATTCTTTCTGGGAATCCAAAGACACAAAAGTACTTGTTCCACAAAACATTTGCCACTTGCTTAGCTGTTTGAGCCTTACAAGGAAAGGCCTGAGCCATCCTGGTAAAGTGATCTGTTATCACTAGGACATCAATAGACTTGTTCCTAGAGTCTTCAGCTGACCAGAAGTCAATGCAGACCAGCTCCAGTGGTCTAGATGACAAGATGCTCTCTAAGGGAGCTCGTCCCTCAGGTTCAGCTGACTTGCTGAGGACACAACGCTGGCACTGTCTGACATGGTCTCTAACATCTCTCTCAAGGGTCAGCCAGAAAAATCTCTGTCTGGATAAACTGAGGGTTTGCGACTGGGCTTGATGACCAGCATCATCATGCACGCCTTTCAACACCTCATCCTTAAGTGAGTCTGGGACAACATACTGAAGCCGTTTGGACTTGGTTCTCTGGTCTCTTGAAACTCTGTACAGAACACCATTGCTCACAGATAGCTTATCCCAGTGTTTCAGATATTTAATCACTGAAAATGATTCTTTCACCCTTTCTCTCCTTGAGGGTCTCCGATGTCTTTCAACATAGAACAGGACGCGAGAAAGAGTTCCATCTTCCAACTGTTTGTCACGCAAAGCCTTTTCAGAATAGGCAGGCAACGGGTCTTGACCTGGTGGAACTAACTGGGGCAAAAACTGCAAGGCTTCAATTGCCCGGGCCCTCGGACCAGCATCCCACTCAATGTGTGACTGCATCACAGCAGACACTTCTTCTGAATTCACAATCTGAGTGTGTACCCGGGAGGTATGAGCATTGTCACACATCGCATCCACGTGATCACTGGATGAACGAAAAACATCTTGAACAGAGGCAGTAGACACATTTTTGACTTCACTGAGGAATTTCACATATGGCTCATTGAACAGTCTGTCACCAATATTTTCCTTGACAAAAGGCACACGGCTTAATGCATCAGCCACAATGTTCTGCCACCTTGGAACATACTTTATGTCAAAGTCATACGCAGCCAACTTGGCTACCCAGCGTTGCTCACAACAGTCTAACTTGGGTTTTGTCAATATGTGAGTCAAAGGATTGTTGTCAGTCCAAACAGTGAATTTGTGACCCTTTAACCAATGACTAAACTTGTCAGTGATGGACCATTTCAAAGCCAGAAATTCCAGTCGGTGCGCTGGATAGTTTTTCTGAGACTGTGTCAGTGACTTACTGGCAAAAGCAATAGGTCTGGCATGACTTTCACCTTCCTGGACTTGGGACAGAACGGTGTCACATCTCGCCGCTCATCAGCGGCGCCAGCTGCACGCACACCTGTGCCTCGTCAGCGGCGAGGGATTTAAGCCGCCTTGCCCTGGGCTTCAGCCTGAAGCCGTCTGTTCTCATCGGCTATTCTTGCTGCAAGGAATCCCCTTCACCAAGCAAGATTGCAAGTAAGCATCCTTACCTTCTTCTTCCAGTTATCCTCCCCTGTGCACAGGTGGATTTCCCGGTGGCGGACTACGCTCCCCAGCTATCTCCTTCTCGCTGCTGCTTCAGGCGCTCTGGGTTGCTGTCTACCGGGCTACGCCCTTGCAACGCCAGTTCCCCAGCTAAACCAAGTAAGCTTGTAGCCATCATCTCATCTCCTGTGTTGGTGTGGTGCCCGTTACCCTTCTCCCTCTGCTTCTCCCATAGGGTTGTCCGGCTGTACGGTTTCCTGTCCCCGTACCTGACGCAGACGCCACCACCAATACATTGCCATCTCACATACATGCACACACACACACACTTGTTTGTTAATAAAGCTATTAAATCTACCCTGAGCCTGCGTGCGTGTCTCCTGAGCCGTGCATTATGTCAGTATGGCTTCAGCAGAGCGGCTCGGCGGACAGCGGGCTCGCATGCCGTCTTTCCACCCTCGAGGCTCGGGTGGATCTAATAGCCCATCAACAACAAGTGATTTTAACCCAATTGGGCATAATAACTAGCCGACTGGACCACTTGGACCCCCAGCAGCCGTTCCCCCCGGCTCACCAGGGTGGCGTAGCTCCTGCTGCTCCAGCGGCCGTTCAGCCAGCTCCGGCGGCACCAACACGGCTCACACCCATTCCAACCCCCGCCCGCTTTAGCGGTAAGCTTGGTGGAGCGCGGGGGTTTGTCATGCAATGTGAGTCTGTGTTTCACCGGGTGCCCGGAGATTTTCCATCAGATCACAGCCGAATTGGCTACATAGGGAATCTCCTGGAGGGAAGAGCGCTTACCTGGGCTTACGCCGTAATGGCGAAGCCCAGTTACGCCACCCTCACCTATGGCCAATTCGTGAGACTGTTCCTGGAAGTGTTTGATCATTCGCGGACCGAAAGCGTTCAGGTCGACCGTCTTCTCAGCCTTCAGCAGGGAAGCCGGTCGGCAGCTGACTACGCGATCAACTTCCGGGTCGCAGAGGAGGAGGTTGGCTGGGGCGAACGATCGCTCTGTGGCATCTTCCTCCGCAGTCTCAGCACTGGTCTGAAGGATGAACTGGCTGGACGGGATACCCCAGAGACGTTAGCGGAGCTAATTTCCCTAGCCATCAGCTTGGATAACAGGCTACGCGAGTGGGCCTCGGAGCAGAAGTTGTCTTCTCGCCCTCGAGGTGCCTCGTCGCGCCCGCACCAAGCTCGCCCCCTGGCGTTGCCGTCACCATCGTTCCCCGAGGAGTCGGAGCCGATGGCGACCGGTTGGACAAAGCTCCCCCCAGCGGAGAGACAACGCCGCCGTGAGTTGGGTCTCTGTATGTATTGCGGAGACAGTCAACACACGGTGGAGCTTTGTCCACAGAAGCCAAACGGGGAGGTCCGTGAGTTACTGTAGGGGGCCTTGTGGACGCTAATCGGTTAACTCCCCTCACTCAATTGACTCTGCCCATTCGTTTCTGTCACAACTCCACGGGGCACCTCACCCATGCGCTGGTGGATTCAGGCGCGGAGGGCAGCTTTATTTCACAGAGCCTGGCAACCCGATTGGGCATCAGTTGCCATACCCTCAAGACTCCTCTTGCCCTGGTGAATCTCTCCCGTGTTTCCCAAGGAAGAATAACACACCAGACCATCCCCGTCCCTGTTATTATATCTGGAAACCATCGGGAGGAGATCATCTTCTACGTCCTACCTAACGCTGTATCTCCCGTCATTCTCGGATACCCCTGGCTCCGCCTCCACAACCCTGTCCTGGACTGGAGGTCTGGCAGAGTGTCCTCCTGGAGCTCCTTCTGCATGAGCACCTGCCTCCAATCCGCTGCCTGCGCCCCGTCCTCACCTTCTACTCCCAAGGACGCCGCGCCTCCGGATCTCACCCTGGTGCCATCGGAGTTTCACGACCTGGGTATGGTATTTAGCAAATCCAAGACGATGTCTCTTCCCCCGCACAGGCCCTATGACTGCGCTATAAACATCCGCCAGGGGGCACCCTTACCCTCGGGGCGACTCTACAGCCTGTCTGCGCCGGAGAAGGAGGCCATGAATTCATACCTGAAGGAATCTCTGAGTGCCGGAATCATCCGCCCCTCGTCATCACCATTAGGCGCAGGGTTCTTCTTCGTGGGCAAGAAGGACGGCTCCCTCCATCCTTGTATTGATTACCGCGCCCTGAATGACATCACGGAGAAGGACCGATACACCTTGCCCCTGATGGACACCGCCTTCCACTCCCTCCAGGGGGCAACTTGGTTCACCAAGCTGGATCTTCGCAGCGCATACCACCTCGTCCGGATCCGGGAGGGAGATGAGTGGAAGACAGCCTTCCGTACCCCGAACGGCCATTTCGAGTATCTGGTTATGCCGTTCGGGTTGACCAACGCTCCAGCCGTCTTTCAGCGCCTTATAAATGATGTCCTCCGGGATTTCATCGGCCTGTTTGTGTTCGTCTACCTGGATGATATCCTCATCTTCTCCAGATCCAGGGACGAGCACCGGGTCCATGTGAGGCGGGTCCTCCAGAGGCTGCTGGAGAACCGGTTGTATGTCAAGGCTGAGAAGTGCGAGTTTTACGCTAAAACAACATCCTTCCTTGGGTTCGTCATCTCCCATGACCAGGTGCTTCCGGACCCAGCGAAGGTGAAGGCGGTGGTGGAATGGCCCACTCCCACGTCCAGAAAACAAGTACAACAGTTTATTGGGTTCGCCAATTTCTACCGCCGCTTTGTCCCGAACTTTGGTACCATTGTCGGTCTCCTGACCCGCCTCACGTCTCCTAAGGTCCCATTCCGGTGGACTGAAGAGGCCGCGGCTGCTTTCCAGGCGCTGAAGGCGGAGCTCTCCTCCTCCCGGGTCCTCAGCCAAGTCAATCCCTCGCTGCAATGCATTGTGGAGGTGGATGCTTCGGACACCGGGGTGGGGGCGGCGTTATCTCAGCGGTCACCAGACGACAGAATCAAACGGCCCTGCGCCTTCTTCTCACGGCGCTTGTCCCCGGCGGAACGTAATTACGACGTGGGGGACAGAGAGCTCCTCGCCATCAAGCTCGCGCTGCAGGAGTGGCATCACTGGCTAGAGGGGGCGGCCCTGCCGTTCGTGGTTCTAACCGACCACAAGAACCTGGAATATTTAAGATCTGCCAAGCGTCTGAACGCCCGCCAGGCGCGTTGGTCCTTGTTCTTCGCCAGGTTCTGCTTTAACATCACCTTCAGGCCTGGCTCCAAGAACGGCCTGCCTGATGCCCTCTCTAGGCAATTTGCCCCTGAGGCGTCTGAGGACGCAGCCCATACCATCCTGCCCAGGTCGTGCATTGTGGGAGCCGTCACTTGGGACATTGAAAGTAAGATCCGGAAGGCGCAGGAATCGGAACCAGACCCTGGCGGCGGACCGGAGGGGAGGCTTTTTGTGCCGTCCACGGTCAGGGGGGAGGTCATCCACTGGTTGCACACATCGAAGCTCACCTGCCACCCTGGGTCCTCCCAGATGATTGACTTACTCCAACGGTCCTTCTGGTGGCCGGGCCTGCGGAAGGACGCTGCCTGCTACGCCCGGGCCTGCCCCGTCTGCGCTACCAGCAAATCAGGTAATGTCCCTCCAGCGGGTTTGCTCCAGCCTCTGCCCGTCCCTGGCAGGCCCTGGTCGCATATCGCCCTGGATTTCGTCACCGGCCTCCCGGTCTCTAACACCTTCGACACTGTCCTGACCATTGTTGATCGTTTCTCCAAGGCTGCTCACTTCATCCCATTACGAGGGCTTCCATCTGCCTTGGAGACGGCGGACCTCCTTATCCAGCACGTGGTCAGGTTGCACGGGATCCCGGTGGACGTGGTCTCGGACCGGGGCCCCCAGTTTTCCTCAGAGGTTTGGAGGTCCTTCTGTAACGCCCTGGGAGCCAAGTTAAGCCTCTCCTCTGGCCATCACCCCCAAACCAACGGGCAGTGCGAGCGGACCAACCAGGAGCTGGAGGCTGCGCTCCGCTGCGTCACAACATCCAAGCCTGCATCCTGGAGCACCCATCTCGCCTGGGTTGAGTACGCCCATAACACCGCCCGCTCTTCTGCCACTGGGATGTCCCCATTTAAGGCGTCCCTAGGCTACGACCCCCCTCTGTTCCCTACGCAGGAGAGTGAGGTAATTGTCCCTTCAGTTTGGGCGCACCTCAGGTGGTGCCGCTCCATCTGGGCGTCGGCGTGCAATGCGCTTTTACGCACGGCGGAGCGCAACAAGACTACGGCGGACCGGCACAGAAGACCTGCCCCAGCCTACCAGGTGGGCCAACGTGTCTACGTGTCTACCCAGGACGTCATTTTAAAGGGTGAGAGGAGGAAGTTGGCACAGCGTTTCATGGGCCCATACCCCATCACCAGGATTATCAACCCGGTGGCTGTGCGTGTGGCTATTCCCCCCTCCCTCCGCATCCATCCCACCTTCCACGTTTCCAAGGTGAAGCTGGCAGTCTCCGACCCCCTTTGCCCTCCTCCTGCTGCGCAGCCCGCGCCAAGGATGACTGATGGTCATCCGGCCTGGTCAGTCTCTTCCATCCTGGACTCCCGGCGCCGGGGTCGCGGGTTACAGTACTTGGTGGACTGGGAAGGCTATGGACCTGAACATAGGCAGTGTTGGATCCATCTCTCATCACTGAGTTCCACCGAGCGCACCCGGAAAGACCATCGCCAGGAGGCGCTGCTAGAGGGGGGAGTACTGTCACATCTCGCCGCTCATCAGCGGCGCCAGTTGCACGCACACCTGAGCCTCGTCAGTGGCGAGGGATTTAAGCCGCCTTGCTCTGGGCTTCGGCCTGAAGCCGTCTGTTCTCATTGGCTATTCTTGCTGCAAGGAATCCCCTTCACCAAGCAAGATTGCAAGTAAGCATCCTTACCTTCTTTTTCCAGTTATCCTCCCCTGTGCACAGGTGGATTTCCCGGTGGCGGACTACGCTCCCCAGCTATCTCCTTCTCGCTGCTGCTTCAGGCGCTCCGGGTTGCTGTCTACCGGGCTACGCCCTTGCAACGCCAGTTCCCCGGCTAAACCAAGTAAGCTTGTAGCCATCATCTCATCTCCTGTGTTGGTGTGGTGCCCGTTACCCTACTCCCTCTGCTTCTCCCATAGGGTTGTCCGGCTGTACGGTTTCCTGTCCCCGTGCCTGACGCAGACGCCACCACCAATACATTGCCATCTCACATACACGCACACACACACACACACACACACTTGTTTGTTAATAAAGCTATTAAATCTACCCTGAGCCTGCGTGCGTGTCTCCTGAGCCGTGCATTATGTCAAACGGCACCTATCCCATCCAGAGATGCATCAGTTGAAAGCATGAAGGGACGGTCAAAGTTAGGATGAGCCAAGACCACAGTGTTAACAAGTGCAGATTTGAGACTTTCAAAGGCATGTATGTGCTCTTGGGTCCAATCAGAAGCACAAAGCTTTCTGCAAGCCATCTTGGTTTTCTTACATCTGCCTTTAAATTTTCCACCTTTCAACAGGCTGAACAATGGCTTGGCAATGGCAGAATATCCTGGCACAAAATGCTGATAGTAATTAATCATCCCCAAGAAGGATCTAAGTCTTTTTTGGGACGGTGTCACACCATCAGTGTCCATAAGGTCAGCACAAGTCATTTTTGCGATGTTTTCAACCTTACTAGGGTCGGTTGAAACACCATTCTCATCAATTACGTGACCAAGAAACCTCACAGATCTCCTGAGGAAAAAACACTTTTTGGGTGCCAACTTCAAGTTGTGCCTACGCAGCCTGCTAAACACCATCTCAAGGCGCTGCAATGCACTCTCCTCATCAGATGCAAAAATCAGCAGATCATCCAAATAGCACAACAAAGTCAAGTAATTCTGGTCACCAAAAATGGCAGTCATCATGCGTATAAAACTAGCAGGACTATTGCATAATCCCTGGGGCAGGCGATTGTACTCATACAAGCCCATCGGAGTGGTAAAAGCAGAATACTTCCCGTCATCCTCATGAAGCGGCATGTTGTAGAAGCCGGACGTTAAATCCACTGTGCTGAAGAGGCAGTTACCTCCCAGTGCTGCCAGACAATCTGCCTGGTGAGGGAGAGAGTGAGCGTCTTTCAGAGTCCTCCTATTCAGCCAGCGAAAATCCGTGCAGATGCAGAGGTCACCATTCTTTTTCCACACAAGAACCAAGGGAGATGCATACTCGCTAGTCGATTTCCTGATAATGTCTTTTTCCTCCATTTCATTTAGCACCTGTCTTAATTTCTGATACTGACTAGGGGGTACACGCCTGTATGGGAGTCTGAATGGTTTATCATCAGATAAATGTATGCGGTGTACAAAGCCCTTAGCTTCTTCACAGTCTAGGTGGTGGCGTGAAAAGACATCCTCGTACTGAAGTACCAAGTCAGCCATTCTCTTTTTGCAGACCTCTGACACTTGGCATGAATTAGTGTCTATGTCACAAAGCCCCACCGACTTGAGTCTTTCTTTTACAGACTCCATACCAGCATCACATGCCGTTGTAGACTGTGTGTAGCAGGTCACTGGTACACTAGACTGCTCAGCTGCGTCCATGTCTTCAAGGGCTACACATGTGTAGACGTCAGCTAGCTTCGCATTGCGCCGTAACAACACAGGCTTGTTGGACGTGTTGATGAGTTTGAGCGGGATCCACCTGTCACCCCACATAGGAGTTACAATCTTAGCCACTAGGACACCCCTAGGAGCTGAACGAGAAGATATGGGTTCTGTCATGACTGTACTGCCTGGAGATACAACATTATCCTTAGGCAATTTACCCCAAACAAGGTACTCACGCTCAGTTTCAAGGTAGGCGGCTGAGTTACATTTGACAGTACCAACTTTGTCAGGAATGTCGTTTCCTTTCCAGGGGTTCAAACCAGTGAGCATAGACAAGAACTGCTCAGCTTCTGGTTCTGCAGTTGGGCAGGGGCCAGACACTGTTTTCCAATAGGACTTGCATTGTTTTGAATGGTGTAGGATGTGCTTTATGACATTGGTACCAATAATCAACTCATCATGCTGACCACAGACAACCAGAGTGGGGACCAGCATCTTACAACCATACACCTCCATCACAATGTCAAAAGCACTCTTTGGCCTGACACGCTGTCCACCACACCCAACCAGCATCACATTCACATCAATCTGTTTCTCATTTGTTATCACTCCAGCAGTTCTCAGTTTCTTCTCTGCACTCTCGTTGATACTGCAGGCCATGGAGCCACTGTCCAGCATGCCATCAATTATCACTGCACCACCAAAAGCTACTGGTGTGTAGAAAAGGCTGGAACTATTGCCAATTATGTGAATGTTCTGATACACAACAACTACATCATCGCATGAGCTTCTCACCGATGCAAAAATCGATTCAGCATCAGATGTGTCACTGCAGTGGGAGCTTGAGGTGAGACCTGCACTGCCTCCCTCCAAGTACAGGTCAGTTAGTTTCCCTGAGACTGAGAAGGAGGCTGACAGTTGTTGTTGGGACAGGCCAGGCTGGTATGACCAGGGGAAAGGCAGGTAAAACACAGTTTCTCAGACATGCAATGTGAAATGGTGGAGTGACGTGTGTCATTACAAACCATACAGGTTGCTTCTCTGGGGCGTCTCTGACGAGGGGCACGTTTAAATCTGCTGCTCTCAGTCGGGTGAGGAATTGTACACTGCTGCAACTTCTCCATCATTTCCTGAAACATGTTAACCATGCGACCAAGGAGCCTCTCCTCTGACTGTTGGAGATTTTGAGCAACAACCGGCACACTAGCGCAATCTGAGCTGAGTGTGTTTGGGGTAGGGTCAGAAATGGGGAATGGAGAGGGGCCCTGACATGTAAACTGTCGGGTTTGAGGAAGTGAAGAGGGAATGACTGGGGTGTGGCACTGTTCTGGCATGGTCATGGCTGAAGATGGCAACCTGGGTCTGTCAGATGTTACAGTAGCTGTGTGACTCATTAGCTGTGGACCATCAGGTGCTCTGGCACTAGCTCTAACCTCTCTCTGATAATCGTCAATTCTCAACTGAACATCACGTGAGGTCCATTCATGAGGTGGTTTCCACTTCAGGGTGCAAGACAGATCAGGATCAGGACAATTTTTGACGAACATGATAGCAACCTCTTTGCTCATGTCCTCAGTCTGCTTACCTTGTCTACGCAGGCCCTTGAGAGCCAGGTCTGCTGCTTTGTTCAGCCTTATCCAGTAGTCCACTGGGTTTTCTCTGTGCCTGGGTAGGGTTGCATAAAAATCTGCGAGCGGAAGACATGAGGAGGCATCACAGAAGTAACGGAGAAGAACATCGTAAATTATTTCAGGTTCCTTTTTAGCATCTAGCTCCAGGTCACTACGCAGGGCAACTTTCACAACATCTTTGGCTTTGCCCAATAAATGACTCATTATCTCCCCTGCTTGCTCACACACAGGAATCTCTCTCTTCTTGAGTTCAGTCTTAGTCAAGTCAATCCAGTCCCGAACTGAATATTTGTCGGTACCGTCACCTCTAAATGTACGTAGTTCTCTGTCTGATTTAACATGAACAGTCACATGTGGGGGGTCACATTTGGTAACATCACAATGTGCTGTTCGATCAGTAGGAGAAGTCTGGTTGTCATTGGTCATATTCACAACACCAGCAGACATTAATTTAGAGACTATAGACTCACCAATTTGAGCACCAAGCTGCCCCACCATGTCTGCAAAATTTTCAATGGCACCAACATTACTGCAGGGTGTGGAAACATGAGGACCCTCACTCATGAACTCACCAACAGGAATACAATCTGGGCTCTGACCTAACCCTGTATCCCCACCACTGTTCATAAATTTTGAATGTCCCACATCTCTACTAATAGCTATATCACTGCGCCAAATACCTCTCCCTTTTGGCAAAAAAGGTGTTTTATAATTATCCATGTCTTTTTTTTTTGTCCTTTTTTTTTCTTGAACTACTTTACACAGTGAATTTTTTTTTTTTTCGTTGTGACTAACTCCAAAATAAGGTGGCATATATCAGTTAAAACGTAGTACAATAGTCCTGCATATGCCTGACCACATATACGTCCCAGCGTAGACCCAGTATGGCGATGCAGCATCCATGGTGACCGGCGTCCAGCTGATCTGAAGTTCCAAGGGTCACTGGCACCAGTGTAGCGGTTGACGTCACAAGCGTAATGGTTCTTCTTTTGGGGCACCCTTAAACGGCCGTGATCGGGAACATCAGTGCATGCGGGTGTGCGGCATAGGAACCACGATGACGCCAGACTGCTGTTTCCACAATTTATTTCTCCTGTAGATGAAATAAAACAAAACGCATCACGCTCCGTCTGTACCTCGATCCCACTCAGGCTCCCACAGCAAAGCAACGCGATACTGTAGATGAAATAAAACAAAACGCATCACGCTCCGTCTGTACCTCGATCCCACACAGGCTCCCACAGCAAAGCAACGCGATACTGTCGGGAAAAACTGAACTACTGGAGCCTCGGAGGTACAGGAAGAACGGATGTGAGAAGTGTACCACCAAAATAAAACACTCAAGTAAAATAAAATTCACAACAATATAAATAAAAACATAACTGAGGAAAAGAAATACCTAAAGCACATTTTTGACTCCGTTACATCTGTCAACCACAGGCCTCTAACCTATGCGGTGCTTAAAATTTTGGAAACTGTGGTTGGCTTGGCAGCAACGCCACCTAGCAGCAATATTGAAGTTCACTATTGACATTCAACATGTGGCCGGGAAGCTCAATGTTGTGGCTGACTGTTTGTTGCAGTTGGTTTCTCCAGTCTATGTGGGTATTGATTTTTCTGCCATGGCCACTGACCAATCAGGGGGACATGGACATTTGCGCGCTCCGATCCGTGGGTACAGGACTTAAACTGGAAAGTAGGGTGGTACAAGAGGGTGGCCCCCCCCCCCCCGCTTTGCGATGTCTTTACCGGCTGTCCCCGCTTGGTGGTTTCAGGCTCTTGGCGCCATCGCATTTTTGAGTCTGTCCACTCTCTCTCACACCCTGGTGTACAGGCTTAAATTCGTCTGGCCCCGCTTATGCAAGGATGTGAACGAGTGAGCTGCGGCGTGCGTTGCGTGCAAACTAGTTAAGGTTCAGAGGCACATCAAGGCCCCCCTCGAACCTTTCCGGATTCCAAGAGGAGGGTCGACCATGTCCACGTGGATTTAGTGGGCCCCCTTCTGCCATTTCAGGGTTTCAAGCACCTTTTGACAATAGTGGACCTCACCACACGCTGGCCAGAAGCAGTTCTGCTGGCTTCCACCACATCCGTCGACGTTGCCTGAGCATTTTTATCATCTTGGGTCGCACATGTTGGTTCCCGTCGGACATCACCTCCAACAGGGTTCCCCAGTTCGTTTCGGAATGCTGGTCCGCTATGACCAAGAGCCTGGTGGTCAAAGTCCACCGCACCACCACATACAACCCGCAGGCTAATGCTTTGTGCAAGAGGTTCCACTGGTCACCTAAAGCCACGGCCAGGGCCTCATTGACGGACGCGAATTGGGTTGACCGCCTGCCTTTGGCTCTACTGGGGTTGTTCTCCGTGCCTAAAGGGGATTTGGCAACTTCCCCGGCTGAGCTTGTTTTTGGTCAACCGTTACAGATTCCAGGTGAATTTTTGTAGGGAAGTCCCACGCGTGGTACCGACTCATCCAAGCACCTTTTTCCTAGGGCAGAGGCAAGCAGTGTTCCAGGGCTGGTTTGTTTGTTTTGTTTTCGCCATGCTTTCATTCTGAAGCATTTGGAGAATGCCAGGTTTGTTTTTGTTAGACACGACACCCACAGAACCCTGCTGCATCCGCCTTATGATGGCCCTTTCAGAGTTTTGGAAATGGGGGCCAAACATTTTGTGTTGGATTTTGGGGACACAGGGAAACCATCTGTGTAGACAGACTTAAGCCTGCTTATGTGTTCACAGATGAGCAGTTGGTGCTGGCCCAGGCTCCTCGGCGTGGACGCCCGTCTGTGGCAGGTCCACAGGTTGATTTTCCCCCTTCAGGGAACTGTTCCCAGGAGACCAAATCTTTTCCCTCCCCACCTTTTCCCCCTTCAGAGGACTGTTTGCTGGAGGCTGAGATTCCCCCCCCCCCCACCTCAACAGGAAGGTCCTTTGGTCGGCCCGGCTGCTCCAAGTTACAGCTGTTATGGGCGGTTGCTCAAGCCCAAGGTACTGGACGGTTAAGGCCCCTTCTGGGTGTTCAGGGTGTGTGTGTGTATGTGGGGGGGCATGTGGTGGAACACCGGGCGGTTGTACTCTCACCCAGTGACTTGAGAAATAGGGGGAAGGGGCAAGAAATGTAAATGTGTGCTCCTTAGGCAGGAGAGGCAGATGCAGGTGCTGCAGCACCCATGGGGGAGAAATGAAGTGATGCAAATGTAGGCGCCGTGGCGCCCAGGGAGGGAAGTGTGTGAAGATATGTGCCTTGACACCTGAGGCCCCAGGTGTGAATGTATGCTGTGAATGTATACGCTCTTGGCGACAAGGAGGAGAGAGGTGGTATAAATATGTACACCTTGGCACCTGGATCCAGTCTGTTGTTGTAGGAATAAAGTCTGAATCGGCAGCGCTCATGTCTCGTCTTGTCATTCCTCCACACTACAAGGAAAAAAATACCACACTGTATACCTAGAAATTTCAGACTTGACAGAATACTGAATCTCAGTTTAAAAATGTGTCATAGCTATGTTTTTAATTATCATAGCAGTCTGTTGGGGGCAACAGTGACTGTTTCATTTAGGTCTGATCAGATTCCTCCACGCAGCTCTGTTCTTCGCCTTCCACTGCCAGGAACTCCTGACCTTGTGAACCCGGGCGACATCCGAGCCAGTATGAGTTGCTTTCTGACTGACCATTTCATGAAACTGCTTGCAAAGGAGTGGGGGCTCAATTGGTAGAGCATCTGCCTCACACCCAGGAGGAATGGCTTGGAGAGGGTCTCGTAGCCGAATGAGAAGCGGAGGATGGCTGTACCCAGGGGTGTGTCCTCGCCGAAGCAGGTACAGGGGAAGATGAGGTTCTCACCAACGGCCAGAGCAACCGTTGCATACAGTGAATGGTGGAGAGGAACCTCGGCAGTCCTGGATAGCTCCGCAGGGTGGGGAAACCATCTATCAGCTCAGCTGCACTATCCAGGCACCTCAGGGCTTCCTCAGAAGTGCAGGCATTGTCGATAAAGTCCTCTATCAGGCCCGCAGCCCAACACTCCTCCTCATCCAAGCCACTGAGGCCCGTGCCCACAGAGTCAACTGGTGGCATCATTCTGTCATGGGCAACCTCTGACCGGCAGAAATAACAGACTCTGATGCAGGCAGAACTACGGTTTAACTGGGTTTATTTTCCCCACAGTACAAAATGAAACTAGCACGGAACTGTCACAAGCCCTATCAAGGTCCTTGATATTCCCAGCTGCAGGCGGCAGACAGTCACTCCTCTCCGTGTCAGCGGTGACATGGGCCCCTTCAAAGGCTTGTGGAGGAGCCGTCTCCACGACGACGGAGGTGGGCATTCCTGGGGTGGTCCTGGCAGGCCTCACGGCAGCTAGAAGAATGAAGGCTGCCGGAGATGATGAGGAACTCTCCTGGCATTTCCTCATAGGATGACGCTGTCCTCAGGATGCTGGAAAGGTGCGGCCTGATGCTGGCGAAGCGGGAGAGAGAATGGCTGCAGGCTGTGGAGCACGTTCCTGCTTAGGCTCCGCGAGGAATTCCGCTCTCCCCATACCAGGAAACTCCCGCTGGAGCACGTAGACCGAGGCGATCAAGTCTGCATACTGAGGGTAATTCCAGAGTCCCAGATGCGCCTCCAGAATCCCCTCTGCTGCATCCAGACTGCTCCATTTATCCTTTGGTCTGCGGGCTTTGTGGGCTTCGTCCATAAAGTCCCGAATGAAGGTCGCCGCCCATTCCTCCTCCACTGTGGGACGCACCGCTGTTCCTCTGCCCCGGCTGGCATGGGAACGGTACGCCGAAGGCATCGTTGCAAACACAGATGGGTGAGGAAGATGTTCAAAAAGATAAAGGTAATGTGTGGGTGTAACCCGCTAAATTCTAGCTGGCTGGACCATTCTGTCACAAGCCTCCCTGTGCACTTTACGCAGCGCATGGGGGAGGGGAAGGAGGAATGGATTTACACGCAGGTTACACCACAACCACATTTATTAACACAAAAGGCAACAGTTCCAAAATAAAGACTTACAGAAAGGCAACGGTGTACACTAAAGGGAATCACATGATAAGCGTGCAGCGGGCAGACCACAGTGTATCGTGGCCACAATACAGACAGTACAAAATAACATAAATGCTCGGGTTAACTTAGAGTCCTCCAAGATGCTGAACAGGTCAGGGAGAATTAACTGGGTAACAGTGCCAAAGCGTAGCAGCGGACTGCACAGAGAAACGCAGACAGTTTTTACTCACAGCACTGGAGCAGTCCGAATAGTCCAAAATAATCCAGCGAGCACACATTACCAGTAACCACACTGAGGGGAGTAGCGGCAGTGTAGTTCCTGACTCCCTCATAGACAGTACATCCATCCAGCGGTTCACATCCATATGACTATGCACAATGATCCAGCAATGCTTAACTGGCAAAGGCCGCCTAAGTACAAACACTGCTGGCACCACAATTTGGGCGCACCTGGGCGAGGCGCAGGAAAGACAATTACCGGAGAGGAATCAGCTGGCTGTCAAGAGAGAGGGGGCGTGGTCGGACCGGCGAGTGTTAGACAATGGCCACACAAATGTAGGCCAAAGAGGCTGCTTAACAGCTGCTGGCCAGAGCGGTGGCTACAGGCACGGGAAAAAAAGGAACAAAGACATAAAAACAAGAACTCAAAAGATAACACAATACATAAATACCCTGATACCTGAGCCACAGAGAATGGTCAGAACCGAGCCTAAAGGACAACACTGGCTCGGTTCGTGACAGAGGACTGAACATAAAGCAAGTCGTGAGAGGCTGAAAACTCACCAGTACAGCAAAATCATGGGAATGGAAGTCGGAGGGTAATCCACAGTATGACGCCACACAAAATGAACGCAGAGCAGGATACTGTATATATAGGGAGACAGATGATCAGGGGAAACATGGGACAGCTGGGGATAGTAATCAGAGATTAAACAGCAACACAGGAGGAGAAGTGGCTATGACTACGGAAGACATGAGGGACTGAGAATGATAGAAAAAGGAGTACGGGGAACACACATACTTACATGAGACCTTCACGAATGATCAAAGAGGAACACAGAACAACAACAACTGGTAACGGAGATCACATGACAGGCTGAGGACCGGGGAAGACAATAACAGTCACAGAGGACCCAGGGAAAACACAGGAGGCAAAACACAGGCAAATAAGATAATCATAATAATAAGCACAAAATATGGGCATGATCCTAAGACCCAGCCCAGACCAGGAGAAATGTACTTTGTTTATATAGCCCTTTAAAACAACCCATAGGTGACCAAAGTGCTTTACAGAAAAACTGAACAGCACTAGAAACACACAGAGCATAAAAACAAATTACATAACCAAAGGGATAAGCATAAATACCTAAAAATAAAAGCACAATAAAAAAGATGAAAAGAATAAAATGAATAAATGACACCACTACTGGGTATTAGCCATCCTGAATAAATACATTTTAAGTTTTGATTTAAAAAGGGCCAGGTCAGAGATAACACGTAAGTCAGGGGGAGATTATTCCAGAGCCTGAGGGCGACAACAGAAAAGGCTCGGTCACCCCAGTGTTCGTACCTCGACCTGGGCACATCCAGCAAGAGCTGAATGGATGACCTCAAAGCCCTGCCTTGGTCATGGACAGTTAAAATCTCAGATAAATACGCTGGAGCAAGGCCATTAAGAGCTTTAAAAACAAAGAGAAAAAGTTTAGAATTAATTCTAAAATGGACTGGAAGCCAGTGGAGTGAAAAAAGAATTGGTGTAATGTGCTCTCGTCTAGTTGTGTTTGTTAAAAGACGGGCCGCTGTGTTTTGCACAAGTTGAAGGCAGCTGAAGAGGACTGAGAGATGCCAACATAAAGTGCACTGCAGTCATCAGTCTAGAAGTGATTAAAGCATGGATGGCTGTCTGTTGGTCATGATGCCTTAGGAAAGGTTTGGCTTTGGATAACAGACATAACTGTTAAAAACTCATCGTGACCACATTGTCAATCTGTTTTTCAAATTTTAAATGACTGTCAAAAGTCACCCCCAGATTTCTGACAGCTGAACTGAGCCTTAAAAGACAGGGTACCAAAGCCAGCCATTACAGTATCCCCAAACACAATATATTCTGTTTTTTTCTTCATTTAAGTGGAGAAAATTTTGGCTTAACCACAACTGTCAGTGATGCAGTCCAATAGAACACTTTGTAAGTCAGTTTGTTCTGGGCTCAAAGATAAATAAAGCTGCAAATTGTCTGCAAAACAGTGGAGAGACATGTGCCTGGCTATTATTGACCTGAGTGGCAGCATATATAATGAAAACAGAACAGGGCCAAGGATAGAGCCCTGTGGATGTGATGTAGATGTGAGTTCACATCCAGTATGATTTTTGAGTGTGATATTTAAAACATGACTGAATGACATTGTAAACTGTAAATTGCTGTTTTTAAGGACAGCGCAAGTTAATGAACATTTGATATCAAATCAATGTAAACTTGCCTGATTGCAGCCAGTGGCTAATTTTCATCTGTAGTCCATGGGTTACAACAGTCAGACATCTATCTGTCACAGCTCTAATCTCAGTGTCATAGAAAATTTGTAGTCAGAGCTGAAAAGACGTATGAGAGCAAGGTGGCCTACAAACCTGACTCAGTTCCACCAGTTCTGTCAGGAGGAATGGGTCAAAATTACAGCAAACTATTGTGAGGAGCTTGTGGAAGGAGACCCAAAATGTCTCACCTAAGTCAAACAGTTTAAAGGCATTTGCTATCAAATACTCAGGAAATAGATGTACATTTCTGACTTTGAAGAAAGTAACAAAAAAAAAAAAATCTCAAAAAATTATCTATCAATAAATGCACCAAATCTCTGTCTGTGTGTGTATTTGTGTGTGCATTCCTCAGATATCTCCCAAACCGTTAGTCAGACTGGCCTCAGATTTTGTAAGTGCTTTGGCGAGGTTACGAGGGTGTGCCTCCCCAACTATGGAGTTGCTCAGTCAATATATGTAATTTTTATCAATAAAAGTTTAGCCACAGCTCTGTTTCTCATGCTTTGGCTTCTAGAAGTGTGGGTGGGATTTTGGACTGACTTCGTACTGATTGGATAGCATGCGGCATCGCGACCAGTCACCAAAGTGCTCTGTAAACAAAACAAGGAAGTGAAAAGCAACAAATTTCACCTGAAAAAGAGAATACTGAAGATTTAATGCTTAAAAAATTATACTATAATATTGCCATGATTGCGTAGCTCTAAAGGATAATTTGGCATATGTGGAGAACACGAAGTGCACGGGTGCAGGGAAGGGGGGAACAGCAGCCGGACCACCTCACTGCAGTCCTTCTCAGGGATCCAAGCACAGCCTCTCCGCTTAACGGAAGTCTCGACTGCTGCTTCACCCGTGCTTCACCTGTGTGCCACCACTGTCTTTGCAGCACTGCAAGTTCAACATGGCGCTCCTCCCGGTGCTGGTGTGCTGTCTAAAAGTTAAAAGTTAATAATAATACCACCATGATTATGGAGCTGAATGGCCACACATTTGCATATCATATGCAGACACATATGCATCCTTTGACTAAACGACGACTGTGACAAAAAAACACCAAAATAATGAAATAAATATTTTTTTATTTACCGACAAATGGGCAACACTCATGCAACAGTTGCAGCCAAATGAGTCATTCTGCTCTGTATAATAATGTTTGGCGTTTTGTACTTATAATATTTTTAACATCTGTTTGTTCTCTCCCATAGACTGAGTCCCCATCGTGCTGTTTGCTCTCTACATGTCTGTTCTTTTCATCTTCTCTATCCCCTCATCCCCCAGCCAGTCGCAGCAGATGACTGCCCCTCCCTGAGCCTGGTTCTGCTGGACGTTTCTTCCTGTTAAAAGGGAGTTTTTCCTCTCCACCATTGCCAAGCGCTGCTCACAGGGGATCCCATGATTGCTGGGGTCTTTCTGCAATTGTGGGGATTTCCCCTACAGTCGAAAGTGCTATGAGATGACTGTTGTTGTGAAATGGCGCTATATAAATAAAGTTGAATTGAACTGAATTGAATTGAATTAACATTGCTAAAATATAAAAGGATGCACTACAATGGGTCTCAAATATTTGTAAACATGTCCTGTTACAGTACTGCATGAGTTTATTGATGATAGACTATAAACTACACATATAAACTATAACAGTTATAATGATGACTGAACAACTCCCATTCCCCAAAGTGCAAGATACAACACTTATGAATATAAGTCTTAAAAGATCACAGAAATAAGGTTCAGGTTCAGGTTCAGGTTACTTTATTTGTACCCGTAGGTAGATTTGTTTTGCAGTCTGGTGACATCCATATTTACAAACCACAATTACATTCAACATAGACACAAACACAGGCACACATGAAGCTGACTGTAAACATGATAAAAATACTCAAGGCTCCATCAATCAGGATATAAAGACAAAGAGATGAGAGAAAAACCAGAGATAAGAGAGAAGGGTCATATTAAAAAGTTAAGGACTAGTCAAAGAGGTTAAAAACTCAAAGGTCTAAAACCCAATAAAAGATTTAGAACCCAAATAAAATCCTACAAAAATAAGTAAATATAAAATGGAGTTAATAAATAGGTACCTAAATTATGTGCAATATATTGTTACAACTTGTTCAACTCTTTGACAGCAGCAGGAACAAAGCTGTTTTTGTAGCGCTGGGTTTTACTTTTTGGGACAGCAAACCTCCGTCTGGAGGGAAGAAGCTGAAAGTGGCAGTGTAAAGGGTGGGAGTCATCATTTAAAATGGAGGTAGCCATCCTCTGTACCTGTCTGGCGTACAAGGATGTCAGGCTCAGCTGTGACTCACCAAGCAAGCGACTGGACCATCTAACTACCTGATCCAAGGATTTCCTCTGTTTCAGTTTTATCTGACCAAACCATGACACTAAAGAAAAGGATAAAACAGATTCAATAAGAGCCCGATAAAACATTGTCATTATGGTTCGGTCAATTTGGAAGCGTGCAAGTTTCCTCAAACAATGCAAATGTTGCTGACCCTGTCACAGTTCTCTTCAAAGTTTAAATTACTATTAATAATCATCCCAAGATATTTGTAGGATTGTACACATTCAGTGGTCTGACCTTTTAGTACGATGACTTTGTGCCTGGGAGTTTTCCTCCTAAAGTCAATAATCATATCTTTAGTTTTTGTCGTATTCAGCTGCAGGTAGGAATCCTCACACCAGTGAACAAAATCATCAACTACTGGGCCGTGGCCACTCTCACCTTCCTGGAGGAGACTGACAATAACTGAATCATCAGCATACTTTATAATGTGTCTGTTGTCATGTCTGCTCTGACATATGTTTGTGTACAGGATGAAGAGAAGTGGTGACAACACACACCCCTGAGGAGAGCCAGTAGAAGAGCACTTTAGGTCAGACAATGTACCATTGACCCTTACTCTCTGTGTCCTGTTGGTTAAGAAATCCAGAATCCAACCCACCAGATTATTGCTCAAATCAAATTGTTGCAGGAGCCGTTCAACTAAAGGCTAAACTAAAGGTTGAACTAAAGGCTTTAAACAGCCACTACTACTGGATGTCCCATTCATTTTCAATAATTCTGTAATTAATATTCACACAATCAAATAAATCTTATGTACCTTTTGTTCTTATTAAAGACAAAAATGGAAAGATGTTTTTACCTTCTTTACATGTTTCGACTGCTCACTGCAGCCTTCGTCAGAAGTGTCAGCTGATTGCTGCGAGGTGCCATTTTATCAGCTGACTTTCATAGGCGAAACTTACAGACATGACACTTCTGTCGAAGGCTGCAGAGAACAGTCGAAACATGTAAAGAAGGTAAAAACATCTCCTTTCCATTTTTGTCTTTAATAAGAACAAAAGGTAAATAATTAACAGAAGACAAAATAAACCTACTTGAGCGAATAAATCTTAGTGTTCAGTCCCTTTTATATTTGTCAAAGTCTAACATGTGTGACTGCCTACATATACGCTACACCTCTTTGTATTCCACTTTCAAACAGACTACATTTGGGCCTGGAAAGCCTAATTGGGCTACCTGTTTTCAGACAAGAATACTTGCTTTCTACAGGCATGCACTAGTTTAACACTCAACGCTGCGGTGAAGACAACCAAGCTGGAATGGGACCTGGGCTTGGGTGTTTCTGATGAGCGAGCCATGACTTTAGCGAGTTGGCACCCAGGTCTGCAGCAGCTGGCACCTCAGGGGGCATGCCCACCTCACCTGAGGCCCCTGAAGTTGAACTTAAGCAGAGACTATGTTTTGATATGTTGTTAATAGTATGTGTTTAATTAATCATCGTTCAGTTCAGCCTTCACCTCCACTGTCCTAATTTCCAGACGTAACAACACCATCTTTCAGTATGAAAGCTGTGCAATCCTTTATACACGAGGCCCCTGCTGATTTACAAGTCTTTATCCTTTTTGTTGTTTTTCATTACCCTTGAGCATGGAAAAACAAACTGTCATCATATTTTTGAAAGTCTTACAGTAATGAGTTGTGTAACAATATATGAGTTAATAATTATGATCAGGTATAAAAATTATTCAGCGCGGTGGCGGAGTGGTTAGCACTGTGGCAGCACACTCACCCTTGGCTGGGGGATCCTGGGTTTGATCCCAGCCCCCAACCAACAGTGATCTGAGTGGAGTTTGCACGTTCTCCCCGTGTCTGTGTGGGTTTACTCTGGAATTTCTCCGGTTTCCTCCCACATGCCAAAAACATGCAAGTTAGGTTAGTTGGCATCAAACTGGGGATTCTAAATTGTCCTTAGGTATGACTGTGAGAGTGAATGGTTGTCTGTCTCTCTGTGTTGGCCCTGCAATGGACTGGCGATCTGTCCAGAGTGTACCCTGCCTCTCACCCAAAGATGCTGGGATAGGCTCCAGCCCCCCCGCGACCCGAAAAGGATTAAGTGGAAGAAGATGGATGGATGGATGGATGGATGGATAATGTATTGGAATCTGAGATGAATTCTCGGTTCATATACACCGGAAAAGTTAATAACACTCATAGGGGCACCAGCTTCCTTTTTGGAAGCAATTTTAATCTTTATTTCACTTTATACCTGTTTAATCACTCAATAACTTAATTAACAATCAGTCTCAAAATTTTAGTGAATTCGATACTGGGGACTTAAACCAGACTCAGAATGAAATAAATTCTCAACAACTTCCCTCATTTTCATATATTTATTAAATGAAATGATAACTAAAAGACATTGCAATGATTTCATTAACCATAAAATTAAACTTGTAAATTGTGGGCTATATTAATCATATATTCCATAACCTACATATGTTGAAGCATGTGGGAATGTTTGGTGATTACATATGTAAGGCGACTTCACACCTCAGAAAGGACAAAGACTCTCAACCGCCAGTGAAGAACAAAGACGTTCCCAGACACTGCGGTGGAGACCGGAGGAGCTGCCCTCACCCCCCAGGGCCATGAGGAGGAGTACGGAGACAATGGGGGGATTAAGATAATGAGGGATGTCAGCCTTTGATATGCATGTCTTTTGTTATGTGCAAGTATAAGTTCACAGAGCCGGAGGTATTCGCTCTCTTTTCTTGCTTCTGCTTCTGCACTTAGATGAGACTTGTTAGAGGAGCTGATAATAAACTTTGGTTTATATATCACACCGCCTCGTTCTTCCAAGCTCTTCTACACTGGTGACCCCTGACGTGAGTATGGACCTGAGGCGTTCCCCCGCGATCGACTCATCTGTGGCGACCCAGGCAGACGCCGGGGCCCACGCAGACAGGGGAACAGATGGACGACGTTCCCCCCCGGCAGAAGTGATAGAGAGGGCTCAACCGAGCACCAGCGCCGCTGAGAGAGCCGAAGCAAGGCATTCTCACCCTGCGGACACAGCAGTGATGGTCTACACAAATGCCGTCGCTGTCAAGCTGCCGGACTTCTGGCAGGAAGACCCCGCCTCGTGGTTTCAACAAGCTGAAGCCCAGTTTACACTGGCGGGCATCACGGCCGACGATACGAAGTTCTATCACATCGTCGCCAAACTCGACGCCGCCACTTCGAGGTGTGTGCGGAGCATAATCCGGCGGCTGCCGGCCCAAGCAAATATGAAATACTGAAAGCAACCATCGTGTCAAATTACGTCCCCTCAGCCGAAGAGAGAGCCGAGAGGATCCTGGCGGTCTACGGCCACAGAGGACGCAGACCTAAAACCCTCATGGAGGACTTGCTGCAGCTTAAAGAGGAGGACAATGACAACTTCCTCTTCCAATTCGTATTCCTCAGCACGCTGCCGCCACACATGAGAGGGACGCTCGCCAACATGCGATGCAACACCCAGCAAGACTTCCTCGTGCTGGCCAACGAAGCTCAACGACTCGTCAACACCTGCAGGGAACAGACACCCACAGCAGCATCCGCAGACCTCAACGCTGATGCCCAGAGCCACGGCGAGCCTCAACCCACGGAGCAGATCCAGCCCGCGGTGACAGCGACACGGCCAAAACGTAACAGACGGAGCGATGTTTGTTATTACCACCACCGCTTCGCTGAGAAGGCTCACAAATGTGTTCCCCCCTGCAAATTTAAACGCCAAAGCCGAGAGCCGTTAACAGCAGCGGTTCTCGGCGAGAAGAGTAAGCTGTTATATGTGACGGACGGACACACCGGCAAGCAGTTCCTTATTGACACAGGAGTTCAACTGAGTTTCGTCATGCCCTCCCAAGCAGATCGAGCCATGGGCACCCGGGGCAATGGAGCGGTGGCAGCCAACGGCTCCAGCATTGACACTTTCGGCGAAAAGAGCCTGCACCTCCACATCCACGGCCGCAACTACAGATGGACATTTGTTGTAGCGGCGGTGAGTTTTAACTTGTTGGGCGCAGACTTTTTGTGTGCACACGGGTTATTAGTTGATCTAGCGAATAGACGCTTGGTTAATGCACTGTCCTTTGCTTCTATTCCCTGCTCAGCCCGAGTTTCTCCACCACCTGTGCAGGCTAGCGTCACCACGGCAGGAGGTAAGTTTGAGCAACTCCTCACCCATTTTCCAGCACTCACAATTCCCAAATTCTCAGCCACTGTGGCTAAACACGGGGTTGAACACTTTATTCCCACAACGGGCCCACCCGTATTTGCCAAAGCTCGCCGCTTAGACGTGGCCAAACTCACCATAGCTCGGGACGAATTTACTACCCTTGAAAAATTAGGCATTGTTAGACGCTCGAAGAGCCCTTGGGCCTCGCCACTTCACATGGTTCCGAAATCCGACGGTTCTTGGAGACCGTGCGGAGATTACCGCAGATTAAACAATGCGACAGTGCATGACCGCTACCCAATTCCTCACATTCAGGATTTTTCACTGCATCTGGCGGGTGCGCGCATTTTTTCAAAAATAGACCTGGTCCATGGTTATCATCAAGTCCCAGTTCGAGTAGAGGACATTCCTAAAACAGCGGTAATAACCCCTTTCGGCCTTTTTGAATTTTTGCGGATGCCTTTCGGCCTCAAAGGCGCTGCACAAACTTTTCAGCGGATGATGGACACAGTATTACGCGACCTTCCTTTTGTTTTCGTCTACCTCGACAACATGCTGGTAGCCAGCTCGTCTGAGGAAGAACATGAGCAGCACCTCACTACGGTTTTTCAGAGACTAGAAGAGCACGGGTTAATAATCAATCCAGCCAAATGCAAATTTGGCGTGTCGCAAATTGATTTTTTAGGACACAGAGTTTCTCCGAAAGGGGCAGTTCCACTTCCAGACAAAGTTCACGCGATAAAAAGTTTCCCACGGCCACAAACGGTCAAATCGCTGCAAGAATTTTTAGGAATGGTTAATTTTTACAACCGTTTCCTCCCCCACGCAGCTCAGCTCATGCAGCCCTTATATGACGCGTTCAGAAAACAGAAAGCTTCCAACGCGGTCGAATGGACCCCGGAGTGCGAACGCGCCTTCGCGGAAGTAAAGAGCGCTCTAGCTAATGCCACATTGTTAGTTCACCCCGATCCCTCGGCCCGCATTGCACTAACCACAGATGCTTCGGACCTAGCTATAGGGGCAGTTGTAGAACAACATGTCAGCGGGATCTGGCAACCTTTGGCATTCTTCAGCAAAACGCTAAACCAAACTGAGCGTAAGTACAGCACTTTTGACAGGGAGCTGCTAGCGCTTCATTTATCCATCCGCCACTTCCAGTTCTGGTTAGAAGGGCGGAGTTTCACGGCTTTTGTAGACCACAAACCACTCACCTTTGCGATGGCTAAACTTTCAGAACCATGGTCAGGCAGGCAACAAAGACAGCTGGCTGCGATTTCAGAGTTCACCACAGACATTCGACATGTGGCAGGCAAACTTAACGTGGTAGCAGACTGCCTCTCTCGCGCTGTGACATCGCCAGAGCACGAGGAGACAGATTATACTGCCTCAGCCGCAGAACTCTTCACTAACGCGGACACATACGCAGCACCTATCCATGCAGGGATAGATTATGCAGCCATGGCAGAGGAACAAAGCAGTGACGCGGACGTGCGCGCACTCCTGTCTGGACCAACAGGGTTAAGGCTGGAGGAAAGGGGTTTACGCGACGGCGTGCCCCCCCTAATATGCGATATTTCAACCGGCTGACCTCGCCCGTTAGTCCCAGCCACATGGCGCTGCCGTATTTTCGACTCAATTCACTCCCTCGCGCACCCAGGTGTGCGCGCCTCGGTTAAAATGGTCACCGAAAAGTTTGTGTGGCCGGGCCTGCGCAAAAACGTAAAAGAATGGGCAAAAACTTGCATTTCTTGTCAGCGCGCCAAAATACACAAACACACAAAAGCCCCTCTGGAGCCTTTTCCAATCCCTGCTAGAAGGTTCGACCACGTTCATGTCGACCTCGTGGGGCCACTACCTTCCTCCCAAGGTTTCACACACCTGTTAACAATGATAGACCGCACCACCCGCTGGCCAGAGGCAGTCCCTCTGGCGTCAACTACAGCGGAGGAAGTCGCTCGCGTTTTTTTGACAAACTGGGTGGCACGTTTCGGCGTCCCATCGGACATCACGTCCGATAGAGGACCTCAATTTGTCTCTGAGCTTTGGTCAGCCATGTCCAGCAGCTTAGGGGCAACAATTCACCGCACCACCGCTTATCACTCTCAGGCTAATGGGTTATGCGAGCGTTTTCACAGGTCTTTAAAAGCCGCCCTCAGAGCCTCACTAACGGATACAAATTGGGTAAATAAACTTCCCTGGGTTTTATTGGGGTTGCGTGCTGCGCCTAAAGAGGATCTAGACGCCTCTCCAGCAGAATTAGTTTTTGCACAACCTCTCAGGCTCCCGGGTGAATTTTTACCAGAGAACCCAGAGCCAGGGCATCTTCCAGCCTCGAGGTTTTTAGGCAGCAACGGACCGGACTCTCTCCCCGGACCGGCACATCACTCTTTTCCACAGGTTTTTGTCCCCCAAGTTCTAAAAAACGCTGAATTTGTTTTTGTTAGGCATGAAGCTTTAAAACCAACTTTCCGCCCAGCATACGATGGGCCATTCAGAGTGCTGGAACCTGGTGATAAACACTTTGTGCTTGATTTTGGGGATAGAAAAGAAACAGTCAGCATTGACAGACTTAAACCTGCCTTCTTGTTGAGAGACGAGCCTGCACAGTTGGCGAGAGCACCTCGGCGGGGTAGACCCCCCCAAGAGAAAAGACTCAGCCCCCCTGCAGGGAACAAATAATCACTCTCCTCCCCAAGCTGCAGATTCCTTACAGGAAGGTCCCAGCAGGACGCCTAAGCGGACCCACAGCAGATTCGGGAGAAGATTAAAACCCAGACGGCACAGGGACTGATGCAAACTACTCAACAGTTGTTCACTAATTGTGCTGTTACAGTTTAGGACTGACTTGTGATTTTACTATGCTGTTATGATTACCACTGAACTCTCTTAGGAGCATGGCTGCTGGAAAGTTTCTTCTGTGGCAAGAGGTATAGCAGTTAGTATGTCATAGTAATTATCTTAAACTGTGAATTTTCTATTGTCCTTTTCTTAGTCGTTTTGGGGGGGGGGGGCTGTGGGCTATATTAATCATATATTCCATAACCTACATATGTTGAAGCATGTGGGAATGTTTGGTGATTACATATGTAAGGCGACTTCACACCTCAGAAAAGACAAAGACTCTCAACCGCCAGTGAAGAACAAAGACGTTCCCAGACACTGCGGTGGAGATCGGAGGAGCTGCCCTCACCCCCCAGAGCCATGAGGAGGAGTACGGAGACAATGGGGGGATTAAGATAATGAGGGATGTCAGCCTTTGATATGCATGTCTTTTGTTATGTGCAAGTATAAGTTCACAGAGCCGGAGGTATTCGCTCTCTTTTCTTGCTTCTGCACTTAGATGAGACTTGTTAGAGGAGCTGATAATAAACTTTGGTTTATATATCACACCGCCTTGTTCTTCCAAGCTCTTCTACATAAATGATAGATTAACACTGAACGTTTGCAGAACCAGGGTTAAGTGTGAAATGAATTTAGATCAGTTTGAAGTTAACAGATTATGAAAAACATAACGCAAATTTATGGGAAAATGGAATAATTATATGAAAAGTTCTGGATTACTCTTTAAGAAAATGAAAATGGGATTTTAATGAAAAGAGGAGTTATGTTAATGGCTCCTTAATTTTGCATTTGATCAAATACTCATTTATTATTCTCAAACCTTAGACGTTTATTCAGCAGATGAATAAGAATTGTCGCTCACGTGACTCTGGATTAGTGAAGATTCTTCTGCGTTGTCCTGTAGTTCTTAGATGGCTCCAAAAGTCGGAATATTTGACCAGCAGATATTCTTTGATGAGGGATGAGATTGGTGTGTTTGATCACAATGGTGGAAATCCAGCCGAGGCGTCTAATCTTCGTGGCGTGCTGATTTCTTCAGCTGTGTGTAATGGCGGGCGACGTCCAGGATCTGCGGCTTCTCATGAGGAATTCAATAATAATAATAAAATCTGATCCAATAGCAAAATTAACAGATCTTTCAGACTGGTGGAGATGAAAATAGTTTCTAGTGTGTAAGTTGGTCAATATAATATAAAAAAAAGTCAAGATTAAAACTTAGATTAAAATTAAAACGGTGGCTTTACAGAAAGTTTAACAGGAAAAAGTTATAAGAATAAACGTCTAGGGTTGGAGTTTTAACTCCTAATTAGAATTGAGCTCAAGGAAAGAATTAATTCCTAGGCGTTTAAAGAAACATTAAGATACAAAGAAGTTACAAAAACATGATACTTCAGGCTCTGTGATCGTAAGAAAAAGACTTCTTTGTTCGTCAGTCTTTGTTCTCCCTAAAAAGTTCTCTGCTGGTAGACAAAGCGCAGGCGTTGAAGACAAAAGAAGTAAAAAGGGCGAAAAAAAGAATGAAGTGATGATGCAGCTCCCTTTTATCTGTGGAGAATTTTTGCGGGCCTCCGTGATTGACAGGAGCCCCCAGCCAATAGGCTTCCTTCATGGGCGGGTTTTATGAACTTTAGTCCAATGAGCAAACAGTCTTCTGTCTGAACCTAGAGACAGCTGTTGTCAAGCAGAGATTGGCTGCTGGCAGTCACATGATTTGAGATATGCTTTGCAAATCTAATACACATTTTAATACAGTGGTACCTCTACTTACGAACGTCTCTACATACGGAATTTTCAGGTTACGACACGCCTCAACGGGAAAATATTGCCTCTTGTTACGAACGAAATTTCAGGATACGAAAGGCAAAAAAGTACGCGCTCCTCGAAGCTCCCGTAGTTTACCGAACGTAAACATACCTGTAGCTGCTCTGCCATTGGCTATCGCCTAGCATCTTCCTGGTATCCCATTGGCCACGAAGTGTTCGGGCAGTTTTACGTGTGTGTACAGTACAGAATTAACATTTATTCGCTATGGGCCCCAAGAAAGTGACAGAGATAAGTGGAAAAGGAGAAAAGAAGAAGAGAGTTTTTTTGTCCATACAAACAAAGAAGGAGATAATCGAAAGGTATGAAACTCTCATTTATGTTTTAGGTTCCAAGGTTGTCATAGCCAGGAGCGGCGCTGGGGTTAAGCTCCCAGTGCTCATAAAATGCATAAAATGCTCCTTATGGCGTGCGTCTCGAAAAGCCTCTGACAACTAAGTCCAACTCCTAGCCTGCCCGTGTGGTTTAGTCTCTAAGCCCGGCGAAACTGCTTTTACTAATAGGAGAAGGGGCGAGGGCGGATCTCTGGCGCCTTAAAACCAGATGCTTCGGGTAGATGGTGGCTCGTCAACCTGGGAAGGTAGCCCATCTAGGGGAAGGTAAACCCTGATTTCAAACCTCTGCTGCCTTGCGGCATACTCGGTCACGGGAAAGGCTTCGGGAGTCAACCCTGAGGAAAAATCCGGAGTCGGAGCCCCTAAGGCAGTTCTATGTTGTGCTCAACATCGTTCTGGCAGCTCCTGCAACGGCGCTGGTGCCAAACTGTAGCAGCCCTGCTGTTCCTTTGGATTCATCAGTGATGTGGAGAGGGGGGACATGCTGCATGGGCAACATCTTGTCCTCCATATCTTCCTGCCCAGGCTTGAATCCTACCAACGCCCAACGCTGGAAGGTAGAACACCGGATCACTGGAGAGGACACTCCAGCTTCGCCTTTGGCGTAGACAAAACACGGGGAATGACAGTTACCGGTTATAAGCCACTGCTCAATTGGCATAGAGCATGGCGCCAGGGGTTGTTCCCGACGGTGGGAGGGTTCATCAGATCTCACTGGACAGCTACCGCCCGCCTCAAGCTGGGCAGCCCCCAGCCAATAAGGTGTTGTCCCGCCACAGCTTGCTTTCCTCATTGGGTGCATGGGGATAAGGAGAAATCCAAACAGCAGGCTGAGAACCTTCGCACCAGGCAAGACAATAAAACAAAAGAGACCAACTCTAAAACTGGGAACTTGGAACGTCCGCACTATGATGACAGGACTCGCTGCTAACCTCAAGGACATCAACGACACCAGGAAGACTGCCATCATCAATAATGAGCTGAAGAGACTGGGAGTGGATATCGCCACTCTCCAGGAAACACGGTTAGCTGATGCAGGCACACTGAGAGAGAAGGACTACACGTTCTACTGGCAGGGAAAGGGCAGTGACGAACACAGGGAACACGGAGTGGGCTTCGCAGTGAAGAACACTTTGCTGAAGATGGTGGAACCGGGCAGCACTGGCTCTGCACGACTCCTCACCCTCCGCCTGAACACCACTGAAGGCCCAGTCACCCTCGTCAGTGTGTATGCCCCAACACAGACAGCCACACCAGAGGCAAAAGACGAGTTCTACGAGAATCTCGCAACAACTGTCAGGATCATCCCCAACTCTGAACAACTCATTCTCCTTGGAGACTTCAATGCCAGAGTGGGTGCTGACCACGACTCCTGGCCCTCCTGTCTTGGACCTTTTGGCGTGGGCAGAATGAACGACAACGGACAGCGGCTGCTCGAGTTCTGCACATATCACGATCTGTGCATCACAAACTCGTTCTTCAAGACCAAGCCCCAACACAAGGTTTCCTGGCAACATCCGCGCTCAAAGCACTGGCACCAGCTAGACTTGATCCTGACCAGGCGCACCTCACTGAAGAACGTGCTAATCACCCGTTCGTTCCAGAGTGCAGATTGCGACACAGACCATTCATTGGTGTGTTGCAAGGTCAAGCTGCAGCTGAAGAAATTCCATCATGCTAGACAACCTGGAAAGGCACGGATTGACACCAGCAAGATGGCCCAACCAGAACTTGTTGAGCAGTTTGCCTCCACCTTTGAGAAGGAACTTGGTGTACCACAAGGAGGAGAATCTGCAAAGCAGAAGTGGGAAGAGCTGCGAAACACCATCTACCGCACAGCCTTGGCTACCTTTGGGAGGAAGACCTCGAAGTCACAGGACTGGTTTGATGCCAAGTTGACCGAGATGACCCCCGTCATTGAAGCCAAGCGCTCAGCACTTGCTGAGTACAAGAAGTACCCAAATGAGAAGAATCTCCAGATTCTCAGGGCTGCGAGAAGCAAAGTTCAGCAGACTGCTCGGCGCGGTGCCAACGAGTACTGGACTCAGCTCAGCCAAGACATTCAAACCGCTGCCATAACAGGGAACATCTGTGGTATGTACGATGGCATCAAGAAAGCACTTGGTCCGGCTCAGAGCAAGACGGCCCCCCTCAAATCTTCCACTGGGCAGATGATCACAGAGAAGAACAAGCAGATGGAGAGATGGGTGGAACACTACTCCGACCTCTACTCTAGACAGAACACCGTGACACCATCAGCCCTTGATGCCATTGACTGCCTGCCATCCATGGACGAACTTGACGCCGAGCCAACCATCGACGAACTCAGTAAGGCCATTGATAGCTTGGCCGCTGGCAAGGCACCCGGCAACGACGGCATACCCCCTGACCTGATCAAGCACTGCAAGACTGCCCTACTGCTGCCATTGCATGACGTCCTCTGCCAGTGCTGGAAGGAAGGTGCCGTACCACAGGACATGACGGACGCCAAGATCATCACCCTCTACAAAAACAAAGGGGAGAGAAGCGACTGCAACAACTACAGGGGCATTTCCCTCCTCAGTGTTGTTGGCAAAGTTTACGCACGAGTTGTTCTCGTTCGTCTACAGAAGCTTGCCGAACGTGTCTACCCCGAGTCTCAGTGTGGCTTCCGCGCTGAGCGATCGACGGTAGACATGATATTCTCCATCCGCCAACTCCAGGAGAAATGCAGAGAACAGAACATGCCTCTGTACGTCGCCTTCATCGACCTCACCAAAGCGTTCGATCTGGTCAGCAGAGAGGGCCTTTTCAAGATCCTGCCAAAGATAGGATGCCCACCAAAGTTGCAAAGCCTCATCGAATCGTTTCACACCAACATGCAGGGGATAGTGCAGCACGATGGCAACGTCTCAGAGCCATTCAACATACGCAGCGGAGTGAAACAGGGCTGTGTACTTGCGCCAACCCTCTTTGGGATTTTCTTTGCTATGCTCCTGAGGCATGCCTTCAGCACAGCAACAGAGGGAATCTACCTGCACACAAGATCTGATGACAGGCTTTTCAACCTCGCCCGCCTGAAAGCCAGAACCAAAGTACGCGAGGCTCTAATCAGAGACATGCTGTTCGCAGACGACGCTGCAGTCGCAACCCACACACAGCAGGAGCTTCAGACCCTGATGGACCGCTTCTCCCAGGCATGCAAGGACTTCGGGCTTACCATCAGCCTGAAGAAGACTAACGTCTTGGCGCAAGGCACGGAAGCACCACCAACCATCACCATTGATGACTACAAGCTGGAGGTCATGAATCAGTTCACGTACCTGGGGTCCACGATCAGCAACAACCTCTCCCTTGATACAGAGATCAACAAGAGGATTGGAAAATCAGCCTTCACACTCGCTCGCCTCACCACACGAGTGTGGGAGAATCCCAAACTCTCTGTCAAGACGAAGATGGCAGTGTACAATGCCTGCGTCATCAGCACACTGCTCTATGGGAGTGAGACGTGGACAACATACGCCCAGCAGGAAAAGAGACTGAACTCCTTCCACTTGCGCTGCATTCGCCACATCCTGGAGATATCCTGGCAGGACAAAGTGCCCAACACAGAAGTTCTGTCCCGCGCCGGCCTTCCCTCCATGTTCACTCTACTCAGGCAGCGCAGGCTCCGCTGGCTAGGCCACGTTCACCGTATGGAGGATGGCAGAATCCCCAAAGACGTCCTCTATGGAGAACTGGCAACTGGCAGGAGAGACGTTGGCCGCCCACAGCTGCGCTTTAGAGACGTCTGCAAGAGAGACATGAAGGCCCTGGATATCAACACAGAGCGCTGGGAGGACCTTGCAATGGACCGCTCCAAATGGAGAGGCACCCTGACCAGACAGCTCAAGGCGGGTGAAGAGAGACTGACTGCTGCAGCAGATGAAAAAAGGACCCACAGGAAGAACCGCCACAGACCCAGCAGCACGGAGACCACCCACAAGTGTGATCTGTGTGACAAGGACTGTCATTCGCGCATCGGCCTGTTCAGCCACAGGCGGTGCTGTTCCAGCAGAGTACACGTTTAGGATTCTCTTCCATGGTCATCATAGACCGACGGAGGCCGACGACGATGAAAAGGGGATGCGTTTGGTTGATCTCGCCAAAGAATATGGCCGTAATACATCAACGATCAGCACGGTATTAAAACAAAAGGAAGCCCTTACAAGCCGACAAAAGCAAACGTCCTTGGATCGTTTCTTCACAAAACGTCAGGCAAAAACCACTGATGAGACAGAACATGAACCAAAGAAGGCAAAAGGTGACGACGACGATAGCAGTTAAAAGGTAAATGAACATAATTTTTATTATTCTCTTTTATTATTCTCTTTTATTATTCTTTCTCTCATTTTAAACTCTCATTTTATGTTTATTGTGCAGTAATCTAATTGTAACATGTATTTGTTACATGTTTTGATGCGTTTTTATGATTTATAAAAAATTTATAACCGAATTTTGGGGGGTTGGAACGGATTACGGCATTTACATGTAAAACGCGCCTCTACTTACGGAATTTTCACATTACGAGAATACTTCCGGAACAAATTAATTTCGTAAGTAGAGGTACCACTGTACTGGAATATTCCTCTATACCCTTATGTATAAACTAAGCTAACCTATTTCAGTGTCCATGCAGCTTATAATCAGTGCTTATACTGTAAATCAACATGCAGGAATAAACATTCATTAAAACATTTTAACAAGCACATATCTAAAATCACGGATTAATATATTTCAAACCCATTGATTGTTTTTCACATTAAAACATAAGGATCCATTTACTTTTCCTGGCATCCTGGAAAAGAAGAGAAATGTTTAGAATTGAGTTAACACAGATGTGATGAAAAGATTCAATGGTTAAATCCGGCATGTCCCAGAGTTGCCAGAAGGGGGCAATGTTGAGCTGTGGATCTTTGTGGGCCATATGAGGGGCTCCAGGGGCCTGTCTCTTGTCCACCGTTTATTGGGCCATAAAGTCAAAACAGGAAGTGCATTAGGGTGAATTCCTTAGACTGGTTTTAGCAAAGGAATGTGAGTTCAATTGTGGACTGGGGTAAAAGAGCAGTTCCTGGCTGTCCTTTTCCTGGGTGAAACAATGTCTTTAAGCTGAAGAATAATTCTTATTGATGAGCCAAAGTGAGATGATGCTACAGTTGCTTTAAAGAATCACACTGTAGAGGAGCTTGGAATAACGAGGCGATGTGATTTATAAACCAAAGTTTAATATCAGCTTCGCTCCTCTAACAAGTCTCATCTCAGTGCAGAAGCAGAATAAGAGGTCGAACACATTCAGACCTACATATTTAAACCCACACATAACAAAAGACATTGCACATCAAAGCTGACATCCGCATTAGCTTAATCCCCCCTCCTTTGTCTTCCTACTCCTCCACCTGACCCTGGGTGGTCAGGGCGATCGATCTCCTTCATTGTCCTCTGTCTCTTCCACCTGACCCTGGGAAGTCAGGGCGATCGATCCAGTCTCCACCGCAGCGCCTCGGATGCTCTTTGATCTTCGCTGGCGGTTGAGACCTCTTGTCCTGTTCTGAGGCGTGAGGTCGTTGTACATATGTAATCCCCAAACATTCTAACATGCTTATACATGTTAGAATCACACTGTAGAGGAGCTTGGAATAACGAGGCGATGTGATTTATAAACCAAAGTTTAATATCAGCTTCGCTCCTCTAACAAGTCTCATCTCAGTGCAGAAGCAGATTCTTTTTTTGATTCTTTTTTTGATTCAGATTCTTTTGATTCTTTTTTCTAAAGCCCATCCAGGGACAAGAGTTGCAAATTAGCTAACAGCTATACACTCTATGTGCAACACATCAGATTGATTGTCTTTGATTAATTGTCTATGTTTATTGCACTGTCCCTGTCAAATAAACTAATCTACTTCTACTACTACATATGTAGGTTATGGGAAATATGATTAATATAAACCACAGCCCCCCCAAACGACTAAGAAAAGGACAATTAAAGAAAGTCCACAGTTAAAGATAATTACTATGACATACTAACTGTTAAACCTCTTGACAAGGAAGAAACTTTCCAGCAGTTATGCTCCTGTAGAGAATTCAGTGGTAATCATAACAGCGTAGTAATATCACAAGTCAGTCTTAAAACTGTCACAGCACCATCTGATAAAATAGTCAACAACTTTTGGTTAGTTTGCATCAGTCCTTGTGCTGTCTGGGTTTTAATCTTCTCCCGAATCTGCTGTGGGTCCGCTTGGGTGTCCTGGTGGGACCTTCCTGTAAGGAATCTGCAGCTTGGGGAGGAGAGTGGTTATTTGTTCCCTGCAGGGGGGCTGAGTCTTTTTTCTTGGGGGGTCTACCCCGCCGAGGTGCTCTCGCCAACCGTGCAGGTTCGTCTCTCAACAAGAAGACAGGTTTAAGTCTGTCAATGCTGACTGTTTCTTTTCTGTCCCCTAAATCAAGCACAAAATGCTGATCACCAGGTTCCAGCACTCTGAATGGTCCATCGTATGGTGGACGGAGGGTTGGTTTTAAAGCTTCATGCCTAACAAAAACGAATTCGGCGTTTTTTAAAGCTTGGGGGACAAAAACCCGTGGAAAAGAGTGATGTGCCGGTCCGGGGAGAGTGTCTGGTCCGTTACTGCCTAAAGGCCTCAGGGTTGGAAGATGCCCAGGCTCTGGGTTCTCTGGTAAAAATTCACCCGGGAGTCTGAGAGGTTGTGCAAAAACTAATTCTGCTGGGGAGGTGTCTAGATCCTCTTTCGGCACGGCACGCAACCCCAATAAAACCCAGGGGAGTTTATTTACCCAATTTGTATCTGTTAGTGAGGCTCTGAGGGCGGCCTTTAAAGATCTGTGAAAGCGCTCGCATAACCCATTAGCCTGAGGGTGATAAGCGGTGGTGCGGTGAATTGTCGCCCCTAAGCTGCTGGCCATGGCTGACCAAAGCTCTGAGACAAATTGAGGCCCCCTATCGGACGTGATGTCCGATGGGACGCCGAAACGTGCCACCCAGTTTGTCAAAAAAACGCAAGCGACTTCCTCCGCTGTGGTTGACGCCAGAGGGACCACCTCAGGCCAGCGCGTAGTACGGTCTATCATTGTTAACAGATGTGTGAAACCTTGGGAGGAAGGTAGTGGTCCCACGAGGTCGACATGAACGTGGTCGAACCTTCTAGCTGGGATTGCAAAAGGCTCTAGAGGGGCTTTTGTGTGTTTGTGTATTTTGGCGCGCTGACAAGACATGCAAGTTTTTGCCCATTCCTTTACGCTTTTGCGCAGGCCGGGCCACACAAACTTTTCGGCGACCATTTTAACCGAGGCGCGCACACCCGGGTGCGCGAGGGAATGAATTGAGTCGAAAATACGGCGGCGCCATGCAGCTGGGACTACCGGGCGAGGTCGGCCGGTTGAGATGTCGCATATTAGGGGGGGTTCACCGTCACGTAAACCCCTTTCCTCCAGCCTTAACCCTGTTGGTCCAGACAGGAGTGCGCGCACGTCTGCGTCACTGCTTTGTTCCTCCGCCATGGCTGCGTAATCTATCCCTACGTGAATAGGGGCCGCGTACGCGTCCGCGTTGGCGAAAAGTTCTGCGGCTGAGGCAGTATTATCTGTCTCCTTGTGCTCTGGCGATGTCACAGCGCGAGAGAGGCAGTCTGCTACCACGTTAAGTTTGCCTGCCACATGTTGAATGTCTGTGGTGAACTCTGAAATTGCAGCTAGCTGTCTTTGTTGCCTGCCTGACCATGGATCTGAAATTTTAGCCATCGCAAAGGTGAGCGGTTTGTGGTCTACAAAAGCCGTGAAATGCCGCCCTTCTAACCAGAACTGGAAGTGGTGGATGGATAAATGAAGCGCTAGCAGCTCCCTGTCAAAAGTGCTGTATTTACGCTCAGTTTGGTTTAACAATTTGCTGAAAAATGCCAAAGGTTGCCAGGTTCTGCCAACGTGTTGTTCCACAACTGCCCCTATGGCCAGGTCTGAAGCGTCTGTGGTTAGCGCAATGCGGGCTGAGGGATCAGGGTGAACCAACAATGTGGCGTTAGCTAGAGCACTTTTTACTTCCGCGAAGGCGCGTTCGCGCTCCGGGGTCCATTCAACCGCGTTGGAAGGCTTTTGTTTCTTGAGCGCGTCATATAGGGGCTGCATGAGTTGAGCTGCACGGGGGAGGAAACGGTTGTAAAAATTAACCATTCCCAAAAATTCTTGCAGCGATTTGACTGTTTGTGGCCATGGAAAATTTTTTACTGTGCGAACTTTGTCTGGCAGTGGGACTGCCCCCTTCGGTGAAACTCTGTGTCCCAAAAAATCAATTTGTGACACGCCGAATTTGCATTTGGCTGGATTGATTATTAACCCGTGCTCTTCTAGTCTTTGAAAAACCATAGTGAGATGTTGTTTGTGTTCTTCCTCCGACAAGCTGGCTACCAGCATATCGTCGAGGTAGACGAACATGAAAGGGAGATCAAGTAATACCGCGTCCATCATCCGCTGAAAGGTTTGAGCAGCGCCTTTAAGGCCAAAAGGCATCCGCAAAAATTCAAAAAGACCGAAGGGGGTTATTACAGCTGTTTTAGGAATGTCTTCCGCTTGAACGGGGACTTGGTGGTAGCCGCGGACCAGGTCTATTTTAGAAAAAATGCGCGCACCCGCCAGATGTAGTGAAAAATCCTGGATGTGAGGAATTGGGTAGCGATCATGCGCTGTTGCATTGTTTAATCTGCGGTAATCACCACACGGTCTCCAAGAACCGTCGGATTTCGGGACCATGTGTAGTGGCGACGCCCAGGGGCTTTTTGAGCGTCTGATAATGCCTAGTTTTTCAAGGGTGGTAAACTCGTCCCGAGCTATGGCGAGCTTGGTCGCGTCTAAACGCCGAGCTTTGGCGAATACGGGTGGACCTGTTGTGGGAATAAAGTGTTCAACCCCGTGCTTAGCCACTGTAGCTGAGAATTTGGGAACTGTGAGTGCTGGAAATTGGGTGAGGAGTTGATCAAACTTACCTCCTGCTGTAGTGACGTCGGCCTGCATGGGTGGTGGAGAAACTCGAGCTGAGCAGGGAATAGAAGAAAACGACATAGCATTAACCAAGCGTCTATTTGCTAGATCGACTAACAGCCCATGTGCACACAAAAAATCAGCGCCTAACATGTTAAAACTCACCGCTGCTACAATAAATGTCCATCTGTAGTTGCGGCCATGAATGCAGAGGGGCAGGCTCCTTTCACCGTAAGTGTCGATAATGGAGCCGTTGGCTGCCATAGCTCCATTGCCCCGGGGGCCCATGGCCCGGTCTGTGTGGGAGGGCATGATAAAACTCAGTTGAGCTCCGGTGTCAATTAGGAACTGTTTGCCGGTGTGTCCGTCAGTTACATAGAGAAGCTTGTTTTTTTTGCCGAGAACCACAGCCGTTAACGGTTCTTGGTTTTGGCGTTTTCCCGAACTTTTGAACTTGCAGGGGGGAACGCATTTGTACGCCCCCTCGGCAAAACGTTGGTGGTAATAGCAGATGTCGTTCCGCCTGCTGCATCTTGGTCGTGTTGCCGCCATGGTGGGCGGGCTCTGCTCGGTTGTCTGTGGTTCTCCGCTGCTCTGGGCATCTGCGGATGCTGCTGTGGCCACCTGTTCCCCGCAGGCATTGGTGAGTCGCTGCGCTTCTCGGGCCAGTGCGGGAAAGTCCTGCTGGGTGCTGCACCGCATGTTGATCAGCGTCCCTCTCATGTGTGGCGGCAGAGTGCTGAGGAAGATGTGTTGGAAGAGGAAGTTGTCGTTGTCCTCCTCCTTGAGCTGCAGCATGTCCTCCATGAGGGCCTTGGGTCTGCATCCTCTGTGGCTGTAGATCGCCAGGATCTTCTCCGCTCTCTCCTCGGCTGAGGGGACAAAGTTCTCGACGATGGTCGCCTTCAGCTCTCTGTATTTGTCATGGGCGGGCGGCTGTCGGATTATGCTCCGCGCGCATCTTGACGTGGCAGCGTCGAGTTTGGCGACGATGTGATAAAACTTTGTCTTATCCGCCGTTATGCCCGCCAGTGCAAACTGAGCCTCAGCTTGCTGGAACCACGAGCTCGGGTCTTCTTGCCAGAATTCTGGCAGCTTGACGGTGACGGCACTTGTGTGGGACGTCCTTGATGTGTCCGCCGGGTGAGAGCGCCTTTCTTCTGCTCTCGCGGTGGGGCTGGGAATGGTGCTCGGTTGAGCCCTCTCTTCTGCCGTGGGGGAACATCTTCCATCCGTTCCCCTGTCTGCATGTGCGCCGGCGCTTGCCTGGGTCGCCTCCGATGAGTCAATCGCGGGAGAACGCCTCTGTTCCATCCTCGCGTCAGGGTCACCAGTGTAGAGGAGCTTGGAATAACGAGGCAATGTGATTTATAAACCAAAGTTTATTATCAGCTTCGCTCCTCTAACAAGTCTCATCTCAGTGCAGAAGCAGAATAAGAGGTCGAACACATTCAGACCTACATATTTAAATCCACACATAACAAAAGACATTGCACATCAAAGCTGGCATCCCGCATTAGCTTAATCCCCCCTCCTTTGTCTTCCTACTCCTCCACCTGACCCTGGGTGGTCAGGGCGATCGATCTCCTTCATTGTCCTCTGTCTCTTCCACCTGGCCCTGGGAAGTCAGCGCGATCGATCCGGTCTCCACCGCAGCGCCTCGGATGCTCTTTGATCTTCGCTGGTGGTTGAGACCTCTTGTCCTGTTCTGAGGCGTGAGGTTGTTGTACATATGTAATCCCCAAACATTCTAACATGCTTATACATATGTAGATTATGGGAAATATGATTAATATAAACCACACACACCTTAAATATACCCTCCTATATCTTCATGTGTGACATGGGCCAGCAGTGCTTGTGTTCAGACGCGCTGTGCAATGAAGACTGTTCCCAGCCAGCATGCCCATATGGGCCCACTAGAGGTTCAACATGGGATTTCTTACGGGTCCATGTGGGTTTGTCCACGGGTTCTATGTTGGCCCCGATGTGTTTGCCCACATGGACTTTACCAGTGGTATCACCATCATCATCATCATAGCAGTCTGTCGTGGGTGACAATGACTGTTTCATTTAGGTCTGATCAGATTCCTCCACACAGCTCTATCCTTAGCCTTCCACTGCCAGGAACTCCTGTCTATATCAAACTTCTTCAAGTTTCTTTTTACAGTGTCTTTAAATCTGAGCCTTAGTCTACCCTGATTGTGTTTGCCCTTGCATAACTGTGAGTAGAGTAACTGCCAAGGGAGACGCTGGTGGTCCATCCTCTCAACATGTCCGAGCCATCTCAGGTTCATCTGTATTAACATGTCCTCCACTGATGGTAGACCAGCTCATTTCAACACTTCTATATTGGTTATCTTGTCTTTCCATGAGATGTTCATTATGGTTCGAAGGTGTCTCATCATGTACGCATGGAGTTTCTTCACCTGCACTCTGTAGACAGTCCAAGTTTCAGCACTGTACAATAGAGTAGCCAGTACTGTCGCTCTGTACACTTTGCATTTCAGACGGATAGACACATGTCGATTGTTCCACAGTCTCTCCCTCAAGTTTCCAAACACAGCACTCGCTCTTCCCATTCTGAGAGATAGTTCATCCTCCAGCATAGCATTCTCTGAAACAGTACTCCCTAGATACTTAAAAGTCTTGCACTGCACTTGTCTTGCACTTGACTGGGGCGGCAGAGGCTCAGGAGGTAGAGCAGTTTGTCCAATAACCCCATGGTTGGCAGTTTGAATCCCGTTATCCGCAGATATCCTGCCGTTGTGTCCCTGGGCAAGACACTTCACCCCCAATTGCTCCTGGTGGGTCTGGAAGCGTCATGTTAGGTAGCATGCCACCATCAGTTTTTGAATGGGTGGATAGCAGGATCTGTAAAGTGCTTTGGTCATCAAGAGATGAGAATAAAAAAGCGCTATATAAGTGAATGCCATTTGACTAGTGGCTCTGTACCAATGCTGATCTCTTCTGGTAGTGATGTTGATAATTGGAACTTTGGTGGTTGATAAAGGCACTCTGTCTTCTTGATGTTGATTTTGAGGCTGAATTGGCTAGCTGCTTTAGCAAATTTCTCCACTAAAGATTGCATATCTTCCACACTGTGAGCACTGTCGTCGGCAAAGAGCATTTCTCTTACTACCTTTATCAATGTCTTACTCTTGGCTTTAAACTGTGCCACATTGAACAAGTCTGCTTCTTTCCTTGTTTGACTGTAGACTCCTTTTGAAGTGTCTTTGAAGGCCACCTCAAGCATGGCTGCCAGATATAGCGAGAAGAGTGTAGATGCCAGCACACACCCTTGTTTCACCCCGTTGCTTACTGAAAAGTCTTTAGATACTGAACCACTCATTGCCACGTTTGCTTGCATACCTGGATGGAGTGCCTCAATCAGGCTGACAAACTTCTCTGTACAGCCATATTTCTTGAATACCTGCCAAAGTCCTTGTTGCGAAACAGAATCAAAGGCTTTACTGAAGTCTATGAAGACTACATAAAGTGGCATGTTCTGTTCGATACACTTTTCTTGAACCTGTTTCAAGCAGAAAACATGTCCATTGTGCTTCTTCCCCTTCTAAAGCCGCACTAGGTTTCTGGTAGTACATTCTGCGAGATGTGTTCATTGAGTCTCTTCAGTAGTACACGTGAGAGAATCTTACCAACAGTGGCTAGCAGTGATATACCTCGGTAATTTCCACAATCTTTCCTGTCACCTTTCTTGAACAAACGCACAATACTTGCATCCTTCCAATCTTGAGGTACTTTCTTGGCATCCCATATCTCTTGGATGAGCTTGTGCAGGCAGTTGGTCAGCTGAACACCACCAAATTTCCACACTTCTGCTGGAATTCCATCCCTTCCTGGAGCTTTACCATCCTGTGTTGTCCTGATAGCTGCCATTAGTTCATCAAAATTTAGTGGTTCATCCAGGCTTGACACAGCAGGTAACTGCACTAGAGCTTCTTTAGCCTCTTCAGTGAGATCTCCAGGGTTGTTTAATAGTTGGTCAAATTGGTTTGCAAATCTGTCCAGGATCTTGTCTTTCTCCTGCAAAACCGTTTCACCATCCATAGCCTTTAGTTGGATCAATCCTCTTGGTTTAGGGCCATAGATTTCTCCCAAACCTGTGAAGAATGTTTTCATGTCCTTCCTGTCTGCTGCAGTTTGAAGTTCCTCCGCTTTTTCATCCCACCAGTTGGGCTTCATCTCTCTGGTGTACTTCTGTAGCTCACTCTGAGCCTCTGAGTATTTCTTTTTCTATGACCTTGTATTACACTGTAAGTTTTCCCGCCTAGCTTCTAGTAGTTTCTTCAGGTGTTCATCATGCTCATCAAACCAATCTTGATGTTTCCTCTCAGGGTGGCCTAATACATTACTCACAGTCTGATACACCGTGTCCTTCAGTGTTGCCCATTTCTCTTCTATGTCATTCTCTGAGTTGTTGCTGTCCCAGTCTTTCAAGTTTTCATCCATTTCCTGTGTAAGTTCTTCCTGCTTCTTTTGGCCTTTCAGTGCAATATTGCTTAACTTCCGTGGTGGCTTCCGTGGTGGCTTCTGCAGTGCTGTTTTTGTCTGAAAATCCTTAATCTAGATCTCAGCATAACATGATCAGTACCACAGTCCGCGCCTCTCATTGCTCTGGTGTCCAATACATCACTTATGTCTCTCTGCCTTACTATGATGTAGTTTAACAAGTTCCAGTGCTTGGATCTTGGGTGCATCCATATCTTCTTGTGTGTGTCCTTGTGCTTGAATAGTGTTGGTCATCACAAGGTTGTACTCTGAACATAGTGCAAGTAGAAGTTCTCCATTAGCATTGCACTTGCCTACTCAATGACTGCCTAGCACTCCTTTCCATTTCTTAGTGTCTGAACCAACTCTGGCATTAAAATCTCCAACGAGTATCAGCCTGTCATCAGTTGGTACATGACGGATAGTCTCACGTAAATCACTGTAGAACTCTTCCTTCACCTCCTCTGTGTTGGTCATTGTTGGGGCATATACACTGATGAGTGTGGCATACATCTTCTGCTGTAGTAGGAGTCTCATAGTCATTATCCTGTCATTGATTGCCACCGGTTCCTCATCAAACATTGCTGCTATCTCCTTTCTAACTGCAAAGCCCACTCCTGCTTCTCTCCTTTCTTGAGTTGATCTCCCACTCCAAAAGAAGATGTACCCATGGTCTTTCAAGCTGTCATATCCAGGCAATCTTGTTTCACTAAGTGCAGCTATGTCTACATTGTACCTGTTCATTTCCAGGGCCACAAGCACGGTCTGTCTTTCTGGGCGCTGTGATGTTGTTCTGTCCAACAGAGTGCATACATTCCATTCTGCTACACACAAGGCTGCTGTTTTCCTCTTCTTTTGTCTTCCTGCTCCTAGCTTACTTTTCGCCACCTGTCGGAGTGTGAACAGATCAGCGCGGACCTTGTCAGCCCGGGCGACGTCCGAGCCAGTATGAGTTGCTTTCTGACTGACCATTTCATGAAACTGCTTGCAAAGTATTTGAGTACCGCTAGCTTTTGCTGGACTAGCAGCACATTCTTGGCAGATAAAGGTATTATCAGTGGCAAGGACAAGCCAAAACAAACTGACTCCAGTATCTGTTGCAGTGACTGACCAGATGATAGGTTTGTTTATCTCTGCTCTTTGTGTAGTGCATGTCACAATGCACCGACTGGCAAAAGTCCACCACAGACCTTGCGACAGGTGTGTTTATATGCCAGAATGTCCAGTCTCACCCTGTGTAACTGTGAGTGGTCCACCACAGACCTGTAGCAGATATTGTTTTTAGTTCTGCCAGGATGCCCTCTTTCACCCTCCATGCCCTCGGAAGGGCGGGGATGCCGGTTGAGTCGCTGACGGCCCGACCCATGAGACAGGTAGTACTGATCGTACCGATAAGCAGGTAAACAGGGCCCCACATGGGTTTCATCTGGATTAGCAGGTTTCAGTAACAATGGTGCCAAAAAGTCACAAATTTATGAGAAAAAAAGTGAACATTTATAAAGAAAAAAGGGACAATTTCACAAAAAAGTAGAAAACCTATGAGAAAAAGATCACAAATTTACTCAAAAAAGTTGCAGATTTATGAGAAAAAATGTAAAATTACTTGAAAAGAGTTACAAACTTACAAGAAAAAAAAAGTCACGTATTTAAGAGGAAAAATATTAGAAAAAGTTGCAAATTAACAAAAAAAGTAACAAACATGTGAGCACATAAACTGAAAATTTATGAGGGAAATGTCCCAAATTTATGAGGAAAAGTTGTGAATTTACAGTAAAAAAGATGAAAATTTTTTCCAAAGTTCCAAATTTACAAGGAAAAGTTAGCAAATCTGCAAGAAAAAATGTCACAATTTCACAAGAAAAACTAACAAATTTATGAGGAAAAAAGTTGCAAATTTAAAAGAAAAAATAACATATTTATGAGAAAAAGTTGCAACTTAACAGTAAAAAAAAAGTTGTAAATTTAGTCAAATTTCAAGAAAAAAAATCAAATTAGGGCAAAAAAGGCAAATCTACAAGAAAATAGTGAATTTATGAGAAAATAAGTTGAAACTAGGTAAACAGGTAAAGCCCAAGTAGGCAAACACAGATGGGCCAACATGGAACCCGCCAACAAACCCACTTGGACCCATACGACAGCCCAGTTAACCTGTGGTGGGGCCCACATGGACATGCTGGCTGGGTTAGTTTTCAGTATTATTTTGAATATTTTTTGAGAAAAACACTTAAAAGCCATGAGGCTGCTTCATATCAAGGCCTGCCTCTGAAAAATGAAAAATCTTAAAACAATGTCAAAGAGTGCTGTGAGTCTGAACATGTCAATATGTCAAAGAGCCACTGAGGATTCAGTCATCACTGACCCACCCTCTGAGACGCCAATGGAGTCTAGCGAGCTTGAAGCCCCTTTTCCACTAGTACCTACTTAGCCCTATTCACCTCGACTCGGCGCGCTTTATAGGCTTTTCCATTAGGACCTGGTACCTGGAAACAGGTGCTATTTTCGGGCCCATCGAACTGAGGTACCAACCGTGCTGAGTCAAGCTGAAAATGTGACATCAACAGACTGCAGGTCACTGATTGGTCAGGGCGTAACGTCATGAGAGCGACGTCTTCTACAGAATCCCCAGCTGCCATTTGTTAAGATTCATTCGCGAGCGAGAGAGCAAGCAAGCGTCAGTATAAACAACAACGATAGAATGGCTTCACAGAAATCAACACCGTGGTCCAGCAGACTTTTCTGTGCCTATGGCTGATGAGAGAATCCAAAGGGAACTAAACGGAGCCATCTGAAAAGAATTTACGGCCACCGACCTGCAAATAATGGGAGCACCCGACCACGGCAGTTGAAAAACCATGATATCGACGATATAGAGGATGGTGAGTGATGTGATATGATGTGATATTGTGCATCTTTTATGTTTTTTATCCCAGCAGTGGAAAGCTCACTTTGAACAAACAATGACGTCGTCTCCTGTATGCAGACAATGAGCTAGCTAGTTAGCCGCCAATGCTAACTCCGTGCTCTGCTTGTATTTTGTGCTTGTGTCGACAACATCTGATCAAATAAGCTAGTGTTTTTCCTTGTTAAAAAGGTGGGGTTTTTTTTTACATCTTGCACTTTTGCGCTGTGCATGTACTTAAGTTGTGCATATTTTCATTCTAGAGTTCAACCATCATCTGCTTTGACACCGCAACGTAGCACGACACAGCAATGTGTTATGACTGGTAAGTTGCATACCCCTTTGTTTTTAGCAGTGGTGGACAAAATACTCAAATCATTTGCTTTTTAAATTAAAGTATAGGTAAAATGCCAAAACTAAAGTAGCACAATTTCCACTTAATATGAAAGGGACTGAACTGAAATTTATTTGATTGTGTGAATATTAATTACAGAATAATTGAAAATGAATGGCACATCCAATATTAGCCACTGTTTAAGAACTGCTTGTTTATTTTTTTTGTCACATTCCACCACTGGCTTTTAGCAACAAGTGTATTTCCCAAATATGTTTTAAACTTGCTTTAATTATCCACCACCCATTTCTGTCTTTCATCTTGGCAAGAGGGAAACGATCCACCCAAACCGGACCTTGTGTCAATATTTACAGAGATGCAGGCTGAAGATCTGCTGAACCGGGTCCAGTGTGAGCGGCACATCCAGCTGCTTCTCAGTGAGGCAGCGTAGCCTGCGTGTGTGACCCATTCTGTTTTTGGTTGTTTTTCTTTACAGTTTGAATTTTGCACATTCTAAAAAATCTGGAATTTGCTGCTGATTGTAATAAACAATTTAGTGACTTATGTGTTTGCATCATGATTTTCTATTTTGTCTGTTAAGACACCGGTGGGAAAAGAGTCAACAGTACAAACCATTTATGAGAGACTTTGAAAATAATGGCTCATTTTTAAGAAAAAGTAACCAAAAACAATTGTTTTATTTACTGAAGACTGTACTGCTGGATGTGCCAGTGCAGAAGACCCTGCGCACTTTAGTGACAGTAACAGTGTATGGAGGAATTCTGGGCCATATTAGCATCTGGATTTCCTAATTATGAGTTAGAGCAGGGGTGTCCAATCATGTGCCATGGAGGGCCAAGACCCTACAGGCTTTACCTCCAACCAGTGTCTTCAACAGCAGATTCCACCGAATTTCTTCTACTAACTGCTGATCAGTGAAAACACCTGCTGAAGATAGATAGAACAGAGAACCTGCAGGCTCTTGGCCCTCCATGGCACATGATTGGACACCCCTGAGTTAGGGTTTAATGGGATTTAACATTTGTACACAAACTGCTTTATGGTTCATAATTCTGTTGACAGACTTAGACCAAACCAAAAGTGATTCTCAAACTGCTGGATTGTTCTTGGACAGCTTTTCCAATCTTTCAGTATTTAATTTATATCACTTGGTGGAAACCTTCACACATAAAACAAAAGAAACACATCTGCAAAAAGTACAAAGGTTTATTGTCAAAATTCCTAGTGCAGTACTAAATGAATACATGGATAGTACACTATTGAAGCAGAGGATATATATGTGTATATATGTCGTCGTCGTCGTCGTCGGCCTCCGTCGGTCTATGATGACCATGGAAGAGAATCCTAAACGTCTACTCTGCTGGAACAGCACCGCCTGTGGCTGAACAGGCCGATGAGCGAATGACAGTCCCTGTCACACAGGTCACACTTGTGGGTGGTCTCCGTGCTGCTGGGTCTGTGGCGGTTCTTCCTGTGGGTCCTTTTTTCATCTGCTGCAGCAGTCAGTCTCTCTTCACCCGCCTTGAGCTGTCTGGTCAGGGTGCCTCTCCATTTGGAGCGGTCCATTGCAAGGTCCTCCCAGCGCTCTGTGTTGATATCCAGGGCCTTCATGTCTCTCTTGCAGACGTCTCTAAAGCGCAGCTGTGGGCGGCCAACGTCTCTCCTGCCAGTTGCCAGTTCTCCATAGAGGACGTCTTTGGGGATTCTGCCATCCTCCATACGGTGAACGTGGCCTAGCCAGCGGAGCCTGCGCTGCCTGAGTAGAGTGAACATGGAGGGAAGGCCGGCGCGGGACAGAACTTCTGTGTTGGGCACTTTGTCCTGCCAGGATATGTCCAGGATGTGGCGAATGCAGCGCAAGTGGAAGGAGTTCAGTCTCTTTTCCTGCCAGGCGTATGTTGTCCACGTCTCACTTCCATAGAGCAGTGTGCTGATGACGCAGGCGTTGTACACTGCCATCTTCGTCTTGACAGAGAGTTTGGGGTTCTCCCACACTCGTGTGGTGAGGCGAGCGAGTGTGAAGGCTGATTTTCCAGTCCTCTTGTTGATCTCTGTATCAAGGGAGAGGTTGTTGCTGATCGTGGACCCCAGGTACGTGAACTGATTCACGACCTCCAGCTTGTAGTCATCAATGGTGATGGTTGGTGGTGCTTCCATGCCTTGCGCCAAGACCTTAGTCTTCTTCAGGCTGATGGTAAGCCCGAAGTCCTTGCATGCTTGGGAGAAGCGGTCCATCAGGGTCTGAAGCTCCTGCTGTGTGTGGGTTGCGACTGCAGCGTCGTCTGCGAACAGCATGTCTCTGATTAGAGCCTCGCGTACTTTGGTTCTGGCTTTCAGGTGGGCGAGGTTGAAAAGCCTGCCGTCAGATCTTGTGTGCAGGTAGATTCCCTCTGTTGTTGTGCTGAAGGCATGCCTCAGGAGCATAGCAAAGAAAATCCCAAAGAGGGTCGGCGCAAGTACACAGCCCTGTTTCACTCCGCTGCGTATGTTGAATGGCTCTGAGACGTTGCCGTCGTGCTGCACTATCCCCTGCATGTTGGTGTGAAATGATTCGATGAGGCTTTGCAACTTTGGTGGGCATCCTATCTTTGGCAGGATCTTGAAAAGGCCCTCTCTGCTGACCAGATCGAACGTTTTGGTGAGGTCGATGAAGGCGACGTATAGAGGCATGTTCTGTTCTCTGCATTTCTCCTGGAGTTGGCGGATGGAGAATATCATGTCTACCGTTGATCGCTCAGCGCGGAAGCCACACTGAGACTCGGGGTAGACACGTTCGGCAAGCTTCTGTAGACGAACGAGAACAACTCGTGCGTAGACTTTGCCAACAACGCTGAGGAGGGAAATGCCCCTGTAGTTGTTGCAGTCGCTTCTCTCCCCTTTGTTTTTGTAGAGGGTGATGATCTTGGCGTCCCTCATGTCCTGTGGTACGGCACCTTCCTTACAGCACTGGCAGAGGACGTCATGCAATGGCAGCAGTAGGGTGGTCTTGCAGTGCTTGATCAGGTCGGGGGGTATGCCGTCGTTGCCGGGTGCCTTGCCAGCGGCCAAGCTATCAATGGCCTTACTGAGTTCGTCGATGGTTGGCTCGGCGTCAAGTTCGTCCATGGATGGCAGGCAGTCGATGGCATCAAGGGCTGACGGTGTCACGGTGTTCTGTCTGGAGTAGAGGTCGGAGTAGTGTTCCACCCATCTCTCCATCTGCTTGTTCTTCTCTGTGATCATCTCCCCAGTGGAGGATTTGAGAGGGGCCGTCTTGCTCTGAGCCGGACCAAGTGCTATCTTGATGCCATCGTACATGCCACGGATGTTCCCTGTTATGGCAGCGGTTTGAATGTCTTGGCTGAGCTGAGTCCAGTACTCGTTGGCACAGCGCCAAGCAGTCTGCTGAACTTTGCTTCTCGCAGCCCTGAGAATCTGGAGATTCTTCTCATTTGGGTACTTCTTGTACTCAGCAAGTGCTGAGCGCTTGGCTTCAATGACGGGGGTCATCTTGGTCAACTTGGCATCAAACCAGTCCTGTGACTTTGAGGTCTTCCTCCCAAAGGTAGCCAAGGCTGTGCGGTAGATGGTGTTTCGCAGCTCTTCCCACTTCTGCTTTGCAGATTCTCCTCCTTGTGGTACACCAAGTTCCTTCTCAAAGGTGGAGGCAAACTGCTCAACAAGTTCTGGTTGGGCCATCTTGCTGGTGTCAATCTGTGCCTTTCCAGGTTGTCTAGCACGATGGAATTTCTTCAGCTGCAGCTTGACCTTGCAACACACCAAGGAATGGTCTGTGTCACAATCTGCACTCTGGAACGAACGGGTGATTAGCACGTTCTTCAGTGAGGTGCGCCTGGTCAGGATCAAGTCTAGCTGGTGCCAGTGCTTTGAGTGCGGATGTTGCCAGGAAACCTTGTGTTGGGGCTTGGTCTTGAAGAACGAGTTTGTGATGCACAGATCGTGATATGTGCAGAACTCGAGCAGCCGCTGTCCGTTGTCGTTCATTCTGCCCACGCCAAAAGGTCCAAGACAGGAGGGCCAGGAGTCGTGGTCAGCACCCACTCTGGCATTGAAGTCTCCAAGGAGAATGAGTTGTTCAGAGTTGGGGATGATCCTGACAGTTGTTGCGAGATTCTCGTAGAACTCGTCTTTTGCCTCTGGTGTGGCTGTCTGTGTTGGGGCATACACACTGACGAGGGTGACTGGGCCTTCAGTGGTGTTCAGGTGGAGGGTGAGGAGTCGTGCAGAGCCAGTGCTGCCCGGTTCCACCATCTTCAGCAAAGTGTTCTTCACTGCGAAGCCCACTCCGTGTTCCCTGTGTTCGTCACTGCCCTTTCCCTGCCAGTAGAACGTGTAGTCCTTCTCTCTCAGTGTGCCTGCATCAGCTAACCGTGTTTCCTGGAGAGTGGCGATATCCACTCCCAGTCTCTTCAGCTCATTATTGATGATGGCAGTCTTCCTGGTGTCGTTGATGTCCTTGAAGTTAGCAGCAAGTCCTGTCATCATAGTGCGGACGTTCCAAGTTCCCAGTTTTAGAGTTGGTCTCTTTTGTTTTATTGTCTTGCCTGGTGCGAAGGTTCTCAGCCTGCTGTTTGGATTTCTCCTTATCCCCATGCACCCAATGAGGAAAGCAAGCTGTGGCGGGACAACACCTTATTGGCTGGGGGCTGCCCAGCTTGAGGCGGGTGGTAGCTGTCCAGTGAGATCTGATGATCCCTCCCACCGTCGGGAACAACCCCTGGCGCCACGCTCTACGCCAATTGAGCAGTGGCTTATAACCGGTAACTGTCATTCCCCGTGTTTTGTCTACGCCAAAGGCGAAGCTGGAGTGTCCTCTCCAGTGATCCGGTGTTCTACCTTCCAGCGTTGGGCGTTGGTAGGATTCAAGCCTGGGCAGGAAGATATGAAGGACAAGATGTTGCCCATGCAGCATGTCCCCCCTCTCCACATCACTGATGAATCCAAAGGAACAGCAGGGCTGCTACAGTTTGGCACCAGCGCCGTTGCAGGAGCTGTCAGAACGATGTTGAGCACAACATAGAACTGCCTTAGGGGCTCCGACTCCGGATTTTTCCTCAGGGTTGACTCCCGAAGCCTTTCCCGTGACCGGGTATGCCGCAAGGCAGCAGAGGTTTGAAATCAGGGTTTACCTTCCCCTAGATGGGCTACCTTCCCAGGTTGACGAGCCACCATCTACCCGAAGCATCTGGTTTTAAGGCGCCAGAGATCCGCCCTCGCCCCTTCTCCTATTAGTAAAAGCAGTTCCGCCGGGCTTAGAGACTAAACCACACGGGCAGGCTAGGAGTTGGACTTAGTTGTCAGAGGCTTTTCGAGACGCACGCCATAAGGAGCATTTTATGAGCATTTTATGAGCACTGGGAGCTTAACCCCAGTGCCGCTCCTGGCTATGACAACCTTGGAACCGTATATATATATATGTATGTATGTATATATATATACGGTTCCATATATATATATACTGTATATATATATATATATATATATATATATATATATATATATATATATATATATATATATATATATATATATATATATATATACTGTATACACACAGTATTTATACAGTATCTACATGTATATCTAACTACTAACTAACTAACTAACTAACCTGCACTTATATAGCACTTTTCTAACATCAATTTTTACCAGCAGAGCCAGACTATTATGTATTTGTTCACTGTTCTTATACTGTTGACATTGAAGCTCTTATTTGTGTGGCGTGGGGTGGTGGCTCCGGCTTCCAGTTCCGCCAGCCTTGGTTGCATAAGAGGGGCTGCAGGTAGGGGGGTGGTTTCTTCCGCCTTACCTCTGCCAGCGGCTGCATGCACGGTTGGTTGCACAGAGATCAGTGCATTAATAAACAAGTGTTCAGCTCCACTCCTGGTGTCATCCTTGTCTGCAAGTTACGACATAACATTTGGTGACGAGAGGTAAATATGGAGGCGTGTGGAAAACCTATTCGGCCATTCCTGGAGCTCCCGGGGGAACTGCCAGTACCATGGCCTCGGTGGTACGAGGCTTTTCAGACATACGTACATGGTGGCGTTGGACCTGGGACGAATGGAGAAGCTGAGGGGTTGTGCATTGTTGGTACACAACCTGGGAATGGAGGGACAGAGAATTTTGGGCACTCTTGGAGACGCAGACAATTACGAGATTGTACAGACAATTACGAGCAAGTGGTTGAGTTAATGGCCCGCCATTGTAGGGTGCCGGACAACGTCATCGTCAGACGGATTAAGTTCAGACAGCGCTGCCAACAGGTAGGCAAACCAATCCAGCGGTTCGTGTTGGACATAAGGCAGTTGGCCGCTGAGTGCCGGTTTGGGCAAAGAATGTGAAAAGTTTGTAAAAGTTCATAGAAGTTGGTGTGCGCTGGATTAAAAAAACCTGCTCACGAACATAATTTCACCAACGTTTGGACTACTTTTTCTGATTTTTCAAAACATCAGTAAAAGTGGGTCCAAATGCTATAGTGAGCCCAGCATAGAGGGCTCACTGACTGCACTTTTTCTACATTTTAACAGCTCACTCATGTCTTAATGAAGTGTTTGTGACATATTTTGTTCACATTTCCTTTAATTTTTTAATAATTGAAGCAAATTTGCTTTGTATTTTTACTAACTTTCTTGAAATGCTCTGATTTAAAGCCTGTCACTTTAAAGGGAATACTCACTGAAAATCCTAAAATAAGCATGAAATACCTCTACCAAAAGCTGAGAACATAATAAACATGAATATAGTACTTTTGAAGCCTTAATTTTGTCTAGAAAGAAAAGAAATTGAATTTTTTGATTCATTCTGTGCACCCACATCGAGGCTCTGACTTTCGTATTTGCCGACTGATTTGGGTGACGTTACAAGTTGAACAAACTAAAAGCTCAGTGGCTCCATAGAATCCAACCTGCACTCTTGATTATGCATCTAAATTTTAGAAATATCAAATACTGCAGACAATAGACCTTGTGAAGATTTTGATCGCTCGATCACTCGGTGACAAGATCACTATTTTCACTGCTAGCATGCAACTTGCAAGGAGAGGGTGAAGATTTTTTTTTTTTTTGATTTTGTATACTTTATTGATCCCCAGAGGGGAAATTGAGGACATCCACCTGAATGGATGAAGCAGCCACGGTACGGCGCTATCCCTTTACCATTCACACACACATTCACACCTAGGGCCACTTTAGAGTCTCCAATTAACCTAACCTGCATGTTTTTGGCCTGCGGGAGGAAATCTGAGTACCCGGAGTAAACCCACGCAGACACAGAGAGAACAAGCAAACTCCACACAGATCATTGTTGGTCAGGGGCTGGGATCGAACCAGGGATCCCATGGCCAAGGGTGAGTTGCTGTGCTGTTGCAGTGCTAACCACTGCGCCACCACACCACCAGATATTGTTATGTCTGAAAATAGACTTACAATAATGAGGGCCAGGTGCATGACTGAACTTACTGAGGTTCGAACTCCACACTACAAACGCCAGGCAGGGGGTTGGCAAAGAGACCCGCCCCTCCTGCCTGCTACTATTTATAGGCACAAGGTGGTGATGGAAGGTTCCAAGGCTGTCATAGCCTGACGTGGAGAGGGGGGACATGCTGCATGGACAACATCTTGTCCTCCATATCTTCCTGCCCAGGCTTGAATCCTACCAACGCCCAACGCTGGAAGGTAGAACACCGGATCACTGGAGAGGACACTCCAGCTTCGCATTTGGCATAGACAAAACACGGGGAATGACAGTTACCGGTTATAAGCCACTGCTCAGTTGGCGTAGAGCGCGGCGCCAGGGGTTGTTCCCGACGGTGGGAGGGATCATCGGATCTCACTGGACAGCTACCGTCCGCCTCAAGCTGGGCAGCCCCCAGCCAATAAGGTGTTGTCCCGCCACAGCTTGCTTTCCTCATTGGGTGCATGGGGATGAGGAGAAGTCCAAACAGCAGGCTGAGAACCTTCGCACCAGGACAACAAAACAAAAGAGACCAACTCTAAAACTGGGAACTTGGAACGTCCGCACTATGATGACAGGACTCGCTGCTAACCTCAAGGACATCAACGACACCAGGAAGACTGCCATCATCAATAATGAGCTGAAGAGACTGGGAGTGGATATCGCCACTCTCCAGGAAACACGGTTGGCTGATGCAGGCACACTGAGAGAGAAGGACTACACGTTCTACTGGCAGGGAAAGGGCAGTGACGAACACAGGGAACACGGAGTGGGCTTCGCAGTGAAGAACACCTTGCTGAAGATGGTGGAACCAGGCAGCAATGGGTCTGCACGACTCCTCACCCTCCGCCTCAACACCACTCAAGGCCCAGTCACCCTCGTCGGTGTGTATGCCCCAACACTGACAGCCGCACCAGAGGCAAAAGACGAGTTCTACGAGAATCTCGCAACAACTGTCAGGATCATCCCCAACTCTGAACAACTCATTCTCCTTGGAGACTTCAATGCCAGAGTGGGTGCTGACCACGACTCCTGGCCCTCCTGTCTTGGACCATTTGGCGTGGGCAGAATGAACGACAACGGACAGCGGCTGCTTGAGTTCTGCACATATCACGATCTGTGCATCACAAACTCGTTCTTCAAGACCAAGCCCCAACACAAGGTTTCTTGGCGACATCCGCACTCAAAGCACTGGCACCAGCTGGACTTGATCCTGACCAGGTGCACCTCACTGAAGAACGTGCTAATCACCCGTTCGTTCCAGAGTGCAGATTGCGACACAGACCATTCATTGGTGTGTTGCAAGGTCAAGCTGCAGCTGAAGAAATTCCATCATGATAGACAGCCTGGAAAGGCATGGATTGACACCAGCAAGATGGCCCAACCAGAACTTGTTGAGCAGTTTGCCTCCACCTTTGAGAAGGAACTTGGTGTACCACAAGAAGGAGAATCTGCAAAGCAGAAGTGGGAAGAGCTGCGAAACACCATCCACTGCACAACCTTGGCTACCTTTGGGAGGAAGACCTCAAAGTCACAGGACTGGTTTGATGCCAAGTTGACCGAGATGACCCCCGTCATTGAAGCCAAGCGCTCAGCACTTGCTGAGTACAAGAAGTACCCAAACGAGAAGAACCTCTAGATTCTCAGGGCTGCGAGAAGCAAAGTTCAGCAGACTGCTCGGCACTGTGCCAACGAGTACTGGACTCAGCTCAGCCAAGACATTCAAACCGCTGCCATAACAGGGAACATCCGTGGTATGTACGATGGCATCAAGAAAGCACTTGGTCCGGCTCAGAGCAAGACGGCCCCCCTCAAATCCTCCACTGGGGAGATGATCACAGAAAAGAACAAGCAGATGGAGAGATGGGGGGAACACTACTCCGACCTCTACTCCAGACAGAACACCGTGACACCGTCAGCCCTTGATGCCATCGATTGCCTGCCATCCATGGACGAACTTGACGCTGAGCCAACCATCGACGAACTCAGCAAGGCCATTGATAGCTTGGCCGCTTGCAAGGCACCCGGCATCGACGGCATACCCCCCGACCTGATCAAGCACTGCAAGACCGCCCTACTGCTGCCATTGCATGACGTCCTCTGCCAGTGCTGGAAGGAAGGTGCCGTACCACAGGACATGAGGGACGCCAAGATCATCACCCTCTACAAAAACAAAGGGGAGAGAAGCGACTGCAACAACTACAGGGGCATCTCCCTCCTCAGCGTTGTTGGCAAAGTCTACGCACAAGTTGTTCTCGTTCATTTACAGAAGCTTGCCGAACGTGTCTACCCCAAGTCTCAGTGTGGCTTCCGCGCTGAGCGATCGACGGTAGACATGATATTCTCCATCCACCAACTCCAGGAGAAATGCAGAGAACAGAACATGCCCCTGTATGTCGCCTTCATCGACCTCACCAAAGCGTTCGATCTGGTCAGCAGAGAGGGCCTTTTCAAGATCCTGCCAAAGATAGGATGCCCACCAAAGTTGCAAAGCCTCATCGAATCGTTTCACACCAACATGCAAGGGATAGTGCAGCACGACGGCAACATCTCAGAGCCATTCAACATATGCAGCGGAGTGAAACAGGGCTGTGTACTTGCGCCAACCCTCTTTGGGATTTTCTTTGCTATGCTCCTGAGGCATGCCTTCAGCACAGCAACAGAGGGAATCTACCTGCACACAAGATCTGATGGCAGGCTTTTCAACCTCGCCCGCCTGAAAGCCAGAACCAAAGTACGCGAGGCTCTAATCAGAGACATGCTGTTCGCAGATGACCCTGCAGTCACAACCCACACACAGCAGGAGCTTCTGACCCTGATGGATTGCTTCTCCCAGGCATGCAAGGACTTCGGGCTTACCATCAGCCTGAAGAAGACTAACGTCTTGGCGCAAGGCACGGAAGCACCACCAACCATCACCATCGACAACTACGAGCTGGAGGTCGTGAATCAGTTCACGTACCTGGGGTCCACGATCAGCAACAACCTCTCCCTTGATACAGAGATCGACAAGAGGATTGGAAAATCAGCCTTCACACTCGCTCGCCTCACCACACGAGTGTGGGAGAATCCCAAACTCTCTGTCAAGACGAAGATGGCAGTGTAGAACGCCTGCGTCATCAGCACACTGCTCTATGGAAGTGAGACGTGGACAACATACGCCTGGCAGGAAAAGAGACTGAACTCCTTCCACTTGCGCTGCATTCGCCACATCCTGGACATATCCTGGCAGGACAAAGTGCCCAACACAGAAGTTCTGTCCTGCGCCGGCCTTCCCTCCATGTTCACTCTACTCAGGCAGCACAGGCTCCGCTGGCTAGGCCATGTTCATCGTATGGAGGATGGCAGAATCCCCAAAGACATCCTCTACTGAGAACTGGCAACTGGCAGGAGAGATGTTGGCCGCCCACAGCTGCGCTTTAGAGACGTCTGCAAGAGAGACATGAAGGCCCTGGAGATCAACACAGAGTGCTGGGAGGACCTTGCAACGGACCGCTCCAAATGGAGAGGCACCCTGACCAGACAGCTCAAGGCGGGTGAAGAGAGATTGACTGCTGCAGCAGATGAAAAAAGGACCTGCAGGAAGAACCACCACAGACCCAGCAGCACGGAGACCACCCACAAGTGCGACCTGTGTGATAGGGACTGCCATTCGCTCATCGGCCTGTTCAGCCACAGGCGGTGCTGTTCCAGCAGAGTAGACGTTTAGGATTCTCTTCCATGGTCATCATAGACCGACGGAGGCCGATGACGGTGATGGAAACGGAAGTGAGCGCCACCACACCATACCTCACAAATAAGAGCATTTTTAAGTAACATTGAACTCTATAACACCCCCCCGTAGAAAAGTCCAAAACACACACACACACACACACACACAATCAAGACCCTCCCAAATTTAGGACCCGAATAACGCACTAAACTAAACTAATACAACTATAGCACCTATTCCATTCACGCAATAAACTAAAACTGGGGGGTGGGGGGGGGTGGACTACCGTCCAACCCCCACACGGCTACGTGGATTTTTCTGCCACCACCAAAATAAATAATCACAGTCCATCATTAACATAAAATCACTGCCATGTCTCCTAAACACATAGCATCATCCCAACTACAGTATATACAGTATATACACAACAAAACACTCCTCAACCTCTTTGTTTTTTTGCATGCACACATATGAACACAGCTCCAGAACAACTGCAAACCCCCAAAACACAAAAACAAACAAACACACAAACACAAACACAAAACACTACGATAACACATCACTCAGACATATGTATATAAACTTACAGTCCACACGGCTAAACATAGGAGGAACTGGCCTGTGGGGAGTTGGCCTGCCTCCTGGACCGCAGCTGATCGCATAGACACAGATGTGTCTCTTCTTCCACGCCGTCAGGTGTCACTCTCGTCCGGATGCACCACCTGGAGGCTCCTCCCAGGCAACCCGCAGCTCATTGGCGTGCCTCCATGAACCATCTGACAGTTGGAAACAGGCAGTGCCTCATTTAGCCACGATGCGCAGCTGCCCCTGGTGGTTCTCAGCCTGCCGTTTGGTCCATACTCGTCGTGGTCGCCCCTCCCCACAAGCCCAAACCAGGTCCATGACTCCCAGAGGGCTTTTGCTCGGCTTGCAGTGTTTCTGCTCTGCACGCAGTCCGTCCATGCCTAATGGTGTGGCCCCAACCTCTTTTAAATTCACTGCAGCTGTCCCCATTGTAGCCCCATGTTCACCAGCTCACTTTAGCTGAGTTCCGGGAACAAATGGAGCTAGCTTCTTGGCGTCGCTCATCGTTGCAGGTGCCTCCGCCACCGCGAGTGCTGCAATGCTCCAGCCTGGAGCTGCTGCGGGTGTTGCAGTGCTCTAGCCCGGAGCCACCGCGGGTGCTACACTGTCTCAGCCGGAGCCCACCAAGGGTGCTGCTGATCTGCCTGAGGACGCCGAAGCATTCCCCCTCCTGCTAGACGCTGTTGGGGTTCCTCATCCTCCTCTGCCACCTGACGCCGCTGTGGTCCCCTTCCTTCGGGCCTTCATGCCTCCGCCTAGCCTCCCCATGGGGTAACCGCCTCCTGGGTCTCCCCTTCGGTCCTGGTGGCTTAAAGGCGGGGGACAGCCGCCCAAGAGACTGAGCCGTTGGGTCGGGTGGTCTTTATTCTCCGGCAGGGCACCCAACTCCTTTCACCTGGCCGTCCGGCTGGCCTGGGACTTCAGCCGGCCACCCAAACTGTTTGGGGGGCCCCGGGCCCTGATGTAGCATAGTGTGGGTCCGGAGTGGGCCCTGTAGTTTTTCTCTCTCCTTACCTGTTTCCCCCACCTCCCTCCCTGGTTTGTTTTTTGCTGTACCTTTTTTATGGGGGGGGGGGGATCCTTTTGGTGTTACCTTAGGGTGTCTTGGATCCACCCCTTAAAGGGGAGGAGGGGGCTCTGTCATGGGACTGAACACGGGTTGTACCGGGCTCAGTGTCTCAATTTATTTATGTATTTTTTTTCTGTATTTTCTCCAAGCTTTGTGGTGTCTTTCTGTGATTTATATTCTGATGATTTATCATTTTATTTATTATTTATGTTTCAGTATTGTTATTATGTTGTCTCTGTAATTTAAGAGTGTTTTGACTTTTCCCGTGGCAGTGTTATTATTCCCCCTCTCCCAGGCATTTCCACCTGGTTAATTACTCTCTGACTGCTCTCTTTGCCATCTCAGCTGCAAGATTTTTGTAATTAGGTCACCAGTCCACTCTGGTTCCCCACACCTGCTACTCATTGTATCATTTCTTTCCACTATTTAAGTGCTGCTTTTTCAGTCAGTCATTGCTGCTAGATTGACTATGTCAAGACTGGTTTTTCTCTGATGATTCTCCACTTCTCTAGCCTCTGAAGTGTTTGTCTTCTCCCGAGCACTCCCTGCTAAGAGGCTCAACTTGTAAGTTATTCTTGCTTTGCATTTTTTGCTCTGTTGGCACTTCTGGACTTTATGTGTCATGAGCCTCCTCCTGCGCTTTTATGCAGCGCATAGAGGAGGGGAAGAAGAATGGATTTACGAGCAGGATTTCACCACAACACATTTATTGAACACACAAAAACCGACAGTTCCAAAAATAAAGACTGACAAAAAGGTAATTGTGTGCACTAAACGGCTGACATGACGAGCATGCAGCAGGCTAACCACTGTGCACCGTGGCCACAAACAAATAATACAAAAATACATATAACTCGGGAGAACTGGAGTCTTCTAGGAGGCTCGACTGCAAAAGGAGGACAAACTGGGCTACAGCCTAAGCGTAGCAGTAGAACTACAAAGAGAAACGCTACCAGTCAAGCGTAGCAGCAAAACAGCACAGAGAAACGCTACAGTTTACTCACAAAGCAGCAACTGTCCCAGAAGTCTGATACTCCAACAAGCAAACACAATCCCTCGTTGGCTCTGACCATCATATGGCGACTAACAACCATATGATAGCGTAGTGGTCCAGCAGTGCTTGACTGGCAAAGGCCGCCTAAGTACAAACACTGCTGGCACCACAAATTGGGCACACCTGGGTGAGGCGCGGGAAAGACAATTACAGGGGAGGAATCAGCTGGCTGTCAAGAGAGAGGGGGCGTGGTCGGACCGGCGAATGTTAGACAACGCCCACACAAATGTGGGTCAAAGAGGCTGCCTAACATCCGCTGGCCAGAGCGGTGACTACAGGCATGGAAAAGAAAAAGAACAAAGACATAAAAACAAGAACTCACAAGATAACACAATACATAATAAACCCTGTGACTGTGACTGTGACTATGACAGGGCGCATGCGCACACAGCGACCGGCAGTGGGTGAAAAGTTTGGCGTCTTAGTCTCTGTTTTTATGCACTTTAATGTGTTTTAACGTAATTCTCTGTGTTGTTTTTATCCTTGAATGTTTGTGGACTATATAACGAAGAGGTCTTTGGTTCCATCAGTATGGATTTTCTTCTTGTTATTGTGCTGTGGCTCCTTTCTTACTGGCTTTTTGCCTGGGACGTCAGCGCTGTCACACCAGTAAGAATGCTGTATTCCAGAGACGTGTTACTGCAGCTAAACATGGATAATCCAGCGTCTGTGACTGAGGTTGTGTCGCAACTGCCGGACTTTATTTTAAGAGACTTTCATGGACACAGCAAAGAAAAGTGAGACAAGAGGAGGAAACGCGGAAAGCGTGGAGGTGTAAGATTAAACCTGAGGAGACGTCAGGTTAACCGCATTCCTCTTCCTTCCATTATTATGGGGAACGTACAGTACAATCCCTGAGAAATAAAGTGGATGAAATTCAAGGAAATGTCCAATATCAGAAGGATTTCAAGAACTGCTGTGTCATGGCTTACACGGAGACGTGGCTTAAGGATCATAACGGGGACCCGCACCTGTGTATTGACTGCTTTGGAGCCCCACTTCGCTTGGATAGGCAGGAAGAGGTAACGGGGAGACGTCAGGGAGGCGGCATATGTTTGTATATTAATAAACAGTACTGTACATCTGACACCATGTGTCTTTAAAGAAAACACTTAAAAACTTTTATCAGTACATCTCCTGCCCAACCAGGCGAGAAAAGACATTGGACCTCTACTACGGATCTATAGAGGGGGCCTATAAATCTCTTCCCCTTCCTCCTTTAGGATCCTCAGATCACAACTGTGTACATTTGCTGCCCACATATAAAACTGATCTCAAAAGAGAGAAGATGAAGACCAGGGACATAAAGGTCTGGACAGATGACTCAGTGCATTGCCTCCAGGAATGTTTTAACTGTACGGACTGGGAGGTATTCACACTGTCCTGCGGGGATGATTTGGGTTCTTTAGTGGACGTGATATGCTCTTGCATGGCTTTTTGCAGGGATATGATCGTTCCACGTAAACGTGTCAAAATATATCCCAACAACAAGCCATGGGTTACTAAATCAGTTCAATCCTGCTTACAGAGGAAAGCACTTGCCTTTAAACAGGGGGTTGTTTCTGAGCTGCAGGTTGCCACAAAAATGCTGAAGTCCGAAATTTTTAGAGCAAAACAGAATTATAAATCAGAATTGGAAAGCAAGATGGCAGCAAAGAAGCTTGGTTCAGCCTGGGCTAGTTTGAAAACTATTGCAGGCCTTCAGAACACAGAGCGCAGTAATCATGTGTTTTTAGGTGGCTTTAATTCAGACACAGAGCTGGCTAATGCTCTTAATTGTTTTTATGGTTGTTTTGATTTCTTTGATTTTAGCACAGAAACCCAAGATCTGAAACAGAAACTCAAAGACAATCAGCACTTTAATATTGAGGTGCAGGATGTTAAAAGGGCGTTCTGTGCTGTAAAAGTGAGCAAAAGTCAGGGCCCTGATAATATATGTGGACACTTGGTAAAGTCCTGTGCACATGAGTTGAGTCCTGTGTTTCACTACATTTTTAATAAGTCCTTACAGACACAACATGTGCCTAAGGTCTGGAAAGATGCTGTGGTTGTCCCTGTTCCAAAATCCAGCTGTCCTAAAATGGTAAATGATTTTAGACCAATTGCCTTGACTTCAATTTTAATGAAAATTTTTGAAAAACTGGTCAGATTTGAGGTCCAAAAGTAGACTGAGCACGCATTGGATCCTTTGCAGTTTGCCTATTAGCCTCACAGAGGAGTGGAGGATGCCACTGTCACTCTGCTTAACATGCTATTTAAACATCTGGATTTTAATGGGACACACGCCAGGATTTTAATTGTGGACTTTTCTTCTGCTTTTAATACAATCCAACCTCACATTTTAGTTGAAAGTCTCCTGCAACAATTTGATTTGAGTAATAATCTGATGGGTTGGATTCTGGATTTTTTTAACCAACAGGACACAGAGAGTAAAGGTCAGTGGTACATTGTCTGACCAAAAGTGTTCTTCTACTGGCTCTCCGCAGGGGTGTGTGTTGTCACCACTACTCTTCATCCTGTACACAAACATGTGTCGGAGCAGACATGACAACAGACACATTATAAAGTATGCTGATGATTCAGTTGTTGTCAGTCTTCTTCAGGATGGTGAGAGTGGCCACGGCCCAGTAGTTGATGATTTTGTTCACTGGTGTGAGGATTCCTACCTGCAGCTGAATATGACAAAAACTAAAGATATGATTATTGACTTTAGCAGGAAAATTCCCAGGCACAAAGTCACTGTACTAAAAGGCCAGACCATTGAATGTGTGCATTCCTACAAATCTCTTGGACGATTATTGATAGTAATTTAAACTTTGAAGAGAACTGTGAAAGGGTGTGTAAAAAGGGTCAGCAACATTTGCATTGTTTAAGGAAACTCGCACACTTCCAAATTGACCGAACCATAATGATAATGTTTTATCGGGCTTTTACTAAATCTGTTTTATCCTTTTCCTTAGTGTCATGGTTTGGTCAGATAAAAATGAAACAGAGGAAATCCTTGGATCAGGTAGTTAGGTGGTCCAGTAGTTTGCTTGGTGAGTCACAGCTGAGCCTGACATCCCTGTACACCAGACAGGTACAGAGGATTGCTACCTCCATTTTAAATGATGACTCCCACCCTTTGCACTGCCACTTTCAGCTTCTTCCCTCCAGATGGAGGTTTGCTGTCCCAAAAAGTAAAACCCAGCGCTACAAAAACAGCTTTGTTCCTGCTGCTGTCATAGAGTTGAACAAGATGTAGCAATATATTGCACATAATTTAGCTATCTATTTATTAATTTTTATTTTATATTTATTTATTTTTGTAGTTTTTTTTATTTGGGTTTTAAATCTTTTATTGGGTGTTAGACTTTTATTGAGTTTTTAATCTCTTTGACTTAGTTTTTTAACTTTTTTAACATGACCCTTCTCTCTTATCTCTTTGTTTTTTCTCTTATCTCTTTGTCTTATGTCCTGACTGGTGGAGCCTTGAGTACTTTTATCGTGTTTATAGTCAGCTTCATGTGTGCCTGTGTTTGTGTTCATGTTGAATGTAATTGTGGTTTGTAAATATGTGTCTAAAAGGATGTCACCTGACTGCAAAACAAATCTGCCTACGGATACAAATAAAGTAGCCTGAACCTGAACCTGAAACTCGATACATGAGCCACAGAGAACGGTCAGAATCGAGCCTTCAGGAAAAAACTGGCTTGGTTCATGACAGAGCCCCCCCTTCTAAGGGTGGACTCTAGACACCCACGGTAACATCACAAGGAGAGGAAACCCCTGCCCCCCAACCACCCCCACCACCCCCAATAGGAACCACAACACGAGCCCGAGTGGGAGGTCGGGGGGAAGGAAAGGAAGGAACACAATACACCCCACCCAGGGCCCACAATAACCCCCCCCCCCCCAAGTCCAAAGGCGTGGAGGCTCGGGAGGCCGCCCAGAGTCCTAGGCCCAGCAGACAGTCTGACGAACAGAGTCCGGTGACCTGCCGGAAAACACGGGCCATCTGGCCCAGAGACTCAGTCCCTCCAGTGGCCAACCCACATTGTTAAGCCACCAGGACCAAAGGGGTGAAGCAGGAGGCGGTCTGCCCACCAGGAGGTTCACTTGTGGGTGACTGGATTGTAGGGAGGGAACCCCCAAGGCGTTGGGCAGGGAGGAAAAGGGGGCCACGGTATCCTCAGACTGGCCCTCAGCACCCTTGGTGGTCCCGGCTTGGGACACAGTTGCACCCGTGGTGGACCCCGACCGGGCCAATGCTGCACCCTTGGTGGACCTCAACCGGGCCAACACTGCACCCTCAGTGAACCCCGACCAGGCCAACACTGCACCTGTGGTGGCTCCCAGCTAGAGCTCTGCAGCACCCGTAGTGACTCCCGGCTGGAGCTCAGCAGCACCCGCGGTGGACTCCAGCTGGAGCTCAGCAGCACCCGCTGTGGGCCCCGACAAGGTGCACCTAGCCCCGACCAGGTGACCAGGTACACCCATGGTGAGTGGGCCAACCTGCCGGAGCACCAAGCTGAGGAAACGGTCGATGGGGGGAGCCCTGACAACCCTGGCAGGAGGAGCTGGAGCAGCGGCATCCTCTGCTGGTCAGACCGGACCCACAACGACCTCTGGCGATGGCACACCCTCTCCGGCGACCCTTGACAAAGGCTCAGAGACAGCAGGAGAAGAAAGGTTGTTAGGGTCACCGGCAGCAGCGGAACTTGGCGAAGGGAGTTCAGATGCAGCTGCGTGCTGCACCTGACTCTCCTCACCTAGAGCTCGATAAGATCTCTCTAATACAGATAATAAAAAAACAAGAGAGAGGACTTGCCTGAGCTCGAGCTCCACCACTGTCCAGGACTCGTCGACGATGAAGACTTGGGCCCAGCCTCTAGGAGGTCCAGCTCAGGCTCCCAATCTGCTGCAGTCGCCCCCGCAGCTGGCAAGATGGTGGTTACAGTCCATATGTCCTCAGGTGAAGTGTCCCCTGCTGGAGATGGATCCAGCGTGGGGGCTGAGGGCTGGCTCCGTGCAAGCTCTGGAGCAGGATCCTCCAGGGCCTCAGGCTCCTCCATCGTCTGGTGGCCAGGTTCCAGGGCCAGCGAACACTCAGGGAAAATAGGAGGAGACACGGAGAGAATAGAAAGAGAGTTAAAAGTTGCAGCTGGAGGAGAGGACCCAGCGGACTGCAGAGACTGGGCCTCTCCCTCAGGAGACAGACAAGGTTTATCATAATTTAATGGAGTAGAATGAAAAAACACTTGCCTGTCATCCTTGTACTTGTTGGTGACAGCTGCAGCAGGTTGCCAGTAATCTCTCTCCATGTCTACGGTGCTTCCGGCCCCTTCAGAGGATGATGGAGGAGCCGGCCCCGTTGACATGATGGTGGGTGTGCGCGGGATAACCCTGGCAGATCTCACGGCAGCTGGAAATGGCTGCTGAGGACGAGGAGGGCCTCTCTCGTTGTTTCCCCACAGGATGATACTGCTGTGGTGGAGCTGGGGTGACTGGAGCAGGAGCGGAGGGAATGGAGCCATTCCTCCGTGGAGCGTGCTTCTGTGCGCGCTTCGGTCCAGTGGGAGATGACTCCATCTTCAGCCCAGGGGACGAGTGCTGAAGCGTGGTGACTGTGGCCAGCAGTTCCGCATATTGAGGGTATCTCCGGAGGCTAGGATATGCCTTCAGAATCCCCACCACTCCATATACGCTCCACCAATATCTCTCGGGTCCGCAGGCGGCAACAAACTCATCCACATAACTCCGGATAAAGTCTGCTGCCCACTCCTCCTCCAGGCTTGGAGACCCTGCTGCCAATCTTCCTTTATTTGGGTGAGGTCGACGAGCTGGGGACATAATGCACTCCAAAACTTACTTACTTACTTCTCCTGAGCACTCCCTGCTCAGACGCTTGACTTGTAAGTGTTTCTTGTTTTGCAATTTTTGTACTGTTGGCACTTATGGACTTTATGTTGTTTTCTTTAATAAATTGTACAAACACCATTCAATGTGTGGGTTTGTCCCTCTGCCCCGAAGGAGCACATATGACAATAAATACATAACAACCACTAACAATAAAACACAACATAAAAATTCACAACCTGCCCATGACTCGGTGAGGATGCCCCCCCCAGACCCATCACCATCAGTCCGCCCCTGGAGGCAGTCCGCTACCTGGACCACAGCTGGTCACCTCAGTCCCAAAGCTTCTTTTCCTCCACACCTCTGAGCGCTCTAACTGTCTGGACCATACCTTTCTGTCTTCCTCGGGGCACGCTGTAGCTCATTTGGATGGTGCCATGAGCCATCCAACAGCAGAAGATAATCATCATGCTGCACATCCATCACCTGCAGCCGACCCTGGTACCACTCCATCTTCCGCTTTTCCCTCACCTGCCTGGACCTTGCCTCCGCCCGAGCCCGAACCCAGTCTACGATTCCAAGAGAGGCCTTGCACTGCCTGTGGTGTTTCCGCCTGGCACTTGCTCCTCCAGTGCCACTCGGTGCTGCCCTGACCACTTGTAGATCCGCTGCTGACACCGCCCCTGTGGTCCTGTGTTCACCAGTCCTCCACGACCGTGCTCCGGGAACACCTGAAACCATCGTTTGGGCATCACTCGCCACCACAGATCCTTTCCCATGCCGCCCGGTGCCCATATCCAGGGCAGCTCGGACACTGGCACCGGGCCCCTCCCGTGGCAACCCTTTGCACGACACGGCCTGTCCACTTTCCAGAGTGCCCAGCAGCTGTTCATCTCATACAGCATCATCCCTAACTCTCGGAACCGGTCAGTCCCACAGTCCGCAGCCTGACCACTCTTCCCCAGCACCACTCTTGATGGAAAATCCAAGGCCATAAAATAGGTTGCAGCCCATGTTGTTAGAACCATAGCTGTCACGACGAACTCCACATCGGCCATCTCCGCCGATTTGTACTGAGCCGTTAGTGTGACAATACCCACCATGGCCAACCGTCCTCCTCCATAGCCACAAAGTGGCGCTGAGACACATCCAATCCTGTTGTGGGGAAAACATTCTCTAACCATAGCCCAATTCAGCACCAGACTCTCCGCTCCTGTGTCGACCAGCATCGGTGCCAGAACTCCATCCAGAACCACTGTGCAGTGTGTGCGCCCACAGGTACTTGGGGACACCGTGTGTATCACCTTGTGACGATGGGATGTCACCACTGTTATGACTTATTGTATGTGTGTTTGTGTTGTATTTGTGTTATGGTAAATGTTATTATGATTGTTTGTATAGTGCACATATTATTTTGGGATCTGTCTTTGTTTAATTTGAATGCCCTTGGGAGATAATTGGTATGGTTAAGTATTTTGGGTAAAATAATGGATAATGAGTTATTACACATACCTTTGCCAACATGCTTCCTGTGGGTGTCCAGGCAAAAGACTCTGTGATGGGTTGAGGGCCTTTTATAGGACACCAGCAGGAAGGAAACATGTATGGTAAGTTAGAGGGGTGGTTTAACATTTGTAAATAGGGGATTGAAATATTTATTGAATTATTTATATTGTTATTTATTATATGTTATTTATATTTGTATTGTATATAGTTGGGAAGTATTTATGTATTTTTAGAGATCAGTGGGTATGTGGAAAACAATGGGAATGTTGATTGTTTTGCCTGGGATTATGGTAGGGGCTAATCAGCCCTAATTATCTCTGGTAATATATAACAGGTGTTGGTTCGTTCGTTTGTAGAGTTTTTTGAAGGATCGTGTTGGATGTCTGGAATGATTTACGTGTAAGTTACTGAAATAAAATATTGGACTAATTGAAATCTCGCCTCGCCGTGCAGCTACTTTTTCACATTTGGTGGCAGTGGTGGTCCGTTCCCAGGACGTCGTAGCGTTTGGTGGACGGAAGGACTCATGGCGAGAAGGAAAGTGAGGCAAGAGGAGCGGTCTGACCTGGACACAGGTATGGCGGCCCGGAGTCAGCGGACTTGGCGAGCTCGAGGAGCTAACGGGCCTGGTGAAATCTGTGGTGCATTCGCTGACTCTCAGAGACCGCCGGATGGAGGAAGAAGCCGATCTTCAGGACCGGAAGTGGCAGACTGTGGAGAATCACATTCATCGGATGGAGTTGCAGGTTGCGGAGCTGAGAGAGTAGTATGGGAGCCGGCCTGAGCGTAGTGGTGACGACGGCGCTTCGAGGGAGGATCCCAGGGTGACGGCCAGTCGGGTCGGCCCGCAGGAGGATGATTTGCCGCTGCAGGTGCAGCCAAGGAGGCCACGAACGTACCCCGAGCCCAGGTTGAATCCTCTCTCTCCCGAGGATGACATCGAGCACTACCTAGCGTCGTTCGAGAGGACCGCTACGGTCTGCCACTGGCGTGAAGAGGAGTGGGCTATTCATCTGGCTCCTCTACTTACAGGTAAAGCGTGGAGTGCATATGTTCTGATGGACATCATAGACACAGACAATTACGGGAAAGTGAAAGAAGCTATTTTAAACAAATATGAAATTACATCTGACATGTATAGGAGAAGGTTTTGGTCCCTGGACATTCATCAGGACGAAACCCCTCGTGTACTATATGTACGTTTGAAAGACCTGTTTTATAAATGGGTGAAACCAGAGACCTTATCAGTAAAAGACATTTCTGAATTATTGATTTTGGAGCAGTTTCTAAGGATGGTGAATCCGGAGCTGGGTGTCTGGATACAAGAGCGGGACCCGAAGACTGCAGAGGACGCTGCTCGTCTGGCGGAGGTTTTTCTGTCAGCCAGGTCTGGGAGCAGGAGAACTACTCTTGGCCGTGACAGATCTTTCACCACACGGAGTGAGTTTAATGAGGGTGAAAGGGGTGGTCCAGCTTGAAATAAGCTGTATTCCAGGCCCAGTCATATCTCAAATAGCAGACATGATAATAGCAAAAAGTCACGTGTGGTTGCAAATAAAGATATACGCTGCTATCAGTGCAATAAAATCGGTCACACCCAGTATTCATGCCCTGCCATAAAGAATGAGAAACCATCATTATTATGTTCAGTTCCTAGACCCACTTTTTCAGCCCCAGTGCACAGTGAAGTGTATAAAACGAAGGTGTTGCTTAATGGTCAGTGTGAAGAGGCCCTGTTAGATTCAGGCTGTTTTCAAACAGTTGTGCTACCTAGTTTGGTCCCTAGGGATTTGTGGAATGAGTATAAAATAAATATCAGTTGTGTCCATGGGGATAAAAAACTGTACCCGACCGCTGAGGTTTATTTAACAGTGGGGGGGGGGGGGGGGGGGCAAACTTATCTCCTTCCTGTAGCTCTTGTGCCTGATTTGCCTTACCCTGTTATTCTTGGTAATGATGTTCCAACTTTGTTGGACATCATACAACAGGTTAGAGAGGAACAAACGGAGGAGAGACAGGCAGGTGGCGCTGTTGAGCAGAGAGTAAACACAGCTGTGGTGAAAAATTGTAATATGGTGACAACCAGGGCACAGAGAGCACAGAGGACTGCCAGTGTTCTTCAGGAGTTACCATTCTATGATTCTGAGATAGAGGCAGACCCTATTAAGCAACCCAAATCCAAGGCTCAGAAGAGAAGAGATAAGGTGTTAGCTTCTGTAAAGAACTTGGGTGAAGAAACACCACAATTAAGCCAGTCAGTAGAGTTTGACATCCCTCCTGACATAGCTACATTGCAGAAAGCTGACCCAGCACTTAGGCCATGGTTTGATAAAGTCTCGGAGATTGAGGGTGTGAAACAGGGTAGAACTGATTGTTTGGCTGAGGCCTTGTATGTCATTAAAAAGGGCATTTTATATCAACAGCAAGGTGAAGTTATGGCCATAGCTTTGCCACAGGACCTCATACCAAAGATTATGGAACTGGGACATGTTATTCCTTGGGCAGGTCATCTAGCATTTCATAAAACTTTACAGAGAATTGCTAGAAGGTTTGTGTGGCTGGAAATGTATACCCAGATAAAGGACTTCTGCACATCGTGCCCAATATGTCAGATTACATCACCTAGGGGAGTAGCCCGTGCCCAACTACACCCACTACCCATTATTGGAACACCATTCGACAGAATAGGGATGGATATAGTTGGCCCCCTAGAGAGAAGTTCTGCTGGTAATAAATACATTCTGGTAATTTGTGACTATGCTACTCGGTACCCAGAAGCCTTTCCCCTGAAATCTATTAAGGCTAGGCAGGTTGCTAACTGCCTTATCCAGTTGTTTTCAAGGGTAGGCATACCCAGAGAAGTTCTAACAGACTGTGGAACAAATTTCTTGTCAAAACTGTTGCAGCAAGTATATAAGCTGTTGGGTATTAAGGGTATTAAGACCACCCCATATCACCCTCAGACTGATGGACTAGTGGAGCGATTTAATCAGACTCTAAAAAACATGCTGCGGAAATTTGTTTCTGAAATGGGCTCAGATTGGGACCAATGGGTACCATATTTATTGTTTGCTTATCGGGAGGTGCCCCAGGCTTCAACAGGGTTCTCACCTTTTGAACTACTGTATGGTCATCAGGTGAGGGGCCCACTGGATTTATTAAAGGAGCATTGGGAGAGTCCACCGAGTGATCAGGACAATGTGGTCTCTTATCTTATTAAGATGAGAGAGAAACTGGATCGAATGACTGCTTTGGCTCAGGAGCACATGAGGACAGCGCAGGCAAAACAAAAACCTTGGTATGACAAGAAGGCCAGAAAAAGGGTTTTTCACCCAGGACAACAGGTTTTGTTATTGCTGCCCTCGTGTGACAGTAAGCTGTTGGCTCGATGGCAGGGGCCGTATGAAATTTCTAAAAAACTAAGCTCAGTGACATACGAACTATATATGCCTGACAGGAAGGTAAAATATCAGACCTTCCACATTAACTTGTTGAAAGAGTTTCAGCAGCCTGGTCATCAGCAGCAGCAACCTGTTCTTCAGGAGACACATCAGCTCTTGATTTGTGCGACGGAAGTGGATGAGGAGAAAGAACAGTCCTTTCCCACAAATGTGCAAGAGCCATGTTTATTTCAAGTGTCTCATTTGCAGGTGGATCAGCAGAGAGAGTTAGAGACATTATTGGATCCAGAGTTGTTTCAGGAGTGACCTGGTTTCACCACGTTGGTGCGTCATGAGGTTAATTTGAAAGAGGAAGCTGTTCCACGTAGAAAATCTTATAGGATCCCGGAGCGATTGGTCCCCAAAATGAAGCATGAAATTGACTTGATGTTGCAGCTGGGATTGGGGCGGGCGGGGGGGGGGGGGGGGGGGGGTTGAATTCCTGCATGGGCTCTCCTGCTCTGCTTACTGGCATACTCTAGCAAAGTGGTGTAGACGGCCATATTTTCCGCCACGCTTCCCTCTTGCCGCACACTCTCTAGCCTTATAGAGGTGCCTCGTGGACCCTGGACCCACAACCCGTAACCCAGCTTTGGACCCCCGGAGGGTTACTCCCACCTCTTAGCCAGCCACTCTCCCTTCGCCGAGGCAGAAGACTCCAGCAGCAGTATGTCCTCCATGTTTTCCCTCTTCAGCTGTTCCGCCAGCAACTTGTTTTCTCGCAGCTGCAACCAAGCTGATGCCTGAGTCATCTAAGGACAGTCCCCGGGCTTCAGATAAGCAGTATGCAGCGCCAGAAGGGAGCCAACCTCCTGTCGCCATGCGGGGTGAACCACCTACATGGGCCACATTGCTGAGGGGTTCTAGGACTGCACCGACCACCATGCCTGCTGCAGGGTCCGCCGCAGCAGAGTTGGAGCTGGATCTCCAGAGAGCCGGGCCCGAGGCACCACTGCTTAGATCAACGGAGTCCTGGACGGCGGTGGAGCTCGAGCTCAGGCAAGTGCTCTCCTTCGTTTTTCTTGTATCTGTTTTAGAGAAATCTTGCCTGGCTCTTGGTGAGGAGAGTCAGGTGCAGCCATCAGCTGCACCTGAGCTCACCTCGCCTGGCTCCACTGCTGCCGGTGACCCTGACCCTGTTTCTCTGCCTGTCCTATCTGAGCTTTCCCCCAGGGTCACCAAGGATGTTCCAGCATTGCCAGATGCCTCCGTGGGTCCAGGCTCACCACCTGAGATCGCTGTGGGCCCAACTCCCCCTGCTGAGGTCGTTGCGGGTGCTCTGTTCCAGCCCGGGACCTCCGTGGGTGCAGCTCCTCCTCAGTCTGAGTCTCCGTGGGTGCTGTGTCCCAGTTGGGGACCGTTGTGTGTGCTGCACCCAGCCTAAAACCAAATTGGGTACTGCAATCCAACGTGGACCCACCATGGGTGTTACGTCCCAACCCAGGGGCCACCACGGGTGCAGCTTTGGCCCAGTCCGGGCCCACTGAGGGTGCAGCTTTTGCCCAGTCGGGGTCCACCGAAGGTGCAGCTCGACTCCTGCCCGGAGCCACCAAGGGCGCAGCTCCACTCCTACCTGGAGCCACCGAGGGCACAGCTCCACTCCTGCCTGGACTCACCGAGGGTGCACCTCCACTTCTGCCTGGAGCCACCAAGGGCGCAGCTACGCTCCTGCCCGGAGCCACTGCGGGCGCTGCTTTGCTCCAGCCCGGAGCCACCGCGGGCGCTGCCTTGCTCCAACCCGGAGCCTCAACGGGTGCTACTTTGTCCCAGTCCAGGACCACAGATGGTGCTGCTGGTCAGCCCAAGGACGTCGTGGTTCCAGCTCCTTCGACCGACACCATTGTGGTCCCCCTTCCTGTGCCACACGCCATCATGGTTCCCCCTCCTGTGCCAGACGCCGTTGTGGTTCCCCCTCCTGTGCCGGATGCCGTTGTGGTTCCCCCTCGTCAGCCAGGTACTGTCGTGGTTCCCCCTCCTCGGCTCTCCTTCCCTTCGCTGGGCCTTCTCGTGGGGGAGCCGCCTCCTGGGCCAACCCTCCTATTCAGGTGGCTAAAGAACTCTTGTCGGCTGCCTGACGAACTGTGCCGTTGCGTTGGGTGGCCCTTATTCTCCGGTAGGCCACCCGACTCATACCACCTTGCCGTCTGTCAGGTCTGGGACTTCGGCTGGCCACCTGAACTGTTTAGTTCTTTGGCCTGGGGGCCTAGGGGCCTAGGGGCCTGGTTGTGTGTGGGTGCAGGTCCTGAGTGGGGTGTGTGTTTTTGGTCCCTCCTATCCTGTCCCCCCTACCTCCCACCTGGGGTGGTCCATTGTTATACCTTTTTTTTGGGGGGGGGTGTTCTTTCTTTTTTGGTGTTACCTTGGGGTGTCTGGTATCCACCCCTTAAAGGGGCTCTCGTGAGGTTGCCTGAAGTTATTCCAGCCTGTAAGTTTTCCGCTGTGTTTGTTTTTGGATTTTGTGTTTGTGCACCTTGGAACTTTATGTTTTTTGTATAATAAATTCCACAAACTGCAGTCGCCGCGTGGATCTGTCTCTCTCTGCCCTGAAGGGCGATTCATGACAGTTTGTTCCACCTGGCAGGGGATCCACATAGTGATGTTACGCTCGACACAGCCCACTCAACACTGATTCAAGCAATATAAAGTGGAAGTGTCATGAGCAGTGCATCTAGTGCTGTTTCAGCATGCCCACAGTCACGTGACCGTAGCAAGCGAGGCCTTGTTATGTCGGTCACGTCACGTGACCTGAGGGCTCGTGAGAAGTTTGAGAGGGTTGGGCATTTGAATAGAAGTTAGGGAGAGTATTACACAAGTTAGAACTAGGTTTTTGTTCAGTAACATTAAACAAAAACACATTACATTTACTAAATATTACACAGAGATAGATGCATACACACTCATTCACACAAACACTAGAAGATAGATAGATAGATGAAGTGGTGTGAAAAATGTTTGCCCCCTTCCTGATTTCTCAATTTTTGTATGTTTGTCACACTTAAATGTTTCAGATCATCAAACACATTTAAATATTGGATGTCTCATTTGTTTTCAAAAATTTAGCATTCTGTAATTAATATTCACACAATCAAATAGATGGTGTTCAGTCCATTTAGTATTTGTCAAAGTCTAGTATGTGTAATTGTCAACATATAGTCTACACCTCTTTGTATTCCACTTTTAAACACGCCCTACATTTGGGCCTGTAAAGCCTAATTGGGATGGACACCTGCTTCAGACTGGAATAGCTGCATTCCACGAGCAATGCACTAGTTTATTTCAATTGCCCATAACTGGATTTACAAATCAAAGACATCCAAGGGGTTATATACTTTTTACAAGCCCTTTATGTCCACATGTGCTTAAACTGTGTCCTTTGTTTGAAAATGTTTTGTTGGACATAAGAAAGGTCAGAAATAAAATGCAAATAAATGCAGTGTTTGAAGTAATTATGATTCAAAATCTTTGAAAGGATCATATTCTTGCTCAATGTTTAATGATTCCCAATAGAATTCCGTACACGAAGCCACTGTACTCCTTATCAAGCAACAAACACTTCCAGATAGAGAAGTATCTTATTGATTTTGAGCACAAACTTGGCGAGGCTGCCGCAGGCTGTGAGTCATTTCTGACTCAAACCTAAGCAGCTGGTCAAAGAAAAGGCTTCAAAACTTAAAATTTAAACCTGCAGTCATGGAAGAAAATAGAGGGGATTGTGTGGGTATAAAACAACACTAATGTACAGCATTTGGGCTGCTGGATCTACTCAACATATGCTTGAGATGATCACATTTTCCTTCTCTGATAAGGTAGGGCTGTGCAATATGACCAAAATTTCATATCCCGATATACAGTGGTGTGAAAAAGTGTTTGCCCCCTTACTGAGGTCTCTTTTTTTTGTATGTTAGTCACACTTAAATGTTTCAGATCATTAAACAAATTTAAATATTAGACAAAGATAACATGAGTACACACAAAATGCAGTTTTTAAATGAAAGAGTTTATAATTAAGGGTAAAAAAAAAATCCAAACCTACATGGCCCTGTGTGAAAAAGTGATTGCCCCCCCATTAAAACATAAATTAACTGTGGTTTATCACATCTTTGAAAAGCTGAGTTCAATTTCTCTAGCCACACCCAGGCCTGGTTACTGCCACACCTGTTCTCAATCAAGAAATCACTTCAATAGGACCTGCCTGACAAAGTGAAGTAGACCAAAACATCCTCAAAAGCTAGACATCATGCTGCGATCCAAAGAAATTCAGGACCAAATGAGAAACAAAGTAATTGAGATCTATCAGTCTGGAAACGGTTATAAAGCCATTTCTAAAGCTTTGGGACTCCAGCGAACAACAGTGAGAACCATTATCCACAAATGGCAAAAACATGGAACAGTGGTGAACCTTCTCAGGAGTGGCCAGCCGACCAAAATTACCCCAAGAGTGCAGCGACAACTAATCCAAGAGGCCACAAAAGACCCCACAACAACATCCAAAGAACTGCAGGCCTCACTTGCCTCAGTTAAGGTCAGTGTTCATGACTCCACCATAAGAAAGAGACTGGGCAAAAATGGCCTGCATGGTAGAGTTCCAAGATGAAAACCACTGCTGAGCAAAAAGAACATAAAGGCTTGTCTCAGTTTTGCCAAAAAACATCTTTATGATCCTCAAGACTTTTGGGAAAATACTCTGTGAACTGAAGAGACAAAAGTTGAACTTTTTGGAGGGTGTGTGTCCCATTGCAACCGGCGTAAAAGTAACACAGCATTTCAGAAAAGGAACATCATACCAACACTAAAATTTGGTGGTGGTAGTGCGATGGTCTGTGGCTGTTTTTCTGCTTCAGGACCTGGAAGATTTGTTGTGGTAAATTGTTACACCCGGAGGGCAAAGAGGAGGCCAAGTGGTGGACTTTTCAGCGGTTTATTGACTTTCTTTCACAAACACCAGGCACGGCACTCTGACACGGGACATCACCCGATAACGGCCACATCACTCTTCACCATTTTTCCTTCACACTCTAGAACATTCTCAACTCTTCTTCTCTCGTGCTCTAACACTTAACAGCGTCTCATCACTACCGAGCGCCACCTGTGGCGCAAAAGCGCTACTGCTTTCACTGACAGCCAGTTTAAATTAAAACAGTTCAATTTACAGTCCTTTAGTTACATTTCCTATAAATGCTCATATTTACTATCAACATCTGAATTACAGTCTTTTAGATACATTTATTAGAAATGCTTATATTAGCCATCAGCATCTAATCAAAAATATTTTCTGGGGTTTCCTAGAGGTTGTCCAAAATTAAATTTTTCCTACACTCACCCCTCGAAAATTTAATGTCAACCCGATATTACAAACAACTTTCCCAAAACTCTTTTTTTTCTCTTTCACAGTCCACATTTGGTAACCATGTATCTCATGTAAGTAGGATATTACTAAACAGGAGTCAGAGTTCATTAAAGTCCATAAAGATGCAAACTGGTAATAGTCCATAGTACAGCATGTATCTCCTGTTCCATGCAATACATTCGCAGAAGAGGTCTTTGTGCACGATGACCATCAACTGCTCCTTCCATCATGGTGGGTATCTGCAGCTTTCCTGAGAGTAAGGGTACTCAATCTAGTTATAGCATACCAAATAAACCTTTATATGATGCCTGTACCTTAGTAACACACTGAAAATCCTTTTTTTTTTTTTTTAAATCAACCATAAAAGTAACTTGGTGATGAGTTTAGTCACTACTCATTTACTTTCCAAAACATTCATGTCTGAACAATGGTTATCTCTAGCTTCTACACACTTTATATTTGTTTTAAACACATGAAGTGCAAGGTTGGCCTAACTTATCATAAGTAAATATCAACGTCTGTTTTCTCACTCTTGAAGGATACGTTTTAGCAGGGATATCGACAGGTCCCTCCTGGTCACTGGAACTGGACTCCGACAACACATCACCCTGGTCCTGGTCTGCCTCAGCTGGATCTGGGACCACCGGATTGTTGACTTCTGGTGCCAGCTGCACCTGTGTGACGTCGTCTGTGTCCTGGTCCTCATCCTCCGGAATAGTGTCATTGTGCAGGTAGAACTCCGGTGCAGTGGCTCTCAGTGGACGGTGATTTTGATCCTTTCCAGCTCGTAATCCAATTATGGCACTCCAGCCCTCTTCATCTTCATTGTCCGTGCTGTTTTGTCTGTCCACATTCCTTTGCCTTTTAGACTCTCTTTCTCTTGTTTTATTAGAGGCAGGGCCCACTGTTTCCATGGAACGAAAGTCACAGGGTAGCAAAAGGTTTCTGTGCATGACCCGAGTGCGCCCCTTGCCATTTTCAGGTCTGATCTCATACACTGGACTGTCTGGGTACTTCTTTTGGGTCACTACATACACCTTGTCTTCCCAGAATGATCTTACTTTTCCTGGCCCACTTTTTTCGGTCAAGTTTCGGACCAGTACTCTGGATCCAGGGGGCAACTCAGCACTGTGACCCTTTTTATCATAAAGGGCTTTACTTCTCATCCCTTCTTTGTTTGCTGTTTTAGAGGCAAGTTTGTAAGCTTCAGCCATTGTAGCTCTCCACTTTTCAACATAGTCCTGCTGAGAAACACTCTGCTCTCTTGCTGTGAGGCCAAACATTAGATTAATAGGCAACTTTGGACTACGGCCAAATAGCAGAAAATATGGCGCGTACCCCGTAGCCTCACTGCGCGTGCAATTATAGGCATGAACCACTTTTGCCAGGGAGGACTTCCAATCTGCCTTGGCTGCTTCGGGCAAGTTTCTGAGCATTGCCAACAGGGTGCGATTGAATCGTTCCACCTGCCCATTCCCTTGGGGATGGTAGGGCGTTGTTCGGGACCCCTGCACACCACTGTACTCCTGGAGTTTTGCAAAGAGTTTATTTTGGAACTCTCTACCCTGATCATGATGGAGACGTGTGGGGAAGCCAAATTTGAGGGCGAAATCCCCAAATATCTTCTCAGCAGCTGTGTGGGCAGCTTTGTTGCGACAAGGATAAGCCTGGGCAAAGCGAGTGAAGTGGTCCATTAGAACCAGGATATACTCATATCCTCCTTTGAACCTCTCCAAGTGCAGGAAATCAACGGACACCAATTCGAATGGATATGTGGTGACAATGTTAGTCAGTGGTGCCCTTGTTATCTTGTTGGGACGTTTATTCTTCAAACAACTGCAAACTTTAGTGATGTAGTGCTCAACATCTCTTTGCATATGAGCCCAATAAAAGCGCTCCCTTATCAAGTTCATCACTCTCTCTACCCCTAAATGGCCCATGTTTTCGTGGAGCTCTTTAAACACGAGCTTGTGAAACTTTTGGGGTAGAAGTAGCTGGTCATGCGATGCCGTTCTCCTGTAAAGCAGTCCATCATCTTCCAGGTACAGCTTGTGTTTTTGCCTGACTAAAGCTGCAATTTTACTATTCAGCTGTTTTCCACTTCTTGGCCATTGTTTTGACACCACATAATGCAACACCTCTCCAATCACAGAGTCTTCTTCTTGAGCTCTTTTTAGAGCAGTCTTTGATATTTCAGCTACAGAGCTGGCTTCTTGATCTGCTTCACTAATGAGAGTAGAAATGGTGACTTGGCAGAACCATGGTTCATTTTCTTGTGACTTTACCTTGACTGCCTGGGCCACATAGTGCATTACATCAGGATCAACATTTTGTGTGCATTTGTTCATGTACTGCTCCATATCTAGGGGCATACGTGAAAGGCCGTCTGCATCTCTGTTTGCTTTCCCAGGGCGGTACTTAATCACAAACTGGAAATCAGCTAGTTCTGCTACCCACCTCTGTGTGGTTGCATTTAACTTTGCGGTGGTGACCACATAAGTTAGGGGATTATTGTCCGTATAGACAGTGAATGGTGGGGAATAGTACAGGTAATCCCGAAACCTCTCACAGATGGCCCACTTCATGGCAAGAAACTCCAGCTTCCCTGAATGAAGGTGGTAGTTCCTCTCTGGATTTGACAGTGTCCTGGAGCCATACGCTATCACCACCAGTTTGCCTTGTTGTCGCTGATATAACACCGCCCCAAGCCCCTCCTGTGAAGCGTCACAGTGCAAAATAAAGGGTTCCTCAAAGTTCGGGTAACCTAACACTGGGGACTGGGAGAGAAAGTCAACAAGCTGACAGAGTACTGCATGATGCTCAGGGCGCCACCTGATTGCTTGGGATGAGGGCAACTGGCCACTATCTTTCTTTTTGACATGTGTTTTCGAGTTTTTCTTTGCTTTATCTGTGTGGTTGTCAGCAAGAAGGTCGTAAAGAGGCTTTGCTATACGGGAGAAGTTTGGAATATAGCTGCGGTAATATGAAATAAAGCCTAGCAATTTCCTTAGTTCTCCAACAGTGGAAGGTTGCTGGTGTTTGAGGGTCTGCACCGGGGCAATGTCCGCAGGGTTCATAGTGTAGCCCTGTTTTGTTACCATTTTACCAAGGAAACGTACCTGCTGCTTGAATAACTCACATTTCCGGGGAGTCAGCTTCACCCCATGGCTTTGATAGCGGTGCATGACGCTTCTCAGGTCTTGCAAGTGGTCTTCAAAAGTCTGTGAATGAACAAGGTTATCATCGAGGTAAGGCAGACAAATATCATCTCTCAACCCCCACAAACACTCCTTCATAGATCTTTGGAATGCTGCTGGTGCTGAGGATAAACCAAATGGAATTCTTACCCACTCGAACAAACCCCAGGGAGTGATAAATGCAGTGAGGGGCCTACTCGACTCTTCCAGGAAGCCCTGGTGATACGCCTTCCCTTGGTCGAGCTCTGAAAACCACACACTTCCATTTAGACTGTTTAGCATATCTTGTATGCGGGGAACTGGGTGTCTGCCAGGGATAGACTTCTTGTTAAAGTCGCAGCACAAACGCAGGCCTCCATCTTTCTTTCGCACACAGACGATTGGACTGGAATACGATGACTTAGATTTGGTGATCCAGCCCCTGTTAAGCAGGTCTTCTAAATACTCCTTTACTTCTTTATGAAATGGTCTGGGAACAGAGATATAAGTCTTTTTGACAGGAGTGGGATCCTTGAGTCAGATCTTCAACTGTAAAGAGGGAATTGTCCCTACATCATACTCATCACGGGAAAACGCTTGCCGTTCCTCCCGTAGTAGCTGTTTTACTTGCTCTTGTTGTGTGGGCGAGAGATGATCAAGGGGAACTGGGGGGTCCCACATGCCCATAGTCTCTTTGACGGCACAGTTCATTTCGGTCTCTTTCTTCCTTCCGGTTTCACTCATCGTCGGGTCTGCTGTCGCTTGGTTTACAGCAGGGGGTCTAATGTCTGCCGGGTAAGCAGTTTTAACTCTCTGTGTCTGTCCCAAAATGGTCTTAGTGGGCAGCTGGATATCATGGGAAGTACTGCTTGTTATAGGTATTTTGAACATAGATCGCCTCCCTTTCCATAACTGCACCAACCCACTTTGCATCTGCAAACCCTCCGGTAATTGGATGTACTGACTCGGCTCAAACAAGACGTCTTGTGTGTCTGGAAGTGAGCCTGCCCTGACAAAACCTTTAACTGCTTTGGTTTGGCCAGCAGGGTTGGTGACCAACTCACTGCCAACTTTTACTATTCCTTCCCCCAGTCTATCCTCCTCACTTTGCATCACCTTCAAAAACACCTCTGTTTTTTTTTACAATCAAAGGAGAAGGCTGCACTAACAGCTTCACTGATGGCACAAGGGGGTTCAATGCCCATCTTCAGGACATGGTCAATCACGTTGAACCCAATGATAGGCGGCTCTGCCACTCCATCCTCCTTCACCACTAGCACAGGAACTAAGAGTTCCTCCGGTGGGCGACTATGTGTCGGCAGCTTGAATGTGACTTCGACCCACCCTGACAATGGAATCGGTGTCTGGTTCACTGCCCTCCCATTCAGAATACTTGGACCCACCAACTCGGCTAAGTCTCTGACGGCATATTTTTTTCCAACCAAATTGAGCAACTGTAATTGGCGATTAGGGGACAGTAGATTAACACGGACTGTTTCTTCAGGAGGTGCCTCTGCTTTAGCTACCAGCCTTGCTTCCAACTTCCGAATACTGTCAGTAACTAGCTCGTACAGCTCTTGTGTGTTAGCTTGTTCTAATGTGGTTGTGACAGTATTGGCCGCCGTGTCTACTTGCCCTGTCCTTTTTCCCGGTCTCCTTCCTATCCGACATTCCCTTGACATGTAGCCGCTGAATCCACATCTGAAGCAGTGGTCACACTGATCGCCATTGCTGGTGGACTGACAGCTCTTGCAGCCACGTGTCCTCCTGGCTCTTTGAGCATGAGGTGCTCTGGGAGACTCACGTATTGCCTTCTTGATCTCCTCCATGTCACTCTTCAGCTGCGTGACTATGTCTAGGAGCTCAGATTCCGTGCGGGTCACTGTGCTTTGGGATTTAAGGATTTTACCTTTTGTCGATGGTGGAGGGCGCTCTTGGCCATCCACTCCTTCCACGGTTGCATAATGACCCGTCAGATTTTCCACTCGGCATTCTCGAACTTTGGGTTCTTTAGTGCGCCTCTTGAATTTTTGGTGTTGTTCCCATTCAAGACTGGCTGCTGCATTCGTCTTAGAAATCAGAAGCTCATCGGTGACGGCAGGATCCTCCAGATAGCGCTTCAGTTGGTACTTCACATCAACACTAATCAGTCCCGTTTCCACCACCCTCATAAACTTCCTCTGAATAAGATCAGAACTATACCGCTCTTTAGGGATGGTGTGAATTGCTGGACTGGATCGAGGACAGGAACGGGATCCTGAAGCAAGGAGTGAGGGTGCCTTCTCTTCGGCTTCCTGCCGGAGTTTCCCTCCAGCACACGGAGTCTCTCCCGGAGCGCAGAGATGTCCGCCATCCGTTAATTAACTTACAGAACATAGCGAGGAGTAGAGGATTACTGGAGCCGGACGTAGGGACTCCAGCCAGCGTAATCCATAAGCCGAGTGAGGTCGCAGCCCCGAGCAAACAGAGCTGCTCCCTTAAATAGGGCTTTGAAAGGTTAATCAGCTGATGAAGGTCATTAGCTGATTGAAATCCAGCCGTCCCGTGGTGCTTGGCTTCTGACAGCTGGAAGCACCGCCGAGATGCTGTCATAATAAAGCCCAGAGGCTTAGTGGTGTGCCTGAGGAAAGAACGGGGAACCACCGGATAATCCAAGTGCAGACAAAGTCAGCACACAGACCATGACAGTGACAAACATACAAAAACATGAGAAATCAGGAAGGGGGTAAACACTTTTTCACACCACCGTATATATGTAACCGAGTGATGGGCAATCAAGCACCAACTGGTGACATCCAACCGGGGATTCAAACTCACAACCTCCAGCTTCAGAGTCCAGCACTCTACCTGTGTCGCCAATAGGGTCAACCCACTTGGCAATCCAAGAAGGAATGCTTTTATTGTCAATGCTATATAGATAGACAGATAGATAGACAGTGGTGTTGGAAGATTAAAATTTCTAATCGGGATTAATCTTTTGGAATGTTGAATTAACCGCAATTAATAACGCGTTAATCACGTTTTTCCATTCAGATACAGTGTACCTTAAGTTGGTAATTTTTCAAGTTTCTCATACTGTTATAAACATGGGAGTGGACAAATATACTTGCTTTCTTCACCTGCAGGTTTATTAAAGCTCTCAACATAAACAAAATGAAAAAAACTATCCAGAATATTCTCTAGAAAATCCTCAAAAGTACTGCCACATGTGCCAAAAACAACAGAATGCCAGGGATCAGTAACGTCACTGCAACACAGCTACACTCGCGTAGGAAACGTCCACCAGCTGAACACAAATCAGTGGACCTCATGTGTCACAACACACACAATTCCCCTTTTAATAGAAAAATTGTAAACATAAACAACTATCTCACACATTACGTCACCAACCGCGCAAAAAAAACAGGCCGTGAGAGTGAGTAGACATTACGAACACAGCTTGAGAATTTTAGACTGCTACTCACCTACCGATAGTTAGACCCAAAGCTGTGCAGAAGAAACAGGTGAGTGTCTGTCCTCAGGTGCTGGCAGCCGCTACACCTGCAGCACGTAGCTGTTTACTGCTAGCCAACTTCCAAAGAAGAACAACCGATATCCAGGCGAAGTTTTGGAGGCGGCTGTGACAAATATCCAGGTGACAGATCCGACAGATAACGCTGTAAACTTAAACATGACAGCGTTTTGGAGATTTCCATGGTCGTGTGTCATATGTCTGAGCATCTGTCATCAGCGCTCAGACTCCCTTTGTAATTTTGAATGTTTTTCTGTTCATTATTGTTTTCCTGTTAGTTCTGTTATGTCGTTTTGACTGTGTTTATATATTTATATATACATATGTATATTCGCTGCTCTTGTTTTTTTTGTCTTCTTGATTGTTGCTCTGAGTGTTGCTATCCCTGTGCTGTTGCAATCCTGGAATTTCCCCATTGTGGGACTAATAAAGGTTTATCTTATCTTATCTTTTCTTATCTTATCTTATCTTATACAAGCCCCTTTCCTCCATTCCAGGCACAGCCACCTTCACTTGCAGTCTGCTTCCAGTCCCTCAGCTGCCAGTGATTGCTTTTCCCCGCTCACTGCTCTCTGGCTACTCTTCCTTCAGCTGAGAGCAGATAGGCAATTAAGGCGCTTTTCCACTAGCCCCACTCAGCCCCGGTTTGCAAACCCGGCTCTACTCACTTCGGTTCGGTTCAGCCTCAGTTGCTTTTCAACTACTGCTGGCACACCTGCTGTGGGTGGGATTTGTTGAACAGCAGGCGGCGCCACACCCTCGTGACGTGAAACACACGCGACTGAATCCTCCACAACAAACATGGCTGATGACGAGGAGAGAAGGAAGGAGGAATGACTGTGACATGAAACTGGTTAAATCTATGGTGCTGACTTGTTGTGCTCTGCACAATCTGTGTGAGAGTCATGGAGAGACGTTTGACACTACATTGGATGATGCAGTAGATGAACCAGTGGTGGCAGCGGCACAGAGAGCAGAGGAGCAGGGTGGTGATATTGTAGCGAACTCAATATAAGCACCCTACTTGGCTTGACAAGTGGGTTGACCCTATTGGCGACACAGGTAGAGTGCAGGACTCCAGAGCGGGAGGCATGAGTTCAAACCTGCCGGTGGGACGTCGCCATGTTGAGCTGCACGTTACAATATAACATGCAATACTTGTCTATTTTGTCCACATTTATGTGCATACATATTTCAAAAATGTTTTTTGTAAATAAAATGTTGTGCATGGTCCATCTACCTGTCCTCTTGTTCATAACGCTTATCTGTTAAGAAGGTGCGAAGCCATCAGCCTAATGATGAGTCCACACTTCTGTTGTGATAATTGCTCACGCTGAGCGCTCTGACAGCCCCGTACGCTGTGGGGGTCACACACGACGTGTTCCTCCCCACACTCTCAAATTTTTTTCCCGTATATTTTTCTCTTTAGCGTACAGAAATGGCAATACGCCCGTATTTGCTAAAATTGCATTTTCCCCGTATTAAAATACGGCGAAACCGTATCACTTGACAGGTATGTAATTACATGCAGAAACACCGCACAGGCTATCTTCACAAAAATCCAGCTCGACAAGCCACTTTTGCTTAGGTGGAAATGCAAATTGAACTATAAATCATGTGCTGATACATGTCATATTGATTTTTAATTTTTGGGAAAAGGAAATATAAATTTTGCACTTGTTGGTAACAACAGTTGTGTGCAACAAACACACAGTTGTGTATCCTTGTCCAATCTGTCTACTGTTATTAGTGCCAAATTTTTGCTAGATTCCTTCTTAATTTATTAAATTTTGACTGGTGATGCAACATTCAACTTACATGTACTTACCTTTAGCAGTGTCTACAAGTTCAAGCACACCTGTACAACTGCTTATAACCTAAAAAATGTACCTGTTCAAGAGAAATGGATTCAGCACTGCAAATTTGTTTAAAATAAAAAAAAAACCTACCAAGACATTACGTTTCGTTGTGTTGTCAAAAATTAAATTACCATTAGAAGGCTATACACCTGACCTGATGAACAGCAGCATGTGGAGTGAACAGAGAATGGAATGTGTATGTAATTATTGGCTTTTCTCATACGGTGTCATAACAGATAAACCAGACTTTTGATGCAAACAATACAATTTTATTCCAGAAGCAAAATTTACAAACAAAAAAACAGACTGGGCGATGACATCTCTGCGAGCTCTTCCCTTCGTAACACAGCGTCCTGTTCCAAGGCTTCATGCGCATCTGCCCGCACATCTGCAGCCACCTGTCGCAAATGCTGCATGTACTCCTGATTCTTGCCGCTGGTCATGTTGCCGTTCCAAGAGCCGCATCTCTTCGTCATGCATGTTGACCATCGCTGATGTAAGGTCAGCGATGGGAGTTGTCTGTTTTCGTCTTGCCTAGATGGAAAGACAGAAAGGCATGGTCGTTAAAGCTGGATCACTACATATATTATGGAATTACACAGGTGAAAGTCTGTGGTGGAATGTCACTATTATATTATGCTTCATTACATATATACATACATATATATTTACATATTTATTCCATCTAGCTACAATGCTCTGCACTGTGTTCATATATTCATATATTTATTCCATCCAGCTACAATGCTCTGCACTGTGTGTCTGTGTGTGTGTGTGTGTGTGTATATATATATTTTATAGTAATATGTACATATGTATATTAGCTGCTCTTGCTTGCTTGTTTTTTCTTGCCTTCTGATTGTTGCTCTGAGTGTTGCTATCCCTGTGCTGTTGCAATCCTGGAATTTCCCCTTTGTGGGACTAATAAAGGCTTATCTTATCTTATCTTATCTTATCTTATTGCTGTATATAAGCTGAACTGTCATGTTGCTGCCCCTCAGTAGAGCAGATTTTGCAACACGCAGGGTGCTGTCTTCGGCTGCAGCCCCCCTGCAAAACTAAAAAGGATTAAGATTAAGAATATGGATGGATGGATGGGTAATGTTTAAACTAGTTGCTTGTAGTGTGGCCGCAGAAATCTGAATGGGTTAATACAGTCAGCTGACGCAAAGCATTTCAATGAAGGATGTTGATTTCAACGGCAGTTCATGAGCTTTAGTTGTTTTTATAAAACAGGAGTTACAACAGCACTTCAATCACCACACCTAAAACTGGTTGTGGAACACCGATAAGTGAAGACCAAAGAATAACCTTTTTGTACATTTAAAAAGACATTTTCAATTAATTAATATGCAGCTACAGGAAATTGCATTAATCAATTTGGTACATAACTTGTTAGGCTCCAGCCCCACCGCGACCTGTAAAGGATTAAGCGGTAGAAGATGGATGGATGGATGGATTTTCGACCCTGGTTTCCGCTGCTGGACCTGTTTCAACCAAAAAAAAAAATTGTGGTTATTGTGCCTTACCGGCACTTGAACGTGATCCAGATGGAGCTGGTGATGTGGAGCTGATCCAGCTGGCGCTCAGCCAGACGCACACGCAGACGCAGCGCCAGGAGAGTCCGCTGTGTCCATCATGTCCGCTGAGGTGGACCCCTGTGATATGAAATGCGATTCTAGAAAGAAAATGCACGCAATTTAAAACTTAACACCAAAGTGCAACATGTACACAACACTCTCAAGTTTTTAACCGGAATACAATAAGCGTAATTCAGCGTTTTGTTCGCGCTAATACTTAACACAAAGCAAGCGTGAATCTGCAGTTGGCTGCAAAACAATACACAAGCCTCAGTAACAACCATTACCCACAATCTAACAACCTTCCTATTTCTTAAAAACAGTGAGCTTGGCATAGAACGGATCAAGTGGCGAACAGATGCGCAATATCAAATAAACACTCACCATCCACGGTTTCCAAGGGCCGTGACCGTGACGGTGACCGTGTGGAGCCCAATGTCTCTCAGCGAACCACTTCCACTCCTTCCATCCGCTGAACTTCGAGCATTGTGGTCCTTCACTGCTCGGTAATCGCTTTTCAGCTTTTTCAGCTTCTCCCAACACTGTTTGGCAGTACGGATGTGCCCTTGAGAAGCCATCTGCTCGGACACCTGCATTTCAAGTAGATCCGTCCAACTCGCGCTGGATGCGATCGTTGCCTAATATAGAAAGAAAATTGCGCACCTCCTAATATATAATATTAGGAGTATATTATTATATAAGTATATTATACAGTATATTAATATAATATACCGTATTAAAGGGGCGCACTGTGTTCACTGCTGAACAATTACAAATGGCGGTCTTGGAGTAAATTCAGCAGAAAAAGTCGCTTTCATGACGTTACAACCTGACCAATCAGCGGCGACCGGTCTCTTAAAGTCATATCACAGCCCTACTCAGCCCTACTCGGCCCGGTTAGACCCTGCCCTGGATCAGGTACGAAAAAAGTACCTGCTTAACCGGTGCTGGGGCTAGTAGAAAAGCGCCTAAAGTGGGCTGAGTGGTGCGGTGTAGGGCCAAGTGAGGCTAGTGGAAAAGGGCCTTTAGTTTCTGCCAACTCAGCGTTCGCACCTGCTGCTTGTTACATCTCTGGTATTTTTACACTGCCATTGTCACTCTGCCTTTGCGGCTATTTTGTATTGTCTCCTCTCATTCTCACTGCACTGCCTGCTCTGGTGAAATCTCTCTGTAAGTAACCCAGCACTTACCAGTTTGTTTGTCGGAGTGCTCTGGGGTATTCTGTGTCTTTTTTCTACCCGCTCACCAGTTGGTTTGGGAGCGTGCAGTGTTTATTCTTTATTTTGCTCACCAAGATAAGCTGGTTGGAGCACATTGTATTTTTCCCTTTTATGCAATAAATTGCACTGACACTAGCCTGTGTGTGGGTCTGTCCATCTGCTCTGTAGGAGCATTCATGACATAGTGATCCAGCTTGTTTGACTTCACAATGTCTGCATGGTGCACACAGTGTCTGTCACTACCCAGAGTGGCTTCTGTAGCTCCGTACGGAGTGTAGTTCAGGCCAAAAAAGTACTGTTCGTGCTTTCTGCGGTTAACTGTGGTTAACCGTGATCACAACATTTGTCGCTGTTAACAGGGGCGAAGCATTAATGGGCTATTAACGCGATAATGCCAACACCACTAATATATACAGTATATACTGTATATATATCAGAGGTTTCGTTCACTGAAAGTTGTCCTTTGACAGAATTTTTCCAGCAATGACTGAAAATTCTGAAAGCTCGCTATCATTTGACAGATTACATGGAGGGTGATCTAATTAAAGTCAATTAAAATAACAGATTGAAAGAATTTTTACAAGCCTGCCTGAGAAAATGGGAGATAACAAAAGTGTATTGCAACCTCTGAAAGTCTCAATACTCTATGTATTGAGACTTTTTCAGGTCTTCCACTCAGATGCAGTTCTAACACTCAGTCAGCAGATGGCACTCTTTATTAAATGTTTCACAACACTGTCAATCATGAAGCAATTGTCTCAGAGTTATTCATTGTTTCATAAGGCCTCAGTTTCACCATCGCTAGAGTCACATCCGCAAGGTGGGGAAGGCTTATCCTGGAAAGTATCACAAGACGGAGTTGAGGATAACTTGCAATCTGTATGTGTTTGTAGGTAGCGGGAGCAGGCAATGGTGGAAAGTGTAACATGCTCCTGATGAGTGGAGGGAGCTGCTCCTATTTAAAGAGTGGCGCTGATTGTGGACAGGTGGTGAGTGCAGCTATGGAGAGTCACTAAATTACTGGAAGAGAGAAAGCACTACTATAGGATTGCATGTGGCTTGAGCCCGACAAGAAGCTGCGCCACAATGATGGCTTGCTGCTGATATGTGCTTGGAAACTTTATAACAGCTTAGAAACACTACAAACATAATGCTTTTTATCATCACATCTAACATTCATAAGGACCTTAAACCACACTACAGTGCTGCTGTGGAGGACCATAAAGTGCTCAAGTCTTAGCTGAAAACATCAAAGTGGCCAAAGCAGAAGAAAAATGGAACTCCAAACTCTAAAATTTGGTATTAGTGTGACAAGTGTGAACTGACATGTGGAAAAAAACATCACAGGTGCATCACATTTTGACATTGCTGCAGTGTGAAATGACAAAAGTTTCTTATGTTTTTATGCTTCTGTAGCATCTGGGTCGGAAGTGAAACAATGAGTTCTGTGTCAGTTCTGAACTGGGGGATGGAGCGACAATCAGGACAGAATATGGCGTAATACGTTGTTGCTTCCTGTCTATGTTAAAAAACATTTATATACAACCCAGCCAGCACATCCATGTGGGCCCACCAAAGGTAAACTAGGCTGTCTTATGGGTCCATGTGGGTTTGCCCATGGATTCCACATTGGCCCCATCTGTGTTTGCCCACTTGGACTTTATCTGTTTACCTTTTTTTCAACTTTTCTAATAAATTTGCTATTTTCTTGTAAACTTGTGAATTTTCCCCTGAATTTGATAAAATTTTCTTGAAAATTTGAAACCTTCTCATGAATTTGCAACTTTTTTTTACTGGAAACTTACAACTTTTTCTCATAAATTTGTGATTTTTTTTCCTTATAAATTTGTAGCTGTTATGAATTGCCCCTCAGGGCAGAGAGCGAGAGACCCATGTGCTGAACTGTGAGTTTGTAAAATTTATTGAAAAACAACGAAACACAAACTCCTAAACAGTGCTCTAACACAAAAGTCAAACAACGAGTAAACTTGCGCATAAAGTGCACCAGAGCAAGGGCTGGCCTCTGGTGGAATTGAAGACAGGAGAAACTCAAGACTGTGGCAACAGGAAATGAAAATTACTGCCCTTAAATAGGATCAAACACAAATCACATCAGTAACAACAGGTGTGGGTCACATGAGTGAGCAGAAGGTAACAATGATCAATAATTTGGACCAACTGGGAGCAAAGAGAGGGGAGTGACCAAAGCTGACTGCTGACATGGGCAACATCCACACAGAGCAGAAACCTGGAAATGCCACTGACAGCTGTCAACCCAGAAGGAGAACACAACAGTAAAGATATAAAGAATAAAATATCAACAAATGCACACAGAGAAATAAATACAAACTAATATTCGTTCAGCTGCTTGCTGATACTTCACCCGCACCTCAGACACAGTCCAAGGACAGATAATTTTTTCACACATAAGGAGTTGTTCAGAGCTCCTTATACAAAGATATAGAGTGACGATAATGAAGTCAGTGGTGGTAATGCACCTATAAGCTGGTTGCCAACCACCAATCAAATCTAAAAGAAGAATACAACCTAATACAAAATGAGTGAGTAACAAAACAATGACATAAACAGGAAAATAGAAAACAGCAGGAGGATACAGAAGCCAAAAAGCTCAAGCTACAACAAATATCTAAACATAAAGAAACACCATGAGACTGAGCATGGCGGAAACCTCCAGTGCTCTGCTCATGACAGAAACTCTTTTTAAGTAATTTTACAATTTTTTTTTCTTGTAAATTTGCAACTTTTTCTCATAAGTTTGCTACTATTTTTTTTGTAAATTTGTCACTTTTTTCTTACATATTTATGGGAAACATGTGAAACTTGATGAGTTTTTGGTGAAATTTTGCTTATATGGCACCAGTGTTGCTGAAACCTGCTCCCCCACATTAAACCCACATGCGACCCAGTAGACAGCCCAGTTTTAACCTGTGCTGGGGCCCACATGGACATGCTGGTTGGGAAGTGATGGATCTGATGAGATTTTTCATGTGATGAAGACCTCCGCTCATAATGTTTTGTGTTACTCTTACCTTATTTACATTGACTGGACAATCAAAAGTGTGACTATAATTTAATGCTGAATCACCAGAAGCATCTGGCCAGTGACAGCTGACTATTGTCTGCTCATGAGAGCAAATGTTTGAGCTTCAGTCCTGCAGTTCTTCCTGCTGTGCGTCATCGCTGACAAATGGTGAAATTCCATTCCCAACTGTAACAGAAGAGGAGCCAGCACTGGGTGTGGAATGCAAGCCCGAACAAGGGCTCACCCACGCTGAGTAATTCATGACGAATGTCGCAACGTTACCAGGGAGCCAGAACACCTGGGGGGGCCGCAGCTGGGCTTTGACGCAGGCGTGCATTTCCATCACATGGCAGCAGATCACAACAACCGTAATGTATGCGGTCCACAGAGGCTGCAGGGAGGCCGTGCTGAGCTGACAGGCTGCTCACTTCCTGCCCTCAGAAAGTGGATGGACAGGAAACGGCGTGGGCCTGCCTGGATGAACTGCCACATGGCAGGTCCCAGCCAGTGTGTCCACGTGGGCCCCACCAAAGGTTGAACTGGGCTGTCTCCTGCGTCCCATCTGCCTTTGTCCACATGGACTTTAACTGTTTACCTGTTCTCAGCTGATTTCCTCATAACTGTGCTAGGATTAGGATTGCTAGGATTAAGCAAGATTACTTGAAAACTACTGGACGGATTTTGGTGAAACTTTCACCAGAGGTCGCCCTCGGGCCAAGGACGAACCCATTAAAGTTTGGTGATGATCTGAGAGTGCATACCTCCACCAAGGACCTTGTTTGTGTCTGTGCGGCAGGATTACACAAACACTACTGGATGGATTTGGATGAACTTTTTACCAAAGGTGGTCCTTGGCCTACACAGGAACCCATGACATTTTGGTGATAATCCGAGAACACATACCTCCACCAAGGCGCTTATCTTCTCACAGTGTGTGAGCACGAATCCTCCAAAACTACAGCATAGACTTTGCTGCAGTTCTCACCAGAACTGGCTCCTGCCCTACACACAAACACATGACGTTTTGGAGGCAATCCATGAGGGACGGAAGGAGCCTTGGCAGAGGTATGCACTCTCCAGGTGCTTTTCTAGTTTTCTCATAAATTTAGGATTTTCTTTTTAAATTTGACTTTTTTTTCCCTGAATATAATACATTTTTATTGAAAATTTGAAACTTTCTCATAAAAATTTCATCTTTTTACTGCAAATTTGCAACTTTTTCTCATAAATTTGATTTTTTTCCATGTAAATTTGTAACTTTTTCTCAAATTTTTTTGTAAAACTGACTTTTTCTTTGCAAATTTGCTAACTTTGTCTTTTTTACTGTAATCTTGAAACTTTTCTCATAAATTTGTTACTTTTTCCAAAAATGTGCAACATTTTTTCTTGTAAATTTGGAACTTTCTCAAAAAAATGTGATTTGTATTGTAAATTTGCAATTTTTCTCATAAATTTGTATTTATTTTTTTCTTGTAAATTTTCAGTTTATTTAGCCCTGTGTTTATGTTGAGGTCATCAGGTGATCTGCTTACCTGCATCAAAGCCATCTCGGCCCACAGAGGTTTAACAGGGGTCAGCAGGTTTCATTAACCGTGGGGCTAAAATTACAAGAAAAAAATTGAAAATTTATGAGAAAAAAGAATTTAAATTTACAAATAACTAGAGAAAAGTTGCAAATTTGTGACAAAAGTTTAAAATTTGAGAAAAATGTTGCAAAGTTACAAGAAAAAAAATGGTAAAATTGTTTGAAAAATGTTATAAGCTTACAAGAAAAAAATATGCATATTTAAAGGAAAGTAGTCAGAAATTTATGAGGAAAAATTAGTAAAAGTTTCAAATTAAGACAAAAAGTAGTAAAGAAGAAAATGTTTGCAACTTTGCAAGAAAAAAGTCACAATTTTAGAAAAAAAAAATTTGAGAAAAAGTTGCAAGTTTACAAGAAAATTTCAAATTTATGAGAAAATAAGTTAAAAATATTTAAATAGGTGGTGTCCATGTGGGCAAACACAGATGGGGCCAACATGGAACCTGCGGACCAACCCACACGGACCTGTGAAACAGTCCAGATTAGCCTGTGGCAGGGCTCGCACGGACATGCTGGCAGGGGTGGAACAATAAGGAAGCGCCGATGTGAAGCAACATGCAGTTTGCTTCCTCTGCCGCTCATTATTTATGATGAGTCCAACTGCACTGAGCGGTTTCCAAGGAACTTCCCGATCAACTAAAAACAACAAATCAGTTTCTGTGAATGGTGACTTGTATAACAATCCAGCCGTCACCAAAATCCTGTGATGTGTTTTGAATATTTCCGTTCTGTTTGCTGCACATGAAGACGGATAATGTTACACCCTTACCCTCATTTTCAACAAAGGCAACAATGGAGACCTGAATGTGTCAGATTACATTCAGCTGTTTAAATCTGATATCAATAAAGCTATACATCTGGCATGTGTGCTGGTGATAGACAGAAAGGGTTTCACACTGTTTACTTTTTAAAGTGAGAGTAGCAGATGTGTTATTTAATATGTCTGCTATGTTTTATGGACAGTCTACAGTATATATATATATACAGAAAAGATGCATTTCAATAAATCAGAATGCCATCAAAAGTTAATTTATTTCAGTAATTCAATTCAAAAAATGAAACACATGTATTCATTACACACAGGGATATATTTCAAGTGTTCAGTTCTTTTAAATTTGATATTTATGGCTTATAGCTCATGAATACTCCAAATTCAGTTTCTCAAAAAATTACAATTTTGCATGAAATAAATTTAAAAAAATGTTGGCCGACTGAAAAGCATGTCCATGCACCACCCAGTCCTTGGTCAGGGCTCCTTTTGCATGAATTGCTGCATCAGTGGGGCGTGTCATGGAGGTGATCGGCCTGTGGTTCTGCTGAGGTGACATGGAGGTCCAGGTTGCTTTGATAGCGGCCTTCAGCTCGTCTGCATTGTTGGTTCTGCTGTCTCTCACCTTCCTCTTGACAATCCTCCATAGATTCTCTGTGGGGTTTAGGTCAGGAGAGTTTGCTAGCCAGTCAAACACAGTGACACCATGGTCATTAAACCAGTCCTGCTGGAAAATGAAGTCAGTATCTCCATAAAGCTTGTCAACAGAGGGAAGTATGAAATGCTCTAAAAGGCAAAAGCATGCCAATTTGAACTGAAGACTGGACTCACTGTACATAAAGAAATGTATTATGATCATATCTCCCATTATAAAGCCTGCATCCTATAAGCTAAATCCACTTATTACTCAGACTTAATTCAAATGTACAAGACTCAAAGACCCTATTTTCACTACTCAGTCCCTTCAGATGTCGCGGGATGTTTTTGATTCTTGCGGCCCAAAATCCTAATTTTGCAGGAGCTTTTAAAAAACAGCAATAAAAGTTTTGATTTTTTCAGAGGCTTTTTTGCACTAAAAGTTGTAGGAAGAGTCACCAATTTTAAAACGGATGCTTTTTTCCCCATAATTTACTGCAATGATATTCTACATAACGCCACAAGAAAAGCACAGGATTGTCAAAAAATTTCCTATTAAGCAGTGATTTGTAAATTAAGCATAAACTTCTGTTATGCAGAAACTCTTTTGTGCAACAGCAAATACAGACTTTAATAACACAACATCAATCACAACAGCTAAACTGCATTGATTGCATGTTAAAGACTAGAGATTTGGAAATTATTGGCTGCACCTTCATTTGAGAAACCACAGCGGTCCCAAACCACTCAGTACCAAGCGGAGAGGAAAAAATATATCATTTATTCTGTTACTCTGTATTGTCTATCGGAGTCTGTGTTTTACTTAAAGAAAAGGCAGACAATATTCTCTCTCTTTCCGTGCCTGACTCCTACCTGTCTGTCTGTCTGCTGCGTGTCTTGGCACACACCTGCCTCATCAGACACTGATCTTTCATTTACCGGGAGTCCTACAGGGGTTGGAAGGCCAACACACGTTGGTCTGTGTCCACACCGGAGGTTCACAGCTTTAAAGCTCAATGACAAGATGTAGTAATGATTTTACCTGTAAAGATGTATAAAATGTTACAACACTGGCTGTACTGTTAGATTTGCTTGTTTGTTTGTGGTTTTACAGTGTCTCTCCTCACGCGCACTCCCGTGACAGGGTGGTTTTCAAGTAGGCAGACATTTTCCAACACAAACCCAGCACTTTGTACATGCGGTCAGGACAGAGAACAGGCAAAATGTCCACTGGAAGGCTGGGGGAGATGGAGGAAGGGACGGAGTGTGAGTTTTTTAAAAAAATCATACACACTGTTTTTTCACTGATGTGCTTCATTAATACTCACTGTAAACATGGAAGTGAGCACAATGCAGCGATGCATTTGATTGGTTAGACTGAGTGTTTAAGTGGTACTCGGGGACAAATCTGATGGATGAAATTGGCGGAAGTTGATGAGGATTGGCCAAAATTATGGGAAAGTTGGAGTGATTGGACAAAGTTGCAAGGTCACACAAAAGACGCGGCCAATCACTGATTTTGCGTGAATTGACGCAATTGCAACATCGCAAAATTCTGGAGGGAATGACTACTCAGAAATATAACAGTCTCCTGATTCACTTCATTCTTACAAGAATTCTACTGCCTTTTGTATTGGCCTCATATCCTTTTTCTCTGACAAAATCAAAAATATCCATTTTCAGATTATTTCCAACACTTGTCTAAATTCATCCTTCCCTGGTCCCTCTGTGCCTCACTCTCAGTCACTCTCAGCATTTGCTTTATCCTCTGTTGCTGAAATCCTTAAATTAATCAAATCATCAAAAACATCTTGTCAACTTGACCCCCTTGATGGCATGCTTTCCTTCACATCTCACATTAACAACATAACCCAGTTAGCATACTTCCATCTCCACAACATCAACCGCTCACACCCCTCCCTCACACCTCATACCTCTGCCATCTTTGTTCAGTCTTGTTACATCTCATCTTGACTACTGCAATTCCCTCTTGTTTGGTCTTCCACAGAAAATTCTCTATAAATTACAACTGGTAGAAAACTCAGCAACTCACATCATCACCAGGACCCCATCTATTCATCACATCTCTCCTGTTCTGCAGCAGCTTCATTGGCTCCCAGTCACGTTCCGAATACAGGATAAAACACCATTTCTCACCTACAAGACCATCCACAACCTTGCCCCTCCATATCTCTCTGACCTCCTCCACATCGCTATGCCTGCATGCCCCTTAGATCCTCTTCTTCCATTCACCTCACTGTTCCCTCTGTTTGCCTCACTACCATGGGTGGCAGAGCCTTCAACGTCTCGGCACTGAAACTTTGGGATACACTCCCTCCTGATCTCTGTAATGCTGATGCTCTCTCACTTTTCAAATTTAAACTCAAACCCCATCTCCTCAGGTTTGCTTATCCCCACTGAGTTGCACTGTCATTTATCTATGTATGTCATCTATTATTATTATTTTTTTTTTTTTACTGTAAGGTGACATTGAGTGTCCTGGAAGGTGCCCATAAATAAAATGTATTAGTATTATTATTAAAATATTCTGGTAGATGACTGCACTGACTTTGGACTTGATAAATGGAATATGTATGTGTATATACAGTGGGGCAAAAAAGTATTTAGTCAGCCACCAATTGTGCAAGTTCTCCCACTTAAAAGATGAGAGAGGTCTCCAATTTTCATCATAGGTATACTTCAACTATGAGAGACAAAATAAGAAAAAAAAATCCAGAAAATCACATTGAAGGATTTTTAATGAATTAATTGGTAAATTCTTCAGTAAAATAAGTGTTTGGTCACCTACAAACAAGCAAGATTTCTGGCTCTCACAGATCTGTAACTTCTTCTTTAAGAGGCTCCTTTGTCCTCCACTCGTTACCTGTATTAATGGCACCTGTTTGAACGCGTTATCAGTATAAAAGACACCTGTCCACAACCTCAAACAGTCAGACTCCAAACTCCACTATGGCCAAGACCAAAGAGCTGTCAAAGGACACCAGAAACAAAATTGTAGACCTGCACCAGGCTGGGAAGACTGAATCTGCAATAGGTAAGCAGCTTGGTGTGAAGAAATTAACTGTGGGAGCAATTATTAGAAAATGGAAGACATACAAGACCACTGATAATCTCCCTCGATCTGGGGCTCCATGCAAGATCTCACCCCGTGGGGTCAAAATTATCATGAGAACGGTGCGCAAAAATCCCAGAACCACATGGGGAGACCTAGTGAATGACCTGCAGAGAGCTGGGACAAGAGTAACAAAGGCTACATCAGAAACACACTACGCCGCCAGGGACTCAAATCCTGCAGTGCCAGACGTGTCCCCCTGCTTAAGCCAGTACATGTCCAGGCCTGTCTGAAGTTTGCTCGAGAGCATTTGGATGATCCAGAAGAGGATTGGGAGAATGTCATATGGTCAGATGAAACCAAAATAGAACTTTTTGGTAAAAACTCAACTTGTCGTGTTTGGAGGAGAAAGAACACCATACCTACTGTAAATCATGGGGGTGGAAACATCATACTTTGGGGCTGTTTTTCTGCAAAGGGACCAGGACGACTGATCCGTGTAAAGGAAAGAATGAATGGGGCCATGTATCGTGAGATTTTGAGTGAAAACCTCCTTCCACCAGCAAGGGCATTGAAGATGAAACGTGGCTGGGTCTTTCAGCATGACAATGATCCCAAACACACCACCCGGGCAACGAAGGAGTGGCTTCGTAAGAAGCATTTCAAGGTCCTGGAGTGGCCTAGCTAGTCTCCAGATCTCAACCACATAGAAAATCTTTGGAGGGAGTTGAAAGTCCGTGTTGCCCAGCGACAGCCCCAAAACATCACTGCTCTAGAGGAGATCTGCATGGAGGAATGGGCCAAAATACCAGCAACAGTGTGTGAAAACCTTGTGAAGACTTACAGAAAACGTTTGACCTCTGTCATTGCCAGCAAAGGGTATATAACAAAGTATTGAGATGAACTTTTGTTATTGACCAAATACTTATTTTACCGAGGAATTTACCAATTAATTCATTAAAAATCCTTCAATGTGATTTTCTGGATTTTTTTTTTCTTATTTTGTCTCTCATAGTTGAGGTATACCTATGATGAAAATTGGAGACCTCTCATCTTTTAAGTGGGAGAACTTGCACAATTGGTGGCTGACTAAATACGTTTTTACCCCACTCTGTGTGTGTGTGTGTGTGTGTATATATATATATATATATATATATATATATATATATATGAGAATTACAATACTGTTGGACACCTTAATTTCCACAGTAAGGCGCTGTTTGAAAAATCATCAAAGCCCCTCCTTTAAAAAACAAACAAACTAAATAAGTTTGTCTGTCTTTGTAAACATCCTTAAAGTATTTTACATCTGTTTAAAATTAACAGGCAGCGCTAGAGTTGGATTTATTGTCTCGATTAACAAACCACGATACTTTTGTGATGATGGACTCTTTCTTTCATCTGAAAATGCCAAGAAAAAGTGAGCAAAGCGTGCCGAAGCCCAATCACTAGCATGCTAACTAGCTACTGGCATTGGCCCATTTCAGATCTCCACCCTGCTGTGGTACCCACTCAACCGGTGACCGGTATGTACTAATAAACAATGACTTTTGCACTTGACAATATTTAATTTGTTAACGTGTGTGAAGTGACAACAGACGTCTTCATGCTGATTGAGACATTTAGCAACAGTTACTGGCTACATTTAGAAGGGACTATTTTTTTTCTCTGCTGTGCAAAATAACTGGTTAAACAAACAAATCATAATATTTTGTCCAGTATTGCTGTCATTTAATAAAATGTGTTTGTGCAACTGTTGTATTAAAGCAATATTGCACTCAAGCTTGTGTGGTATCATGAATATTTTAAGTGGCAGTGATTCGTAGTACGCCCTCTGCTCCACGTCGAACATAAAATATTAATTGATACTGTACTCGTTCTCGTAATATTGCTTATATATCAGACGTTGTGTTAACTGAACATTGTACTTCACTGACAGATTGTTTTTCAGCAGTGACAGAAAAATCTGAAGGCTGTCTGTCATTTTGGCAGATTGCACTGAGGGTGGCTGAATTAAAATCAGTTAGAACATCAGGCGATAATAGATTATGAGAGCATATTTTCAACCCCATCTGTCAAAATGACAGAAAACAAAAAAGTCAAGCACAACTTCTGATATATTAGTGCCTAATCTTGTCGAAATGGCCCTGAAATCAAATGAGCATGGCAAAAATTAGAGCATCATCTGAGGTGTTTACAGTCTTTTTTTTTTTTAACCTTATGTAACAAGATGCATGTAAATACTGTTTCAGAAGTTGTGTAAGCTGTACCTGAGCAAGAAGAAGGGAGAGAGAGGTAAAGTTTGAGAAAGTGTATGAGGACGAGGGCGTGCCACAAGGTGTGCCTGCGTCCTGGTGCAACACTGAGGTGACACCTACCTGCCTGCACGCTATAAAACCACGTCACATGTCAGGTCAGTGTGCCAAACTCTTCTGGCTTCCTCACTGACTTCAGCCTCTCCAGCAACTTCCTCGAGTCTGAAGATGAAGATGACACTTTTGGGGGTTATTGTTGGACTTTTTGCAGTTGTCCATTCAATACCTGTGAGCAGTAAGTAGCGCTTTTTTAAATTTTTTTTATTTACATTCATATTTGTGTGGCTTAATATTAATGTGATTTCTCATATTAAAGTATGGCACATAAATCAGGTAGATCTTTTTTTGTGGTTTATTTAATCATCTATGTATTGATTAATGACTGGTCAGTATTATTCATCCACTGCAATGCTTCACCTCTGACATTTAAATGATTCCCATTCTGCTCTTTTTGTACTTCACCTTTTTATTAACACTTCCCTTCCCACCAGCTAGTACACTCTTTATGTTTCAGCTACAGTATAACGCTGCAGTATATTTTAGTGTGTTCTGGTGTTTTTTCATTGTCAGTGCTTAGGTCTCTCTGGGACCACCAGCTCACACACACAAGTCTTTCTAAATTGTAGCTCACAAGATACATTGATACATTTCACTTGAAACCAGATATCAGCAAAGAGCTGTTACACAAGTTCAGTAATTGTACAAAGCTGCAGATGTGAACGTGACTGGACAGAAATGCAAAGGGAAGATATGCCATTTGGTTCTTTCTTTTCCCTTTTTTCCTTTATTGCATAACTACATTGCTCATATGCTATTCAACTCAATTCAATTCAACTTTATTTATATAGTACCATTTCACAACAACAGTCATCTCATAGCACTTTCAACTGTAGGGGAAACCCCCACAGTTGCAGAAAGACCCCAGCAATTAGACGATCCCCTGTGAGCAGCACTTAGTGACGGTGGAGAGGAAAAACTCCCTTTTAACAGGAAGAAACGTCCAGCAGAACCAGGCTCAGGGAGGGGCAGTCATCTGCTGCGACTGGCTGGGGGGTGAGGGGATAGAGAAGAAAAAAAGAACAGACATGTAGAGAGCAAACAGCACAACGGGGACTTAATCTATGGAAGAGAACTAAACAGATGTTAATGGCCAGCAAAATATTTCATGGACGTGAAGAAAGGAGTGAAGCCCAGTACATTGTTGGAGTTCCCCAGCTGTCTAAACCTATTAGCAGCATAACTAAGGGAGGGTTCAAGGACACACCAACTAGGACAAGGACAACCTCCCTAATTGTAGGCTATATCAAAAAGTAAGGTTTTAACCCTATCTTAAAAAACAGAGATCGAGTCTGACTCCCAAATCCAGATTGGCAGCTGGTTCCACAGGAGAGGAGCTTGATAACTGAAGGCTCTGCCTCCCATTGTACTTTTGGAGATTCTAGGTATTACAAGTAATCCAGCATTTTGGGAGCGTAGTGCTCTGTTAGGATAATAGGGTAGTATCAGATCTTTTAAATTAAAAGGGGCCTGATTATTTAGAGCTTTGTAAGTGAAAAGAAGGATTTTAAACTTAATTCTAAACTCTATGGGAAGCCAATGAAGGGAGGTCAGAACCAGGAGAGATATAATTTCTCTTTCTAGTACCTGTTAAAACTCTTGCTGCAGCATTTGGATCAACTGAAGACTTTTTAAAGATGTTTTAGGGATGGACCTGATAATAAAGAGTTATAATAAGCTAATCTCGAGCTAACAAAAGCGTGGATCAGTTTTCTCAGCATCACTCTGAGACAAGATGCTCCTAATCTTGGCAATATTACACAAATGATAGAAGGGCAGTCTTAGATACAAATTTAATATGTGAATTGAAAGACACATCTTGATCAAAAATAACTCCAAGGTTCCTCACAGAACTATTAAGAGAAAGAGTAACCACATCCCAAACTAAGTTTGATTTGGAAAGGTATTTCTAAGGTTCTTTAGACCAACAAGAATGACTTCAGTCTATCTGAATTTAATAGCAGGAAATTACAAGTTATCCAAGCTTGATTTCCTTAAGGACAGGACTCTAATTTAGCTAATTAATAGAATATATTAATATTATACAGTATTAATATAATATTAATATAATATTATAATATAATAATACCGGAGTGGTGGCTCAGTTGGTAGAGCATCCTCCCCACACCTGGGAGGCAGGGTTCAAATCCCAGCCGGTCATGCCGAAGACCATATAAAAGCAGAACTTCCTGCCTGTCCAGGTTGGTGCTCAGCAATAATGGAATGGAGGAGGGAAATCTGTGGCGGTGCCTTGCATGGCAGCAGACCTCTGATTCTACATATGGGGTGTGTGTGATTAACACTGTAGATAGGAAAAACACAATTTCATTCTACTGTACATGATTGGTTGAATAACAATAAAGGGTAATTTAATTAATTGATTACCATCATCTGGCTTCATTGATAGGTATAATTGTGTGTCATCTGCATAACAATGAAAATGTATACAGTGCTTTCTAATAATGTTGCCTAGCGGATGCATATATGAACTAAAAAGAATAGGGCCTAGCACAGATCCCTGTGGAACTCCGTGACTGAGCTTTGAGTTGGAAGAAAACTCATTATTGACATGAACAAACTAGAACCTATCAGATAAATAAGATCTAAACCACTGCAACAAAGTTCCATTAAGTCCAACATGGTGTTCTGATCTATCAAAAAAAAAATATTATGATCGATAGTATCAAAAGCTGCACTAAGGTCTAAAAGGACAAGTACAGAAACAAGTCCATTATCAGATGTGATTAGGAGGTCATTAGTGACCTTCACTAAGGCTGTTTCAGTACTATGATGGATTCTATATCCAGAATGAAACTCTTCAAATAAACCATTTCCCTGCAAGTGGTCAAATAATTGCGTAGCAAAAATTCTTTCTAAGATTTTTGAAATAAAAGGGAGATTAGAGATTGGTCTATACTGTAGTTAGCTAAAACTCCTGGATCCAGCATTGGCTTTTTGAGTAAGGGTTTAATTACAGCCGTTTTAAATGCCTGCGGTACATGGCCTAAAGTTAATGAAGAATTGATTATTTGAAGGAATAGAGCTAGCAATAAATGGAAGACTTCTTTAAATAACCTGGTAGGAATAGGGTCTAAAAGACAAGTTAAAGGCTTGGATGAGGAAATTATTTTAGCTAACTCTAAAAGGTCAATTGGAATAAACTCATCCAAAAAGATATCAGTTGAGAGTTGTAGTAGTTACTGTATTTAAGTTAATGGTGGGAAGAATGTGACTGATTTTATCTCTGATAGATGAAATTTTATTATTGAAGAAGTTCATCAAGTCCTGACTAGTAAGCTCTAAGGGAATGCTAGGATTGACAGAGTCCTGACTCTTTGTCAGCCTGGCTACAGTACTGAAAAGAAACCTGGGATTATTCTTGTTCTCTTCTATTAATGCAGAATAATAACTTGTTCTGGCTTTCCTAAGAGATTTTTTCTAAATTAAAAGATGATTTCTCAAAGCTAAATAGACTTCATCTAATTTAGTGAAGCGCTATTTTCTTTCTAATTGACGAGTCTCCTGTTTTAAGCTACGAGTTTCTGTGTTGAACCAAGGAGTTAGAAATCTCTGGACTTTTTCTTTTTTAAAGGGGACACCAAGTCAAGAGTCTGATGCAGAGAAGCTGTCACACTATCTACCATGCTATCAGTTACAGAAGGAGCAAGCTCTCCAAAGCTTATCTCTGTTGCATTGACACATGGCATTGAGGAAACAATCTGCATAAATTTGGTAACAGCATCATCTGAGAGGCATCTAATGTAGTAATATTTTTCTTTAGGAGCCAAATAGTCAGAAATAGTAAAATCAAAGGTTAACATACAATGGTCTGACAGTACAGGGATATGAGGAGACACTACCAGATTTTCTATTTCTATGCCATATGTCAGAACAAGGTCCAAAGTGTGGTGGAGAATTTCCTACTTTCTGAGAAAACCCCATCGAGTCCAATATTGAATTAAATGCCATATTAAGGCAATCACTATCTACATCTACATGTATATTAAAGTCCCCTACTATAATTATTCTATCTGATTTCAGCACTAAATCTGCTAAGAATTCAGCAAATTTGGATAAAAACTCTGAGTAGGCTGAGGGAGGACGGTAAACTATGGCAAATAAAATTGGGTTTAGCCTAAAATTGCTAAAATGCCCAATACTGAGGACCAGGCCCTCAAAGGAATTTTAACATGTTTTTTGCTTTACATTAACTAGTACTTTGGAATGGTAAGTTGTTGCTACTCCTCCTCCACAACCAGAACTTCTGGGATTTTGAGTTTAAATAACCAGAGGGAGTTGATTCATTTAAACCAACATAATCCTCTTGCCCTAACCAAGTCTCTGTAAGGGATATTAAATCAATCTGATGATCAGTTAACAGATCATGGACTAGCAGAGACTTGGGAGTTAGAGACCTAATATTTAACAAACCACATTTAATTCTTAAATTATGAGGAGGAACAGAGGCCAAATCATTCAATTTAGAGGCTTCATGTTTAATTTGAGTTTTACCAACTTTTTGTTTAATCACTTTGGGATGCTTATATATTATATTTTTATTTACTTTGGAGGGAGAAGACAGTGATTCTCTGATGGGGAAGACAGGGGCTAAGTTGAGGGGTGGCGGATGAAGAGGAGCTGCAGAGAGGCGTGTAAGACTGCGACTCTGCTTCCTGGTCCCAACTCTGAGTAGTCAAGGTTTTGGAAATTTGGATCAAAATGATGCCAGATTGTTAGATAAAAGAGACTTACCATCCAAAGTGGGATGGACACCGTCTCGTCTAATAAGACCAGGTTTTCCCCAACCTCAGGAGAGGGAGACTAGTGTGTGTTCTACTTGGAACTTGGAACTGCTTGCAGTGTTAAAACATTGCAACAGTTCCTTATTGTAAGCAGGGTGGTACCACCCAGCCAGCATGTCCATGTGGGCCCCACAATATATCTAAGCTGGGCTGTCTTATGGGTCCCATCTGTGTTTGCCTACATGGACTTTACCTGTGGTACAGGTGAGCAGGTGATCTGTTTACTCCCTTAAAACCCATTTGGCCACACATGGGTTTATTTTGGATGGGCAGGTTCAGTAATACTTGTGTCACAGGCAAAATAATGCAAAAAAGTCATTAATTTTCCTGTTTTTTCTTATAAATTTGTACAAAAAAGTAGTGGCAAATTAAAAAAAAAAAAGTGAGCATTTAGTAGAAAAAAGGTGCAAATCTACAAGAAAAAAAAATTGTAAAATTACTTGAAAAGAGCTACAAACTTGCAAGAAAAATTAAACAAATTTACAACAAAAAAGTCACAAATTTATGAGGAAAAAATAAGAACAAGTTGCAAATTAACAAAAAGTAATTTGAGAAAATAAATTGAAAATTTATGAGAGGGGAAAAAAAAAAGCCCCGAATTCATGAGGAAAACTTGTAACTTTACAGTAAAAAAAATTGAAAATTTTTGAGAAAGTTCCAAATTTACAAGAAAAAATGTTGGAAATTTATGGGAAAAACACAAATTTATCAGAAAATAGCAAATTTACGAGGACCCTGACCATTGTGAGTTTGATCCCCCCCCCCCCCCCCCGACCATCGTTGATCCTTCTGTGTGCAGTTTGCATGTTCTCCCCGTGTCTGTGTGGGTTTTCTCCAGGTACTCTGGTTTCCCCCCACAGGCCAAAGGCATGCATGTGAGGTTAACTGGCATCAACCGGGGATTCTAAATTGTCCTTAGGTATGAATGTGAGAGCAAACGGTTGTTTGTCTCCGTGTTGGACTGGCTGTCTGTCCAGGTGGACCCTGCCTCTCACCCAAGATGCTGGGACAGGCTCCAGCCCCCCTGCGACCCAAAAAGGATGAAGCAGTAAAAGATGAATGGAAAAAAAAATCTATAGTTGTAAATATGAGAAATCTCAAATGAGTTAGAATTTGGGTGATTTGAACTCACGATCAAGGTCAGTTTTTACAAAAACATGTAAGCATGACAACTCAGAAAGGAAATGATGCAAACCTTTCTGGGACGACTTTGAATTTTGGTGACCTGGACCTCAGTGGTCAACCCTGAAAAAACCCTGTAAATGTCATGTCTATGTGAATGAAGTGATGCAGGCTTTTCATATCAATACTATTGTTATATTAAAAATCTTGGATAATTGTGATTTTGGGTGACTTTGAACATAAATTCAGCCAGCTAGTGTTTTTACAAGTAGTTCTTTTAGTAGTTCAGCTAATCCTGTAAGGAAACACCACTTTCTAAAGAAAGAAAGAAGCTTTGAGTGAAAGCACACAAACCACAGTTGAGCAATGATATTACTTTGTTACTGCAGAATTTTATATTGTGCAATAATAGGGAAACTATTTTGCAATATCATTTAATTACAATGAAAAGACAGATTTACCTCTAACTTCCTGTTTAATTACATAAAATCTGGACAATGCCTTCCTTCCAGATGAAACTGAAAAAGGAGGTGTATGGTGTTCTGGGTGTGTCAGTTGTTTAAAGCTGATACTTTGATGTCCCTGTTTCTCTTTCCTTAACCCACTAATGCACCATTAGTCACACGGGTTAATCATTACTGGCTCTCACCACGCCTTATCAAAGCAAACCACAAAACAAGCTAGCACAAGAATTTGGGGTGAAGCAAGTAAGCTCTTTGTATTCCTTTGGTGAACATGAACAAAACAAAATCTGTAACTTTCCTTTCTGTTCATTTCAGAGCTGGTAGGTAAATGCTTTAGATGATCTATTTTTCCTTTTTCTTTGTCCCAGCTGTGACCAGAGCTCAAGCAAACTTGATGAGGCCATCAACCAGGCTGTGTCAGAAGGGTTCATTCCCCCCTCCTTCTATTCACTTGTGACCGAATCACCTAAAACGAACACAACAGAGGTGTCCCAGCAACCAGTGTCCAACTCCAAAGAGAGTGACATGACAAAGAGCAGCACTGGGGGTGAGACTGATGTCACACCAGTCGTCTTCATGACTGATAGTGCTGCACAAGCTCACACCACCTATTCCACTGAAAGTTACACATTCGAAGCAGCGCCGCAGGAGGGACTGATGTCATGCAACTGCCTCTACGACTCTGAGTGCTACAAACGCTTGGATCTCCGGTTCCAGTGAGGAACTACATGTTCGAAGGCAGCGCTGCAGGAAGGACTGATGTCATGCCAGCCGCCTCTACAAGTGCTACAAACGCTTGGACCTCAGTCTCACTGAAAGCTACACACATGAAGGCAGCACCACTGGAGGGGCCGAGGACGTAACCACTTCCCATGCCACCATGACTTTTCCACCCCTGAGTCTACAACTACCGTCTTTCTCGTGAGAATCTCAGAGCCAAATGAAGTTGCATCAAGCACCACTTCACACCCCACAGTGACCTCTCAAACTACAGAATCTGTTGTCGTTACCGTTGATGTTTCATCTTCTGAGTCAGGCTCAAGAGATGCACCGAAGCTGGAAACTTCAACAGGATCCACTCCAACCACCACTCTTCCAGAAACTACTCATTTTCTCCAAAAACAAGTGAACAGGACGTGGCTCTGAACCACAACCTCCACGTCAAGTCTACCGTGAAAATGGTAAATACCTTTTAACTGTCTAATAGTTATGATGTCTGGCTACTACATTTTAAAGTGTTTCAAGCCGGTTTTGTTCCTGCAGACTCACAAAAACAGGAAGACGATCCAGATGAACACCACAAAGGACACATTACACCAGGTTAGTCCAGAAAATAAAAACAGTGTATTAAACCATTTAATAAACCACATTTTTCCATGACTAAAATAAAATTTTACGGCATCCTGTCTCACCTCCACACCTACTCTCCCATATGTCTAGGTTGGATCATCATTGTTGCATTCGTGGTTGCTGTTGCAGCAATTGTAATGCTCTGTGTTGCCATCGCTACCAGAAAAAAGTAAGTGAGACTTGAATATCAGAGAGAAAGAGAACAGGATGGAAGAAACTTGTTCATGTAACTTTCTTGAGTCCATAAAACAAATCCCTTCTTGTCTTGTGTTGCACAGGTGGAATTCACCGAACCCGGCATGCAAGGCACCAGTCCAGACAAACTCCTTGAACCAGCAGAGGGAGCAGGAGATGGAGACTTTCTTGCACAAGGAGGAGCCCAAGGAGAACGGAAAGGCATCGGAGTACACAGTCATTCCCCTGGAAGAGCTTCCCGAGAATCATTCGTCACTCTGAGGTTCAGAAACAGACCTTCTGGAGACACGAGACTCAAAGAACCACAAGACTGTTTGAACAGATGAATCTAATCAGAGGAACAAAACTGTTTTTTTTTTTGTTTTGTTTTGTTTTTTTTGAGGGATTGTCACAGCTCCGAGCCTCGTCTGAATGACAACCATGGTGTACTTTTGTTGCCTTTTTTTCCTGGCTGACTATCTGAAAACTTTTACAGACAGAAGAATTACATTTTAATTGATATATTTATAGATGCAATCAACTTTTATCATGTGATAAATAGACAACTGTTGGTCAGAGGCACTGTCATCTTATTTCAAATGTTTTGAAATAATGTGTATTTGTAATTGTGATTCTTTTTTTTTTCTTGTTGAAATGTGTTTGTAAATGTCTTTGTGTTGTGAAGTTATTGTAAAATGTTTGTGTTGTAATCTTACTGATTACTGCGTTGTGGTTTGTAACTTATATTAAGATGCTCTGTGGTTATTCCCATTTTCTTCATGGAAGCCCACAGTTCAAAGCAATGCTTATCAGCTCCCGTAACGGCCAACCTGAAACTTCAGCTGAAATTCTTGAACGTTCATGGAGTCCATCCTCTTGTTTGCATTAGAAATAATGACAACGGTAGTTCATTGTCAACATTTATTTGTTTCAATTAAACTTTACACATAAGTATTAAAACATATACATAGTTTCCGTCCATTTGTTGAGATTGTGAGTTTATTTTGTACAAGTCCTACTCATATGTACACTGTAAAACCTAACAGTACTTCTTAATAGAAGTAAGTAAACAGAACTTAATCCTTCAAAAAAAATTGGAGTCACTCATTTATTCAAATTTTACCTTACTCAAAAACATGTTTGTAGTTGTAACTCAGTTGTTGTAAGTTTACTTTTATTCCGGGGCATCTTAAATATTGGTGACATAATTCCAGTTTGTTGCATTGACTCATTTCATTGGAGTTAACTCCAATGTTGCTATAAAAATGACTGCTGATGTTTGTATCATCAGGCTGTGCTCCAATAAATCAATCACTGACATTACGAGTTACATTCTTGTAATCCTTATTTAGTCAACAAACAAAATTAATGAACCACTTTAACGCTGACATAATGCAAGCAAATGTTCATACTTTACATGATGGGGGACATAACATTTGCCTCTTTGTAAATTTGAATATTACAATTTGAAATTTCAAAAAATATAACCATAATCATCAAATGATCAGTACCTTTAAATCTCTCAGAAATAATGCAGCCGCAAGAGCTGATGGGAAACGTTACATGTTACAAAATAAGCATAATCCCCTTAAGCTACGGACACAAAGATTCTTATGAACGATGGGTTCATAAGTATCTCCCAGTTCCTAGGGATTCTGAAGTTTGTGACATTCATGGAGGGGGCATAGTTTATTTTTTTATTTAACCTTTATTTATACAGGGTACTTCCATTGGGAGGCAACCTCCCTTTTTCAAGGACACCCTGTTCACATTCACACAGTTACACATTCCCACCAGGAAGCTGCCCAGTCCAACCACAGACTGACCTGTGGCCACTGAGCAGCTCCACTGGAGTAGCTGGGGTCAAGGGCCTTGCTCAAGGGCACCTCAGAGAGTTAAGGAGGGTGGGGCAAACACTGTTATGTTATCTGTCCCACCCAGATCTGATCAGATCTGATCAGATCCTTCTGGGGTTGAACCAGCAACCCTCCGCTCACCAGTCCACATCTCTAACCATTAGGCCTCCACTGCCCCTTATGGCTGCTGTTCAGTTTACAAGAGGAACTTGAGCCATTCTTGAGAAATACGGTGCTTTTCTGTGGTACAATGGCCCTAGAGTTCTTATGCTCTTCATAAGGGTGCCTTGGGATCTTCCTATAGCATGCTTACTGCCATCTTATAAAAATTTTTGTGCAACTCACGGCAAGTCATTGGTAGGAAGATCTTACGGCTTTCGGCACATTTTATCAGCACAAATATCGCACGAATGACGTACTTCCGCCTTATGAGCGCATCACTACTGCCTTACACATGCTGTACGAATCTCTGTGCGAACAGGGATTCGTATGGTATTTCCTACGACCCCTGTAAGGAGCCCTCAAGAACAACTTAAGGTGTTCTTGAGGATTACTTACGGTCAACAGTTTTTGTTAACTTTTGTCTTCAGCACCATGAGTGTAACTGCTGTGGCAGCTCCCCCACCACTCCCCTTTGTACCACTGAGGGTACCTTTGTAGCTTGTGGGGCCTCTCAGTCGCAGGGGGTCCATGGTGTCTGTGTACACTGCCCTATGGAGGAAATGACTATGCCAACTGTGCTGTCACCTAAGTTGTAATGACTAGAATGTGGTGATAAACCTTAATAGAAATAAGAGATTACATTAAACTTGAATAGTAGTTTAATGTGAAGAGACAATACATTTAACTTTTTTTTAATAGAAATCAGTTTACTCAGCTGAAAAAAATAGATGTGCTTGAATGGTTTGAGTTAAACTAAAATGATTCAAGGCAATCGGTTACCTGAAACATTTTGAGATGAACTCATCAAGTTTTACAGTGTACTCAGAAAATGCTGCATGATGAATTTCAGACACAACAAACATTGATACCTGTTGGACCGTTATGCGCATAGAATCAAAAAGGAGAGATAGAAAATGTATTCATCATTCATATATAATCCCTACACCACAGGCTAGTTGACTAAAATGTTAAAATCATAACATGGATCATTAACAAGTAGATGTAGAAATGATAAAATGAATTGCTGAGGACGGGTAAGTTAGAACATGAATGAATCTTCCAATAAGATACCTGAGCCAAACACTGGATGATCTCACAACCCGGATACCCAGCAGCTGCTGATGCCAGTCTTCTCACAAGGGAAAGCACCTTCTGTGGCTCCGGACCCTTTAATAACCCAACTTGTAATGAACTTAAGAACTTAGAGAGGAAGAAACCACTGTGAAATACTGGAATGTCTTTTTTGGAAACAATTTGCATCTCAAAAATAAATACAGTTCATTTTTTTGTAAATAAATAATGCTAACTTCATCAAATATTCACACATCTAATGGCCCATAAATAAAAATGACTTTCTACTTACTTACAGGTGCATCTAAATAAATCAGAATGTCATCAAAAAGTTGATTTATTTCAGTAATTCAGTTCAGAAAATGAATCATATATTATGCAGATTCATTGCAGACAGAGGGATATATTTCATCTGTTTCTTATAATTGTGATGAGTTTGGCTTACAGCTTATGAAAACCCAGCACTCAGTTTCTCAGAAAATTAGTGTGTTACATAAAATGAATTAAAAAATTGATTTCTCGAAGAAATGTTGACCGACTGAAAATTATCTCCATGCACCATTCAATACTTGGTCAGGGCTCCTTCTGCATGAATTCCTGCATCGGTGCAGCGTGGCATGGAGGTGATCAGCCTGTGGTCCTGCTGAGGTGTTATGAAGGTCCAGGTTGCTTTGATAGTGACCTTCAGCTCGTCTGCATTGTTGGCTCTGCTGTCTCATCTTCCTCTTGACAGTTCTCCATAGATTCTCTGTGGGGTTTAGGTCAGGAGAGCTTGCTGGCCGATAAAGCACAGTGAAACCACGGTCATTAAACCAGGTTTTGGTACTTTTCAAAGTACCAAATTAATTTAAAATAATATTCAATTTTTTTGAGAAACTGATTTGGTGTTTTCATGACCTGTAAGTCATAGCCATCAAAATTAAAAGAAATAAATACTTGTAATGTATCACTGTGTGTAATTCTATATGAGTATCATTTTTTGAAACGAATTAGTGAAATAAACCAACTTTTTGATGATATTCTAATTTAGTGAGCTGCACCTGTATATACATAGCTTGCGACTGTACAGGAAGGTTTAACATAGCAAAAACAGGTATGATGACAAAAATGGTCAAGTCTATACATTGGAACTGTACACTTTTATCTAAAGAGATTATATACACAAAGTGCAAACAGGCACTTTAAACATTTATACACAAGCATTTGTTTAATATAAAAGAGAAATAAATATTTCAGCTTCATCAAGCTTTGAACAGCGTTGGTACACCGAGGGAAGCATTCAACCAACATCCAACGACCTTGTTACAGCATCAGATTTATGCGAGTGCTGCAGGCAGAATCTAGTGTGCACTTGCTAAGCAGACGGGACCACAGCTAATTATCTCTAGATGTAATTAGAAGCTTGTTATTCATATCTCAATGTGCTACGTAGACCCTGCAAATTCGGAGTGGCACCTTGAGAGGAAGGCCCAGCCGTCCTCAATTAGTGCAGAATAAATATAGTTTCATTTGGTGGCTAAAATGTGAGCCCTTACATCCTGTTGGACTACGTATAAAAATATTTCAGTTATCATACTGCCTGCACTCTGCACGTGACATCTTCAAGGCAAGGTTGTCAAAGAGAAAGAAATAACGCTAATAAAACAAGGAAAAATGCACTGGCCTGCCAAGAGTCTGGGAGACAGTCACAACTTTAGTTCTCTTTTTACTGAACACTCAGTTTTGCTCTCAGTCCTCACTTTCCTGCTTTGCTTTTAAAATCACCAGGTTTCAGAAAAAGAAACTCATTCTTTCACTCACACACAAGTTACATGCAAATAAATAAATGACTAAACAACTGCAAGGAGCCACTCCTCAAACTCGACTGTCTGCAACCCTTTTCACACGGTTTGTTGCCACGTTTCGTGGCCACGCCCTCTCTTCTTCAGGCTGAAGCTTGGCTCATTAGTCAGGGCATGTGTGTGACATCACAGCGTGATCTCATGAGTCGACAGTCAAAGGTGACGCAGCTTTGAACCGGCCACGAACAGCACGGCTTCATTCATACTCCCCAGCCAGCACCCATGGCTTCCATGTTGGCCCCGTCTGTGTTTGCTCACGTGGACTTCAGCTGTGGCGTCGGTGAGCAGGAAGTCCGTGCACCGCTTCAACCCCGCCGGGCCCCACATGGGCTGAATGTGCAGGTTTCAGTAACCCGTTGCCACACGGGCTCAGTTACGAGAAAAATGTCATGCATTTTCACATCTTTTTCTCATAAATGTGTAAGAAAAAAAGGAACAAATTTATGAGAACAAAGTGAAAATTTAGCAGAAAAAAGCTGCAAATTTATTAGAAAAAAAAAGTAAAATTACCTGAAGAGTTGCAAACTGACAAGAAAAATTTAGCAAATTTTCAAGAAAAAAAGTCACAAATTTATGAGGAAAAAATTTGCAAATTAACAAAAAACAGCAGTAAATAAATGAATAACTTAATTTATGAGAAAAAGTTTGACGTTTAAAAGTTGTTTTTTCCAAATTCCAAATTTAAAAGGAAAAACGTTGCAAATTTATGGAAAACCCCCCCTCAAATTTACAAAAATCCCCAGCAAATTTACAAGAAAATAAGTTGAAAATGGGTAAAGAGTTGAAGTCCAGATGGGGCCAACATGGAAGCTGTGGACAAACCCACATGGACCCATAAGACAGCCCACACGGACATGCTGGCTGGACAGTGTGCAGCTGTTCTGGTCCGGCGTTCTAGACCAGAAAATCACTGTCAGCTTCTCACACTTCTTCCTTCCATTTAATTCAGATGCTACAACCATCATTCACACTTCTTTCTTAACCCTTTCCTTTGAGATACAAAAAACGGTTCCTTACAAAAGAATAAACAAAGGAGAGATTGCACAAGGTGCTTTTTGTTGTTGACAGGACAGGAGTCTTGCAGAAGCACCAGTAATGTCCTCGGGCTCCTCAGTGCCGTGTGCTTGGGGCATGGCTGCAGGAGTCCATCACAGTTTCTCATGATTTCTCCAGTCACTACCCAGATGGGGACTTGAAGCTTCAGAGATGGTCCTGCTTGAAAGTATTTTGTCCTTTATGTTTTGTTGTTCATGTTATTTTTTTTTCCTTTTGCTGCTGTAGTTGATAGTTTTCCTGCTTTGATGGAAAAAGCTGCTGATATTCAGGGTAAGGTGCAGCCACATCAGAATCTGCTTTACTCGCATTTCCAGGGTCCTTCCTCAACAAAAGAGAACTCTGCTGAGTTGCCATTTCTGCCCCATGGGGACCTGCAAGCAGTTACCAAGAAAATCTAACTACCGGACCAAGGCACAGATGAATTGTGTGGTTGGGAGCAGAGAAGCCATGGCATTATTACATTCAGGCCATTTACTTTGGCTTGACTTTGGTTTGCAAGCCCCCAACATGTAAAAAATATCCCAACTATTGCATCTCTCCACAGAATGAAACAGTGAACTGGTTTGCATGTAATTGTGCTTTGTCAGTGTGTCTGTACCAACACTGCATGAGAACATAGAGTGAATGATATTTTTGCAGACTTGGCCATGTATTTAATGGATTCTCTCCCCAACCAAATTACAAGGTCATACATACAGGCAATGAAACATCAGAAGATTTTCTTCTTTTGCTTTAGAAACCTAACTATAGTAAAGATGAGCCCAGTCAGCATGTCCATGTGGGCCCCACCAAAGCTTACAATGGCTGTCTGATGGGTCCATGTGGGTTTTGTTGTGTGGGGATTTGGCCCTTTGGGCTTGCCATAGCCAGTGCCAGACAGTCGACATGGTGACGTCAGCCGGGCTACGGCAAGTATGTATACTGAGCCAGAATTTCAATAAAGTTCAGTTTGTTACTCGGCACAACATGGCTCACGTCTCACTTTATTAAGACATAACATTTGGCAACGTCATACTAAACCATGACGGCGTGCTCAAGGCCACCTCTTCCGTTCTTGGCGTCTCTGGGTGTGCCTACTACACCGTGGCGCTGCTGGTTGGAGGCGTTTGATGACTACATCATCGCAGCTGGCTTGGACGGCGCCAAAGAAAAGAGATGGAAGAGCATACTATCCACTGCCTCAGTAAAGAAGGTCAATGTGTGCTTCGACCGCTGGCTAGCACGGGTTCTTTGGACGAGCGCTTGGACAGGATGGACAAAATTTTTTTGAACAGTGTAACATCACGGCTTGAAGTAACAGATTCTTCAACCGCTGTCAGCAAGCAGGTGAGTCCACTCAGCACTTTCTTATGGAGCTCTGTAACCTAGCGAGCATGTGCGCCTTCGGGCCTGTTGAAGAAGAGCTAATCCCTGATAAGCTAGCACATAGCACGAGCAACAAGTGGCTAAAGGAGAAGCTATTGCTAACCTAAGGACGATTTCACATTGAGCCCATGAAATGCAGATGACTAGCCAAATCGAGTCTGCTACCCAGCTATGTTTGCAAGTGCTGGCTAAGGAAAGACCTAGCCACCCAAACACTGTCTCCACATCAGGCCGCTAGCAACCCAGCTAATTCCTCAGGGCGGACCCCCAGAAGGCGGCGGACAGCGGCACGGGCAGAAGTGGAAACTCGGAAACTGTGTGGTGGCTGTGGCACCCCTTGCCACTGAGCGGGCTCGTCCCCTTGCCTCACTAAAGGGAAAAAGTGCTACAACTGGCGGTCGTGGTAATCACCTGGCTAGGGTATGCATCAACGCCAGCAAGCTGATGGACTCGGGGCTTGTGGGCATAGCTTCAGTGTGTGTAGCAGGTGTTCAAGAATTGGCCGGTAAAGTGGCACGTTTTACAGTGAGATGGCATCGATGTGCTCCTCATGTGGATTTTAGGCACTGGTAAAATCCATTACTGAGCATGTCCACGATAAGAAAACTTTTTCCAAAGAAAACTATTAAAGCGGGTGCTGTGAAAATGTTTGACTGCAAACACGCTAAGATTGGCATGGTGGGCACGGTCAGTTTCTTGGTAGTGTGTGGGTCAAAGACTATTCCCGCATTTACCTTCCAGGTTTCACGCCATGGGGCTGACTTGTTGGGAACTGACTTATTGGGAGAGTTAGGATTCTCCATCGTGGACCCAGCGGGCTCAAAAGTGTCGACTGTTTCTCCCAGATGGCATGTTCACTGCCCAGCATGTTTGCGTGCCTGGGTTGCGTGAAGGCTTTCAACCACTGCCTGCTCATCGACCCAAGGGTGATGCCCAAAATCCAACCACTGTGGTGGCTCCCCCTCGCCCTGTGGGACGACTTAATGGCAGAACTAAATAAGCTGCTTAAAGCTGGCATTATCAAGAAAGTGGATGCTTCACCATGGATCTTAAACATCGTGGTAGCCAAGAGGAAGACGGGTGGAATCCGGCCATGCATCGATCTCAGGATGGTCAATAAAGTGATCATCCCTGACAAATACCCATTGCCCACGATGGAGGAACTCACTGCGATGTTCAGCAGCTCCACAGTGTTTTGAAAATGGACCGCCCCCAAGGTTATTTACAAGTGCCCGTCCACCCAGCCAGCTGTGACCTGATGGTGTTTGTGGCCCACATGGGCATTTTCAGGTACACCTGCCTGCCTTTTGGCTTGAGTTTGGCACCAAGCTGTTTTCAAAAAATTATGTCTATGATCCTTGCTGGCATCAGGGGTGTAGTGCTGTACTTGGACGACATCGTGGTCCACAGCGCGTCACAGGTGGCACATGACGAACACTTGGAACGAGTAACAGAAGTGCTGCAGGAGCATGGGGTCATGCTGAATGGGGAAAAGTGCATCTTCGTTGGCAGAGTCCATTGAGTTTGTTGGGTTCCGGTTGTCAGCTAAGGGTCTGAGCCCCCTGCACTTGAATGTGGAGGCGGTCCTACTTCTCCCCGACCCCACAACACCTGCACAAATTTCCTCATTTCTGGGTATGGTGAACTTCTATGGGTGTTTCATTTCCCATTATTCAGAGACTACTGAACCTCTCTGAGGCTCCTGAAGCAGGACATTCCGTGGCAATGGACCCCAGCCTGGTCGGTGGCGGTCGCTAAACTGAAATCTTAACTTCAACAACCCCACCGGTGTTGGCACACTTTGACCCCAAATGGCCCACTTTGGTAACTTGTCTGGTTCAGCTATGGGGGTGGTTATGTCTCAAGTACAAAATGGTACGGCGCGCCTAATGGCGTTCACATCAAGGTCTCCCACGCCAGCTGTCAGTGTGTGGGATTGTGTTGGATTGGGTCAGGATCAAGCCCCCCAACCATATGCATAAGCTGCAACCTTTCTGGATGGGACCACTGCAGATCATGAAGTGGCTGGGCCCGGACACATTCCGGATCTCGGACAGGTCACAGTGGCATTCCAACCACCTCAGGAAGTTGTTGCTGGCCCAGGGTCTGGGTAGCTGCAGCAGATGTGACTGATGAGGGTTGAGATTTGACTGATGGGGGTGTTGGGGACACTCAGGTGTGGTTGACAGAGCCTGGAGCAGTTCCTCCGCCTGTGAGGCACTCAGCTAGGACGCGTCAGAGGCTCAGACACCTCGATGACTTTGTGGTAGACCTAGCTTTAGCTGAAGCGTGTTGGGTATGGGCGGCAGAATAATCTGCCCCAACACAGGGGGTACCCTGGCAGTCTACCCAGGTGCCCATTTAGCTTATTAGGCTTATTAGTTTATGTGTTTTGAGAAGAAGAAACAGAAGAAATGTTTATAAAAAAATGTGTGTCTGTGTTGAAATGGGTTTTTTCTGCTAAATTGGGGGGGGGGGTGTTGTTTTGAATTATGTCTTCACGTTTTGTAAAGGGGGGGGGATGTGTGGGGATTTGGCCCTTGGGGCTTGCCGTAGCTGACGTCAGGCAGTTGACATGGTGACGTCAGGCGGGCTACGGCCAGTATGTATATTGAGCCAGAATCTCAACAAAGCTCAGCTTGTTGCCTCAGCCCACATGGCTGACATCTGGCTTTATTAAGACCTAACGGGTTTGTCTGCAGGTTCCATGTTGGTCCCATCTGCGTTTGCCCACATACACTTTACCTGTTTTCAACTTATTTTCTCATATATTTACTACTTTCTTTGTGAATTTGTGACTTTTCCTCCTAATTTGCAAATTTTTTCTTGATAATTTGAAACGGATAAATTTGCAGAATTTTTTTCTCATAAATTTATTAGTTTTTCTTGTAAAATTTAACTTTTTTCTGACAAAGTTGCTTACTTTTTCTTGTAATTGTGGAACTCTCTCATAATTTTACCACTTTTTACTGTAATCTTGCAACTTTTTCCTCATAAATTTGTTACTTTTTTACTTGTAAATTTGCTATTTTCTTTATTTTCTATTAGCATTTGTAAGCTTTTCCCATAAATTTGTGACAAATTTCTTGTAAATTTGGAACATTCTGAAAAAAATTCAATCTTTTTTTTTACTGTAAACTTACAACTTTTTCTCATAAATTTGGGTCTTTTGCATAAATTTTAAATTTATTTCCTCATGTATTTCCTACTTTTTTCTTTTTTGCTAATTTGCAACTTTTTCCTAATTTTTTTCCTGATAAATGTGTGACTTTTTTCTTGTAAATCTGTAACTCTTTTCAAGTAATTTTACTTTTTTTTTAAATTTGCAACTTTTTTTTCCATAAATTTGCTACTATTTTTTTTGTAAATTTGTCACTTATTTCTTACAAATTTATGAGAAAAAAATGTGAAAATTTATGCCTTTTTTTTGCATAATTTAGCCTATGGCACAAGTGTTACTGTAACATGCTGGGCCCATATTTAAAGTCATGTGGGGCCCAGATGGGTTTAAAGTGGGTAAACAGATTATACCTGCCTCACAGCTAAAGTCCATGTGGGTTAAGACAGCTCAGTTGAACCTACGGTGGGGCCCACATGGACATGCTGGCTGGGAGAGGCATCTCCTGAGGTGTGGGTCACTTTGCATGTAATGTGATGAAACGGCAGTCTTCATTGTGTACCACTGGCTACAGGAAGGTTTTGAAATGTTGGCTGATTTGTGGAAACTGTAACTTGGTCAGGGCTGCCATAAATACATGTCCAATTATGTATACAAAATTAAAAACTAATAAATAAGTAAGGATGCATACAACAAAGACAAGCCATACAGTACTGTATATGAATATATACAAAACAATGCGACCGGTAATGTGGATATAAAAAAAAACAAAAAAAACCCAAACACCATTTGAATTTCATGAGAGAAAAACTTGAGAATGTTATAAAAAAACATGTATAACATTGAGACAAACTTTCTAAACCTGGTATCACAAAAACTGCATTTTCATATCATTAACAGTGAATAAATAATTATACATAAATATTTATTGTAGCGTTTTCAATACTTATTTTAAAAATATTTTCTTCAGTGGAAAAGTACATTTACTATTCACAGAGACACAAAAACATCAACGGAGGAAGTCACAGAAAAGAATCACAAACACAAAAAGAAAGAGGAGCACACGCTGGGAGGACTCTCTACATACACGTTTCTATGTCCGTTAACGTGAAATGTACCTTGCAGTCCTCTATCAAGATTGAGTTGTGGTGTGCATATACATTCTGGTTGGTGTTATTTTCGAAGAACGACTGCGACTTTGCCATCTCAAAGTCATCCATCCGTCCCTGTTGGGCATCAAAGCTGTCGAGCTCGTCTTTGGACAGGTGGTACACAATACCTGCTCCGTAGGAGTCGCCAACCACGTTAACTGAAGTCCGGAAACGATCCCTATGTGGAAGAGAAATTAACATACAAGATAAAGGGAAAAAAATAGGACATATCAGGAATTAAAATAATAATAGTACTGCAATAAATTTGAACTTTTCATATAAGCATATGATAAAAGAAAAAGCACAGGTTGAAAAATATTTTCACAAGGTTATCATTAGCTTTGGTACAACAATCCAGCAGGGGTGGGAGAATCACTAGAGGCAGCATAAGGGTGTCCATATGTGCACCTGGCACCAGGACACCCTAGGTCGCAGGTCGATGATCAATTTTGTTATCGTGTCATCAGACCTGCAACCGTATGTCTTGGACACTTGGGTAAAGAGAGGTGCAGAGCTGTCAACTGATCACCACCTGGTGGTGAGTTGGATCAAATGGCTGGGGAAGATGCCAGTCAGACCTGGTAGACCCAAACGTATAGTGAGGATGTGCTGGGAACGTCTGGCTGAGGCCCCTGTCCGGGAGGTCTTCAACTCCCACCTCCAGAAGGAGTCTGGAGTCATGGAGTCTGAATGGGCCATGTTCTCTACCTCCATTGTTGAAGTGGCTGCCCAGAGCTGCGGCCGCAAGGTTGTCAGTGCATCTCGTGGCGGCAACCCCCAAACCAAGTGGTGGACACCAGTGGTGAGGGGGGCCATTAAGCTGAAGAATGAGTCCTATCGAGCTTGGTTGGCTTGTGGGACTCCCGAAGCAGCTGAGGTGTACCAGCAGGCCAAGCAGAGTGCGGCTCGGGTTGTTGTTGAAACAAAAACTCGGGTGTGAGAGGAGTCTGGTGAGGCCATGGAACAAGACTTTCGGTCAGCCTCAAAGAGATTCTGGCAAACTGTCCAGTGGCTCAGGAGGGGGAAGAAGCAACCTGTCCACACTGTGTATGATGCGGATGGGGCGCTGCTGACTTCGACTGGGGGATATCGTTGGGTGGTGGAAGGAATACTTCGAGGACCTCCTCAATCCCACTGAAATGCCTTCCACAGAGGAAGCAGGGCTTGTGGACGAGGAGGATGACTCGTGCATCACAGGGGCTGAGGTTGCCAAGGTTGGTTAAAAAGCTCCTTAGTGGCCAGGCCCTGGGGGTGGACGAGATTCGCCCTGAGTACCTCAAGACCCTGGATGTTGTAGGGCTGTCATGGTTGACACACCTCTGGAACATTGCGTGGAGGTCCAGAACAGTGCCCTTGGCATGGCAAATTGGGGTGGTGGTTCCTCTCATCAAGAAAGGGGACCGGAGGGTGTGCTCCAACTTTAGAGGGATCACACTCCTCAGCCTCCATGGGAAGGTCTATGCCAAGGAACTGGAGAGGAGAGTCCAGCTGTTGGTCGAACCTCGGATTCAGGAGGAGCAATGTGGTTTTTGTCCTGGCCGTGGCACATCGGACCAACTCTTTACCCTCTTGAGAATTCTCGAGGGTTCATGGGAGTTTGCCCAACCAGTTTACATGTGTTTTGTGGACTTGGAGAAGGCATTCGACCGAGTTCCTTGTGGTTTTTTGTGGGGGGTGCTTCGGGAGTATGGGGTATTGAGCTTGTTGTTACGAGCTATCCGGTCTCTATACGACCGTTGTGAGAGTTTAGTTTGTATTGCCAACACTTGGTCAGACTCATTCCCAGTGAGAGTTGGACTCCGCCAGGGCTGCTCTTTGTCACCGATACTGTTCATAATTTTTATGGACAGGATTTCTAGGTGTAGCCAGGAAATAGAGGGTGTCATGCTTGGTGACCACAGGATCTCATCTCTGTTGTTTGCAGATGATGTTGTCCTGTTGGCTTCATCCAGCAATGACCTACAGTTCTTGCTGGGACGGTTTGCCACTGAGTGTGAAGTGGCTGGGATGAGAATCAGCACCTCCAAGTCCGAGTCCGAGTCCATGGTTCTCAGCCGGAAAAAGGTGGATTGTCCTCTCTGGGTTGGGGACAAGCTCCTGCCCCAAGTGGAGGAGTCATTCTCGAGTGAGGGGAGAATGGAGTGTGAGACTGACAGACGGATCAGAGCAGCATCTGCAGTGATGCGGACGTTGTACCGGTCCATTGTGGTGAAGAGGGAGCTAAGCTCTAAGGCAAAGCTGTCGATTTACCGGTCAATCTACGTTCCTACCTTCACCTATGGTCATGAGCTTTGGGTAATGACCAAAAGAATGAGATCGCGGATACAAGTGGCTTAAATGAGCTTTCTTCATAGGATTGCTGGACTCACCCTTAGAAATAGGGTGAGGAGCTCAGTCATCCGGGAGAGGCTCAGAGTAGAACTGCTGCTCCTCCACATTGAAAGGAGCCAGTTGAGGTAGTTTGGGCATCTGATCAGGATGCCTCCTGGACACCTCCCACTTGAGGTGTTTCGGGCACGTCTGTCTGGGAGGAGACCCCGGGGCAGACCCAGGAGTCGTTGGAGATATTACTTCTCCCAGATGGTCTGGGAACGCCTTGGTATCCTCTCTGAAGAGCTGGAGTAGGTGGCTGGGGAGAGGGAAGTCTGTGCTTCTCTGCTTGAACTGCTGCCTCTGCAACCCGGACCTCCGGAAAAGCGGTAGAAGATGGATGGATGGATGGATGGATGATGGGAAAAATGGACTAAATATGTAACACCACTCAGGCCAGACTTTCATTTCACAGAACTGGTATAGCAGATTATTTGTCAATATACTGTTTTTATGTGCACATACAACCATTTCCTTCATGAGGATGTTCACGTTAATTCTTCATTTCTTTTTTCTTGTCTTTTCCCCTTTATTAACATTTCTTCTTTTATATAAAAAGAGGACATTCAAGTGTAATTACTAAAAGAAATGGATGTTTAAGTCTTTCAGTCAATGAATGTCAATAAAGAGAAAATTATTAAAAAAAAGACCAAAAGAAGTTGTTCAATTGAAAGATGATGAAAACGTCTGCTGTAGCCAACTTAAGTACCATTCAACTCTCCTTTTCAAAAATGTCTATACACATCCATAACACAAAGGCCCTTTTGTAAAGATGGCCTTTTTTGATTCATTTATTGGCTATTGTGGGAACTATACACTTTGCATGGCATATGTGTTATGAAACGTGACAACAGTGATGATGTGGAGCTCACAGCAGCCAGTCGACAGCAACCAGGAGACTGATGTCCTGAGTGGGCAGCCCGACCGCCGTGAGGATCAGAAGCATGGTCACCAGTCCAGCACTGGGGATACTGGCTGCTCCAACACTGGCCAAGGTGGCTGTCATACTAAAGAGGAGACAAATTCAGCAGTCAGCGGGAGGGCAGACCATACTGGAACAGACTACAGCCACGGTCACACAGATTCTTACCAACGATGAGTTTGTAAGAATCTCCCAGTTCCTATGAATTCTGGAGTTTGTAGACATTCATGGAGGGGGGCATAGTTTCTTATAATTGCTGTTAAATTTGCAAGAGCAACTTGAGGCATTCTTGAGAAATGAGGTGATTTTCTGTCGTACGATGGCCCTAGAGTTCTTACATTCTTTGTAAGGGTGCCCAGGGACCTTCCTACGCCATGCTTATTGCCATCTTATGAAATTTTTGTGCAACTCATGGTGCTCTCAATTAATTGGTAGGAAGATCTTACAGCTTTCGCTACATTTTGTTGGCACAGATGTCGCATGAACGATGTACTTCCACCTTATGAGCACCTCACTAGTGCCTTATGCACGCTGTACAAATCTTCGTATGAACAGGGATTGTACGGTGTTTCCTACGACTGCTGTAAGGGGCCCTCAAGAACAACTTAAGGTATTCTTGAGGCATACTTATGGCCAACATCTTGTGTAGTTCTTACATTGTTCCAATGGAATTCATATAGCCACCCTACAATGAAGGGTTTTCGTGGGGTGCTCTTAGAAATCTTGGACAAGACAATCGACCTGGCCATGAACTTACGAAAAGTCTACAAATGCTGGATTCTCCTACGGCCGCCTTAAGAAGGTCATACGAAATGGTCCAAAAATCATTCATACGGTGTTTGCAGCCATTCGTAAGGGTATTTGTGACCGTAGCTTTAGTTTCTATGAAAAGCTAACTGAGAAACTACAATTAAAACTTTCAAAAGATTTGCACATTTGTGAATTCCTCTGCTCAAGCACAGTTAAAACCACATTGAAAGTCATTTATTTTTTCAGTTCTAATTAAAAATGCTACAATTCTTGTATGCTTTAATGCCTTCCTGCTGCTACATTCCCACCTCACTGTAACAATCTGTCCCCAGTCAAGATTAATCCCATTCATCTGAGCAATGAAGATGGCAGCCACGGCCTCATAGAGGGCTGTTCCATCCATGTTGATGGTAGCGCCCACCGGGAGGACGAAGCGGGTCACTCTCTTGTCGATGCCCAAGTTCTCCTCCAAGCATCGGAATGTGACAGGCAAGGTACCGGCACTGTGACAAATAAGTTAAGAAGAAGTGCTTCAGATTGATAGAAGCAATTTGCAGTGTTTGTACTCACAAAATAGCAAGAAAAATGAATTCCAAAGCTTTTACTTTGCCAAAACAGGAAAATATTCTACAGGAAACAAGCATTTGCTCAACAAAACTTTCATAACTTTAAAAAAAAAATAAAATTCCTGGTTTGTGACTCAGCAGTTCTTTTGTTTATTTTTACAGAAAATTAATAATTTCTCAACACTGGTGGTGGAGATACATGCAGCTGATAAGGGTCTCCAATCATTAATAAAACATAGAATCAAGGAAAGCAATCCCACGCAAGGGCAAAGTGAGAGGCTGATTCTTGGAAGCAATCTCCGTAGAAAACGCCTCAAAAATGTTATTATTATTTACCATCTGTTCACAGATGTAAAAAGAATACTCCTCATAATAATTAAGGGGAAAGGCAGGACACTGAAAAAGAGAAGCCTGAATAAGTGACAGTCAAGCTGTGCTCAAAAAACTACAAACTAAAACATGAACAAAGGCAGAAATCCTGCATACCTGGACGCTGTTCCGAGTGCTGTCACCCAAGCCTGGAAGATCCCCATGAAGAACTTGAATGGATCTTCTTTTACTATGACAAAGTATATCAGGGGAAGGAATATCCCTCCATGGATGATGAGGCCGATGATCACGGTGACCATGTACATTCCCAGCTGTCTCGCTACCACCTCCAAGTCAGCAATGGAGATGATCTTTCCACAGATGAGGCAAGCAATGCCGATGGGCGAGTACCTGAAGACACGGCACAGGCTTTATTTTATGTCACAAAATAGATGCAGGTGCTTTACATGAGAAAAACCAAAATGCTGAAAAGAAAACAACAATTAATAGTAGCATGCTACGTATATGCATGCTACACTTGGACTCTCCTCCTATCCAGCGTGTCCATGTGGGCCCCACTAAAGGTTAAACCTGGGTTTTCTTATGGGTCCACGTGGGTTTGTCCATGGGTTCCATGTTGGCCCCATCTGTTAGCCCACATGGACTTTACCTGTTTACATTTTTTCAACTTATTTTATTATAAATTTGCAATTTCCTTATAAATTTGTGTCATGATGCTGAGCACAGCTGGGGAACTGTGCTCACGCTTTCAGTTTATTCAGGTTATTTTCTGTTTTTTTCCCCCATTCTTAGTTTTATCATTGATTTTGTGTTTGGTTTCGTCTGTATTATGTTTTCTGAGTTTGCCATTTGTCTGTTTGTTTATGACTTGTCCTGTATTCTTAGTTTTGTCATTATGGTCTTGTTCTTTAAGATTATGTGCCTATGGCTATCCAGTCTTGTTTTATTAATTATATCTGCCTGTTGCAGACATGAGCTTACCTTCGTCTTTGCCTTCAGTTCTCTCTCTTTGTCATGTTGGACTGTTTTATTAGCATTTCTTGGTGGTATGCTCCTTCGTGTCCTTGCCTTGGTGGTTTATTATTATCCTCCTCCTTTGTATTTTATGCCTGGGTCTCATTTTGTCATTCATTGTCAGTTACCTTTGTTCCTTCGGTGCTCTTATCTTGACAGCATTCTTTATTTACTTCCGTTTGCTCCTAGCTAGTTTTGCGGTTTGTCCCAGCTGTCTATCATTCTAATTCTTATCCTCGCTCCTGTTACCCACACCTATCATCATTTGTTTAATTACTCTTTGCTTATTTAAGGGATGCTCCTCCGCAGCTCGGTGCAGCGTCCTTCACTTTGCCTACAGATGTGAGTCCCACGTCTATCTCATCTTCCCAGTGTTTCCACATGCCGTTACCTTGTTATACTGCCTGTCAACCAAGCCTGTAAGTTTTTTGTTCCTGCATTGTTTGGACTCTTGTGTTTTCATTAAACGTTGGCAAACTCACAGTTCAACGTCTGGGTCTCCCTTCCACCCCTGCCTGGGCAATTTATGACAATTTGTGACTTTTCCCCATAAATCTTTTTTGAAAATTTGAAACTTTCTCATACATTTTGATTTTTTTTTTTACTGTAAACTTTCAACTTTTTTCTCCTAAATTTTCACTTTTTTTCCTCATAAATTTGTAACTTTTTCTCACACATTTGCTACAAATTTTTTTTTTGCAAGTTTGTGATTTTTTTTTTCATAAATTTCATTTTTTTTTTCTCAAATTTGTGACTTTTTTGTTAGAATTTTGGCGCCAGTGTTCCTGGAACCTGCTCACCCACATTAAACTCATGTGGGGCCCAGTTGGGTTTAATGCAGGTAAACGGGTTATATGCTTCTCTGTGCCACGGGTAAAGTCCATGAGCGCAAACACAGATGGGGTCAATGTGGAACCTGTGGACAAACCTACGTGGCACCCATGAAACAGCCCAGTTTTCACCTTTGGTGGGGCCTACATGGACCTGCTGGCTGGGTCCTCTGGAAAAGACTAAAAGGCTTTTGGAAAATGAGCAGGGAACAGAGGCTTCTGGCCAAGCACAGGTCTTCTGAGGTAAGTATCAGTAAGTAGCAAAGACTGTAAGTTGGGTTCTGTGGGAAGAAAAGAGGCTAAAGCAGGAAAGTGAAGCACGGTTCAGTTCACTGTAGCACAGCGTTCCGTAACGTCTACTGTGCAAAGCACCATTTTCAACACAACACATATATTTGTAGTTTTCAGCTTTAAAATCAGTTTAAAATATAAAACTGGTCCATCAACATTAGAAATAAGCACACATTTTCCTCTTTGATATGTAGACTTTCGATACTTTTTAAAAAATAAATTTGCCAAGTTTTTGTCAAATTTAAAGCTGTTCTTGTAGTTACATCTTTATACTTTCCAATTTGTCATTTTTTTAAATAAAATGCTGAGGGTTTGTACATTTCTGAGGTATCTTGTAAATTAGGACCTTTTCTCTCCTAAAGTTGTCACATCATTCTTGCAATTGTGACATTCTCATAAATTTGAGACCATTTTCTTGGACTTTTATCTTGCAAAGTTGTTAGGCTGTTCTATGACAATTGCAGCTTTTTTCATTAATTTGTAACCCTTGGAAATTTGGAGCTTTTATTATTATTATTTGCATTATTATTATTATTATTTGCAGATGCAGTTTTTGCTGCATCTGGCATGGAGAACTTTGAATGTGTGCAGGACATAATGACGTCTCAAGACTACCAATGCGTCCCAGAGCAACGCTGCCCAGTGTCAGTAAGTGTGGTGCCACAAAAGATTCAACTGAATCACTGATCAACAGCAAAGTCTGGTTTGTGTTAAAGGGAGGTTAAGGGTTAAGGGAGGTCATTCCATTTTTGCCAGTTTCAACTTATTTCAGAGGCATGTTTTTTTTTTTTTCTTGTGGATAGGAACCAACAAATCTGTCCATGCCTGTAGCGTATATCTGTCCACGCATCTGCCTGTGCTGACATGCTGATAAGAAATCTGAAGATGGAAGAGGAACTCTTCCTTTCATACTCCACCAGTTTCTCCTCTCTCTGCCTTTTTAGATTTGTTCCTATAGTTGTGAAATTCACTCACCACATAATTGCACCAACAAGCTTCATCACGATCTCATTCAGGACATTGAAAAACTCCAACATTAGCTTGGCCTTCTCTCCCATTTTGCCCATGATGACTCCAAATGAAACAAAAAATCCAATCAAACCTGTAAGACACAGAATGATGATGTTAATGCAGATGTGAATAGGTATGACGTTCTCACCACAAAATCACCATCATTTTCAGGCATGCAGTATTAACGGAGCACAAGCCATTACTGTGAGTAATCCCACCTGTCTTTGCAGTAGGTTTGCTGTACATTGACACATTTACAGAGAGCCTACGCGTGATGTAATAGTGAAGGAAATTCAAATCAAAGTCAGAAGGAGACCAATCATTTTCATCCATTCCCCCAAAGAATATATCCGCTGGGAATGGTAAGAACAATGAAATATTACTAATATCCCAATATGACTTGGTAAACTATTCTGAATAAAGTGATACCATTGTGTCTCAGTGTTTCTGTGATTCACTGCTTTCTACTTTTTCACAGTTGACTCACGTCCTGATACAGTGAATGGCAAGGGGTGGTGGGCATCAGTTGAAGTAGTAGAGAGACAGAACTTTGACATCGGGAGCCTTTTGAAACTTCAATCTTTGTACTGTAAAAAAGTTGCCTCAACTTAAAAAAAGTTTGTGTTTGGGCTGCCTTCAAATTTTAAGTTGACTGAACTTGAGAAGATAAGTGGTAAAGACACACGAAACACACAAACTCAAGTTCATCCATCCATCTATCCATCCATCTTCTTCCGCTTAATCCTTTTTGAGTCACGGGGGGTGGCAGGAGCCTATCCCAGCATCTTTGGGAGAGAGGCAGGGTCCACCCTGGACAGATCACCAGTCCATCACAGGGCCAACACAGAGAGACAGACAACCATTCACCCTCACATCCATACCTAAGGACAATTTAGAATCCCCAGTTTGATGCCAGTTAACCTAACTTGCATCACCTTAAAATTTTAAGGCAGCCCGAACACTAACTTTCATTTTTATTTGAAGTTATGTAATCAGGGTGGTGTGTCAGTCTGGGCTGCCTCAGCCCATCAGAGGTGGAATGAGCTTAAGACCATGCTTACAGACCATCAAGTAAAATTTCTAACTGCTTGTGTACACAGTTGACTTACCTACAGTTTTCACAGCATGTTATCTTAATGCATGCCAGCTGGCAAACCTGAGTCCACATGGATGACTTTTCTTAGGAAACTTGTTCGTCATGGCTTTGAGTGTGTAAACGCTCCATTAAGACAAAGGAGCAGCTGCAAAGCAACACCCACTGACGAAGACCACGTGGACTGGCGTTATAGATACTCCAATAGTGACATATTTCTGCTCACCCACTCTTCTACCTGTCTCAACACCTAAAACACATCGCCCATATAATTAGACTCCTTAACTCAGCACTGCAAAAACAAATCCTGTTCTGTTCAAACAAGAAGCCGTACAGTCGGGATAAATGGAAGAAATATGAGTCCACCAAGGACCTTATTTGTATCTGTGCAGCAGGATTACACAAAAACTACCAGATGGATTTGGATGAACTTTTCACCAGAGGTCGTTCTTGGCCTACAGAGGAACCCATTACATTTTGGTGATGATCCAAGAATGCATACCTCCAGCAAGTCTCTTATCTTCTCACAGTATGTTAGCAAGAACACTTCAAAACTGCTGGATAGACTTTGCTGTAATTTTCACCAGAACTGGCTCGTGGCCTACACATGAACCCATTACATTTTGGACGTGATCCATGATGGACAGAAGGAGCCTTGGTGGGGGTATGCACTCTGAGTGCTTTTCTAGTTTACAGTGTGTTCACTTTTACTCACTGCAGAAGCTCTGTAAAATATTAAGGTGAAGTTGTGTCTGATATTCAATACTAGAAAATCACTCAGAGAGCACATACCTCCACCAAGGCTTTGTCCATCCATCTGTCTGCACCTCCCTGCCTCCATCCCTCTGTACATTGCAAGATGTAAAATATTGTATGTAAAATTCAAAAATACAATAACTATATCTAACCTATTTTTGTTCTTTCACCTTCCAAAGGGACTCCGAATGAAAATTAACTTTTGCAAACTTTGGTACATTTACGTCTGTTTACTGATGTTCATTAATGTGCACTGTCCCGTTTAAATAAATAATATAAGTAGGGCCTTGGTGGAGGTATGTATTCATGGATCACTTCCTAATCTAATAATTATCATTATGGTTACATCTTGTTGTTTATTCCTCTCATTATTTTGGTTTGGACTTTTATTTTGACAGCACCTTTTGTTTACTTCCATTTACACCTAGCTTGTTTCTTGTTTTGTTAAGTTCTTGATTATTCACTGCTGCTTATGATTTTGCTAATCGTTTTTGCTCTATTTAAGGTGCTTAAGTCATTTGGCGTGATGCCACACTTCTGTTCCTGTCAGCCTGTTTTGCCTGTCTTGTTTAATCTTGTCATGCCAGTGCCTTTCTAGCTTTTTATTTCCAGCTCACGAGCTGCGTCTTTATTTTGTGTTTTTTAATAAATCCTGTCAGTCTGGCGTTTGGGTCTTATACCCTATGCTCCGGGGGAGTGCTACATCTTGACAGTTAGTACTTATGTGATAGTTGGTCTATTGTGGCTGGAGGCACAGTAGTACAAATGACGAGGAGGCAGACAGCAGTTTCACAGTGATCTAGTTTTGAGTTATACAAACTAGTAGCAGCAGCAAACCCAAGACATCTGACTAGCAATGAAGACAGAAGTAAAATGGCACCTTTTATGCTGTGTCACCAGGCGTAACCCTGGAAAAAAACTATAAGTGAGGCAACTTAAATAGCTATCTCAAAGTAAAATAACCATAAATAATAATAATAATAATAATAATAATAATAATAATAATAGCAATTTGAATATAAACAACCATGGTCTCCCCCCCGGGAGAATATGTTTAACTGAGAACTGTCAAGGGTACAACCACCAGAGCCATCACTAGAGGAGACTGTGAGGTCCCCCACACATGCACCACATTTGCTCAATCTGTGCTATCAGTGAGATGAGATGAGATGAGATTCAACTTTATTGTCATTACACATGTAAGGTAACGAAACGTGACTTGGCATTTGGGCACGCTCTGCAGAGCGCATCCAAGGCCGGGGCAGCCGCTAGGCGCCAGTCATAGGGGAACCAAGATCTGGAATAACATACCACCTACAATCAGAGAACGTACCACACTAAACACTTTTAAGACTCATTGTAAAAATTGGCTTTTAAACAACCCCTACTGTACCCAGAACTAGTGGCTGCTCTGTGGCATACGCATACAGTGTATATATGTGCCTGTGTGTCACACACATATGCCCCGCCTCTTCTTTGTTGCTGTTGTCTGTTGTTGCTGTGAGGTGCTTGGGTGCATGTGTGTGTATGCATACACAGCGCTTCACTTTTGTGACATTTGAATGTTTTGGTTTGTAACACCTTATCTCTTGCACTTTAGCATATCCACTGTGTACAGTTTCATTGCAGTTGTTCTGCTAGTGTATGATTGTTTGTTTGTGTGTTTTTGTGACCCGCCGGGGGACTACAGATGCAAATTAGCAGTATTGCTAAATCTGGCATACTTACATTTGTATTAATGTTCATTAGTATGTAATGTCCCTTTCAAATAAACATTAAACTAAACTAAACTCTTTACTGCTTACTCCTCACCCCAAAGCAAATAACCCTCTATTTTTCTCCCTTGTCCTGTCAAGCAGCTAGGTGAGCACAACAGAAATCTGCTTCCCTTATTGTGCCAAACAGATTTACTTTGCCAAAAGGAGCTTTATACAGTACATATCTATGTACTGTATATTATTTATAGACTCCTCTTGTAATAACTTTTAATACTTTATTTAAATTGTTTTACCCATGATAGACCCGACTTGGGGGTGGGGGGGGTGGGGAGAAGGACAAAAAGTGACACAACTGAAACAATCAGGAGACAAAGTGTTTCTGCTTCTGAAAAGGTCTCATCACGAGTCTGGTATCTGCACCTGTAAAAGTACATACGTATGTGCGTGTGCACATGCGTGCATGTGCTTATATGAGAGTGTGTGCAAAGTGAGTGTGTGCATGTGAGTGGTTTGCCAGGAAACATACAAAGAGGGCCACAGGTCACAGCGACAACCCCCCAGAAATGCCATGTGAACAAAGAAGACAGCACCACCAACCCCCACAGAGCATAAGCTACCATGTATTTTACAAACAAAATCATGAGCACTGTCTGACTATAACTGTAAATGGAGCAAATATAGAAAATGTAACAGAGTTTAAGTATTAGGGTGTCACATTAGATCACACGCTCAGCTTTAAAAAGCGCATAAAACTGATGAGCCACACTGTGAAATATAACCTTGTAATCTTTCATTGCATCAGAAACTCACTTACTCTAAAAGGATGAAAAACCTTTCTGAATACCATGATTTTTACACATTTCTCCTATTGCATCTCTGGTCACAAACAAATAGTACAACTCTGAAACCCTTGGAATCCCTGTATAAACAATCCATCAAAATTCTGGCTAAGAAGACACAACAGTATCACCATTATGGTATACTTGCCAAACACAAGATGTTAAGCTTTGAAAATGTGATCATGTATGCAACTATACGGTTGGTCTTTAAAATCATCCATGGTTCTGCACCACCACCTCTTAAGACTTTTGTGTACCTGACTTCTGAACAAAATACCAAAATAACAAGGACTTCCTCTAGGTGGCATTGTTTTTTGGACAATCAGCCTTTTCATACAAAGCTATAACAGAATGGAACAAGCTCCCCACTGCTTTGAAGACCAGAACAAATTACAGAAACTTTTCCACAGAGACTAAAAAATGTATTTTAAGTAATCAAGCCTGCCAGCATTGACTCTCTCCCTTAAATGGGATTTGAAATTGTACTCTTAAATTGTTTTTGTGTGTGCTGTTTCTCTTATCATTTTACCTTTCAAACTTACTCCCTGCTTGTTTCAGGGTCAACAGTTTCTGAATCCCAACCTGAATTGCTTTCTAAATGTGCTGTTTTTCTTTTAATATCTTCCTGCCTGCCTCAGGAACTACAGATTGAAATTATTGAGAACGCTATAATCTGGTACAGAGCATCTTTATCCTATGTTTAAGGCTTTTTTTTCTGTACATGATCCCTGACAAATAAACCAATAAACTAAAAAATGCCCCGAAGCCAGCAAGCCCCAGGACACCCATGCAACCTCCCCAGGAGGGATGGTTGAGGGAGGCTGGGCCGCGAAGCAGCCGGCACAGAACGCCACCACCCCCTAACTGTCCCGTCCCCCCAGCAGGGCCAACGCCAGCCCCCGGGCCCCAGAAGGCCAACACTGCCCCTCCCGGGCCAGAAACCAGCCCACGTCAGTTTACAGTCAATAAATATATAATATTCAATACAAAATTTTGCAAATATGCAGTGTATAAAATGTGTGTTAATCTAATAAAGCCCAAATATTGTGACTAAAATGTAGTGTCATTAATTACAATCCAGTTGTTAAAAGAAGTGTATCTGCAGTGAGAGTAGGGAGCAGGTGGAAGAGAATCTGGTGAGGTGGAGGTATGTTCCGGAGAGAAGAGGAATGAAAGTCAGAAGAAGCAAGACAGAATACATGAGTGTGACTGAAAGGGAGCCAGGTGTAACGGTGAAGATGGAAGGAATAGAAGTAGTGAAAGGAGATGAGTTTAAATACCTGGAGTCAACCATCCAAAGCAATAGAAAATGCACAAGAGAGGTGAAGAAGAGAGTGCAGGCAGGGTGGAGCGGGTGAAGACGAATGTCAAGGGTGATTTGTGACAGAAGGGTAGCAGCAAGAGTGAAAGGGAAGATTTACAAGATGGTAGTGAGACCTGCTATGATGTATGGTTTGGAGACGGTGGTGCTGGCAAAAAGACAGGAGATGGAGCTGGAGGTGGCAGAGTTGAAGATGCTAAGATTTTCATTGGGAGTGACTAGGAGGGACAAGATTAGAAAGGAGTATATCAGAGGGACAACTCAGGTTGAGCGGTTTGGAGACAAAGTAAGAGAGGAGAGGCTGAGATGGTTTGGACATGTGCAGAGGAGGGATAGTGGAGATATTAGACAAAGGATGTTGAAGATGGAGCTGCCAGGCAGGAGGAAAAGAGGAAGATCACAGAGAAGATTGATGGATGTAGTGAAGGAGGACATGGAGAGGGTTGGTGTTACAGAGGTAGAGGAAGGGATAGGGGTAGATGGAGACAGATGATCCACTGTGGAGACCCCTGAAGGGAGACGCATGAAGAAGAACTGTAGATTATATTTTGAAAAGGAATATTTCTCTGTTGGAAGGCAGTCTCCAAGTGGACTATTTGTGAAGCTGTATTATGTACAAGTTTGTTTTCGTGGTGTTATATAACCGACAATGAAGAGGGAAAATAATCTTTGGTATTTTCACTGCTCAGTCCATTTCAGTTGTGGGTGTGTTTTTGAAGTTTTCACCTACCCAGGACATTCATCCCACTCTTGAACTGTAGAGACCTTTTAACTGTGAACTGTGGAGGTGCTCTGGTCCTGTTAGTGGGAACTGGTACTTTGGTGGTTACTGTCTGGATCTAGGCAAGAGGCAAAGAAAAGAGCAGAACAGTGGGAGTAACTGACATATTGAGCAGGCTTTAATATATACGGTGGGAGAAAAGCTGTGGGGCTCCTAACCTGCTGGAAACAGGCCTGCACCAAATTCTCTGGGAATAGGTTTCGGATGAGATCAAAGAGAGCGTCCATGCTGGAGACCTCGTCGTTCTTCTTTCCCTGTCCCAGATTGGCCCTCAGCTTGGGGTTCCCAGGATGGATGAGCAGCACCAGGACCACCCCCAGGACAGCTGCAATTATCGTTGTTGACATATAGTACACCATGGCCCTGGTCCCCAGACGTCCACTGGACTTGGCATCCAAACCAGCAAGACCTGTTAGTATAAGATGAAAATAACTACATAAGATATTGTTCTGATTATTTTGGCATTCTTAGATGCTAGATCAAACAAGCTTTCAGGTAACGGATTAAAGGGAAAAAAAAAAGTTTCTCAGTAAGACTTTTTCAAAATTCCGGAGACCATTCTTCCAAAAGACTCATTCAGTGATTTGATGTTTGGATGGTGGTGGCAAGCCAAATATCTAACACAGGTTTGATCCAGTGGTTATAAAAAGTCTATTCACCACAACATGACAGGTTTTGTGATATGAGCAAAGAGAACAAGACACATAATTTCAGAAGATTGTCATGATCTGGACATGGTCGTTGATCATGTCCACGGTCTCTGTTGTTGTTTTTAAATTTATATCACTGTTGTCACTCTGTTATCACTGGTATTCCCCGTTATCCTTAGCTTCTTGTTCATCTTATTTTGAAAGGTTCCTTTGTTTTTTGCAGTCTTGTTATACTGTAGTTTCATTTCCTGTTTCTCTCCCTTATGTTATCGTTTAGTCTTTGATTAGTCCCAGCTGTCTTGTCTTAGTCATTATTTAGTTTCCTATTTATCTTAGCGCCACCTTCACTTTGGTGCGTCGACATCCTCAGCACTTACCCTCTGGCACCTGTCATGTACACTCCCCTGGTTTGCCTTCCTGTGATGTACATTGTTCAGCCCCCATGCTGATTTTCTGTTTTCCTGTTTAAAAAATCATCCTTGCCCTAAGTCCTGCCTGCCTGAAGGAGTCGGTTTTTCCTGTTTGTAGGAGGGAACCCTGACAAAGATTTTCACCTTTCCTTTAACACATGACTTCTACAGTTCAACTGAATAAAAAAAAAAACACCCTCACAATAGCCTGGTTGCATAAATGCACATACTCATAAGCTAATAGTTTGTTTAGCTATTTGACACTTTTAACCTCTTAAAATTCTGGTGTTGCTTATAAGGTTTCAAATTTTCTACTGCCACTCTGAAGAAAGAGCTTGATTTTCTTTGTGGATGCTAAATTTAGTGAAACTGGCTGGAATGTGAAGGGGTTAAAAGAAAAGTTTCAAATCTACATGAAAAAAAGTTGCAAATTTTTGAGAAACAGGTTGCAAATTCATAGAAAAAAGTTGTAAATTTTTGAGGAAGAAAGTTACAAAACTACAAGAAAAAGACACAAATTTGCAAGAAAAAAGTTGCAGAATTAAGAATTAGATTTTCTTTGTGTAAGCTAAATTTAGAGAAATTGGATGGACATTAAGGCTTTCTGTGGACCATGGCTTTTGCTGAAAGTTGCAACTGAAGCTATGGTCACAAAGATTCTTATGAACAATGGGCTCTTAAGAATCTCCAAGGTCCTACGAATTCTGGAGTTTGCAGACATTTGTGGAGGGGGGCATAGTTTCTTACGGCCTTCTTACAGCTGTCGTTCAATTCACAGGAGCAACTTGCAGCATTCTTGAGAAATGAGGTGCTTTTCTGTCATATGATGGCCCTAGAGGCCCAAGAGTTCTTACGTTCTTCGTAAGGGTGCCTTGGGATCTTCCTACGGCATACTTACTACCATCTTACAAACATTTATGTACAACTCACAGCACTGTCAAGTCATTGGTAGGAAGAGCTTATGGCTTTCGGCACATTTTGTCGGCACAAATGTCACACGAATGAAGTACTTCTGCCTTATGAGCGCTTTACTACCGCCTTACGGACACTGTACGACTCTCCGTACGAACGGGGATTTGTACACCTTTTCCTATGACCTATGTAAGGGGCTCTCAAGAATAACTTAAGGTGTTCTTGAGGCATACTTACAGCCAACATCTTACATAGTTTTTACATTGTTCCTATGGCATTCGTAAGGCTGCCCTACAATGAGGGGTTTTCGTGGAGTGTTCATAGAAATCTTGGACAAGACCATTGACCTGGCCCTGAACTTATGAACAGTTTATGAATGCTGGATTCTCCTATGGCCACCTTAAGAAGGCCATATGAAATGGTCCAAAAATCATTTTCATGATGTTCGCAGCTGTTCGCAAGGGTATTTGTGACTGTTAGTTAGTTAGTTAGTTAATCCCTTCACACCTGAAGGTGTATATGGGCGGTGCCTATCTCCGTTTCTCTGACCCTAGGCTACACAGCTACTGTAAGTAGTGAAAGCTACAGCGGGGGGTCAGTCCTCTGGTAGCTCTGTGTGTAACTTTACTTTCCCCATTCCATTATGCGGAGCACCACGCTAGAAGGCAGAAAGCACCATTTTTATATGGTCTTTGGTATGACCCGGCCGGGATTTGAACCCCTGCCTCCCGGGTGTGGGGCGGATGCTCTATCAACTAAGCCACCACTCCGGTGGACTATGGTGGATGATTTGTGACTGTAGCTTAAGTTAATGTCTGAAAAAATCCTCGTGAATCAGCTCATCTTTATAGAGTCACTTTTGCTGATGGTAGGTGGTTATTCGCTACTATTTAACATGAATATGAATATGACTGGTCAATTCTGATCACAGTCACATCTGCTAATACAAGAAGGTAACCACATTTATGCAACAAGATAATTTTTTGATTTAAATTTTGTGATATTAAATAGGCTACAGTTCTGAAAACCTTGCATCTATCTATAAATGCAAAGAATCTCTATGTGTGTGTGTGTCTGTGTGTTCCTCAGATATCTCTCAAACTGTTCGTCAGACTGACCTCAGATTTTGTAAGTGCTTTGCTGAGGTTACGAGAGTGTGCATCCCCTAATATGGAGTTGCTCAGTCAAAATATGTAATTTTTATCAATAAAAGTTTAGCCACCGCTATGTCTGATACCCAGGCTTCTAGAAGTGTGGGCGAGGTTTTGGATTGACTCCATACTGATTGGATAATACGCGCCATTATGGCATCAGTAACCACAGCTCTCTGTGAGCAAAATAAGGAAGCGAAAAGCGACAAATTTGACTAGAAAAAGATAACACTAAAGATTTAATGCTTAAAAAAATATACCATAAAGTTGCCGTGATTGTGTAGGTCTAAAGGATAATTCGGCATAGAGAACACGAGGTGTGCTGGTGCGGGGGGTGGGGGTGGGGGGCTGACGGGGACCTATGATGCCACAAAGGACAGCAGTGGCACACGGGTAAAGCAGCAGCCGAGACTCCTGTTAACAGGACAGTCTGGGCTTGACTCCCTGTGAAGGACTGAGATCCACCAGTTCAGCTGCTGCTTCTCCAACGCTGGTGTCCAACCAGGCGGACCTCGATCCTTCACGGGGAGGCACGCCCAGCCTGCCCGGTCAGTGGTAGACTGCTGCTTCACCCTTGTAGTACCACTGTTCTTTGCAGGACCGCGAGTCCCCCCCCCCCCCCCAGCACGGGTATCTAAAAATTAAAAACTTAATAATAATACCGCAATGATTGTGGAGCAGAATGGCCAGATCAACTGCATATCATATGCAGACAAATATGCACGCTTTGACTAAAGGCCCTGTCACACCATGACGATTTAGGCAGCGTTTTCAAATTTTCACTTTTGGCCATATGCATCATATATATCCATAACAAGTCGGACATATACATAACATATTAGTAACTTCAAGAGAATATTTCTATAACGTACACTACCGTTCAAAAGTTTGGGGTCACCTCAGACAATTATTTTGTGTTTTCCATGAAAAGTCACACTTATTTACCACCATGAGTTGTAAAATGAATAGAAAATATAGTCAAGACATTGACAAGGTTAGAAATAACGATTTGTATTTGAAATAATAATTTTTTCCAGATACTCAACCTGCTCAAAGGAAGGTCAGTTTTATAGCTTCTCTAACCAGCTAAACTGTTTTCAGCTATGCTAACATGGTTGCACAAGGGTTTTCTAATCATCCATTAGCCTTCTGATGCAATGAGCAAACACATTGTACCATTATAACACTGGAGTGATAGTTGCTGGAAATGGGCCTCTATACACCTATGTAGATATTGCACCAAAAACCAGACATTTACAGCTAGAATAGTCATTTACCCCATTAGCAATGTATATTAGATATTAGAGTGTATTTCTGATTAGTTTAAAGTTATCTTCATTGAAAAAAACAGTGCTTTTCTTTCAAAAATAAGGAAATTTCTAAGTGACCCCAAACTTTTGAACGGTAGTGTATAAATAACTAAAACCAACTAGTGCTTAGCATGTTGCTGACATGCACAACTTATGTGCAACAATAAGATAAGATAAGATAAGATAAGCCTTTATTAGTCCCACAATGGGGAAATTCCAGGATTGCAGCAGCACAGGGATAGCAACACTCAGAGCAACAATCAGAAGGCAAGAGAAAAAACAAGAGCAGCGAGTATACATATGTAAATATATATATATATATATATATATAAACACACAGTGCGGAGCATAGTAGCTAGATGGAATAAATATGTAAATATATAAACACACACAGTGCGGAGCATTGTAGCTAGATGGAATAAATATATGAATATATAAACACAGTGCAGAGCATTGTAGCTAGATGGGATAGGTATATAAATATATAATCAAAGTGTGGAGCATTGTAGCTAGATGGAATGAATATGTGAATATATAAACACAGTGCGGAGCATTGTAGCTAGTTGCAATAAATATGTAGATATATAAACACAGTGCGGAGCATTGTAGCTAGATGGAATAATATGTAGATATATATAAACACACACACAGTGCGGAGCATTGTAGTTAGATGGAATAAATATATGAATATATAAACACAGTGCGGAGCATTGTAGCTAGATGGAATAAATATGTAGATATATAAACACACAGTGCGGAGCATTGTAGCTAGATGGAATAAATATATGAATATATAAACACACAGTGCGGAGCATTGTAGCTAGATGGAATAAATATGTAGATATATAAACACACACAGTGCGGAGCATTGTAGCTAGATGGAATAAATATGTAAATATATAAACACACAGCGTGGCGCATTGTTGCTAGATGGAATAAATATATAAATATATAAACACACACAGTGCGGAGCATTGTAGCTAGATGGAACGAAACAGCACAACCGTCTACTATAGCCTAGCTTCTGCATAGTGCAGTCATGCCAAACTGCCGTTGCCTCCCAATCCATGAATCCTTGGTGTGCAGAGATCATCTCTGTCCAACCCAGATGATTCTCCCCTCCAAACACCACGGTGGGGGGTGTGACCAACCTGGCAGGGCTGTCCTATCTGTCAGGTCAGTCATGTCTAAAACAGTTGATGTGACACGTCAGGAACATCAGATCACAGCTGTCACAACCTGGCCCAAAGACACACGAACTGATGGCAATAAAAATAGTTTATTTTCACTAAAGTGAAAAAAAAAACAAGATAATGCATGGAGTGTGCTTTTGCCAGGAGGCACAGCCAACAGGAAAATGTGATTCATCATGGAAAACCGCTGAGCTCTGTGCTTTGGGCGATCAGCTGATTGGATCCTCCTCCTCCAGTGTTCTGACATTTTGGTATACTGTATCTATCAGAACAACACTGGACAGCTGATGGTACAGACTGAAGTCAAAGGTAAAACCAAGACAAGGAGGGCTAAACAGCGATTTGGATCTTTATCCTGTAGCTTGAAAGTGCTCGGACACATCCCTGACAGGTCCCGTTATATGAACAAGTACGTGTGTGTTTAGCTCTGTGTGTGTGTGTGCTGCAGGCTGAGCTCTGTACAGGTTTTTCCTGTGAACCAATGCTGCAAACATGCCATTATAGGGTAGCTGTAAGTTAGAAACCCATTCAGTAAGTTACACATAGGTTCAAAGAGCGTTATTCATATGTTAAATAAGTCTTGGGTAGGCTAGACATTAATCCTGAAGTATTTTGACTTTTAAGTAACTACGAATTGCTGACAAGTAACATGTGTGAATGCATGCATAACTTCCCTACAATCTTTGCTCCGCGAATGCGGGCGGTATCAGCCATACGCTGGATAGGTCAGAAAATTTTCAACATGCTGAGAGGAGCTCGGCAAACAATGCCATATACCAGTGTGCTTCAGTGTTCTTCAGCATGCTCTTAACTCAGACAAAGCATAACTGATGTGATGTACTCCAGCATATTCTCCAAATTTTTCCATAGGTTTTGCAAACACTGCCTAAATCATTTAGGTGTGACAGGGCCTTAAACAACAACACAAAAATGCACAAATAATGAAATAAATAATTTTTATTTAAATATTTACAGACAAATGGTCAACAGTGATGCAACAACAGCCAAACAGGCCATTCTGCTGTGTATAATAATGTTGGGTGTTTTGTACTTATGATATTACTAAAATATAAAAGGATGTGGTACAGTGGGTCTAAAATCTTTGTAAATATAAATATCTGTTATATTACTGTTATATACAGTCATGAAAAAATTAGGATACCCCATTAAATATTCAGTTCTTTATAAAGAAATTTTCACATATCTAACCTTGTTTTTGTTTATATTTGCAGTTTTTAACATTTATTTTGGCCATTTTAAGTGGGAATGTGGGGTGTCTTAAAAAGATGGGAGTGTCTTAATTTATTCCTCACTATTTGTTTAGAATTAAATTTGACAGAAAATTTAAAAAAAAGTAATTCATTTTTAATTGTTTACTTGTATTACATGAATCTCCCAGTATTTTTAAAATTGATATTAAAGATCCATATGTCCAAATATGTTAAACTATACTAACTATAAACTACTCATATCACCATCATCATCATCATCATCATAGTCTATTGTGGGCGACAATGACTGTTTCATTTAGGTCTGATCATGTTATGATTCCCCGTGTGCTACTACACAGCGCACGGAGGAAGAAATGTAAAACCCAGTTGCAGGAGTAGAACGTGCACTTTATTTACATAAACCCAAAATAATCAGTCCAGCTTACAGTCACGATAATTAACGGAGAGTTGAAATGATACAATACAGGCCACCAGACAAACAGGGACGCCGCTCGGATGCAGGGAGAGCCCAGGGAGAGGGAATGCCCTTTACTGCAGCGTATCTGTCGGCACAGAGAGAAAGGCAGACATAACTTACGGGCTGCAGCAATCCAAGGCGGTCCGTGCTGTCTGGAGGATGGGGGTGAGGCAGGGTCAGCCGCTAACACCAAGGAAATACATGATCTTGAAATGTTAGAGAAGACGGCAATGTCAGGCTGAATGAAAACGTAGGTAGTAGAAACAAACATACACGGAGGAACACGCTGCCATGGATGAAGCTGAATGATCCGACGGTCTCTTCCTATTACCCCAGCGTTAAAGTACAAATGATACTAACGAGGGAAGAGACCGCTGGTGTGAGAATACATGGGCTGAACAATAATTAACACCATGTGTGTATGTGTGAGTGCCTGAACGTATGAATGGGAGTGAATGAGGTGTGTGTGTGTGTAAATGTGTGAAACACCCAATAATGGAACACAGCTGATGGCACTGACAGGAGGAGGAGGGGTGCCCAAGCTGTCAGGGAGCAAAGGACCCAAATAGCTCCCTGAAGCACCTGATGGAAAATGGGGCAAAACCAACCATGGGTCAGAACTGGGTTTGGAACCACCAAATCCAGGTTCATGACAGATCAGGTTCCTCCACGCAGCTTAACCTTCCGCTGCCAGGAACTCCTGTTTATATCCAACTTCTTCAAGTTTATTTTTACAGTGTCTTTAAATCTGAGCCTTGGTCTACCCTGATTGCATTTGCCCTCGCATAACTGTGAGTAGAGTAACTGTCGAGGGAGACGCTGGTGGTCCATCCTCTCATCATGTCAGAGCCATCTCAGGTTCGTCTGTATTAGCATGTCCTCCACTGATGGTAGACCAGCTCATTTCAACACTTCTATGTTGGTTATCTTGTCTTTCCATGAGATGTTCATTATGGCTCAAAGGTGTCTCATCATGTACACGTGGAGTTTCTTTACCTGCACCCTGTAGACAGTCCAGGTTTCAGCACTGTACAATAGTACAGTGCCAGTACTGCCACAGTGACAGTACATAGCCAGTACTGTCTCTCTGTACACTTTGCATTTCACACTGATAGGCACATGTCGATTGTTCCACAGTCTCTCCCTCAAGTTTCCAAACACAGCACTCACTCTTCCCATTCTGAGAGATAGTTCATCCTCCAGCCTAGCATTCTCTGAAACAGTACTCCCGAGATACTTGAAAGTCTTACACTTGACTAGTGACTCGGTACCAATGCTGATCTCTTCTGGTAGTGATGTTGATAACTGGAACTTTGGTGGTTGATAAAGGCACTCTGTCTTCTTGATGTTGATTTTGAGGCTGATTTGGCTAGCTTCCCTTGCAAATTTCTCCACTAAAGATTGCATACCTTCCACACTCTGTGCAACTAGAGCACTGTCGTCGGCAAATAGTATTTCTCTTACTACTTTTATCGATGTCTTACTCTTGGCTTTAAACTGTGCCACAATGAACAAGTCTGCTTCTTTCTTTGTTTGAATGTATACTCCTTCTGAAGTGTCTTTGAAGGCCACCTCAAGCATGGCTGACAGATATAGCGAGAAGAGTGTAGGCACCAGCACACACCCTTGTTTCACCTCATTGCTTACTGAAAAGTCTTTAGACACTGAACCACTCATTGCCACGTTTGCTTGCATACCTGTATGGAGTGCCTCGATCAGGTTGACAAACTTCTCTGTACAGCCATATTTCTTGAGTACCTGCCAAAGTCCTTGTCGCGATACAGTATTGAAGGCTTTACTGAAGTCTATGAAGACTACACAAAGCAGCATGTTCTGTTCGATACACTTTTCTTGAACCTGTTTCAAGCAGAAAGTCATGTCCATTGTGCTTCTTCCACTTCTAAAACCACACTGGGTTTCCGGTAGTACATTCTGTGAGATGTGTTCATTGAGTCTGTTCAGTAGTACACATGAGAGAATCTTACCAACAGTGGTTAGCAGTGATATACCTCGGTAATTTCCACAATCTTTCCTGTCACCTTTCTTGAACAAAGGCACGATACTTGCATCCTTCCAGTCTTGAGGTACTTTCTGGGTATCCCATATCTCTTGGATGAGCTTGTGCAGGCAGTTGGTCAGCTGAACACCACCAAATTTCCACACTTCTGCTGGAATTCCATCCCTTCCTGGAGCTTTACCATCCTGTGTTGTCCTGATAGCTGCCATTATTTCATCAAGATTTGGTGGTTCATCCAGACTTGGTACAGCTGGTCGCTGCACTAGAGCTTCTTTAGCCTTTTCAGCAAGATTTCCAGGGTTTTTTAGTAGCTGGTCAAAGTGGTCTGCAAATCTGTCCAGGATCTTGTCTTTCTCCTGCAAAACCGTTTCACTATCCATAGCCTTTAGTTGGATCCATCCTCTTGGTTTAGGGCCGTAGATTTCTCTCAAGCCTGTGAAGAATGTTTTCATGTCCTTCCTGTCTGCTGCAGTTTGAAGTTCCTCCACTTTTTCATTCCCATCAGTTGGACTTCATCTCTCTGGTGTACTTCTGTAGCTCACTGAGCGTTTGAGTACTTCTGCTTCTTCGACCTTGTATTACACTGTAGATTTTCCTGCCTAGCTGTATTCCTCACTTCTAGTAGTTTCTTTAGATGTTCGTCATGCTCATTAAACCAATCTTGACGTTTCCTCTCATGGTGGTCTAAAACATCACTCGCAGTCTGATACACCGTATCCTTCAGTGTTGCCCATTTCTCTTCTATGTCATTCTCTGAGTTGTTGTTGTCCCAGTCTTTCAAGTTTTCATCCATCTCCTATGTAAGTTCTTCCTGCTTCTTTTAGCCTTTCAGTGCACTAGTGTTTAGCTTCCATGGTGGCTTCGCACCCGTCCTGCAGTGTTGTTTTCGTCTGCAAATCCTTAATCTAGATCTCAGCATAACATGATCAGTACCACAAACCGCACCTCTCATTGCTCTGGTGTCCAATACATCCCTTATTTCTCTCTGCCTTACTATGATGTAGTCTAACAAGTGCCAGTGCTTGGATCTTGGGTGCATCCATGTCTTCTTGTGTGTGTCCTTGTGCTTAGAGTGTTGGTTATCACAAGGTTGTACTCTGGACATAAGATAAGATAAGATAAGCCTTTATTAGTCCCACAATGGGGAAATTCCAGGATTGCAACAGCACAGGGACAGCAACACCCAGAGCAACGATCCAGAAGATAAGAAAACAAGACCAGCGAACATATATATGTACACATAAATATATAAATATATACTGCTCAAAAAAATAAAGGGAACACTTTGAAAACACATCAGATTTTAATGGGAAAAAATAAGCTAAAATTAATTAAAAAGTGTTCCTTTAATCTGAGTAAACTGGACTAACCTGCCACAATTTCAATATCCAGCTTATTTTTTCCCATTAAAATCTGATATGTTTTCAAAGTGTTCCCTTTATTTTTTTGAGCAGTATATATATACACAGTGCGGAGCATTGTAGCTAAATGGACTAAACAGCATAACCGTCTATTTAGTTACCCTACATGGCATGAATATGTACCCATATATATTGTCACCCTCCATAGCGACTGATATTGTCCTAGTTGTATACTGGAGGGGACCATTTGTGCAAGTCTGTTGCATCTTTTGCATTCAATACTATTAGATCGTCACGTTTTTTTGCTATCTCTGCAAGCAGCCCTGCTTAGGTTATACAGTTTCACAGCTGTAGGTAGGAAAGACCTGCGAAACCTCTCAGTTGCGCATCTAGGATGATGTAATCTACTGCTAAATGAGCTCCTCAGTGCGTTCAGTATGTCCTGCATAGGGTGGGACTCGGACTCCAGCAGAGATGACAGTTTAGCCACCATCCTTCTCTCTCCTATTTCCTCCACTGGGTCAAGGCGCTGCCCTAGGACAGAGCTAGCTTTCTTGATTAGTTTGCTCAGTCTCTTCCTATCAGCTGCTGTAATGCCGTTGCCCCAGCAGACCACTCCAAAATTGATGGCTGATGCCACCACTGTGTTGTAGAATGTCTTCAAGAGCAGCCCTTGTACACCAAAAGACCCGAGCCTCTTCAGTAGGAACAGCCTGCGCTATCCCTTCTTGTAGAGTGCGTCGGTATTGTGTGACCAGTCTAGTTTATTGTTCAGATGAACACCCAGGTACTTGTAGGATGTCACCATCTCAATGTCTGTTCCCTGGATGTTCACTGGTGCTGTGAGGGGTTGACCTTGCCTGCGGCAGTCCACCACCAGCTCCTTAGTTTTCTTCGCATTGATCTGGAGGCAGTTCCGATGGCACCAGTCCACGAAGTCATGGATAAGTCCTCTGTACTCAGCTTCATCTCTGTTGGAGATGAGGCTGACGATCGCAGAGTTGTCAGAGAACTTCTGTAGATGGCAGTGTGTTGTGTTGTGTGAGAAGTCCGCAGTATAAAGGGTGAACAGGAAGGGAGCCAAAACCGTTCCCTGGGGGGCCCCCGTGCTGCCGATGATCGTGCCCGACACACAATCCCGGGTTCTCACAAACTGTGGCCGGTTAGTGAGGTAGTCCAGGATCCATGATGACAGGTGCTGGGCCACCCCTGTGCACAGCAGATTGTCCTTCAGGATCATCGGTTGGATAGTGTTGAAAGCACTGGAAAAATCAAAGAACATGATCCTCACCGCATTCCCGGGCTTCTCCAGGTGGGACAGGGAACGGTGAAGGAGGAAGATCACTGCATCCCCCACCCCAATGCCATGCTGGTAGGCGAACTGGAGTGGATCCATCGCTGGTCCCACCAGGGGACGGAGGTGAGCAAGGAGCAGTCTCTCCAGGGTATTCATCAGGTGAGACGTCAGGGCCACTGGTCTGTAGCTGTTCAGATCTTTGGGGTGGGAAGTCTTTGGTACAGGTACCACACAAGATGTTTTCCACAACTGTGGTACCCTCCCCAGCTTCAGGCTCAGGTTGAAGATGTGCTCCACAATCCCACACAGCTGGTCTGCGCAGGACTTGAGGAGCTTCGCGCTGATGCCCTCCGGTCCCGAGGCCTTCCTCGCCTTTATCTTCTTCAGCTCCGTCCTCACCTGGGTCTTAGTGAGAGTCAGGTTGGGGGGCTGTGTTCTGGGAGTGGGGGTTGTTGGTGGAGTGGGGTGAGGACAGCAGGTCTTGATGACTTTAGAGGCAGCAGTGGTTGGTGTGCAGTTGGGGGGGGGGAGGGCGGTTGGTCAAACCTATTAAAAGACAGGTTCAGATTGTTCACCCACTCCCTGCCCCCCGTGGCCTGGGAGGAGGTATTCTGGTGCCCAGAGATGGTTTTGAGGTTTCTCCAGACCCCGCTGATGTCGCTCTGTTGCAGCTTGTCTTCTTCCTTGTCTTCTTCTTGCAGCTTGTCTTCTTCCTGAAGCTGTCCTTGCCTTCTTTGATATTCCTTCTCAGCTCTCTCTGTACGGACTTCAGCATCTCCCTGTTCCCCGACCTGAAGATCCTCTTCTTCTCTCTCAGAAGTGTTTTTATCTCAGGGTTGATCCAGGGTTTGTTGTTTGAGCAACACCGTATTGTCTTGGTGGGTACGGTGTTGTCCACACAGAAGTTGATGTAGTCCGTGATGGTGTGAGTGAGGCCATCGATGACCTCACCATGTGGATCGCAGAGCTGCTCCCAGGCAGTGGTTTCAAGACAGTCCTTTAAAGCGTCCATTGCCTCCTCCGACCGAACATAGTGCAAATTGAAGTTCTCCATTAGCAATGCATTTGCCTACTCCATGACTGCCCAGCACTCCTTTCCATTTCTCAGTGTCCGAACCATCTCTAAGATTAAAATCTCCATTGAGTATCAGCCTGTCATCAGTCAGTACATGCCTGATAACCACAACGGAAATAAGCTATAGACAGCTTGCTCCTTCTGTAATTGATAACATGGTGGATAGTGTTTCAGCTTCTCTGCATCAGGCTCTAGACTTGGTGGCCCCCTTAAAAAAGAAAAAGTCTAATCAGAGATTTTTAACTCCTTGGTTCAACACAGAAACTCGTAGCTTAAAACAGAAGACTCGTCAATTAGAAAGAAAATGGCGCTCTACTAATTTAGATGAAATCTATTTAGCTTGGAGAAATCATCTTTTAATTTATAAAAAATCTCTTAGAAAAGCTAGAACGAGTTATTACTCTGCATTAATAGAAGAGAACAAGAATAATCCCAGGTTTCTTTTCAGTACTGTAGCCAGGTTGACAAAGAGTCAGGACTCTGTCAGTCCTAGCATTCCCTTAGAGCTTACTAGTCAGGACTTTATGAACTTTTTCAATAATAAAATTTCATCCATCAGAGATAAAATCAATCAGATTCTTCCCACAGTTAACTTAAATACTGTAACTACTACAACTCCTTCTATTGATGTCTGTCTTGATGAGTTTACTCCAATCGACCTTTGTGAGTTAGACAAAATAGTTTCCTCATCCAAACCTTCAACTTGTCTTTTAGACCCTATTCCTACCAGGTTATTTAAAGAAGTCTTCCCACTTATTGGTAGCTTTATTCTTCATATAATCAATTCTTCATTAACTTTAGGCCATGTACCGCAGGCTTTTAAAACGGCTGTAATTAAACCCTTACTCAAAAAGCCAACGCTAGATCCAGGAGCTTTAGCTAACTATAGACCAATCTCTAATCTCCCTTTCATTTCAAAAATCTTAGAAAGAGTTGTTGCTACGCAATTATTTGACCACCTGCAGGGAAATGGTTTATTTGAGGAGTTTCAATCTGGGTTTAGAATCCATCATAGCACTGAAACAGCCTTAGCGAAGGTCACTAACGACCTCCTCATTGCATCTGATAATGGACTAGTTTCTGTACTTGTCCTTTTAGATCTTAGTGCAGCTTTTGATACTATTGATCATAATATTCTACTTGATAGATTAGAACACTATGTTGGACTTAATGGAACTTCGTTGCAGTGGTTTAGATCTTATTTATCTGATAGGTTCCAGTTTGTTCATGTAAATGATGAGTTTTCTCTCAGCTCAAAGCTTAGTCATGGAGTTCCACAGGGATCTGTGCTTGGCCCTACTCTTTTTAGTTTATATATGCTTCCGTTAGGCAACATTATTAGAAAGCACTGTATACATTTTCACTGTTATGCAGATGACACACAATTATACCTGTCAATGAAGCCAGATGATACTAATCAATTAGCCAAGTTAGAAGCCTGTCTTAAGGAAATCAAAGTTTGGATGACTTGTAATTTCCTGCTATTAAATTCAGATAAGACTGAAGTCATTCTTGTTGGTCCAAAAAACCTTAGAAATTCCTTTCCAAATCAAACTTTCAGTTTGGATGCAGTTACTCTTTCTCTTAATAGCTCTGTGAGGAACCTTGGAGTTATTTTTGATCAGGATTTGTCCTTCAATTCACATATTAAATTTGTTTCTAAGACTGCCTTCTATCATTTGCGTAATATTGCCAAGATTAGGAGCATCTTGTCTCAGAGTGATGCTGAGAAGCTGATCCACGCTTTTGTTAGCTCGAGATTAGATTATTGTAATTCTTTATTATCAGGCTGTCCTAAAACATCTTTAAAAAGTCTTCAGCTGATCCAAAATGCTGCAGCAAGAGTTTTAACAGGTACTAGAAAGAGAGATCATATCTCTCCGGTTCTGGCCTCCCTTCATTGGCTTCCCATAGAGTTTAGAATTAAGTTTAAAATCCTTCTTCTTACTTACAAAGCTCTAAACAATCAGGCTCCTTTTTATTTAAAAGATATGATACTACCGTATCATCCTAACAGAGCACTACGCTCCCAAAATGCAGGTTTACTTGTAATACCTAGAATCTCCAAAAGTACAATGGGAGGCAGAGCCTTCAGTTATCAAGCTCCTCTCCTGTGGAATCAGCTGCCAATCTGGATTCGGGAGTCAGACTCGATCTCTGTTTTTAAGAATAGGGCTAAAACCTACCTTTTTGATATAGCCTACAATTAGGGAGGGATCATGTGTTTCTGAACCCTCCCTTAGTTATGCTGCTAATAGGTTTAGTCAGCCGGGGGACCTCCAGTAATGCACTGGGCCTCACTCCTTTCCTCACTCTCTATGAAATATTTTTTTTTTGCTGGTCATTAACATTTGTTTGTTCTCTCCCATAGATTGAGTCCCCATCATGCTGTTTGCTCTCTACATGTCTGTTCTTTTCTTCTTCTCTGTCCCCTCACCCCCCAGCCAGTCGCAGCAGATGACTGCCCCTCCCTGAGCCTGGTTCTGCTGGAGGTTTCTTCCTGTTAAAAGGGAGTTTTTCCTCTCCACCGTCGCCAAGTGCTTGCTCACAGGGGATCGCCTGATTGCTGGGGTCTTTCTGCAACTGTGGGGGTCCTCCCTACAGTTGATAGTGCTATGAGATGACTGTTGTTGTGAAATGGCGCTATATAAATAAAGTTGAATTGAATTGAATTGAATTGAATTGATAGTCTCACATAAATCACTGTAGAACTCTTCCTTCGCCTCCTCTGTATTGATCATTGTTGGGGCATACACACTGATGAGTGTGGCATACATCTTCCGCTGTAGTTGGAGTCTCAGTCATTATCCTGTCATTGATTGGCACTGGTTCCTCATCAAGCATTGCTGCTATCTCATTTCTAACTGCAAAGCCTACTCCTGCTTCTCTCCTTTCTTGAGTTGATTTCCCACTCCAAAAGAAGACGTACCCATGGTCTTCCAAGCTGTCACATCCAGGCAATCTTGTTTCACTAAGTGCAGCTATGTCTACATTGTACTTGTTCATTTCCAGGGCAACACGCATGGTCTGTCTTTCTGGGCACTGTGATGATGATCTGTCCAACAGAGTGTGTACATTCCATTCTGCTACACATAAGGCTCCTGTATTCCTCTTCTTTTCTCTTCCTGCTCCTAACTTATTTTTCACTGCCTGTCGGAGCGTGAACAGATCAGCACGGACCTTGTTAACCCGGTCGATGTCCAAGCCGGTATGAGTTGCTTTCTGACTGACCATTTCATGAAACTGCTTACAAAGATTTGAGTACTGCTAGCTTTTGCTGGACTAGCAGCACATTCTTGGCAGATAGAGGTATTATCAGTGGCAAGGACAAGCCAAGACAAACTGACTCCAGTATCTGCTGCAGTGACTGACCAGATGATAGGATTTTTATGGCTGCTCTTTGTGTAGTGCATATCATGATGCACCGACTGGCAAAAGTCCACCGCAGACCTTGCGACAGATGTGTTTATCTGCCAGGATGTCCAGTCTTACCCCGTGTAACTGGGAGTGGTCCACCACAGACCTGTGGCAGATATTGGCTTTAGTTCTGCCAGGATGCCCCGTTTCACCCTCCACACCCTTGGAAGGGCGGGGATGCTGGTTGAGTCGCTGACGGCCCAACCCATGAGACAGGTAGTACCAGTTTTCATGGTTATCCGGTAGCAAGCAAGCCAATGCCTGACCTGACATAAGAACTGATGACTGACCAACTCTCATTCCCCAAAGTGCAAGATACAAGACTTATGAATATACTGTAAGTCATAAAAGATCACACAAATAAGTTTGACAAACAAATAACTAATCGGTTCTTAAACAGTGGCTAATATTGGATGTCCCATTCATTTTCAATTATTCTTTAATTAATATTCACACAATCAATTAAATCTCAGTTCAGTCCCTTTCATATTTGTCATGTGATTGCCTACATATAGGCTACACCTCTGTATTCCACTTTCAAACACAGCCTACGTTTGGGCCTGGAAAGCCCGAGTGGGATCCCTGTTTCAGACAGGAAGACTTGCTTTCTACGGACATGCACTAGTTTCAACAGAAGAGTTTAGACCTATTTTCCAAATGCATTTCCCCTTCAGTATGAGTTGGTATCTTCAAAGAATAATGGCAGTGACTAAGAGCAACTTTTTGATTTATTTGCCGAGTGTTCCCAGAAGAGAACAAGATGTTTCAAATTAAGCCAACAGAACGTGTCCAACAGCAGAACTGATTGGATTGTGGCTTCAGGTGTTTTCTTTTTATCACTGTCCTATAACTGTTTTGTAACTTTCCTGTCTGGGACAACCAGCCCTTCATTTCTGCGCGCCAAAGTTCTGGACTGCTTTCAAAATAAGGCGACTGAAACTTTGAAATGAGGTGGTTTAATATATTTAATTTTAAAACAAACAAACAAAAAGTAATTGGCAAACTGTCACTGAACAGAGTCTGCTCAAGATTAGTTCACATTAATTAAAAAAACTTCCCTCATAAAGTGTGTTTTGCAAAGCAAGTCTGTCATCATAGTAATGTGATGTCTGGAGATATTATCACAGACATTATTCATATGGCAAAAAAGCATCAATAACTGGTCTATATTTATTAACACAGCTTGAACATAAAACTAAAAACACATTTTCCCTTCAATTTTGTGTATCAATGTGGATTTTCTGCCATCTTCAGCCTGTAGGCAACCTTCTGGAAGCGTCTCTGTGTGAAATGTCATAGTTCTACGTTCATTTTCTCTCCAAATACCCAGCCAGCATGTCCATGTGGGCCCACCAAAGGTGAAATCTGGGCTGTCTTATGGGTCCATGTGGGCTTGTCCGCAGGTTCCATGTTGCCCCATCTGTGTTTCCCCACATCAACTTTATCTGTTTATCTGTTTTCAACTTATTATGCCTTGGTGAAATTGAGGCTGCTTTCACCCCTAAATTCATTTACGTTGGTCTGAATCAGTTGACAAGTTTGTTACTTTGGATCATTTTCTCCTCGCTTCTGTCCCGTTTCACACAGGCAACAATTCAATCAGACCAAACTGCGTCACGTTAAATCCTGTGAGGCTTACGTCACAACGTTCTCTGTTCTTATTGGTCAGATTTATTTGCCGGGAGAACAGGGAAGGTAAATACAGGAAGTAGGATGAATACTGTGTATTTATGCATTTCTGGGGAGAAAATAAAAAAAAAAAAAAAAACAGATTATGCTACAATTTGTATCGCCCTGGTTATCGTTTATTACATACGTGCATACCACTTTCGGCAAATCGTATAGTTTGAACATGAAGCGTGGCTACGGATGGGAAATAACATGTTAATGTTCATGAATCCTCCAGAACTGTGACGTGCTCAGCCACAGATATTTTCAATGATCCATCAGGTATGTACAGTGACATAAAATCTTTTACCGTTTGCCACTGGTCCTGTTTTAGTGGGGTCCCTTTCTCACCTGCAGGACCACACCAGAGTTCCCCATTTGATTCGAATCAAGACCACCTCTTTCAGTAGGCCTCGGCACGGTTGTTTTGGTACGCACCTGAGTGCGATTACCGTGTTCTCACCAGACAAAATGAACCGCACTAAGGGAGAAAACAAAATCGAGTTTGACTGAAATGAACTAAAGCCTGTAGTTGTGAAAGCACCCTGAGAGGTATATGGTAATCAGTTAGTGCATCTGTTTGTAGCTATGTGCGTGTATCTGTCTGTCTGTCTGCCTCTGTTTCAGCTCGCCTGGTCAAAATTAAGTGGACCTAAAGGCCTGCATCATTGTATCACCATATTTTCTTGACTTTTAATTTGTCAGAATTTCAAAATAACGCTTTGTTTTTGGAAAAAAAAACAACACAAAAATAGCTTGCCTTTACCGTTAATGGAATGGTACTGCGCATGCGCCCGGAATCTCCCGCCAGAGGATTTCCAGAGGAAAGTGCTGAGCAATCCGTCAATACTGGGTGAACAAATGTCCGACTTTATGCCCATCGTTTTCTTCCTCTGCCGCTAAACAGCAAAAGTTCCTGTTCGTCGTGATTGTCATTGTGTTCACGTACATCCATCACTTCCGCCATTTAAAACGTCTGCCACTGTGCTCTTCTTCTGTGGTTGCAGCTGTTCAGATCAGGTTGCTGGCTCTTGGCTGCCACTGACAGTATGGGCATGTGAACTGCAGATTATTTTCACTGCACATGCATGGACTCCAATACTACTGGATGGATTTGGATAAAATTTTTACCAGAGGTGGTCCTTGGGCTACAGAGGAACCCATAATATTTTGGTGATGATCTGAGAACGCATACCTCCGCCAGGGCTCTGGCACCGACACATCAGCACCTTGGTGCTTTCATTTTCTCATAAATTTGTGAGTTTTTTCCCATAAATTTTAATAAATTTTTCTTGAAAATTTGAAACTTTCTCATAAATTTTCTACTTGTTTTTACTGTAAACTTTTAACTTTTTTCCTCATAAATTTGTTAGCTTTTCTTGTAAAATTGTGACTTTTTTCTTGCAAATTTGCTAACTTTTTCTTGTAATTCTGGAAATTTCTCTTAAATTTGCCACTTTTACTGTAATCTTGCAACTTTTTCTCATAAATTTGCTACATTTTTCTTGTAAATTTTTAACTTTCGAAAATTGTAATTTTTTTTTTTTTTTACTGTGAACTTACAACTGCTTTCTCATAAATCTATGAATTTTTTCTTGTAAATCCATCCATCTTCTACCGCTTTTCCGGAGGTCCGGGTCGCGGAGGCAGCAGTTCAAGCAGAGAAGCCCAGACTTCCCTCTCCCCAGCCACCTGCTCCAGCTCTTCAGAGGGGATACCAAGGCGTTCCCAGACCAGCTGGGAGACATAGTCTCTCCACCGAGTCCTGGGTCTGCCCCGGGGTCTCCTCCCAGTGGGACGTGCCCGAAACACCTCAAATGGGAGGCGTTCAGGAGGCATCCTAATCCGATGCCCATACCACCTCAACTGACTCCTTTCAGTGTGGAGGAGCAGCGGTTCTACTCTGAGCCTCTCCCGGATGACTGAGCTCCTCACCCTATCTCTGAGGGTGAGTCCAGCAATCCTATGGAGAAAGCTCATTTCAGCCGTTTGTATCCGCGATCTCGTTCTTTCGGTCATTACCCAAAGCTCGTGACCATAGGTGAGAGTAGGAACGTAGATTGACTGGTAAATCGACAGCTTTGCCTTAGAACTAAGCTCCCTCTTCACCACAACAGACCGGTACAACGTCCTCATCACTGCAGATGCTGCTCCAATCCGTCTGTCGATCTCTTGCTCCATTTTCCCCTCACTCGTGAACAAGACCCCAAGATACTTAAACTCCTCCACTTGGGGCAGGAGCCTGTCCCCAACCCGGAGAGGACAATCCACCTTTTTCCGGCTGAGGACCATGGACTCGGACTTGGAGGTGCTGATTCTCATCCCAGCCGCTTCACACTCAGCGGCAAACCATCCCAGCAAGAGCTGTAGGTCATTGCTGGATGAAGCCAACAGGACAACATCATCTGCAAACAACAGAGATGAGATCCTGTGGTCACCAAGCATGACACCCTCCATTCCCTGGCTGCGCCTAGAAATCCTGTCCATAAAAATTAGGTGACAAAGGGCAGCCCTGGCGGAGTCCAACTCTCACTGGGAATGACTCCAACCGAGTGTTGGCAATACGAACCAAACTCTCACAACGGTCGTACAGAGATCGAATAGCTCATAACAACAAGCCCGATACCCCATACTCCCGAAGCACCCCCCACAAAAATCCATAAGGGACGCGGTCAAATGCCTTCTCCAAGTCCACAAAACACATGTAAACTGGTTGGGCAAACTCCCATGAACCCTCAAGAATTCTCGAGAGGGTAAAGAGCTGGTCCAATGTGCCACGGCCAGGACGAAAACCACATTGCTCCTCCTGAATCCGAGGTTCGACCAACGGCCGGACTCTCCTCTCCAGTACCTTGGCATAGACCTTCCCAGGGAGGCTGAGGAGTGTGATCCCTCTAAAGTTGGAGCACACCCTCCGGTCCCCTTTTTTGAAGAGAGGAACCACCACCCCGGTTTGCCATGCCAAAGGCACTGCCCCCGACCTCCACGCAATGTTGCAGAGGCGTGTCAACCATGACAACCCAACAACATCCAGGGCCTTGAAGTACTCTGGGCGAATCTCGTCCACCCCCGGGGCCTGGCCACCAAGGAGATTTTTAACCACCTTGGCGACCTCAGCCCCTGTGATAGGCCCCCCCTCATGGATCGTCACCTTATCGTGGTGGGGGGGTTTGCGTGCCCCAGTGATCCCAGGAGCTATGTTGTCCAGGGCAATTTGCCTCTGATAGGGTCTCCCAAGACAAACTGGTCCTGGGTGAAGGGCCAGACTAAGAACGATCCAACAGACTCTCATGATAAATTGTATATCAAGGATTCAGTGTACCCCGCCCGGTATGGGGTTACTGGGGCCCCACCCTGGAGCCAGGCCTGGGGGAGGGGCTCGAAGGCTAGCGTCTGGTGGCCGGGTTTCCACCCATGGGACCCAGCCGGGCTCAGCCCGAAGGAGTTACATGGGTCCGCCCTCCAGTGGGCTCACCACCTGCAGGAGGGATCATGGGGGTCCGGTGTTATGTGGATTAGGTGGCGGTCAAAGGCGGAGACCTTGGCGGACTGATCCCAAGCTTTCTAAACTGGCTTTTTCTTGTAAATCTGCAACTTTTTTCCTTATAAATGTGTTAGTTTTTATTGTAAAATTGTGACTTTTTCTTTCAGATTTGCTAACTTTTTCTTGTAATCTTGGAACTCTCCTAAATGTGCTACCTTTTTTTCCCCTTTTTAAATTTGCTATTTTATTGTAAATTTGTGACTTTTCCCCTAAAATTTGTGACATTTTTCTTGTAAATTTGGCACTTTCTAAAAAAAAAATCTACTTTGTTTTACTGTAAGCTTACAATTTTTTCTCAATAATTTGTAACTTTTGTAAATTTTTATTTTTTTTTTCATATATTTGCTACTTTTTGGTTACTTTGCAACTTTTGCTAATTTTTCCTCATAAATTTTTGACTTAAATTTGCTAGATTTTCCTTGAAAGTTTGTTACATTTTTCAAGTAATTTTACTTTTTGTTGTAAATTTGCAAATTTTTTCTCATAAATTTTCACATTTTTTCTCAAATATTTGTTAATTTTTTCTCATAGATTTGCTACTATTTTTGGTAGATGTTTGACTTTTTTCTCATAAATGTTCCCATTTTTTCTCCTAAATCGGACTTTTTTCTTGTAATTTTGCTTGTGGTGCCAGTGCTAAACCTGCTCACCTGCACCACAGGTAAAGTCCATGTGGACAAACACCGACGAGCCAACCTGGAACCCGTGACAAACCCACACGCGTGAGCTTCGTGTTTTGACTGGAAATCTGTTTCTGTGTTGCAAAGAAAAACAGCGACATCTGGGTGACTTGTGCAAGATGCAATCAGCAAAAACTGTCTGTGTGCTTGCCCGTTTCCTTCCAAAGATTTGTGTCCAAAAGTAAATTGCAAAGTATTTTTCAGCTGCCAGGAAACAAAAACGCCCACTCTGATTTCTGCTGCTGCAAGTCCACTCCCAGGTAGCAGGAGCAGCACTGTCTGACCTCATTTCAGGACGGCAGACGTGAAATTGTGCCGACGACTGTAGGAAACACCATGCTGTACTTCACCCACCTGTGACCAGACTGGAAACAATGAGAGGCAGAATAAGCATCTTCAGCATCCTCATTAGGATCTCCCCGGGGAAAGCGATGGCTAATATGACATCGGGAGGGAGAGGAGATATGTGCCGCAGAAGCATTCCAGCGATGGAACCCAGAAACACAGCTGAGAGGACACAAATCACACAGATAAATCAGGTAACCGAACCAAGGCAAAAAGAAAGTGGGCAAATTTATTAGTATCCTTCCACAAAAAACAAAACTAACTGAAACAACTTGAAACTGAAGAAACTTTAATGGCATTTCTTATTGTTTATATTAACACAAATCAGACTTTGTTTTTTATTGATTCAGCTGGGCATGGACAAAAAAGGTGGTACTGGGGCTGGGCGACGCACCAAATATATTCTGTGTATCGGTACATTTGGCTGCCTGCGATACATAAAATGGTTGTATTGCACAAATTCGAGTATTTGCCACATTAACATGAGCAGCGACTTCATGCTCTCCACAGCTGCAGCTGCTGAAGTGTGTGCAGCAGCTCAGCGCAGCTGCCCCGCACCCTTGCATGCAATGTTTACAGAGAACTCAAGACTGCAGTGAGCAGAAATAAAAAGGAAGATAATAGAATAAAAATAGGCCCACCTTAAGTACAGGAAACGGGGAGAGGGGAGGGGCAGGAGAAGATAAACATAGCGAGTGGATCACCAGACGAACAACTGATGGAAAATAGACACATAAACAAAAACAAGAGACAAATTATACTTTGTCACTTATTAGACCACCAGGGACTGAAAGTGAACCCTTCTGCCCATGTGGATAAATCTGATAATGTGAGTTCTGTTAATCAAAGGAAAAAACACACTTTATTATATATCATTGTCAAGAATTTTCTGACATTTCATTTTATTACTCAGCTTTTTCATAAGTGAAAGTAATATATATTTCTTTTTGACTCGTATTTGATATTTTCTCATAAATTTGTGACTTTTTCTAGTAAATTTGTGACTTTTCTCATAAATTTGCAACTTTTTTCAACTAAATTTGTGACTTTTTAGTAAATTTGACTTTTTCTCATAAATTTGTGACTTTTTTCTCATAAATATGACTTTTTTCAACTAAATTTGCCAAGTTTTTCTGATAAATTTGTGACTTTCTCATAAATTTGCAACTTTTTTCAACTAAATTTGTGACTTTTTAGTAAATTTGACTTTTTCTCATAAATTTGTGACTTTTTTCTCATAAATATGTGACTTTTTTCAACTAAATTTGCCAAGTTTTTCTGATAAATTTGTGACTCTCATAATTTTGTGACTTTTCTAATAAATTTACAACTTTTTTCAAATAAATTTGTGACTTTTTTCTTTTAAATTTTCACATTTTTTCACATAATTTCACATAATTTTATAACTTTTTTCTAGTAAATTTGCAACTTTTTTCAACTAAATTTGTGACTTTTTTCTTGTAAATTTTCATATTTTTTCACTTAACATTATGACTTTTTTCTAGAAAATTTGCAACTTTTTTGTAAATTTGACTTTTGTCATAAATTTGTGACTTTTTTCTTTTAAATTTTCACATTTTTTCACATAATTTCACATAATTTTGTAACTTTTTTCTAGTAAATTTGCAACTTTTTTCAACTAAATTTGTGACTTTTTTCTTGTAAATTTTCATATTTTTCACTTAACATTATGACTTTTTTCTAGAAAATTTGCAACTTTTTTGTAAATTTGACTTTTGTCATAAATTTGTGACTTTCTCGTAAATGTGCGACTTTTTTCTCATAAATTTGTGACTCATAGTTTTGTGACTTGTTTCTAGTAATTCTGAGAGTTTTTCTGAGAGTCACAGTAGCGTCAGAAATGTTCACATTTTTTTCTCATAAATTTGTGACGTTTGTGCGTAATTTTGCCAATGTTACTGAAAGCTGCTCGCCCACGTCAAACCCATCTGTGGCCCAGCTGGGTTTAAAGTGGGTAAACCACCGAATCAGACATGGCTGTCAGGCGTAGGCGGCGAAGATGGTTTGGGCATGAAACGAGGAGTAACAACTGGAATAAGCGGATCAGCCGTTTCGAGCTAGATGGTCAAACAAAGAGAGGCGGGCCTCATAAAACGTGGTCACAGCCAGTGTCTGAAGACATGAGACTCTGTGGCCTCACACTTAAACACGCCGTGGACGGAGAAAAATGGAGAGCAGCCGCACATCGTCTGACCCACTTGTAGTGGAAAACGGAGGTTAAAAGAATGACGAAGATAAAACGGATCACCTGCTTACCTGTACCACAGCTAAAGTCCATGTGGACAAACACAGACGGGCCAACGTGGAACCTGTGGACAAAGCCACATGGCGCCCATAAAACAGCCCGGGTTTAAGCCAGGCACACAGAACGTGGCACGCACTCAGGTCTGTGCAGGACAACATCTGGATTTGTGGGGCAGCCAAGAAAAAGGTCAAAATGCTGAACATGAAAATTCAGGAGAGAGTTATCCGAGGAGCCCAGAAAGGCTATAGAGAGCCTAAAGGTTATAAGAGCATCACTAAGCAGCTTCCTGTTCCTGTGACCACAGCTGCCAATATCCTTAAACATGATCTGGTTGACGGGACTGTCGCCAGCATCCCTGACACCAGCACACCTTGGTAGTCTGCAGACTTCACTTGTGTTCCCCACGCCAGAGGCAGCAAAACCGCCTCAAAACAAACAAGATCCCCTCCATATTTACACCAGGTTTTGTGTTATTTTCTTTTAAAGCTTCATTTTTCCTTCTGTAAACACAGAGCAGATGTGACTGGCCAAAAAAAAAAATAAAACTCCAGTTTTGTCTCATCAATCCAAAAAAACTTTCTTCCAAAAACTCTGGGGCTGCTCAGCATTCATACTGGCTGGAGGTGAAGCTCTCCTGGTCTTTTTCAGTGGAGCCATTATTGTTCAAAATGCAACCCATGGTTCAGCTTGAATGATTGTGGATAGTTCCCTTGGCTCTTCTTCTGCGATCCACACTGTTCTTCTGACCCACCTGGGCCTGCATTTCCTCATGTCGCGGGATGGTGGCTACAGTGAACCGTAGCGTTCTGTGGTCACAGGAACACGCAGCTGCTGGGAGACGCTCCACTAGCCTTTACCTTTAGCACGGTTGTCCACCATCTTCTGAGCTCCTCACATAGCTCTCTCCTTAGTCCAGCTTCAGTGTGGTGACAACAAACTACACAGTAGCGTGTTTTCCCCGTTATCCCCTCAGCACTCCCATTCAAATTCCCTAAATTTAACATACACAAAAAAAAAAATCAAATTCTTAATCCTGCAACTTTTTTGTGGCCATTTCCATCTTTTTCTTGCAGTTTTGCAACTTTTTTCTCTCAAAAATTAGCAATTTTTTTCTTATAAATCTGCAGCTTTTTCATGCAATTTTTACAAACTTTTTCTCAAAAATTTGCAGCTCTTTTTCCTGCAAATTTTCAACTTTTTTTTTTTGTAGATGTGAAACTTTTCTTTTAACCCCTTAGAACTCCAACCAATTCCCTAAATTTAGCATATGCAAAGAAAATCATCAGAGTGACAGGAAAAAAATTGAAATGTCGGCACCGGCGGAACACCAGAATCTTAAGAGGTTAAATAGGCTGAATGGCTGATGAGAAGATCGATGGTTCCTGTGACATAAATGGAGATTGCTACAGAACGGTTCCATCTTTTTTTGCTCATGCCATTTTAATTTTTTTTTTTTTCAATTTAAATTGAAAAATTCAGCTGAACCAATAATCAAAGCAGTGTCATTTGTGTCAAATAATGCAAGCAATAAGATATGACATTCAATTGTTGTCATCCATCCTTCCATCCATCCTCTAGCACTCATCCAGTTCACATGGCACCACGATCCCTCCTGCAGGCGGTGAGCCCACTGGAGGGTGGACCCAGGCGCCTCCTCTGGACACACTGGGTCCTTGATGTAACGTTTTTCATGGCGATCCAGGGCTCTGCAACCTCTACTATAAAAAGCTACTATTTTAAGAAAATTTTTCCCAGAAAAATCTGCGTGGAGCCACAGAATATATTTTCCTTTAATATAATGACGCCATTGTCTTAGAAATCACCTTTTACTCGTAAATCTATATTTTTTGTCCCTTCAAAACTTTCAGTGATTTTCTGAATTTTTTTCTTAAAAAGTATTATTTTTGTCACCAGGTTTGTCAAATTTTCTTGCATTTTTTTTGTCATAAGTTTGCTACTACTAACACTTGCAAATGTAAGACGTGTTTTTCTCAAATTGCTGATTTTTCTTCTAAACCAAATATTTGTTTTGCTCTCAAATTTGTATAATTTGCTAATTTTTCTGTTGTACATTTTCTCCTTTCTCTGTGCAAATGTGTGCCAATTGCAAGTATTAATTTCTACTTTATTTCCATTAACAGCTTTTTTCCTTAATTCTTGGTTTTTTTTGGCTATATCTTGCTATCATATTTATAATATTTTCTATAATAAATTTGTGTTTTTTCCTGAAAAATTGTGACTTTTTCCACATAAGCTTTTCTATTAAATGTTATCATGATTTTGAGGCGTTTCTCCATATAAATTTCAAATTTTCCTTATAAATTGTGACATCTGTGTGTCACGAACAGAGCCGGTGTTGTCCTTCAGGCTCGGTTCTGACCGTTCTCTGTGGCTCAGGTTATCAGTATACTTGTGTACTGTGCTATCTTTTGAGTTCTTGTAGTTTCTTTGTCACTGGTTCTTTTTCTCGTACCTGGAGCCACCGTTCTGGCTGGCAGCTGTTAGGAAGCCTCCTTGAGCTACATTCGTGTGGGCGTTGTCTGACACTTGCCGGTCTGACCACGCCCCCTCTCTCATGACAGCCAGCTGGCTTCACTCCGGTAATTGCTTTTCCCGCGCCTCGCCCAGGTGCACCCAATCTGTTATGCCAGCACTGCTTGTACTTAACCGGCCTTCGCTAGTCAAGCGTTGCAGGACCATTGTATTGTCTTCTGTGTGTGAGTACCATCGTTCGCTGTGGCCTGCCCGCCGCACGTCAAAACATGTGAGTCTAGAAGTGAACCAAGTTGTCTTTTGTAAGTCTGCCTTATTTTTGTTCTGTTTGTCTGTGGCCACTGTACATTGTGGTCTGCCCGCTGCACGCCCATCATGTGAGCTATTTTAGTGTGCCCTGTGGTGTTTTTGTAAGTTTCTATTTTGGAACTGTCTGTCTTTCGTCAATAAATGTGTTGTGGTGTAACTCAGCGTGTAAATTCGTCCTTCCTCCTAATTCCTCGATGCGCTGCGTAAAAGCACACGAGGAGGACTGTGACATTTGTGAATGGTGAAGGGATTGGAGCTGGACCTTGTCTGCCTCAGCCTTCCAGGTTGGATGCCCTGAATTCCCCTCTGGCATTAATAAAATATACAGAAAAAATACTTGCAACTTTGCAGTGTTTCTGTTGAAACTTTGATATTTTTTAATCATGCATTTGCTACTTTTTAATGCTAAACCTGCAGCCTTTTTCCCCCATAAAGTTGTAAGATTTTTATATTTTTGTAATTTATTTTTGCATATAAATTTGTTAGGCTGTTTTCAGAATTTTTGTCAAACCTACAGGGAGCCAAAGAGCCACATGTGTCCGTGAAGCCACAGGTTGCAGATCCCTGACCTAAGGTAATAGGATCTGAACTACAGCGGGGAAAATAAGTATTGAACATGTAAACATTTTTCTCATTAAACATACTTCTGACCTGAGATTTTCACCAGATGTCAGTAACTGTCATGTGTCTGAGCTCAGAGAAAACCTTGGCCAGGGTTACGGCCTTCCCAATGTGGGAAGGCCGTAACCCTGGCCAAGGGGGGCTAAGGGCGTGCTGACACCTGCCCAAGGTGTACACCCAGGCTTGTGATGGGGAAGGAGGCGCCTTACTTCTCCTTTACCAGACCAGCTCCAAGGTGGGTCTGGCCACTAACCCCACTACCCACCAAAAAAGCATAGAAAGCTAAGAAACCAGCTGAAATCAATCACAATTTAGGAAGCCATCCCATCCCCATCAGTGCAAATTAATTTCAGCTGGTTAAATCCTTACCGATAGCCTTTAAAAAGGTCTTTTTAATGGTCTTGTTACACCACAGAGAACTCATGATGGGCAGAAGCAAGAGCTCTCTCTTGACTTTCTAAACTGCTGAATGTTCCAGTGAGAACTGCTGGAGCCATCATTCGGAGCTGGAAAGAACATCATTTTATCATAAACCAGCCACGACCAGGAGCTCCTCACAAGATTTCTGACGGAGGAGTCAGAAGAATTATCAGAAGAGTTATCCAAGAGTCAAAGACCACTTGTGGAGAGCTCCAGAAAGACCTGGAGTTAGCAGGTACTGCTGTTTCAAAGAAAACAATAAGTAATGTACTCAACTGACATGGGCTTTATGTTCAACTCACAAGACTCTATTGCTGAAGAAAAAGCACGTAGAAGCTCGTTTAAAGTTTGCTGCACAACGTTTGGGCAAGCCATTAAAATACTGGGAGAATGAAGTCTGGTCAGATGAAACCAAAACTGAACTTTGTGGATGCCACAACACACGGCATGTTTGGAGGAGAAATGGCACTGCACATCCCATGATGGTGTGGGGGTGTTTTTCAGCACATGGTACATGCAGACTTCATATAATTGAAGGAAAGATGAATGGACAAATGTACAGAGACATTCTTGATAAGAATCTGCTGCCATCTGCCTAAATGCTGAAGATGAAACGAGGGTGGACATTTCAGCAAGACAATGATCCCAAACACACAGCCAAGGAAACTCTCAACTGGCTCCAGAGAAGGAAAATAAAGCTGCTAGAATGAACCAGTCAGTCACCTGACCTAAACCCAATTGAAAACCTATGGAACTGAAGATCAGAGCTCATAGAAGACACCCACGGAACCTTCCAGATTGGAAGACAGTTTGTGTGGAAGAATGGGTTAAAATCACTCTTGAGCAATGCCTGCACCTAGTTTCTCTATACAGAAGGCATCTGGAAGCTGTTATTACCAACAAAGGCTTTTCTTCTAAATATTAAATGAATTTGATCAAGCATGTTCAATACTTATTACCTGTGTCATTCCACTTTATTGAATATAACTTTTTTTGTGATTACAGTTGCCCTGATTTCTTTGTATGCATGGATTACTTGGGTTGTTATTTTCCCCGCTGTATCTGTGTTCACTCTTCTCTCCCCCCATTAGTTCATTTCATATTTTACCAGTGAAGAAAGCGAGGCCATATGGCCAAAAAATAAAATCCCAGATTATTTATTTATTTCTTTTTACTCATGCAAATGGGAATATACATTTTCACAATTTTCATTTCTGACATTGTCCAAACCAAAAAAAAATTGGAATTTTGATTTAAAACTGATTTTTTTCCCAGCCCAGACAGTGACACTGTGTTACTGTGTCACTGTGTGTTGGGCAGCGCGGTGGCGAAGTGGTTAGCACTGCGGCAGCCCAGCAACTCACCCTTGGCCAGGGGATCCTGGGTTCGATCCCAGCCCCCGACCAACAGTGATCTGCGTGGAGTTTGCATGTTCTCCCCGTGTCTGCGTGGGTTCACGCCGGGACTTCTCTGGTTTCCTCCCACATGCCAAAAACATGCAGGTTAGGTTAATTGGCATCAAACTGGGGATTCTAAATTGTCCTTAGGTATGACTGAGAGAGTGAATGGTTGTCTGTCTCTCTGTGTTGGCCCTGCGATGGACTGGCAATCTGTCCAGGGTGGACCCTGCCTCTCACCCAAAGATGCTGGGATAGGCTCCAGCCCCCCCACAACCCAAAAAGGATTAAGCAGAAGAAGACGGATGGGACCCTGGCAAATTGAAAAATTACACTTGTGGTGTAGAATTACTAATTTAGCAGCTGAAATAATGACCTTTTTTAATTGCATTCTAGGAAACTTTGGCCTGCATAGTGTCTATAATAAGTAAGAAAAGGTAGTTAAGAAAACAAAAAAAAAATTTCCATGAAAAACATGTGTACTATTGTGTATATACTAACATTTTCTGACGTACCTAAAGCATTTGCATACTCATTTAATGTACTAAAAAGTGTAAATTCAGATATGTTCTTAGTCTCAGCTAGAATGTGATGAAAGTCTGCAACACTTAATACTTCCATATAATGCTTTAATTACCGTCGTCGATGTTATTTGGTACAGTGTTACATTGTTGTTTAATGCAGTATTACACTGCAGATGCTACTTTGATACAATGCTGTTACACTGGTGTTGATGCTGCCTGATCGTGTTACTCTGCTAATGGTACGTTAACGTTTCACTGTTGTTGATGCTGCTTTCATTGCAGAGTTGCTCTGTATTTGAATACAGCATTACACTGTTAACACCATTGTATTTCAGTGTGACATGTTATAAATGCTATTTTAAGCTAGCATTTGTGTCATATGTTAAGTTCATTGTTGCAAACCTGTAATAAACCACAGCTAAATTTTACTGATTCATTTTTGTATTAATTTCTATTTTATAGGAATTTATAGAGGCTTGTTGAATTAAGTGTAAACATAATCACTTTATGTCAATGAGCACAGTGCTGGTGATTCTGTAAAATTACAGAAAAACCCACACTTTCCTGATGCTCATACAATAGTCCAGTATACAGCAGTATACTGTTAACAAATCGTATAATGGTAAAATACTGGCAGAAGAGATGTCAATAATTTGCTGTTTGATTGTTGTTGTTTTTTTTTTTAACAGTACCTTACTGTAATTAATTTTAACAGTGTCATACTATTAAATAACTGTAGATATACTGTAAAAAGACTGAAAAATATTTTACAATTTTTTAAAGTATATCTATTGTTATTTTTAAAATGGTACAATACTGAGATTACAGTAAAGATACAAAAATAGCTGCATATCATCTATATAACAATGGAAATGTTTGCATTGTTCAAATATCATTACCCAACAGAAGCATATATAAAATAGACCTAACACAGAGCCCTGCGAAACACCATGGCTGAGTTTTGAGCTCCAGGAAGACTGTTAATATGAACAAATTGGAAACTATTAGATGAATATGATTTAAACCACAGCAAGTAAATTTCATTAAGTCCATTAGTGTTCTAATCTATCATGTAAAATATAATGATCAATAAGAAGCACTGAGTCCAATTCCATTATCAGATGCTATAAAGAGATCATTAGTGAGCTTCATGAAAGCTGTTTTCATGCTGTGATGAATTCTAATCCTTTGAGTTTATAATATATTTATTACTTCTTTAAATAACAGGCACAGGGACTTTTTTTTTGCTAGGAAATGCTTAAACCTGTTTGAGACACTGAAGCAGATACAGGAGAGAAGATAACATGTGGATGGATGGATGGATGGATGGATGGATGGATGGATGGACAGAAGTGAGGTGAGTTTAGACATACCGAGGATTGTGAGAGTAAGAACCATGTTCTTCATGATTTTCTCACAGAGAACTGAACAGGGGTTCTCAGGAGGGGTCCCCACTGGCCCCAGATCGCCCTCATCCATCCTGACCTCCACTTGCTTCTGCATTTTAGCCACACTGGAAGAAGAAAAGAAAAATTAATAAACTGGCAATAATAAATTTTGTACTCTCCAACTAAAAGACTTAGTCAGTGACATTTGATCACTGAGGAATCAAGTTTTTATGCAAAACATTTGGAGGCAAGCGACAGTGGTGCCCTGGCCTTAAAACAAGATGTTAACCTGAAAATGTGTCTGAGGACACTTTGATGGTACATCAGCCTTTTACTGGGTGAGTGTCACTTCCACTGTAGCCTGAGTGGGCCTGTATGACTTGCAACAATGCCTGGGTAAGATTCCTGTTGCTGGTAGGAAGGCTGAGAATACACCTGGAAGCGGTGATGGCCTGAGTCCCAGCGGTCCCTCGCAGGTTGCCCCCTATGGTGGGTGAATGGGACTCAGGCCATGGAAGATGCCAGGAACAAGGAAGTTACACTGTGCTGTGGCAGGCAATGCAGGCCCACTTAGTGCACATAAATGATTATAAGAAAGAAGATGTGAAACAAGAAAATGAAATGTTGTCATAAAAGAGACCACATGACTGTATCAGCAGGTACCTGATGAAATACATACGCATATGGAATTAACTTATTTCTCCATGCTCTGCATTTTGTATACATAAAAAGTTGTAAAACTTTTGCAGATGATCTCTTTCATAATGAACAGCCCACATGATAAACACAGAGCAAACAAGTCGTACCAAATCAATAAAATCTGTTTAGACTTTGCAATTTAATTTTTTTCTCCTTAAAGCAACTAGAAAGAACACCAGCTGTTTCTGAGATTCTCTCATCTGATTTTCTTCTGTGGATGCTTCTGCTGTATGTCTGCATCATTTATGATCGGCTGTGTTCTTTTCATGGCTTAGAGTGCAGATGTGAGCAGAAATACCTGCACATCAGGCTGCACGGAATGCGTTTGTGAGTTGGTGAATTTCATTCTTGAGGCTCTGCACGCTCATCGTGCGTCACTCCAGGGTCTTCATGATGTTGCCGAGGTTGCTCAGGTCTGTTGTGGTCGAGTGTAAAGCCTCTTTGACTTAAAGCTCAACTCTCAGCTGCGTAGCCTTTAAATCTCTTACAAAGCCTATACGGTTGAACTGTGAATGCCTATGTCATTCACGCCGCAGTTGACCTTGGTGACTTGGACGCCACGTGTGCAACAGTAAAGCACTTGCAGCAAATGCTAAGGGGGTAGAAATTTGACACCGAGCAAGACCCTGCAGCCCCAGCTGCTGGCGGTGGGTCAGGCCAGCGCCGGTGCATGGCGGCTCTGTGAATGTGTGTGTGTGACTGGGTGGATGGCAGGATGGGCACAGCGCTTTGGTCATCCAGAGATGAAAAAAAAGCGCTCGATAAGTGAACGCCATTTACCATTTACCACAGTAAGAGATATAAAGCAAGAGGACATACTCTGGCTCCTCTCCAAAAATGCTGCAGATACTCATTAACACCCGGCAGAGGAGACGGACTCGGCTCCTACCCAGCCAGCGTGTCCATGTGGGCCCCGCCAACCGTTTACTGGGCTGTCTCATGGGTCCTTGTGGGTTCGTCCATGGATTCTATGTTGGCCCCATCTCTCTTTGCCCACATGGATTTACCGGTTTATTTTCAACTTATTTTCTCTTGAATTTGTTATTTTTAATAAATTTGTCAATTCTCCCCCAATTTGATAAATTTTTCTTAGAAAATTTGACACTTTCTCATAAATTTTCAGCCTTTTTTATCTGCACTCTTACAACTTTTTCACATAAATTTATGATTTTTTTTTCTTGTAAAATTGCTACATTTTTCTGGTAAATTTGGAATGTTCTCATTAATTAGCCACTTTTTTACTGTAATCTTGCAACCTTCTTAAACTTTTTACATTTTTCCTTGTAAATTTGCTATTTTCTTTTAAATTTGTGAGCTTTTCCAATAAATTTGCAATCTTTTTCCTGTAAATTGGGAACTTTTTCAAAAGTTGTCTACTTTTTTTTTACTGTAAACTTACAGCTTTTCCTCATAAATGTGACATCTTTGTCCTCATAAATTTTCAATTTTACTTAATTACAACTTTTTTTAAATTTGCAACTTTTTCTATTTTTTTCTTCATAAAATTGTGACTTTTTTCTTGTAAATTTGCTAAATTTTTCTTGTAAATCTGTAAGTCTTTACGTAATTTTACTATTTTTTCTTGTAAATTTTCAACTTTCTTTTAAATTTGCCACTTTTTTCTAATAACTGTAACTTCTTCTCAGAAATTTGCTATTTTTTGTAAATTTGTCACTTTTATTATAAATTTTAACATTTTTCCTCATAAATTAGTGACTTTCTTGCATAATTTTGCCTGTGACAGAAATTTTACAGAAACCTGCCCCCCATATTAAACCCCCGTGGGGCCCAGAGGGTTTAAACCTGCTCACCTGTACCACAGGTAAAGTCCATGTGGGCAAACACAGAATGTGCAGACAAACCCACATGGGAGCCAGAAGGCAGCCCAGGTGAACCTCCAGTGGGGCCCACACGGGCATGCTGGCTGGGATGTGCTGGAGAAGCACGCTGCACCATTTCATCCACACATCTGTGGACTACTATCTGTCCAACATGTGAACAGGGACAGAGCACAGCTGAGGTGAGAGCAGAACAAATGCCAAGTCAATCAGGCCCGTCTGACACTCAGCACTCGGGCTTTAACAACAGCTAAGCCTTCTAAAGAGGATAAAATTAGCGCCCGCAGCACACAACTGATTGGGTTATGTAACAGAAAAGGGGCTTCCCAGGAAAAGTCAAGGTGTCACTATAAAAGTGTTATGTCCATTACTTATGTGATTCTCAAACTTGACTGTTCAACCCAAAGTTTACTTTGTTTTCCTTAGAACGGCACAGACTAACCCCCCCCTCCAAAAAAACAAACAACAACAAAAGGAGAAAACAACTGACAGGCTTGTAAATTGATGGTATTATCACTAAAATACCTGAGAAACACCCTGCTAAGATCTTTGGATGTGAGGCTGATTTAATGGGTCCAGAGGGGTAGAACAGTGGGGTAGAACAGTGGGGTAGAACAGTGGGTGCCTTCACAGTTTAGAGACCAAGGATGAATGAAGACAGTAAACCATCTAATGACATCTGCGCCACGTTTCGCTCTCTATGGGAAAGCTGCGCTGGAACTTCTATGGAGCATTTTCACAACATCTCCTCACAGCCAGTGGTTGGACTCAGACTACCACCACATCACTATATTCTACTAAGACTGCTTACCAGTTGCTTTGTATGCTGGTCAGGACTGAAAATGTACTTTTGGAGATCTGCTACACAGCCACTGGCTTCATAGGAAAATAAAAAAAGTCATGGCTGATGCATGAGTAAATCCAGTCAGAGGTCCACCAGTCTTTTCCCCTTTAGAAAGGGGTTCCAAAGCCTAAAAAATGCGCAACTCTCCACTTGGTCACCATTGGACATATATCCACAGTCATTCAGCTGCTGCTCGAGGTAAACTGACGGACTAGAAGGTCTGACAGAATGCTGCCAGATAGGAAGGTGGAGTCTGGGCTCTAAGATTAGCAGGGGATTGACAACACCTGGAGCAAGCTTTTTTAAATCTATTCTTCTTATTGTTGATTCACTGTCTTATGATATATTAACACCTATCGGAGAAGTTTCATTTCTGCAATTCATCTTCTTATCAATCAATAAAAACTTTATTTATATAGTACTTTTAAGACAAATTTGTAGCACAAAATGCTTCACACATTTCTAATAAAACACAATTTGTGGGGAGAAGGTGTTAGACTTCAAAGTCAAAGTGCCTTTATTGTCATTCCATTGTTAATAAACAATGCAACAAAGTTGAGATACTGCTCCCTAAAAACAAACCATCACACTCACAGTTCACTCATGCATTTAACATTCTTATAATTACAACAATAAATAATGCTTGAAACAATATTACCTAAAAGTTGAATACAATATGTACATAGCAATAATGAAAACATACTGAGCGATAAATATAAAAGACCAGCTTATACACACAGGGTTATTGCCACAAAATAACCTAAAATAACAAAATAATATCAGCAGTCTGTGCATGTTACATAAATCCGTTCAAAATACGTACTGCTGCTGGGAAAAAAACTATGATTGAACCTGGTAGTCCAGGTTTTATGGGATCTGTACCGCGTTCCCCAGGGGAGCAAGTGAAAGAAATCATGGCCTGGATGAGCACAGTCTTTCTCCACCCAGAGATCAATGGATCAAGAGAGGAGAGGTCGCTGGGGGGTCCAGACGGAACAGCAAAGGCTAGGCACCCCCCGGGGAGAGGAAGGAGATGCTGGGCCGCCAGGAGAGGAGTGAAGTGCGGCACCTATGCAATATCATGTTAATGCGCCACACAGGCTTGGTTATGAAATGAATATGAGGTCGGAGCCCCGGGACACTATGCATGTAATTAAGGGTATAAAAGTGAGATGCACAGTGGCCTGGAAGTTCTTTTTGTGTTCCTGATCTGTTAGAGGGAGATAAAATCTGTGTTGTTCAAGCTCGTTGCCTCACCTGTTTATTCCCTCTACACTGGTGACCCTGACGAGCCATGGAAGGCGAAACGAGCACCCCGGAGACATCCTGGAGGGAAAGCATCGGCGCTGCATGCGCTGTTTCAGTCAAGCTCCCGGATTTGTGGTTGCATGACCCAACAGCGTGGTTTCTACACACTGAGGCCCAGTTTGCTCTCGATGCGGTAACAGCAGACAACATGAAGTACTACTATGAGGTCGCTGCGCTGGATGTGTGCACCACACAACAGGTGGCAAGCCTGCGCCAAGAGCCGCCAGTCCGGGGAAAATATGAGGTGCTCAAAAGGATGCTTATCCAGCGCTACACCCTTTTGGACAGTGAAAGCGCAGAAGGACTCCTAACACGTTCAGAGTTAGTTGACAGATCGGCCGTGGAGTTGATGGAGAGCATGTTGGCTTTGATGGGCAGAGATGACGAGTCCTTCCTGTTTGCCCACCTGTTTTTCAGGAACCTCCCGGCTGCAGGCAATCCTGGCAAATTCACCACTATTGGCGACGAGGAACTACCGCGCAGGAAGTGGATCGCATCATCTTAGCGACCAGAACCTTCGGCGTGAACGCAGCGGCACTGGAGCCCTGGAGGGTTGCCAGCGAGATCGAGGATATAATAGGAAGGTATTAAGTTAAGCTATAGTCAATGATTCTTGTGAACAATGGGTTCAAAAGAATCTCCCAAGTCCTATGAATTCTGGAGTTCACAGACATTCGTGGAGGGGGCATAGCTTCTTATGGCTGCCATTCAATTCGCAAGAGTAACTTGAGGCATTCTTGAGAAACAAGGTGCTTTTCTGTCGTACGATGGCCCAAGAGTTCCTATGTTCTTCGTAATGGTGCCGTGGGATCTTCCTACAGGATCTTTACTGCAATCTTATGAAATTTGGTGTGCAACTCACGGCACTCTCAAGTTGCTGGTAGAAAGATCTTATGGCTTTTGGCACATTTTGTCGGCACAAATGTCACACAATGACGTACTACCACCTTACACACACTGTACAAATCTCCATATGAATAGGGATTTGTACAGTGTTTTCTACGACTGCTGCAAGGGGCCCTCAAGAACAATCTAAAATGTTCTTGAGGCATATTTACAGACATCTTGCATAGTTCTTGTGTTGTTCCTATGGCAATTGTACGGCCGCCCTACAATAAGAGGGTTTGTTTGTAGAAATCTTGGACAAGACCATCAACCTGGAAACATGAAAACAAGTAACCAGATTAACAGCCTGACTGGAATAAAAATGCTTCATGTAAACAACAACCTGGAGATTCTGACCCGATCACAGTGCTTCAAAATTTCCTTCTGATTGAGACAGGTGGGTTATGTCAATTGTTAATGTGATTGGTGCGCATATAAACACTTACTCCGAAGTCTGGGTAGAAAATATCTTTACTGTGCATGTTTGTACGTCAGCCTCACATTGAGATGATGTATTTCCACCTTGGCGGGAGTAAAACAGAACTGGTCTGCATCGTCCTGCTGTCTCCCTCTGTTCGTCATATGCAGAAGTATGTACTGCTGGGCTTGTAGTTTCATTACAGAGACCAGCAAAAGCAAAAGTACAGTCTGAATAACACAATACAGGTCCATTTCAAAAAGAGAAAGACACAAACCGGGGTTTGTTTACATTGGAAGTTGCTTTGTCTTCTACTATTTCCAGAATGTCAGACAATTCTTCGCATTTCAAAACGATTTAGTCCCTTCAAATGTGTAACACATGTAAACGCACGACGTAAGTGGATCAAATTTTTCCAGGGTCCATGTAAACAGTAAAGTTCTGATCTGAACTGTAATCACATTGTAGAAATTTTGTGCATGTAAACATGGCTATTGATTTTAAAATAAAGTATGATCATAAAATTATGATTGCTTTGTAATTTCTTCTCTGGCTGATATACCGGAGTGGTAGTCTAGAGGTAGAGCATCTGCCATCACAGCCAGGAGATTGAAGGTTCAAGCCCCAGCCGTGTCATATCAAAGACCATATAAAAATGGTACTTCTTGTGCTCTGGGGGAAGGAAAGTTGATTATCCGGTCACAGGGGGTGCACAAGCCAGTCTACTCCCTGTGCTGGTCCCAAGCCTGGATAAACTGCATCAGCAAGGACGTTCAGCATAACAGTCTTTGCCAAATCAACATGTGGATCATCACAATATCAGGTGATGATATGCTGTGGCGACCCCTAAAGGAAGCAGCCGGGAGCGGAAAGAAAGAATTTATTCTGACTGATGTGAAATAAGTTATTAATGAAAAAATAATAATATTAACTTAAAGTCACAATTTGCATTGGTATTTCTGAGTAGAATGGATGTAAAATATTTAAGTTAGAAGAACCTAAGTTAAACAATTTGAAAACTTAATAACAACAAGCCCGTTTAACCTCTTGCACTCCGGTGTACCGCGGACGGGCACGTCTCTGCATCCCAGAGCGCACGAGGGCGCACGAGAGTGCCCTCGTGCGCTCTAGGATGCACGAGGGCGCTGCGTCCAAGCGCGCACTGAAAATAAAAGCTGCATTTCCGTTCTTCCACTGCAGACACAGCCGCGAACAGATTAGTTCATCTGATTGACCTCTCATTCGACTAATAAGAGCCTTGAATTGGGTTTCTGAAACCTTTAAGAACCAATGACTGAAAACCTAGCAAGAAGGACCCGCCTACCAACGCTGTGAATGCAGCGAGCCAGTTGAAGAACAGAAGTTCGCGAGCTGTTTTTTGTAAGGCTGGGTGAAGACAGACTGCTGCAGCAGATGAAGAAAAGGACCCGCAGGAAGAACTGTCACAGACCCAGCAGCACGGAGACCACCCACAAGTGCTACCTGTGTGACAGGGACTGCCATTCGCGCATCGGCCTCTTCAGTCACAGGCGGTGCTTTTTTTTTTTTTTTTTTATTTGAGCAGAATAGACGTTTAGGATTCTCTTCCATGATCATCATAGACCGACGGAGGCCGACGACGAAGGTCGTAAATCATTCACCAAAACCGCAATAATGGAAGCGCAAAACCGCAATAATGGAATTATGTTTTGACCGGGTCGCCGAGACCAGAACCACGAGTCCGTAACAAGGGACCAGCGTCGCGTTAGTCTGACAATGAGGAAGAGAAGTTCGCCAGGACACTGCTGCTGTGAAGAGATAAGTGTTATAAGCTAAATTATTCTTGATCCCTGAAAATTGTAATCAAAAATGACTTTTGACCGATCGGTAAATTACAACTGTGCGGCGCACGAAGTCCGAAGTTCATGCGCCGCGGTACACAGGTCGTGCGCCGCGTCCGGACCGTGAATGCCCCCCCCCCCCCGCTACTCTTCTGTAGCGAGGGGGGGGGGAGCCGCGGTGACTGCGCCGCGGTCGCCACATGACTATTCCATCATGTAGCAATGGTCGATGTCCGTCCTCTGTAGCGAGGGGGGGGGCAACCCCCCCCACACACATACACAGCCCTGAGTGTCACCTTTCATTAGAGCCCAAGATGAAGCTTCTATATTGAATCATTCAAAAGTTATAGACGTTTTTCCAAACTGTGCTATTTGGCACAATTTGGCACAGTTCAAAAACGCCTGGGAACTACCTGAGGAAAAAGCTGTGTAATATATTCATTTTTTGTGGTATTGTTACAAAATTTTGACCTCGGCTGGATAACACTTGGTTCTACATTTCTGTTGCATTTTCCAGCCCGGATCTGAAGCTGTGTGTTATTTGCAAGCATTTGTATCCAAAAAAAAACACCCAGGCAAAATTTATTTTCTTCAAGTTCAGTATGTTTAGATGACTGTAACTCAGTGGCCGGAGCACTTAGAGAGATTATGACTGTTTTGCCAAAAAATTCAAAGTGTTTTCTTTTAAATGAGACCAACTCCATGAAGATGCTGCAAAGGGTTGAAGAACAGCTTTTGATTTACTTTGGGCACATTATTTTTTGGCGTTTTTAGGGAAATTGACCGGAGTGCAAGGGGTTAATTAAAATTAAGAAGGTTCAGCTTAACCCAGTGGAGAACAAAGCAAATCAAGTGTAACCATTGAACTAATATGTGACTAAACTTGAGTAGGTCTTACTAAAATGTCTTGTAGCATTTACTCAGTTATGTCTTAGCTGGAATTACTAAAAAAAAGATCCACACAGATTGTTACCTTATTTCTTTATTTTATTTTTTTCAAATTTAGCCAGGGTAATATTTTTAGTGTGGCCCACCACTCTTACTGCCAGTGGTGGCAGAATTTTCCATCATTGCATCACTGAAAAAAGTTCTTCAGGTTTTCCATCTACCATTTCCCATCACTGTTTCGCCAGGCAAGATACACTTCATGATTTTTACTGTGGCCACACATATGTGACCTACTTTGTGACTGATGTAAGGCCTCACATTTTAGATAAGAACAAAGACAGAGCTTCCTTGGAGATAACAGGAAGCTGTGAAGGTGTTAACTTTGATATGCAGGGCCTGAGACTATGGGGGTGATTTTAGAGGATTAAAGAGGAGATGCATTGTTACTGGCGATTATAATGCAATGTGACTTGTGATGCAATGTGTTTTGTGAACTGTGAGAGTCCTGGTATTTAAGGACGAGAGTTTCCTGTGATGTCCTCTTTCTTTGAGATGTTGGTGAATGTGAATAAAGCTGCCATGAGAGAAATCTGTCTCATCATTTCCACATTCCCACATTACAAATATTATACAGTATATATTAAAACGAAGCAATCCATTTTGTCATACTTTTACAATCTTTACTCAAGTCATATTCACTTGCCCACTGCCAAATTTCTGACAAGTGCTTGCCAAATATTAATAATTTTAATTGATTTTAACCCTTTAATACTATAATTATGATAGTTCGCCATTTTTTTTTATCGTTTTTTTTTTTTTTTTCAGTAAATGTGTCAGAAAATGTCCTTTGTGCAATTTTTCCCTTCCCCCCCCCCAGGAGAAATGTAACTTCTAAAATGTGAAAAATATTTATAATTATTACTATATGTTATAAATGCTTAAAACAGTGTGTGATAACCAGTGTTGGGAGTAATGCGTTACAAAGGGACTGGATCATGTCTCTGTCACAGCAGACATTAGGACTGTGGATAACGGACATTTTCTTTGGATCACTGCACATCAGAATAAGTCCATATCATAAAGGTAAGATAAACATGGACAGCTTTATGCAGTGTTGCCAACTCTAACTCTTTTGGAGTGCGTCTCAGTCTTTTTCCCTCTCTCTCACACCACAAACCCTCAAACAATAAGAGCTCTCAAGGCAGGATCAAGCAGACTGAACATATTATAAAAGTTCTGTCTGAAACAGTCTGTTTTCAGCCTGACATTAATAAGCCCATAATGTAATCCATTAATTAAATTATCTTGCTGTGTGTGCAAGATGATTTAAGTATGCAGTTAAAAATAACATGAAAGTTACCTTTCCAAGTAACTTGTTATTCCAATCATGCAGTAATTGGTAAAGTACCTCAATTACTTTTGAAAAGAAGTAACTAGTAACTGTAATTAGTTACTATTTTTAGTAACTTGCCCAACACTGGTGATAATAAAAAAGTAAAAAAAAATAGATTTGAATTTTCTTTAGGTTTCTTTTTATAAATGCTTCAAATGCACATGAACAAAACTTTTGAGATTACAAAATGAAACGGAATCTATTTTACATCTTCTCAAACATTTGTGCTTACCACACTCCAGAATTCTTACAAACAATACTAATACTACTACTTACAATACTAAAGTATTATTTGCACAGAAAACACCTGAAGAGCTCCCGTCTCCTCTTTCCTCCCCTCCGCCTGCAGCTCTCCTGCTGTGCTTATATCCTCCTTCACTCATGCAGGCAATCCCGCAATTACATAATGGACCTTATATCAGCAGAAAGCTCCACTTCTCAGCTTTCAAAATCCTTTAAAATCAAGTGGCTAGTGTGAATGGTCTACTGTATACTTACAGTAATTTGAACGAGGTATGCCACTTTACATTGCTGGAGATGCAGTCAGATTTTTAAACTTTTTTAAGAGCATTGTGAGGCACCTATGATCCCTTATAATAATACTGTTTTCATTATTTATAGATCTGTGTAAATGTATGTTCTTTTTTTGGTTTAAATATTAAAACATTCTTCTGACACTTGACTTCTCCAAAACATTGCCAAGGCTCTCAATGTCAAAGTTGCAGCTTGGAAAATATCCAAACCAGATCATGACACAAACCCACCTACCTCCCAAGTGGCAAAATCAGGGCAGATTTACACTGATTAAAAAAGCCAACTCATACTTGCAAATGTATTTTATGTTTTCAAAACCAAGCAAAACTTTGAAAAAAGTCTAAAAAAGTCTTAAGGCAAATTATACAATAGCCGTAAAAACTTGAACTATTGGCAGTTGCCTAAGAGGAGTAGTGATTTGTGAGCTTGACCTTGGGCACAACCTGGATGCAGACCCACCTGAGGGTCATTGTGAGTTCCTCGTGTTTGCTCTGTGAAAAAGATTACCAGAAAGATATGCAAGAATTTATTTTACCCAGCTTATGTGTCATGAACTGTCAAGAATCACCACTCAGAGCAGAGAGGAGAGACCCATGCGCTGGACTGCAGTTTGTGAGATTTATTGATAACAACAAAACGCAAAGTCCCAAAAAGTGCACCAACACAAAAAATCCAAACAGATAATAAAGCAAACTTACACATGGGAGAATTGCTACAAACTCACCAGAACGGGGAAAGGGTTCTGGTGGCGACGAGGAAGTGTAACTTAAGACTACGGCAACCAGAAATTAAAATAACCGCCCTTAAATAGGGTGAGAAACAAATCATACAAGTAATGACAGGTGTGGGTCACATGAGCGGGCAGAAGGTAACATTCATTCCTTCATTCCTCTTCTTCTGCTTAATCCTTTTCGGGTCGCGATGATCAATAATTTGGACCAGCTGGGAGCAATGAGAGGGGAGCAACCGGAGCTGACAGCTGACAGGAACAATGCCCACACGGAGCACAAACCTGGAAACACCACTGACAGCTGTCAACCCAGAGGGAGAACACAACAGTACTGGATATAAAGAAGAAAATATCAACAAACGCAGACTGAGGTATAAATACAAATTAATACAAAATAAGAGCGTAACAAAACTAAGACATAAACAGGAAAATAGAAAACAGTACGAGAATTACAGAACCCAAAAAGCACAAAATACAACAAATATATAAATATAGAGAAAAAGCCTCGAGACGGAGCATGGCGGAAACCTCCAGTTCTAAGCTCATGACATTATGTGCACAGCTAACTCTGTAGAAGTCTCCTTAACATTCCTACAGATGTTTCACAGGGAACCTTTTCTTCATAAATAATAGCATCTCAGCCAATCTAAGCTGCAACTGTTAAATGGTTTTCATCATGTAGTCTCTTCTTTTGAATCAATGTTTAGATTAAAACCTCATTGTTTTCTAATGAAGCCTCACAATATAATCCATGCTACTGATGTTTACTTCACCTTAAAATGGCTATAAGATGATGATAGAACACAAACAAAAGCAGAGATATTGATCAAGCACTAGCTAGCTAGCAGGATGCCAGACTAAGCAGAAAGGACCAATGGCCTTTGAAAAAGTATCTATATAGCAATGACTGGTGGACAGTAGCGAACGTCGTCAAACGTGTCAAATGACAAGAATGTTATCATATTCTGTGTTATTCTCATTGTTTATGTTAGCTAAAAACATCCGAGGATTACAGTTGGGAACTACGTATTTTCATGTGTGATGCTAGTCTTGATGGAACAACACAACATTAAACAAACAAATTGTAATTTTTTAGACAATAAATCCTTTATACAATAATTAGTTCTGACCAAGCAATGTGTTGGACAATAGAGCTTCCAAAAGGCATTTCACTGGATATGTATCACTCTGTTTCAAAGGTGTTCTAGTAACTGTTTATTACTCTTCATTATTTACTGTCAACTCTGTTAAGTTTGCCAGTGGTTTCTTATAGATGTGAGAGAATTTTAATACTGTGTTGGATACCATAATTTCCACAGTGAGGTGCTGCTTGAAAAGAAGTCATACCTCCGTGACCTGGAAGTCCTACCCTTGTAAACCCCTTTGAGATATTTCACATCTGTTAAAAAAATAGACGAGCTAGAGTTGGGTTTACTGTCTTGATTAGCAAACCACAATATGTTTGTGGTGATGGACTCTATTTCATCTGAAAATGCCAAGGAAAAAAAAAAAGTAAAGTGTGTCTAACATGCTAACTAGCCACCGGTGCAATGTGATGGTGACCACAAACTTACTCCACAGGTGACTGGTATGTATTATAAATGCTGACTTCTGCACTGGACAATATTTAATTTGTTTTCCATAGCAAGTCAATACAGACCATCTTTATGATATATTCTTATAAAGATGGGCAGAAGTCTGAAAATACCAAGCATTATTACGTCTTTATCTTCAATGACACTATTTCTACTTTAATATGGCTCATGTGTCAGGTGACAGAGTAAATAATGTCTGCCAACTGATTCAGCTGTGAAATGCCAGCTTTGGAATGGGACGGTAAATATCATTAATATATGTAGCAAGCAATTAAAAAGACAGCCACACTGAAGCCTCTATGTCAACCAAGGTGCTCAATTAATTCTAAGCATGAAGTTGAGAGTGCACAAAAACTTACAAATTAGTCAGCAAAAAGCTTCAAGGGGAACTCATTAGCAAGGGAAAAAGCTGTGTATTAAAGCGTGACAGAAAAACAGATTACAGCTTTCCTCCTGATTTATAATTGAATATTTAATCAGACACCAATTAACGCCAGTGTGTGGGTACGATTTCATATTTTTTGCCAGTTTAGTGGGGGCAATGGTTTCTGTTAGATCTGCTCCTCAGCTTATCCACCTTATTCCTGGGGGTGCCGCTTTAGGAACGATTATGGGCGGAGCTTCCGGTTTCAGCTGACGTAGTGTTAAAACAGTCAGTAAGAGTGGAGTAGTGGGGCATTTAAAATAGTGTTTTTAAAAGTTTTTCAAATTCATTTTAATGTATAGTCCACATACGTGTTTTGCACTCAAGTAGCAGCTAATTTCAGCTCTTCTAGTTTTTGTATTTTTTGAATGTTTTGGCATAGTTCTGGCACTTGTTGGTGTTCGTGGTTGTGCCATAGACTGGCTAAATGGAGACTTCTCACCACACGGTAAATGGTAAAATGGCATTCACTTATATAGCGCTTTTTCCCATCTCTGGATGACCAAAGCGCTTTACAGATCCTGCTATCCACCCATTCACACACACATTCACACACTGATGGCGACGGTGCCAGACGACAACCAAGCACGGTGTTGTGGTGTACGTCTGCTCTAAGGTAAATTACCGCATTTCTGATGCCGAAGTCATTGTTTTTTAACAAGGAAAAGTGTCCCCTTTCAGTGACAACCATATGTTCTAAACTAGTAACAGAAGTTGCTACCATAATTCACGCAAGGCATCATGGGGCCTAGGAATAAGGTGGATACCAACATGTATGAGATTAGTTAATGTTCAGGTTGGAGGCAAAAAAGCTGCTGCATTGTTATAATTCAGTAGTGAGTTAGGGATAGGGTTAGGCTAACCCTAACTCTAACCCCTGGCCCTTTGTACCTTCAGCAGTCTGCCACTGACTGACCTCAGTGTGATCACTGCCATGACATTTTTGTGTCTCACAGAGTGATGGTGAAGTGTTACTGGCAGCTGTTGTGTCAGTGTTACCACTGCAGAAAAAAAAAAAAAAAACTGAACCAAATTAATCAAATACACTACCGTTCAAAAGTTTGGGGTCACCTCAGACAATTTGTGTTTTCCATGAAAAGTCACACTTTTATTTACAACCATGAGTTGTAAAATGAATAGAAAATATAGTCAAGACATTGACAAGGTTAGAAATAATGATTTGTATTTGAAATAATTTTTTCCTTCAAACTTTGCTTTCGTCAAAGAATCCTCCATTTGCAGCAATTACAGCATTGCAGACCTAACATGATTGCACAAGGGTTTTCTAATCATCCATTAGCCTTCTGACGCAATGAGCAAACACATTGTACCATTAGAACACTGGAGTGATAGTTGCTGGAAATAGGCCTCTATACACCTATGTAGATATTGCACCAAAAACCAGACATTTGCAGCTAGAATAGTCATTTATCACATTAGCAATGTATAGAGTGTATTTCTGATTAGTTTAAAGTTATCTTCATTGAAAAACTGTGCTTTTCTTTCAAAAATAAGGAAATTTCTAAGTGACCCCAAACTTTTGAACGGTAGTGTAGGTTTGTTGTTTTTCTTATTTCAGACAAGGATGAAAAGGAGATGTTTTAACTCATTTGGACTGGCGTCTGCAGTCTTCCTGAGTTTTCTAGACCAAGGAAGACTGCAGACGCCAGTCCAAACACTCCAAGTTAAAGTTCAAACATCTCCTTTTCACTTTTGTCTGAAATAAGAAAAACAAAAACCTATCTTTGAAAAAGAAGACAGAATGAACCTACTCAAAAAATTAATCAAATGTTTTATGCTTTTTTGTTTTTGTTTTGCTATTGTGGGGTGAGGTGGTGCATTCACAAATATGTCTAATCCCAGAGTATAATTTTATTATCCTTGAAAATGATTGTGACATTAAAGCTGTGATCACAAATACCTTATGAATGGCTGAGAACACCACATGAATTATTTTTGGACCACTTTGTATGGCCTTCTTAAGGTGGCCGTAGAAGAATCCAGTGTCTGTAGACTGTTCATAAGTTTGCAACCAAGTTGATGGTCTTGTCCAAGATTTCTACGAACACCACATGAAAACCCCTCATTGTAGGGTGGCCGTATGAATGCCTTAGGAACAACCTAAGAACTATGCAAGATGTTGGCCATAAGTATGCCTCAAGAACACTTGAGTTGTTCTTGAGGGCTCCTTACAGCAGTTGTAGGAAACGCAGTACAAAATCCTGTTCGTACAGAGATCAATACAGCATGCGTAAGGCGGTAGTGAAGCGCTCATAAGGTGAAAGTACATCATTTGTGTGATGTTTGCGCCAACAAAATGTGCCGAATACCATAAGCACTTCCTACCAATGATTTTACAGTGCTGTGAGTTGGTCAAAAATGTTTGTAAGATAGCAGTAAGTATGCCGAAGGAAGATCCCAAGGCACCTTTACGAAGAACATAAGAGCTCTAGGGTTATCGTACAACAGAAAAGCACCTCATTTCTCAAGAATGCCTCAAGTTGCTCTTGTGAATTGAACGACAGCCGTAAGAAACTATGCCCCCTCCACGAATGTCTGCAAACGCCAGAATTCATAGGGACTTTGAGAGTCTTACAAACCCATCATTTGTAAGAATTTTTGTGGTTGTGCCATAGCTTAAGGGAGAATTGGCAGAATTCCAAATATGCGATCAAGGCAATGTTGACTACATTGTACACTTTATTCCTTACAGCAGGCATAGTTGCTTTAAAAGACTATTATCAGCACAGTTTGCAGGGCTAACGGACGGTTGCAAGTGTGGGCAAAGATTCCAATTATGGAGCCACTTTCAATAATGACTGTGGGAGAGGAGAGCTGGTCTAAGAGCACATGGCAAAGCATTTGTCCCAGCAGTTCCAGGCCCCACCCTGCCTTTCCTCCCTTCAGAAACAAGTCCGCCTCATGCTGCAACACCTGACAACACAAGCCACGCTTAGACAGCAGGTGTCTATAATTAACTAAGCTGTCCTGAGCCATCCTAATCCCATGCACATACACACCAAAAAGGATCAGACACACTCAGAGAACAAGTATAAGGCTATGAAATCTAAGAAGTAACTTCATAAAGTCATAAAAATAAGGTGTTTAAAGTTCTGTTGTTTTATTGTAATGATATATGGAACTTTTTTTTAATAAAAAAAAGAATGTATCTTAAAAAAAAAAAAATCACTCTTTTGATCTTTATATTAGCCTGTGATTGATAATGATCACGCTGAAATATTTCTGAAAACCTCTTTTCACTTAGCTATAAAACAACACAAATCCCACTCATGGGTACCACTAATACTGATGGAGTAGAAACCTCCCTGATGGGTCAACGAGACAACTGGATTAATCAAAATTCATCCTCATACTAATTCCCCATTAGAAGCCACAAACAACACTGCTTTAATTTTAATGGCAAGCAGGGGAAATTGATAGTTTTCTTTTTAATATTGATTTGTTCCTGTCTTTGATTGGACCATGTCCCTTGGGTTTCTTTTTTTTTTCCTGTTCTCATTAAGATGTTTATAGTCACTGACAGACATCCTTTACTACAGCCTGAACAATAAGGCATAAAGAAATGTCTTCTCCTTTATGGAACTACATTTAAATCTTAATCCTTGACAGACTTTGGTGTTAAGGTGCTTAGCCTCGAGGCTACTTTTTTTTTTTTATAACAACAGCATCATCCACTCTGCACAAATATAAGCCACACTTAACTAGCATGAGCTGACATCTCAATGTTCACACAAAACATCACCACTGATTCTTCATTGAAAGAAACGTTGAAAAGGACCTTCCTGTAAATGTCTGCAGGTACAACGGTACAACGCAAGAGGCTAAAACTATTTTCAAAACATGCTTTAACATAGTATTAAATACACGAAATATACACATTAATTAAAGGAATTCAGCACAACCATCTGTCATCTATACCCAAGCCAAGAATAGATTTTAGATTTAGAATCCTTTATTAGTCCCACAATGGGGAAACTACAGTCATCCACATGAGTGGATGACTGGTGTGGTGCCCAGCCCTTTCACCATTCACACACATTCACACCTGGGGCCACTTTAGAGTCTCCAATTAACCTAACTTGCATGTTTTTGGCATGTAATAATAATAATGCATCAGTTTTATATAGCGCTTTATCATATATACTCAAAGACGCTTTACAAATAGGTACATTATTCATTCACTCCAGACAGACGATGGCAGTGGCAAGCTACTTCTGCAGCCACAGCTGCCCTGGGGCAGGCTGACGGAAACGTGGAAGCCAATCTGCGCCACCACCGAACATTTTTATACATTTATACACATTCATATCCAGTGTTATGGACACTGGAGGCAATGCGGGTGAAGTGTCTTGCCCAGGGACACAACGGCAGGATATCTGGGGAGAGCGGGATTTGAACTGCCAACCATCGGGGTATTAGACAACCTGCTCTACCTCCTAAGCCACTGCCTCCCATGTGGGAGGAAACCGGAGAAATCCCGGAGTAAACCCACACAGACACGGGGAGAACATGCAAACTCCACACAGATCACTGTTGGTCAGGGGCTGGGATGGAACCCAGGATCCCCTGGCAAAAGGGTGAGCTGGTGTGCTGCTGCAGTGCTAACCACACCGCCAGCGCACTGCCCATTAGTTAGGTTAGGTTAACTGGCATCAAACTGGGGATTAGATTCTAAATTGTCCTTAGGTATGACTGTGAGAGTGAATGGTTATCTGTCTCTCTGTGTTGGCCCTGCAATGGACTGGTGATCTGTCCAGGGTGGACCCTGCCTCTCGCCCAAAGATGCTGGGATAGGCTCCAGCCCTCCACAACCTGTAAAGAATTAAGTGGAAGAAGATGGATGGATGGACGGATAAACACGTGCCACAGAGTTTGTGTTTTTAATTTCATCATCTTTTTTTTTTCCTATTTCTGTCCTGTCTGTATGATGTTTGTCATTTTGGCATTCACCATGCACTCATATGTCTTTTATACATACAGTATTTATAAGCCAAATTATTAAATAATTTCATTAAATTATTTGTTCTGAGAGTAAAATGTGAGATGAGCAAAGCAGCACAATGTGACTTGGTGAAGCTCTGTGTTCTCTATTGTAATTTAACCTAATTATTCACATATTATTACTAAAGTAAGAATTGTAAAAGATGTACAGAAATTTAGCAGTTATACAGTATCTAGACAAAAGACATTTATTGGGCATTTAACCCCTGATCAGGAAGATGTTCCGACAATCAAAGTAACTGCACTTAAAAATTTAGAACATACACTACTCGCAAAACGTTAAGGATATTCGGCTTCCAGGTGAAATTTCAGGAAGCACCTAAAATGCTCTATAACCTTTCCAGGTGAACTTAATTTGACCTTCTCTACCCTTTTGAATGCACATGTCCAACTGTTCAATGTTTCTTTGTACTTTTTGCATAACTTGCTGTTCTCTAACAAGGTGCTTAACAGCAAAATTCACAACAGGTGTTTGAGCCATAAATTGACCAATACATTTTCTGGTTGAGTTAGAATTGGTATTTAAACAGTCCTCTTCATCATGCTGTTCATATGTTGACATCATGAGACCAAGACGACACTTAACAATTGATCAACCGTACATCGCCATTGCGAGGCTTCAAACAGGATGTTCTCAGAGGGAAGTGTCACAGAGTGTCATCAGCAGGTTGCAACAGAGATACAGAGAGACTGGAAGAGTCGCGGAAAGGCATAGTAGTGGACGTCCTTTGGCCACATCCCATGCTTATGATTGCTTCATTGTGAACAGTGCCCTCTGGAACCAGATGATGAATGCTACTCAACTCCAGGCACATTTAAGGGAGGTGAGAGACACCCAAGTGTCACATCAGATCATTCGAAACCATTTACATCAGCGTGGTCTGTGTGCTGGATGACCTGCAAGGGTACTTGACCGCACCAACACGCACAGGCGTCATTGTCTTGCATGGGCCAGGGAGCATTTACGCTGGACAAGGGACCAGTGAGCCTCAGTGCTGTTCTCTGATGAAAGTGAATTCACGTGAGGCAGAAATGATGGCTGCCAATGATGTTGGCGACATCAAGGAGAGCGCTATGCATCAGACACTGTTGTCACCAGACGAGCCTTTGGTGGTGGTGGTGTTACAGTCTGGGCACGTGTGTCTAGTCAATACACAACTGCTCTACACCTTGTGAATGGTACAGTGACAAGCCGATACTATCTGAATAACATCATTAAGGCTGTGTGTCCACCAAACATGTTTTTTCAGCTGTGAGCGACTATTTTTTATTTGTTCTCTATGTAGTTCAGTGTCTACAGCGCCGAGCGCTCTCGGCACTGAGATGCTCTCAGTGGTGGCCGCTTTTTGTCACGGCACTCAGAGCTGAAAAAATTTCAACTTTTCAGACTTCAGCTGAGCTCGTCAATGTCAGATCTTTCTAAGCAGCCAATCAGAATAAAGGAAGGGCAGGACATAGGATGCTGGTACAGTCTGTACATAGACTCTTGTTTTCCGTGTCATTATATGTTGCATCCAGAGCTCCTACCAATGCTAGAATACGTTTTCTGTCCATTGTTATTTAGAGACTGCTATTAAAAAATAAGTAGAAAGTCTGACCATAGCGGAGCTGTGAGGCACAGCTGTTGCTGCAATACAGGGCACATACTTTTTTTTCCCAGAGCGCAGTGCACAAATGGTGAAAAAAAGACGTTCAGGGAGTTTGGGCGACAAAAAACACATTTGGTGGACATGCAGCCTAATCCAGTCATTGTGCCCCTGCAACACGGGCCTAATGAACAACACAGGCCTAATTTCATCTTCATGGACAACAATGCTCCAGCTCATCGAGGTCACATTATTAGGGAACAGCTGCTGGAGGCTGGGGTACCTCAAATGGAGTGGCCTGCACTTTCTCCAGACCTGAATCCCATAGAAAACCTATGGGATCAGCTTATTTGTTGTGTAGAGGCTCATAACCTTGCACCCCACAACCTCAATGACCTGAGGGTCGTCCTTCAAGAAGAGTGGAATGCCATAGGGGTGAGAAAAAAGACTGATTAAGTGATGAATCGTGGTACTTGGCACTGGTGACAATACATCGATCCATAAACGCACGGATCGATCTTCTATTAAAAAAATGTACACTGTTAACTGTTATCAGTCAATCAATGGTGTTTTTAGTCCACTAGATGGTGCAAAGCAAACACCCAGTCAAGTGGAGTCATAGCTTGTCTCGGTGACTTGCAGCCAGCTTTGAAAGTTAGGAAGCAGTTAGCTCAAACTTAGCTCAAATGTCAGGCCTTTTTGGATTTTATAACAAAGATGGAAGAAAAGACCTTGACATGACACATAACCTACAAGAAGCGCTACATGGAAAAAAGAAAAAAAAACACTTGGAATATGGCAGGGCAGCACACGTTTCAGAGCAGCATTAGCAACAGCTAAGCTAAAGAGACTCTGGCATGGAGCTCTTTCTCTGAGGGTCAAGTGAATAAAGTTTATTTGTGAAGCGCTTTTCACAGACATATAGTCACAAAGCGCTGCACAATAAAATGGAACAAAAGGAAGTTGATAGATAAAAATAATTTAAAAAAAATACAAAAACAAGTTAAAACACAAGATTAAAATAATTTAAAAACATCAGACTTAGCAGTTGAAACTCGAAGGCCTCCTTAAACAAAAAAGTGTCCACAGAGTCAGATAAACGTAGCTGGAGTGGAAGTCTATTCCAAACACTGCCCACCACCCTCCCCGTGTGCAGAGACACGTCTCCATGGAAAATGAAGCCTTAAAAATACTTTATTATATGACAGAGATGTCAACAGTTTTACTTTGGGACATGATTTGAGGTTGAATACTGTGAAAAAATTTGAAACATATGGGATTGTGATTCTCGATTATTGTGATAGCGTGATTATCGTTGAATCGTGATAGGATCAAATCGTGACCCAAGAATCCCGATCCAAATCGAATCATGAGGTCCCTCGCGATTCCCACCCCTAGAATGCCGTGCCTCAGCAGACAGTAAGTCGACTTGTGAACAGCATGAGACGTCGTTGTCAAGCTGTAACTGATGCTCAAGGGCACATGACAAGTTATTGAGACACTGACATTTTTTGTTGTGGTATACCCACCACTGTTGTTGGCTCTTGCTTCAATACATTGAGATAAGGAAATCACTGTTGCATGCTTCTACTTTAACACCCTACTTTCATGATATAACACCACTGTAGCGTAAACTTTTTACATTTTCCATAAATTTCACCCAAAAGCCAAATATCCCTAACTTTTTGTGAGTAGTCCATGTATTAAAAAACACTTATTGTGACCATGCATGCCAGGGGGCATTGCTTAAACAGTCATGTGGTTTCATCAGCATCTTGACATGCCACACCTGTCAGGTGGATGCATTTTCTTGGCAAAGAAAAGGTACTTATACTAGTACAGATCTCAAAAATTATCCAGATTTACTACAAGTACACTGTTGTGAGCACAGAAAATATGGTGGTGGTGGTAGTGGTGGTGGGGGGGTATTCTTATTCCAACAATTGGTAGCCAAAACAGAAATGTTGAATTTATAATATTGCTACAGTTGTTTTAAATGAAGAGCTTAGTTAAAGGAGCCATTGTGTGTGTGTGTGTGTGTGTGTATATATATATATATATATATATATATATATATATATATATATATTTATTTATTTATTTATTTTTTAAATAATCCCAGAGGGAAATTCAGGGCATCCACTTGGATGGATGAAGCAGCTATGGTGCGGCGCCAATCCCTATAGGGGTATAGGGTATAGGGGTTAATGAAACAGTGACAGTTGAGCTAGTTGAAAACACACAAATGTGAAGATTACTATTTGCAAATGGTTTCAATGTGAATCTTCAGTTAAATCGAGTATTTTACTGCATGTTAGACAAGGGCTACCAGTGTTTTAGAAAAGACAGGCAGGTAGGGAGGGGAGGAGGTGTTTTAATTTACATCAAAGAGAAATATAAATGTCAACTGGTTGATTTGAATACTTCACTTGAATGTTTAGCTGTTAATGTATGTCTCTCTCCGGTAATGAATTTCAACATTGCAGTAGTGTACAACCCACCGTCACACAACTCTTCCTTTTATAATGAATTAAGTGATCTGGTTAAACAACTTGAGAAGAACAGAGAAACGATAATTCATGGTGACTTTAATATCAACTGGTCTGATAAAAAAGACAAACAAAAACTGAAAAGCCTCATGACTAAATTTAATTACCAGCAAATCATCAAAGGACCCACCAGGATAACCAAACAATCCAGAACACTTATTGACATGGTATTTACTAATAAACCAGAACGAATAACCAGAACCTATAATCTTGTAACTGGTCTCTCAGATCATAACATGGTTCTTGCTGTCAGGAAACTTACTAAAAAGCGACTACAGTATTTTGGGGGAGTCGATATTGACAAATCAAATTTTATTATCCCCAAATCAAAAAATGAGGAGTTTGAACATTACTTAGAGAATCAAAATTGGGAGCAGCTCATGTCAACATGTGAAGTAGATGATTGTTGTAATTTTATAACTGCAACAATCACAAAGTCTATAGAAAAATTTTCAAAGCAAATTAAAAGTAGACAACAGAAGATTAGCCTACCATGGTTAAATAATGAAATAAGAAAACTTATGAAGAGGCGAGACTATGCACTGAAAACATCACTAACCTCCAAACTACAAAATGATCACCTTGTGTACAAAAGTTTAAGAAATAAAGTGGTACATGAGCTGCGAAAATCAAAAATATCTTATTACAATAAACTGATAGATCATGCAAAGGGTAACAACAGTTCCCTATGGAGGCATTTAAATAACTTAACTAATAAAAAAAACGATCAGAAGGGGGTAAAGGAACTTAGAATCAATGGCAAGACCGTCAGTGACAAGGCTACTTTGGCAAATGAATTTAATTCACACTTTGTGGGCTCTGTGGAAGACTTAACAAAAAATTTTGTGCTGCCAAATGTGCTCAACAACACAAATTCCATACTTCCAACAGATACTTTTCACATCAATGAGGTAAATGAGAAGTTAATTGCTGGTATTGTTAAAACACTGTCAAACTCAAAAACTAATGATATCTACAATATGAGCACCTCCTTTCTCAAAATGCACAGCAAAATATTAATCAAACCACTGACTCACCTCATTAATCTCTCCATTAGGTCTAGTACATTTCCATCTGGCTGGAAAAAAGCTGTCGTCATACCAGTTCATAAATCAGGCAGTAAAGACGATATATGCAATTACCGCCCAATCTCTATTTTACCAGTCCTATCTAAGGTTCTTGAAAAAGTTGTAGCTACACAGCTGATAGACTACTTACAAGACAGTCAACTTCTTCATCCACATCAATTTGGTTTTAGACCAGGATACTCAACAGAAACAGCAAATTGTTGCCTTATTGAAAACGTCAAACAGTCCTTGGACAGGGGTAATGTGGTAGGAGCTGTTTTTCTAGATCTCAAAAAGGCTTTCGATACTGTAAACCACAGTTTGCTTTTATCCAAAATGGTATCTTTTAACTTCTCCCCAAATACATTAGAATGGTTTGCATCTTATCTCCAGAATAGAGAACAGTGTGTAAAAGTTCACCAGGATAAATCCTCATTTTTAAACAACCGCATGGGTATCCCACAAGGGTCCATTCTTGGTCCTTTACTTTTCAGCATTTTTATTAATGACTTGCCGTTACACTGCTCAGCTGCAACATGCCAACTTTATGCAGATGATGCAGTTATTTACACAGCTGCCAAGACTCCAGCACAGGCTGCAGATGTACTGTCTACAAGTATGGTTGATGTCCAAGAGTGGCTCCTCAAGAACCATCTATTGCTGAACCTTCAGAAAACAGTCTCAATGTGCTTTTCAATCAAAAAATGTAACCTGCAACATTTTAAAGTTAATATACATGATCATGACATCAGTTTAGCTACAGAATTCAAATACCTTGGCATTGTACTAGATCAGGGGTGTCCAACCATGTGCCATGGAGAGCCAAGACCCTGCAGGTTTTCTCTTCTACCCAGTCTCTTCAGCAGGTGTTTTCACTTATCAGCAATCAGTGGGAAGAAGTTCACTGAAATCTGCTGTTGAAGACACTGGTTGGAGGTAAAACCTGCAGGGTCTTGGCTCTCCATGGCACATGGTTGGACACCCCTGTAACTAGATCCTCAACTCAAATTTAATCTTCATATAAAGAAAATTTCAAAAACAGTAAAAAAAAATCTGAACTGCTTTAAATTAATTAGATATTACATACCTTACGAAGCAGCTGCACTGTATATGCATTCTATGGTTTTTTCTCATATATCATACTGTTTGACAGTCTGGGCTCAAGCAGCCCCTTCCACAATAAGACATATAGGTTCATTATATAATCAAACCCTAAAAATCTTGGACAAAAAGCCCATTAGGTGGCATCACTGTAATGTTTTAAAAAAATACAACCTATTGAGTTTTGAGAGCTTCATTGACCTCTGTCTTCTGAAATTAACGTTCAAATGTTTCCATAAATCAGCACCCGAGCCACTTGCTGGTTTCGTCCAAAGACAGGACAGCAGCAGAGCCACCAGGAGTTCTGTTAACAATAACTGTAAAATATTCCACCGCAGAACCACATTTGGACAAACAGCTTTCTCTATAAAGGGCAGTCACATCTGGAACACAATGCCAAATGAAATTAAAATAATAACGGACTTTAAAACATTCACTAAAAATGTTAAAAACTGGCTGAAAAATAAACAAGAATGTACTCATGTATGAATTAATTGTCTGCAAAGTGAGAGTGAATGAAGGGAAGGAATGAATGTGTTTGTTTATAGTGAGTGACGGAGGGAGGAAGGCCTGAAATAGGCAAATGTGAGTTATGTTATATGTGTTAAATGTGAGTCAGGCTGTTATATTTGTGTATTTATAATATTTATAATATTTATGTTAAATGTGAGTCAGGCTGTTATATTTGTGTATTTATAATATTTATAATATTTATGTTAAATGTGAGTCAGGCTGTTATATTTGTGTATTTATAATATTTATAATATTTATAATTGTGTATTTATAATTTTTCTGCATTGATGTATGTGGTTATTGTGTATATTTTTATCTTGATTCTTTTTTCTAAAGCCCATCCAGGGACAAGAGTTGCGAATTAGCTAATAGCTATACACTCTATGTGCAACACATCAGATTGATTGTCTTTGATTAATTGTCTATGTTTATTGCACTGTCCCTGTCAAATAAACTAATCTACTACTAGCACTCTGAGGCGAGTGCAATATTCCCTGCCTCTGTTTTCTTTGAACATTCCAATACTTACTGACAGAGCAATGTTCAATTTTTTATCCAATTACTGTAGCAGAACCAAATTATGATAAGCCCATCATCCACAAATATACAACAAAGTATACAGCCCATAGTTGTAGATCAGGATCCTGAGGTGAACCTGTGGAGCAAGTTTGGTGGCCTGAGCTTTACTTGTTGTACAGTAATAAGACATAAGGAATGTTAATGTTGACCTTTGCCCTTTTGACTTCAGACCCACAGTCAGAGGTCAGGATTCCAAGGTGAACCTGTGTACCAGGTTTGGTGACCCTAGCTTTATGCATTTTATAGTAAGGATACATTTAGTATTAACCATAGTGCAACTAGAATGTTAACTTGGAACTTTGACCTTTGACCCCTTGACCCCAAACCCACAGTTAGGTCAGGGTGTAAATCGTCCAAGATGTGTATTAGATACAACTTCTCTATTAATTTGAAAAGCCTACATCATTTCTTTCAGTAGTTATTGTGTTTAGAAGATTTAGGGAAAATCTGACCTGTGACCTTTGATCTCAAGGTCATCCGATGAGAGTCAAACTGCAATATGTGCAACGTCAGTATACATCAAACCATGGCACCAAGTTTGAAAACAATCAGGACAAAACTGTAGGAGGAGTGTTTTCACAAAAGTGGGACAGACGGATGGACATCATTTTGAAAAATCTAATTTCAATCTGTAATGCAATCAATTCTGCCTAATATCTGTCTTTGATTAAAGTCAGGGAAAAATGCAAATGAGGTGGGAATATTTCAAATATTTATTCAGTTTAAATATTGTGGTGATTATGCCTATAAGACTTGGAGTGGAGATTGGTAAAAGAATTGCCTCTGAGGATTTTTCCTTCATTGTTGGAAGGAAATAAAATCATGAACAAATAACGTGAGACGGAATGTCTCATTAAGACAGATGGTCCTTGCAGTGAGTCACATTGCAATGTGTCAAATACTTGCCTCAGTAGATATGAGGGATGTCTGCAATTCAGAAGAATACTAATTCAGAGCCGTTTCATTCTTTTATGGTCCAAGCGGAAGGTAATGAAGTCCTTTATTTGTGTTATTTGTCCTTTCATTTTCCTCCCGTTGTGTTGTTCATAGTAGCCATTCATGCAAAGGTCTCCTTCCACCACTTATTTGGATTCTCAGCATTTTCTGACTAATGAGACAAAATACCACTGCTGTGTTTAAGAGAAGAGATCTATCACTTTAGTTCTATAGAACACTTTTATTGCTGGAAACAAATTAGCCAGACAAAGTTTATAGAGTGCAATATGAGCAGACAGCCAGTGAACCTACCAGTCACATCTCACTGTCTGTGTATGCAGTCACGCCAGGTGGAGGGACACTGATGAACTGCACCAGCTCTCCAAAACCTTGAAAACTTTGAATTATTAAATCACATTAGAAATGCACTCAAGCAGCGTTTGCTAGTTGGTCGACAGTGTAAAATGAAACATTGTGGATGCCCAGCCAGCGTGTCCCTGCGGGCCCCACTAGAGGTTAAACTGGGCTGTCTTTTGGGTCCCTGTGGGTTTGTCTGCAGCTTCCATGTTGGCCCCATCTGTTTGGCCTCGTGGACTGTACCTGTGGTGCAGCTGAGCAGGTCAGCTGGTTACCTGCTGCTTACCTCTGGGCCCCACATACCGACGTTTAAAATGGCTGAGCAGCTTAACACTTGAGCCATAGGCAAAATTATTTAAAAAAAAGTCACAAATTTATGAAAACAATGTGAAAACTTATAAGAAAAGTGACAAATTTCCAAAAACACAAAACTAGCAAATTTATGAGAAAAAAGTGAAAATTTAGCAGAAAAAAACAGCAAATTTACAAGAAAAAGTCCCAGATTTATGAGGAATAATTAGAAAAAGTTGCCAAACTAACAAAAAAGTAGCAAATGTATGAGTAAATAAATTGACTGTTTATGAGGAAAAAGTCCCAAATTTATGAGGAAAAGTTGCAAGTTTACAGTAAAACAAAGTTGGAAGTTTTTGAGAAAGTTCCAAATTTACAAGAAAAAATGTCACAAATTTATTGGAAAATAGCAACTTTACATGGAAAAAAGTAACACATTTATGAGAAAAAAAGATACAAATTTAGTAAAAAAAAAAAAAAAATCACAAATTTGAGAAAAAGTTGCAAGTTTACAGTAAAAAAAAAATTGCAAATTTATGAGAAAGTTTCAAATGTTCAAGAAAAACTCATTAAATTATTTGGAAAATGTCACAAATTTACAAGAAAATATCAAATTTATGAGAAAATCGGTTGAAAACAGGTAAAGAGGTCCAGTCCATGTGGGCAAAGCCAGATGGGGCCAAAGTGGAACGAGCAGACGAACCCACATGGACCCGTCAGACAGCTCAGCGTCCAGCGTTGGTGGGGCCCACATGGACACGCTGGCTGGCTGTGAGTCCAATCAACAAAAGGTGACGGGAGCCAGCGAGACGACGCACATCCACGGTCACACGAGCACGGCGGGACCTGTGCAGCCTGGGTTGTCAGTGGAGAACAGCGAGGCGTCGTGTTTTTGCTGAAGCGCAGATTGCAGTCGTGATGCCTGACTGATTATCATGTTTGCCAGATGATTTCAATGACACGTGTCTCTCATAAGAGCAGGATTTCAGCTGGATGTGAGCCAGAGCTCATCTCCAGCTCCTGATTGTGAGACTTAATTGCTCTTACTTATGCAGGAGATGTACAATTAAAACATTCTGAAGGGGATAAGCGGCTCTTGACTGGCTCTGCCATCATGCCCTCCACTTCAGAATGGAGTGGGGAAGGAAATGCTGGTTCTCCTTAAAGTAATTCTGACAAAGTCCTCTGGCCCCTCCTCACATGGGTGAAGGCAGAGTCAGGTGAAATTATGCAGATGTGCTGATGTGCCATTCAACTGGCAGTTAGGAGACATGTCTCATTCTTTTTCCATGACTTTACCCAAAAGAAAAATTTGGTTTAACTTAGCTATTTTCAGTCAGTTCAGTCGTGCACGATGTTGAGCCTTTCATCCAGCTGAAGGCACCATGCAGCAGGCTGTAACGCCAGCAGACATGACAAGCTCTGCATGCTTTGCTATTGCCTGCGAATCAAAGTAGACGACACGCCGCCACTTATGACCACTGCAGAAAAGGGAAGGTCGACAGGCTAGGTTTAGGGCACGGCCATCTTGCAGTTCTGGAAGGAGTATTCATTGAAAGAGTATTTTTAGTTTTCTGTTTTGCATATTGTCATGTAGGGCTGTGCAATATGACCAGAATTTCATCTCACAAGTCTGTCTCTCTGTGTTGGCCCTGCGATGGACTGGTGATCTGTCCAGGGTGGACCCTGCCTCTCACCCAAAGATGCTGGGATAGGCTCCAGCCCCCCCGCGACCCGAAAAGGATTAAGCGGAAGAAGATGAATGAATGAATGAATGAATATAAGTAATTTGATTTGACGATAGCAATATATATCACAATATACATTTTCTGTAAGTTCTGTAGTTTATACGTATATAATAACTAATAAAAAGGACCATCTCTTTTTCTACAGTTTAAATTACACTGTGAAAAAAATCAATTATACAAATTCATCTGGAATTAATTTTATGCACCCGTTTTCTCTAAATTTTGCAGTATTGTTATCCATCCATCTTCTACCGCTTAATCCTTTACGGCTCGCGGGGGGGCTGGAGCCTATCCCAGCATCTTTGGGCGAGAGGCAGGGTCCACCCTGGACAGATCGCCAGTCCATTGCAGGGCCAACACAGAGAGACAGACAACCATTCACTCTTACATCCATACCTAAGGACAATTTAGAATCCCCAGTTGATGCCAATTAACCTAACCTGCATGTTTTTGGCCTGTGGGAGGAAACCAGAGTACCCAGAGTAAACCCATGCAGACACGGGGTGAACAAGCAAACTCCACACAGAAAGGTCACCGATGGTCTGGGGGTGGGATCGAACCCACGATGATCAAGGGTGGAATCAATCCCATGACCCTCTTGCTGTGCTGCCACTGTGCTAACCACTGCGCCACCGTGATGCCTGTTGTTATAAAATTGTTGTTTTTAATGTGCATTTGAGATGACTTCAACTATTAATTATCACAACTAACTAACTAACTAACTAACCTGCACTTATATAGCGCTTTTCTAGTCACAAAGACCACTCAAAGCGCTTTCACTAATACTAACCCTCTATTCTAAGGGCCTATAGGAAACAGATATCTAGGGACAATTTAGAACAGCCAATTAACCTAACATGCATGTCTTTGGATTGTGGGAGGAAACCGGAGCCCCCGGAATAAACCCACGCAGCACAGGGAGAACATGCAAACTCCACACAGAAAGATTCCTACCCCTGCCAACCTGGGGATTCGAAACTTGACTCATTAAAAGTGATTAGAACTCAGGTTACATTAAGAGCCAGTTTGTTCCTCTGACACGTCTAGCTATTCATCCGGCATGTCCCGTGCACGTGTGCAGTGAACCCGCACTCGTGTCATGTGGAAGTGCATAGTTGCTGGAACTTGAGACACTTCATAAATCGTATCTATTTACTACATTTTTAACCTTACCCACTCCCAAATCCTAAGGCTAACCTCTTAAAAAGGTGCCAAAAGCAGGACACAAAGCAGCAACCTTCTGCTGACAGGTCCGCCATACAGTCTAGCTAAGCCACAGCGGCAACTGACTTGGAGTTGATCTGAAAAGGTTTTGTCGGATTGTCAACTCAAATTCCGGAAACCGGATGTAGCACAGAAAAATAGCTGTACGGGAGACTTCACTGACCCGGAGTTCTAGACACTTCGTATTTAGCACACGTTGTATTTATTATTTATTTATTGTGTATACAGATGCTGTCACACACTTTTGCAGCTTTAGTAATAATTTTTCAGACAAAATTCAGAAACTCAGAAGTAATTTAAACCAAAGAAACAATGTTTCCTGTTAGTGACAAGTTAGCATTGTCATTTAGCATTTGCTGTTTTATAATTAGAGAGAGATAGTGTTAACGTTACTTACGGTGGTGTGAAAAAGTATTTGCCCCCTAACTGATTTCTCATTTTTTTGTATGTTTGTCACACTTACATGTTTCAGATCAAACAAATTTAAATATTAGACAAAGAACACAAGAAAACACAAAATGCAGTTTTTAAATGAAGGTGTTTATTATTAAGGGTAAAAAAAAAACATCCAAACCTGCATGGCCCTGTGTGAAAAAGTGACCCCCCCGCCCCCCCCCCCCCCCCGTTAAAACATAAATTAAGTGTAGTTTATCACATCTTTGGAAAGCTGAGTTCAATTTCTCTAGCCACACCCAGGCCTAATTACTGCCACAGCTGTTCTCAACCACAAAGTTAACAAATCTACCTACGGGTACAAGTAAAGTAACCTGAACCTGAAAAGTCACTTAAATAGGACCTGCTTGACAAAGTGAAGTAGACCAGAAGATCCTCAAAAGCTACACATCATGCTGCAATCCAAAGAAATTCAAGAACAAATGAGAAACAAAGTAATTGAGATCTATCAGTCTGGAAAAGGTTATAAAGCCATTTCTAAAGCTTTGGGACTCCAGCAAACCACAGTGAGATACATTAGCAACAAACGGTGAAAACATGGAATAGTGGTGAACCTTCCCAAGAGTGGCCGGCCGACCAAAATTACCCCAAGACTACAGTAGCGACTCATCCAAGAGGTCACAAAAGACCCCACAACAACATCCAAAGAACTGCAGGCCTCACTTGCCTCAGTTAAGGTCAGTGTTCATGACTCCACCATAAGAAGGTGAGTGGGCAAAAATGACCTGCATGGCAGAGTTCCAAGACAAAAACCACTGCTGAGCAAAAAGAACAAAGGCTCGTCTCAGTTTTGCCAGAAAACATCTTGATGATCCCCAAGACTTTTGAGAAAATACTTTGTGGACTGACGAGACAATAGTTGCACTTTTTGGAAGGTGTGTGTCGCATTACATCTGACATAAAAGTAACACAGCATTTCAGAAAAGGAACATCATACCAACAGTAAAATATGGTGGTGGTAGTGTGATGGTCTGGGGCTGTTTTGCTGCTTCAAGACCTGGAAGACTTGCTGTGATAAATGAAACCATGAATTCTGTTATCTACCAAAAAATCCTGAAGGAGAATGTCCAGCCATCTGTTTGTGACCTCAAGCTGAAGTGCACTTGGGTCCTGCAACAGGACAATGATCCAAAACACACCAGCAAGTCCACCTCTGAATGGCTTAAGAAAAACAAAATGAAGACTTTGGAGTGGCCTAGTCAAAGTCCTGACCTAAATCCAGTGGAGATGCTGTGGCATGACCTTAAAAAAGGCGGTTCATGGTCAAAAACCCTCCAGTGTGGCTGAATTACAACAATTCTGCAAAGATGAGTGGGCAAAATTCCTCCACAGCACTGTAAAAGACTTATTGCCAGTTATCGCAAACACTTGATAGAAGTTGTTGCTGCTAAGGGTGTCCCAACCAGTTATTAGGTTTGGGGGCAATCACTTTTTTACACAGGGCCATGCAGTTCTGGATTTTTTTCTTCCCTTACTAATAAACACCTTTATTTAAAAAACTGCGTTTTGTGTTTACTTGCATTATCTTTGTGTAATATTTAAATTTGTCTGATGATCTGAAACATTTAAGTGTGACAAACATACAAAAAATGAGAAATCAGGAGAGGGTAAACACTTTTTCACACCACCGTACCTCCAATTAAAATGGTGTCAGCGCACTATCCTCTCTGACGCGGCACGGTGGGAAACCGTCCCACATCTCTGGCAAAATGAATTAGCGGCTATGAGCAAAACATTAGCTTCCAGTTAGCTGCTGTGCTAACCAGCGAAACCCACACACCTGATGTACTGTGGGGGAGAGGCGGGGCGGTGACAAGTAGAAATGGGGTGTGTGTCTTTTAAATCCTGATATAAACGATAAAGTATTATATGAGACGGTAGACTTTATCATGTCATCAATGGTGACGCACGGTGGTGCAGTGGTAAATCTGAGTTCACACTATAATGTTTGGACCGACTTTTACTGACGTTTTGATAAATCAGAGAAATCAGTCCAAACGTTGGTGAAATTACGTTCGTGAGCACACACCGCTTACAAACTTTTACAAACTTTTGATAGCATTTCTCAGCGTTGTCAAACTTTTGCCAACTTAGGCTAGCGTATGTGTAGCAGTTGCCAACTTAGGTTAACTTAAGCAAACGAATACTCAGCGCAGTTCAGCTGACATCAGTGTCAGGCGATGCTCATATAAAGATCAGCGTTTGTGGAGGCTTCCTGCAGTCCTGGACCTGCTTTTTTGGGATGATTCACACTACAATGTTTGGACCAACTTTTACTGACATTTTGGCAAACGTCTGGCTCTGCTGGCAAAAGTTGATAAAAGTTAATGATAGTTGGTGTTTGTTGGTGAAAGATGTATTTGTTGAGAATTTTCAGCATGCTGAAAATTTGCCGGGGCAGCGCGGTGGCGGAGTGGTTAGCGCTGCGGCAGCACAGCAACTCACCCTTGGCCGGGGGATCCTGGGTTCGATCCCAGCCCCCGACCAACAGTGACCTATGTGGAGTTTGCATGTTCTCCCCGTGTCTGTGTGGGTTTACTCCGGGATTTCTCCGGTTTCCTCCCACATGCCAAAAACATGCAAGTTAGATTAATTGGCATCAACTGGGGATTCTAAATTGTCCTTAGGTATGACTGTGAGAGTGAATGGTTGTCTGTCTCTCTGTGTTGGCCCTGCGATGGACTGGCGATCTGTCCAGGGTGTACCCTGCCGCTCGCCCAAAGATGCTCGGATAGGCTCGAGCCCCCCTGCGACCCGAAAAGGATTAAGCGTTAGAAGATGGATGGATGGATGAAAATTTGCTGAATTTTTTGTGCTCAGTTTGTAAAAGTTCCTCAAAGTTATGGAGAGTTCACCTAAGTCAGCCCAAGTTAAGCTCTTTTGGCAAACATTAACTGAAATGCTGGTGAAAAAAGTTTTTAGATCAAAACTCAGTTCAGACATGCAGGAACAAAAGAGACATAGAAAGAAGGGGTAATTAAAAAAGAAAATATATATGTAAGAGGACAATGTACAGTATTTGTTTGGTGATGACATGGTGTGTATGACATGGTTTTTAATTTTTTTTAATCTATGGGATATATATATACATATATATATATATATATATATATGTATATATATATATATATGTGTGTGTGTGTGTGTGTGTGTGTGTGTGCGCGCGCGCGCGAGCGCACACAGACACACACACACACACACATAAAATAGACATTTGATTAATGAATTTTTGTGGGGGTTTTTTGCAGGTGATGGGTGTGGTTTCTTGTCTCTGCAGTATTATTTTTCTACCACTAGGCTGTGCTGTTGCGCAAACCTGTCTTTTGCCAGTACAGATTACTGGTTGCCTTGGAAACAACAGCCATTTTTCTTAACATTTTCTTGCTCAGTGGAATAAAAGTTTTTCATGAAATTCTCAGTCAGTCTGCCTACTCTGTGCCTGCTACATATATTTACAGATTTAGAAAGAAAGAAAGACTTCAGAGTGCAGCTGAGCTCATCAATGTCAGACCTTTTTAAACAGCCAATCAGAATTAAGGAAGGGCGGGACATAGGGTGCCGGTACAGCCTCTACTCAGACTCCTGCTTTCCGTGTCATTATATTTTGCATACAGAGCTGCTACCAATGCTAGAATACGTTCCCTGTCCATTGTTATTTAGAGACTGCTATTAAAAAATAAGTAGACAGTCTGACCTTAGGAAAAGTGGAAGTGCTGAGCTATGACTGACAAACTGTTGCTGGGATACAGGGCACAGACTTTCTTTTCCAGAGCGCAGCGCACAAGCACTGAAAAAAAGATGTTCAGGGCTGTCAGGCGTCAAAAAACACATTTAGTGGACACTTGGGCTGCGTGTAATCTAGCAGGCGGGACTTTGGTGGAATGATGTTTTTATTAACAAACAAGAGGAAACAAACAGCAGCATGGGGGCTGAAACACAAAAGAGCCATCAAGGCAAAACTCCCTCATAGAGAAAATATACTTGGAACAACAGCGAAACCACAGGCAGCAACGGAGGGGAGAACGGCAATGACACCACACCAGAACACAAACTCAGACAGACATAAATAGGGTCACTGATAATCACAAAGGCAGGACAGCTGGGAGAACAATCAAGGGCTAAATGGTAACACACATTAGGGAAAGTGTCTACAGGTATGGAAAACATGAGGAGCTGGGAATAATAGGTACACAAATATACACACAAGACCCAGAACTAAGAACCCCCTCATGGATCGTCACCTTATCGTGGTGGGGGGGTTTGCGTGCCCCAGTGATCCCAGGAGCTATGTTGTCCGGGGCAATTTGCCTCTGATAGGGTCTCCCAAGACAAACTGGTCCTGGGTGAAGGGCCAGACTAAGAACGATCCAACAGACTCTCATGATAAATTGTATATCAAGGATTCAGTGTACCCCGCCCGGTATGGGGTTACTGGGGCCCCACCCTGGAGCCAGTCCTGGGGGAGGGGCTCGAAGGCTAGCGTCTGGTGGCCAGGTTTCCACCCATGGGACCCGGCCGGGCTCAGCCCGAAGGAGTTACATGGGTCCGCCCTCCAGTAGGTTCACCACCTGCAGGAGGGATCATGGAAGTCCGGTGCTATGTGGATTAGGTGGCAGTCAAAGGCGGAGACCTTGGCGGACTGATCCCAAGCTTTCTAAACTGGCTTTTGGTACGTGGAATGTCACCTCTCTGGTGGGGAAGGAGCCTGAGCTGGTGTACGAGATTGAGCGATACCGGCTAGATATAGTCGGCCTCACCTCAACACACAGCTCCGGTTCCGGAACCAGTCTCCTGGAGAGGGGCTGGAGCTTGGCCTTTTCTGGAGTTGCCCCGGGCGAGAGGCGACGAGCAGGGGTAGGTATTCTTGTATCGCCCCACCTTGCTGCCTCTATATTGGAGTTTTCCCCGGTGGACGAAAGGGTTGCTTCCCTGCGCCTTCGGGTTGGGAAACGGGTCCTGACCATCATTTGTGCCTATGCACCAAATGATGTTTCAGAGTACCCACCCTTTTTGGAGTCTGTGACTGGGGTGCTGGAGGGTGCTCCTCCTGGAGACTCCATTGTCCTACTGGGGGACTTCAATGCGCACGTGGGCAACGACAGTGAAACCTGGAGGGGGGTGATTGGGAGGAACGGCCTGCCCGATCTGAACCCGAGTGGTGTTCAGTTATTGGACTTCTGTGCTAACCACAGTCTGTCCATAACGAACACCATGTTCAAGCATAAGGGTGTCCATATGTGCACCTGGCACCAGGACACCCTAGGCCGCAGGTCGATGATCGATTTTGTTATCGTATCATCAGACCTGCGACCGTATGTCTTGGACACCCGAGTAAAGAGAGGTGCAGAGCTGTCAACTGATCACCACCTGGTGGTGAGTTGGATCCGATGGCAGGGGAGGAAGCCATTCAGACCTGGTAGACCCAAACGTATAGTGAGGGTGTGCTGGGAGCGTCTGGCTGAGGCCCCTGTCCGGGAGGTCTTCAACTCCCACCTCCGGAAGAACTTCAACCACATTCCGAGGGAGTCTGGAGACATGGAGTCTGAATGGGCCATGTTCTCCACCTCTGTTGTTGAAGCGGCGGCCCAGAGCTGCGGCCGCAAGGTGGTCGGTGCATCTCGTGGTGGCAACCCCCGAACCAAGTGGTGGACACCAGTGGTGAGGGGGGCCATTAAGCTGAAGAAGGAGTCCTATCAAGCTTGGTTGGCTTGTGGGACTCCCGAAGCAGCTGAGGTGTACCGGCAGGCCAAGCGGAGTGCAGCTCGGGTGGTTGCTGAAGCAAAAACCCGGGTATGGGAGGAGTTCGGTGAGGCCATGGAACAAGACTTTCGGTCGGCTTCAAAGAGATTCTGGCAAACTGTTCGGCGGCTCAGGAGGGGAAAGCAGCTCCCCGTCCACACTGTGTATGGTGCGGATGGGACACTGTTGACTTCAACTGGGGATATCGTCGGGCGGTGGAAGGAATACTTCGAGGATCTCCTCAATCCCACTGATACGCCTTCCACAGAGGAAGCAGGGTTTGGGGACAAGGGGGATGACTCGCCTATCACAGGGGCTGAGGTCGCCAAGGTGGTTAAAAATCTCCTTGGTGGCCGGGCCCCGGGGGTGGACGAGATTCGCCCCGAGTACCTCAAGGCCCTGGATGTTGTTGGGTTGTCATGGTTGACACGCCTCTGCAACATTGCGTGGAGGTCGGGGGCAGTGCCTTTGGCATGGCAAACCGGGGTGGTGGTTCCTCTCTTCAAAAAAGGGGACCGGAGGGTGTGCTCCAACTTTAGAGGGATCACACTCCTCAGCCTCCCTGGGAAGGTCTATGCCAAGGTACTGGAGAGGAGAGTCCGGCCGTTGGTCGAACCTCGGATTCAGGAGGAGCAATGTGGTTTTCGTCCTGGCCGTGGCACATCGGACCAGCTCTTTACCCTCTCGAGAATTCTTGAGGGTTCGTGGGAGTTTGCCCAACCAGTTTACATGTGTTTTGTGGACTTGGAGAAGGCATTTGACCGCGTCCCTCGTGGATTTTTGTGGGGGGTGCTTCGGGAGTATGGGGTATCGGGCTTGTTGTTACGAGCTATTCGGTCTCTGTACGACCATTGTGAGAGTTTAGTTCGTATTGCCAACACTCGGTCGGAGTCATTCCCAGTGAGAGTTGGACTCCGCCAGGGCTGCCCTTTGTCACCGGTCCTGTTCATAATTTTTATGGACAGGATTTCTAGGCGCAGCCAGGGAATGGAGGGTGTCATGCTTGGTGACCACAGGATCTCATCTCTGTTGTTTGCAGATGATGTTGTCCTGTTGGCTTCATCCAGCAATGACCTACAGCTCTTGCTGGGACGGTTTGCCGCTGAGTGTGAAGCGGCTGGGATGAGAATCAGCACCTCCAAGTCCGAGTCCTTGGTCCTCAGCCGGAAAAAGGTGGATTGTCCTCTCCGGGTTGGGGACAGGCTCCTGCCCCAAGTGGAGGAGTTTAAGTATCTTGGGGTCTTGTTCACGAGTGAGGGGAAAATGGAGCGAGAGATCGACAGACGGATTGGAGCAGCATCTGCAGTGATGCGGACGTTGTACCGGTCTGTTGTGGTGAAGAGGGAGCTTAGTTCTAAGGCAAAGCTGTCGATTTACCAGTCAATCTACGTTCCTACTCTCACCTATGGTCACGAGCTTTGGGTAATGACCGAAAGAACGAGATCGCGGATACAAGCGGCTGAAATGAGCTTTCTCCGTAGGATTGCTGGACTCACCCTCAGAGATAGGGTGAGGAGCTCAGTCATCCGGGAGAGGCTCAGAGTAGAACCGCTGCTCCTCCACATTGAAAGGAGTCAGTTGAGGTGGTATGGGCATCTGATTAGGATGCCTCCTGGACGTCTCCCACTTGAGGTGTTTCAGGCACGTCCCACTGGGAGGAGACCCCGGGGCAGACCCAGGACTCGGTGGAGAGACTATGTCTCCCAGCTAGTCTGGGAACGCCTTGGTATCCCCTCTGAAGAGCTGGAGCAGGTGGCTGGGGAGAGGGAAGTCTGGGCTTCTCTGCTTGAACTGCTGCCTCCGCGACCCGGACCTCCGGAAAAGCGGTAGAAGATGGATGGATGGATGGATGGATGGAAGACCCAGAACTACACAAAGGACAAAAACAAGGGCAGGGAAACACAAAGACCACAATAATGACAGTAAAGGCAAACAGGGAATGCCACAACAGACCAGGGAAACACAGAAGACAATAACAGAGGACCCAGGGGAACACAGAAAGCAAATAATTATCATAAACCAAAACAGGAGACAATAAATGCAAATAATAATGATATGCAGAAGGCAATGACTGAAATAAATATTGATCAGGGAAAACATAATGACCCTAAGATAAACTAAAAGCTAAGACAGGAATAATGATAACATAATGAAAACCTGAACAAAGAACACGACATGAAAATAATAATAATCAAGTGTGGGTATGGTCCCAGACCATGCCTAGATCATATCAGAACCTAACCCCAAGGGGCAGATTCCAGACGCTCCAAACAACACACACAAAAAAATACATCAAGATGGGCAGAGGAGGTGGACAAGACACGGTGGGAAAAAAACAAAACAAAACAAACTGGTCCCAGACCATGCCTAGATCATAACAGGGAAAGGCAGGGTTGATACAATGTGCAAGCTTCACTTTTGCAGCGCACTCGTGTCTTCCACCTTTATTTACTCTGTATACTCTACAATCATGAAACAACCTCTAGTGGTTGTTTAATGAAAAGTTTTTAGTAAACATTTTAAATAAAAGTCAAATGTGTGTAAAGTAGAACATCACCTTTGCCCCACCCTAGCAGTTTCCCAAAACTTAGTCAAGTATTTTTAGCTCAGTTTTAACCACTTAAAAATGTATGTTTAGTGAGTAAAGAAAGTCAATAGCAAAATAGGATATGAGTTGCAAACAAGAATATGAAAGTAAACACAGTTAGTGGTAAAAAGGAAAGACAAGCTGAGGATACAAACACAGGTCCCCAGCATGGGAAAAATGTTTTAGTCCCATCTGCAAAGTGGTGTGTGGCTATTTATGTGGTTTTGAAATGGGAAAATGCACTGTGATGTCACTGTTCTGAAAACAACATATGGTTGCATTCAGAAGTTGGGAACACATGACTCATGTTACATATTAGTTGGAGGACTAGTTGATTATTAGGGGTTTGACAAAAGATCAATTCAATACGAATCGCAACACTTGACACTAATAACGATGCACCGATCCCTAAATGCATGGGTCGATCTTTTATTAATTATATATATATTCATGTAAACGTTGCATCCTCTCTTGGTTATTCATCCAATTGCATTTTCAGTCCACTAGGTGGTGCAAGGCAGACACCCAGTCAAGTGAAGTTGTGATTATCGTGATTATCATGATTATCGTTGAATCATGCATGATAGGATCATATCTTGACTCAAGTATTGTGATCTGAATTAAATCACCACCCCTACTGATTTTGTTTGCTAGCAAGGTTTTGCCTATATTGTTTAAACTGAAAGGATGATGTGTCCTTCACTTAGCTGCAAATCTAGATGCAACTGAGTGAAATCTCAACTGTGAAGGTTCATCCCATCACTCTGCATTTGCTCCATAGACACAGAGTTTGATGCCATTTCTTTTAAGGCCTAAATCTCACCTACTGCATAATAAAAGTCAATTCAATAGAGGAATATAATGAGAAAAAAAAAACATACTAGGCTATACTGCATATTAAAATTGCAGAATGACATGTCAAAGTCTTCTCTCAGTGCTTTCTCTGCCCACTGAAACTAATTGCACATTTAAAGGTTAACAATTTGCCTCATGCCTGAGGCCCTAAACAGACAAAAGGAAGATGTGGGATTTTAAATGACTAGGGGGAAAAAAGCATTAAAATGACTAAGAAGAGCACTGCACATAGTAAGTCTGTACAGATTCATGTTTTAAGCATCCAGGTTGTAGACTATTAAAAAGTATTTATTAAACTCACTGGAATTAAAAAAAGATTTAAAAACAAGTTGTTTCAGTGTTCATTCAAATACCATCCTCAGTTGTAATGAGTAACAGGAAGCACATGCAAGAAATGCGGAACTGAGTCACTTGACCTGTGATGTAACAAATCACATGACTTCTAAGCTGTAGTGTTCTTCTTGCCGGAGGAGATGCTCCTCACAGACAGACAGACAGACAGACAGACAGACAGACAGACAGATAGATGTACTTTAGTGATTCCAAACTGGGAAATTGCAGTGTAACAGCAGCATGACAGCAGACAACCAAACAACAGAAACACACGCATGACAGACAAAGTGATTACCTGTGGAAAGTAAAACTAACACTACTATAAAAGCCTATATACATCATGGCTGAATAGATGGTGACCCGTATAAACGCATGTATCATACCTGCTGCACAATTCAGGACTATCAGGAGCCGACTGAATGTGAGGTACCAGTTAGACTGTAAGGTGCAGTGTGGCCGCATAGTTATGACCAGAATACAACATCTTAATGAGTTATTGTACAGTGAAATGGCATGCGGCAGGAAAGATTTCCTGTACCTGGCCGTTCAACAGCAAAGCTGTAGCAGTCTGCTGAAGAAAGTGCTCCGCTGTCTGTCCAGTCTGTGGTGGAGGGGGTGATCAAGATTGACCATGATAGATTGCAGTTTATTTAGTGTTCTCCTTTCCACCACTGTCTCAAAGGTCTCAGGCCTGAGACCAATTACAGAGCCAGTCCGGCCCGTTGCTGATCCTGACACCCAGGTATTTGTAGTCCTCAACAACCCCCACATCCTCCCCCTTAATCTACAATGGCTGAGAAGGCGTCCTCTTCTTCCTGAAGTCAATCACCATCTCTCTGGTTTTGCTGACATTCAGCCTCAGGTGATTCTGCTCCATCCACTCCACAAATCTGTCTACCAGTGCCCTGCACTCCCCCTCCTCTTCCCCTCTTATACACCCCACAACAACTGAGTCGTCAGAGAATTTCTGCAGGTGGCATGACTCAGTGTTGTACTGAAAGTCAGTGGTGTATAAGGTGAAGAGAAAAGGAGAGAGCACAGTCCCCTGTGGAGCTCCCATATCACCAACCACCATGCCAGACAAGACACTGCCCAGCTGGACAAACTGTGGTCTGCCTGTCAGGTAGTCAGTAATCCAGGAGATCACAGAGCTGTCAACCCCCATCACCCGCAGCTTCTCACCCAGCAGCAGTGGCTGGATGGTGTTAAAGGCACTGGAGAAATCAAACAACGTGATTCTCACATCGTTTCCTCCGCCATCCAGGTGCAGATGGGCTCGCTGCAGCAGGTGGATGACAGCATCTTCAACTCCTAAATGGGGCTGATATGCAAACTGCAGAGGGTCCAGCCACGTCTTCACCTGTGGCCTCAGGTGGGCTAAGACCAGTCTCTCCAGGACCTTCATCACATGAGATGGGAGGGAAACTGGTCGGCAGTCATTCAGGTCTGATGGAGATGACTTCTTGGGGACAGGAACCAGGCAGGACGTCTTACACAGCACTCAGACTCTCTCCAGACTCAGGCTCAGGTTGTACAGGTGTTTCAGTACTGTAGCTAGCTTGTTGGCACAGGTCCTCAGGATCCTGGCGGAGATGCCATCAGGGCCCGCTGCCTTCCGCTGATGAAGTCTCTCCACCTGTTTCTTAACCTGGTCTGTACTCACAGTGATGTGAGAGAGGGGCCTGGTGTCCCCCGAGGAGGGGGGGGGGGTGTTGAGGGGGGCGATGGAGAGAAGTGCTGCACAGGAGGGTGGGTGCCGAGGGGTGTGTGGGGGTCTAGGTGTGGTGTTGTGGTGACAGACAGAGAGTTGAACTGATTTAAAAACAGATTCAGCTCCTCAGCATCTCTCTCAGCTCATGCTGCACTCCCCTCAGCTACTCCTTGTCTCCAGCCCTAAAAGCTCTCTTCTTTTTGTTCAGAAGTGCTTTCAGGTCACTGATGACCCATGGTCTGTTGTTGGAGAAGCAGTGTACAGTCTGTGCTGGAATGGTTGCATCTTCACAGAATCTGATGTATTCTGTGACGCAGTCGGTCATATTGTCTATGTCCACCCCATGTGGTTCACAGAGTACGCCCCAGTCTGTCGTCTCGATTCAATATATGTGTAGATCTGTTATAAAACTATCGGCAAGGACTTTTAGCAAACAATCTACAATTCAAAGTGAAACAAATTTAGTGAAAATATCAGAAAATTATTTAACCCCCGACAATATGCACATTTTCAATGCACACAAACACTGTGTGAAATGAAAAAGTCCTATCCTGAAAACTGTAGGAGGTGGTACCCAGACAAACCATCTAACCCCTACTGAAATTACATTTCAAAAATGATAGTTGTAAAATCTGTAATTTTGACAAAAATGGTCTAAAATTAAAATCCTTGTGCAAATCTCGTACACTGTGTGAAATAAAAAAGTCATAGGTTGAAAACTGTGGGAGGAGTTCATCAGACAAGTTGTACAGACAGACGGACATCATTATACTGTTTGTACAGATGGACATATAAAATGTCAAAACCATCTAAGCCTTGCTCTCTTACTTTATCTCCAAATCACTCAACCTGAGTTGTCCCTCTGATATACTCATTTCTAATCATGTCCTTCCCAGTCACTCTCAATGAGAATCTTAGCATCACTTACAGTGCATCCAGAAAGTCTTCACAGCGCTTCACTTTTTCCACATTTTGTTATGTTACAGCCTTATTCAAAAATTGATTAAATTCATTTTTTTTCCTCATGAAAAAAGTTTGTTTTTTTTTAGATTTTTGCAAATTTACTAAAAAATAAATTAAAAAATAAAACCTAAGAACTCACATGTACGTAAGTATTCACAGCCTTTGCCATGAAGCTCAAAATTGAGCTCAGGTTCATCCTGTTTCCACTGATCATCCTTGAGATGTTTCTACAGCTTAACTGGAGTCCACCTGTGGTAAATTCAGTTGATTGGACATGATTTGGAAAGGCACACATCTGTCTATATAAGGTCCCACAGTTGACAGTGCATGTCAGAGCACAAACCAAGCATGAAGTCAAAGGAATTGTCTGTAGACGTCTGAGACAGGATTGTCTTGAGGCACAAATCTGGGGAAGGGTACAGAAAAATTTCTGCTGCTTTGAAGATCCCAGTGAGCACAGTGGCCTCCATCATCCATAAATGGAAGTTCAGAACCACCGGGACTCTTCCTAGAGCTGGCAGGCCGTCTAAACTGAGCAATCGGGGAAGAAGGGCCTTAGTCAGGGAGGTGGCCAAGAACCTGATGGTCACTCTGTCAGAGCTCCAGCGTTCCTCTGTGGGGAGAGGAGAATCTTCCAGAAGGACAACCATCTCTGCAGCAATCCACCAATCAGGCCTGTATGGTAGAGTGGCCAGATGGAAGCCACTCCTTAGTAAGAGGCACATGGCAGCCCGCCTGGAGTTTGTCAAAAGGCACTTGAAGGACCGTCAGACCATGAGAAACAAAATTCTCTGGTCTGATGAGGCAAAGATTGATCTCTATGTCGTGAATGCCAGGTGTCGTGTTTGGAGGAAACCAGGCATCGCTCATCACCAGGCCAATACGATCCCTACAGTGAAGCATGGTGGTGGCAGCATCATGCTGTGGGGATGTTTTTCAGTGGCAGGAACTGGGAGACTAGTCAGAATAGTGGGAAAGATGAATGCAGCAATGTACAGAGACATCCTGGATGAAATCCTGCTCCAGAGCGCTCTTGACCTCAGACTGGGGTGATGGTTCATCTTTCAGCAGGACAACGACCTGAAGCACACAGCCAAGATATCAAATGAGTGGCTTCAGGACAACTCTGTGAATGTCCTTGAGTGGCCCAGCCAGAGCCCAGACTTGAATCCAATTGAACATCTCTGGAGAGATCTGAAAATGGCTGTGTACCGATGCTTCCCATCCAACCTGATGGGGCTTGAGAGGTGCTGCAAAGAAGAATGGGCCAAACTGCCCAAAGATAGGTGTGCCAAGCTTGCAGCATCATATTCAAAAAGACTTGAGGCTGTAATTGCTGCCAAAGGTGGATGAACAAAGTACTGAGCAAAGGCTGTGAATACTTATGTACATGTGATTTCTTAGTTTTTATTTTAATAATAATAATATTAATAATAACTCCTGGCTGTGGGGCGGATGCTCTACCTCTAGGCCACCACTCCGATATTTTTAATAAATTTGCAAAAATGTCAAAAAAAAATTTCATGTTGTCATTATGGGGTATTGTGCGTAGAATTTTGAGGAAAAAATAAATTTAATCCATTTTGGAATAAGGCTGTAACAAAACAAAATATGGAAAAAGTGAAATGCTGTGAATACTTTCCGGAAGCACTGTAGTCAAGTTAAGTTACAGTCACAAATACCCTTATGAACAGCTGTAAACACTGTACAAATCAATTTTGGATCATTTTGTACACCCTTCTTAAGGCAGCCGTAGGAGAATCCAGCATTTGTAAATTGTATGTTCGTGGACAGGTCGATGGTCTTGTCCAAGATTTTTACAAGCACCTCATGAAAACCCCTCGTCATAGGGCAGCTGTATGAATGCCATAAGAACATCATAAGAACTACACAAGATGTTGCCTATAAGTATGCCTCAAGAACACATTAAGTTGTTCTTGAGAGCCCCCTACAGTGGTCGTAGGAAACGCCATTCAATCTCCATTCATAGAGAGATCCGTACACTGTGCTTAAGGTGGTAGTGAGGCGCTCATAAGGCGGAAGTACATCATTCGTGCGACAAAATGTGTCGACAAAATGTGCTGAAAGCCATTAGATCTTCCTACCAGCAACCTGAGAGAGCTGTGACTTGCACAAAAAGTTTTCTGATGGCAGTACCAAGATCCCAAGGCACCCTTAGGAAGAACTGTAGGGCCAGTGTATGACAGAAAAGCACCTCATTTCTCAAGAATGCCTCAAGTTGTTCTTGCGAACTGAACAGCAGCAGTAAGAAACTATGCTCCCCTCCACGAATGTCTGTGAACTCAAACTGGGAGATTCTTATGAACCCATTGTTTGTAAGAATCTTGGTGACCACAGAGTTACAATCTGGACATGGTTTTTTGGATTGTCATTATTACTGCTGTTGTTATTATCATTATTATCCTCAGTTTCTTTTGTAGGGTTTATGTATTTTGTACCTTATCGTAGTTCCGAGTTGACTTTTATTTTGGTAGTGCTGTTTGTTTTAATTCCAGTGGAATGTAGTCCATTTCATGTTTTGATTCTTACATTCATGATTTACCACAGCTGTCCCTTGTTTTGAATGATTAACATCTGTATTTATTTTTTGCTGCCTTGTACTTTTCCTTGAGGCATCCTTATGTTGACAATGCAAGTCCTTCTCTCCACTAACTCTGGAATATCCACATTTTGTAATTTGTCTGCTGTTCGGCTATTTTGTGTCTCCAGCCTCCGGGCTGTGTTCATTATTATAAACTACACAAACATCTGTCTGCATTTGGTTCCATCCTTCATTCCTCAGAGGGGCCACATTGACACGTAGCTTTAATAATGAAGGAATTTAACCTGCTCATGAATGACTTCAGTCCCTGAAGTGTTAGTTTTTTTTTTAAATCAGTCATGTATGTTTGATTTTTTTTTATTTCAAGAGATAACATTGAACAAATCTACTGAAAAGAGAGTTTTAAGGTTGGCAGAGTTAGATCACTGTTTAAAGCATCAGCTGTTCTTATCAGTGTAACTGAGAATGATTCCTTTCCATTCAGTATTTCTTGAAAAGTCTGTCTTCTTACCTCAGACTTTTGACTGACAGATCGATGTACAGGAGTGGAGTGGGTCCTATTCTGCAGCCACATAAATGCTTAACATGGCTGATTGCCAAAGCTGCCCTGGCTGCCTTACAAAGAGGCCACTGAGAGAACAGTTTGACCATCTTCAAAAGTGGCTCATTTACATAAATAATAGTTTTCATCATTTACATTTTAACTGAAATGTGTATAAAATACATGACATAAACTATCCAGTACGCATTCTTCAATGAAAGCTACACTGAAGGCAATCCCTGCTGAGACGCAACCAGAGGTGGGGTTCGTCTCAGACAGGTTTGACAGTCAATCACAAGGCTGACACAGAGACAGACAACCATTCACGCTCCCATTCACACCTGTCTTGACAATTTTGAGTTGCCAGTCAAACTTTTCTGCCCGAGGGATCCAAAGCAGGCACAGGAAGAACACTCAAACGCCACACAGGAAAGTTGCACTCTGGTTTTCAGGTTCAGACCAAGCAATCTGCGGCAGCTCGTCCCTTTCTCATTTCCTCGGATTTCAGATACCACCATTGACACATGATGACACTGAGATGGCTCTCACTCCCAAAATGTCCCGTCTAGTATGGTATGCTTCAGTACTTTTTGATATGCACATCCCATCTTTTCCCAAACTAACCCAAGCAGGATTGATGTCTACTGGAAATCTAACAAACAGCCAGTGAAAACAAAGCAAAACCAATTATAAATCAGAAGAGCCTCCTGGAAAGGGGTTTTAAGGTGAGTCGGGCCACATATACCGCCTCTGTGACACCAGTAGTAAATGACATTACATATAGCAGGAAAAGGCTTGGCTGGGTTTGACATTCCTTACTTGTTTGCAATTTGATGAAGAACGTCTCATATGTTTTTTGTTTTTTTTTGCACTGTTACTGTATGTCCACCAGGGGGCATTTTTACAATCAGATATCATTAGCTAGAGTTACATTTTGGAGAAAAAAAAAAGCCAATACCAGTTATGAAAATCACTATATGCCATGACATGGCAGATTATTATCCCTGTGCCTGTAATGTGTTTAAAAAAGACCTCACCCCAGCATTACCCTAACCCAGGACCTGCAACCTGTAGCTCTGGGGCCACATGTGGCTCTTTTGCCCATAGTGGCTCCCTGAGGCCTTGAGGAAAAAAAAAGCTCACTCATTTCCAAGAAAAGAAGCAAAAATTTACAAGGAAAAAAGCTTGAACGTCAATGAGAAAAATATCCTAAAAAGCAGAAAATGAGAAAACTTGAAAATTTATGCAAAACCCCCACGAATTTAGGGAAGATTTTTCAATTTCCTGAGAAAGACACAGCCACAAATTTGACAGAAAAAAGTCACAAAACTTTTGGAAAAGAAATCATATGTACTGGAAAAAAGTTGGAGTTTCATGAGAAAAATGTAATAAATTTATGTAAGCAATGCTGCAGTTTTACACATGAAAGATAATAAGTTTACAAGAAAAATGCAATACATTTATGAGAAAAGCTGAAGTTTTATGTGAAAAATAATAGAAATTTAGGAAAAATTGTGAAAAAAAACACAAATTGGCAAGAAAAAAAAGTCACAAATTTACCAGAAAAAGCTACAATTGTATTAGAAATAAAATAATAAACTTCCATAAAATGCAGCATTTTTACCTGAAAAGGGTAACAGACAGATAAGACAGTCTTATGAGAAAACTGAAAGATTATGCAAAAAAAAATCAACATTTATGAAAAAAAATCAAAACTTTATTAGGCAAAAAATGTCACAGATTTACATGGAAAAAATCTTCAATTTTACTTGCTAAAAGTTTTAAATATGCAAAGAAAAATATGCTAAATTAAGGAAAAAAGCAAAATACATTATGCCAAAAAATTAATTTAGCAAAAAAAAAAAAATACAGTTTAAAGAGGAAACACCCACACAATTTTGCAAAAAAAAAAAACTTATTATAAAAATTTAAAAAATAACCAGTTTTGTGAGGAAAAAGTAACAAATCTGCAATAAAAAAAGCTGCAAATTTATATATATATATAAAAAAAAAATGCTGATGTTGTCAGGCCAGACTGTAGTTATGATTCTCCTGCTTTACAACAGTTTTTAGGCTCAGATATTTTTGTGGCTCCATGCAGACTGTAGACAAAAATGACCAAAGGTGTCTCTTTGTGGAGTACAGGTTGCCAACCCCGACCCTAACCCAAACCATTAATCCAACCTTAATCTCCTAAATTAAACATTTAAAGCCTGAAGTATCTCAATGACCAACATGGAAGTGGAAGTAAACGGATCGGAGTCACAAAAGGCCGCCAACAACATTCAAACTCATGTGGGTTTGTCTGTGGATTCCATGTTGGCCCCATCTGTGTTTGCCCACATGGACTTTACCTTTCAACTTATTTTCTCATAAAATTGTGACTTTTTTCTCTTAAATTGATACATTTTCTTGAAAATTTCAAAATGTCTCATAAATTCATTAGTTTTTCTTGTAAAATTGTGAATTTTTTGCATATATTTGCTAACTTTTCTTGTGATTTTGGAACTTTATCATAAATTTGCCACTTTTTTACTGTAATCTTGCAAATTTCTCTCATAACTTTACTTTTTCCTTGTAAATCTGCTATTTTCTTGTAAATTTGTGAGTTTCCCCCATAAACTTGCAACATTTTTCTTATAAATTTGAAACGTTTACTGTAAGCCAGGGCGATACATTTTGAAATCAAGACCTGTAACTGAGCCGCATATGTTCAGTGATCTGTTGAAAAGGACAAGTTTCAAACTCACACAGATCAATATGATGAAAAATCTGCTCTTTTTATTCATTGTCTTGGCTTTAAATGTGCTCTTGGCACATGACAAAGGCACATCAAAAGTGCCTAAAAACAAAATAACAGTGCTGGGGTTGAGCACAACTTGAAGTAGTAGAAATATTTTTCCTCTTGAACAACAATTAAATAAATAGAATGGAGAAAAAAATACAATTCTGTAAATAACCATTTTGGCCACACCTTATCAGGCATATCTCAAAGTGCATAAAAACTCAATGTGCAGTTAGTAGCATTAACATTTGTTTCCCTTTTGAAATAAAATATACTACATCCTGGTCATAATGTTATGATCTGAGCACGGAGGATTCTGTTGTGCTCAGTCTCATGGTCTTTTTGTCATTTTTTGTATGTTTGTTTTACTTTGTGTTCTTTGGGTCCTGTCTTTTTATCCATGGTTGGTTTTCATATATCTTGCATTGTTTCTTATTCCCCCTGTTTATGTTATCATAGTTTTGCTACTCTTTTATTTGGTATTAATTTGTATTTATTTCTCAGCTCCATATTTGTTGGCATTAAATTCTTTATAACTGTGTTGTTGTGTTCTTTCTCTGGACTGACAGCTGTCAGTGGCACTTCCGGATTTTTGCTCCATTGTGGGCTGTGTCCCTGTCAGCTGTCAGTCCCATCTTCTCCCCTCTCATTACACTCAGCTGACCCCAGTTGGTAATCACTGTCATCTCCTACCCACTCATGTGATCCACACCTGCAACCATTTACAGTATGTCCATTGGGTTTGTGTCCTGCTTAAGGTTGATTGTTTCTTTTACGTTTTGCTGGAGTCTTAAGGAATCATTTGCACCAGAACCCTGTTCCCATTCTGACATTTGTTATCCTTGTGTTTCGTATCCTTGTGTTATCCTGTTTTCTCCCTGCCGTTTGTAAGTTTTGCTTTGTACACTATTTGGATTTTTGTGTTTGTACACTATTTGGACTCTGTGTTTTTGTTAATAAGTACCACAAGCTACAGTTCAGTGTCTGGGTCTCTCCTCTCTGCCCCAAGGGGCAAGTCATGACACATAAGTGACCTTGGCACATCACAAAGTGCATTTAGCTGAATAAAAAATGAACTGTCAAACACTTTAGTGCACAAACCCCCCAAGAAAAGATTGAAAACATTAACAAATATTGTGCATCCACTATTGTGGTTTGTTTTAAATCACCACATATGTGAGTAGGAACCTCTTTTTATAGTTACACATTCCATTACACACAAACATCAGTCCAGGCAGGGTTAAACCGACAATTTTCATCAATTTTACACTTCAGAGTTGACAATGACATGTTTTAAGGAGCCTTCGCACCAAACATGAACGGTGGAATTTTTTGCACAGTGTGATTACATTATAACTCAATGTAAACACACAAATAGACATGAATTCATCATCTAAGTGAGTTGCAGACAGGTGCAGTTGCCTTTATAACTTCTGCAGCTGTGTTCAACCTGCTGCTGAAATCCCCAAAACACCATCATGCTTGGGTTTACGTTACCTGATGGGGGCTCACCAGAAAAAGTTGTCCCTACCTCCAAAACCTCACAAGATGATAGGCATTTACGTTGCTAGCCTGCTAGCCTTGTTAGCACGTCAATGGCAGGAGTCCATGGGTAAATAACAACGGCATCCCAATTCAGCTGAAGAGCTCCCAGTCCTTCTTTCTCCAGGTGAGTGTCAGTGTCATTTTCAAACTAGTTTACTCTCCATTGTTGATACTTTTACTCCGATGACAGCAGAATCTCAACACTAACGCTATCCTTCGGATGCGACTGTGCAATTTCACGTGTGTTTGTCTCTTTCCACTGACTTTGTATGCATTCGCTCTGCTTGTTTGCGTATGGTGTAGGCTTGGTATCTTGCCACTAGCACCGTTAGCCACAGTCATAGATCACATGTCAAAACAAGTGACCTGCATTGTGGGTTGATGCTTGCTAGGCTATGCAGAGTGTTGCGTTTACGGTCTGTAGTAATTAATGGATTTCTGCAATTCTATGAAATGTGTTGGCCTTTGCTTCACTGGCTGGGCCACAGACTGGGCCTGGGCCACTCGAAGGTTGGTTCTGGGCCACATGTGGCCCGCAGGCCGCTAATTGAATAGGCCTGCAGTAAGCTTACAATTTTCCCTCATAAATTTGGGATTTTTTTTCATTAATTTTCAGTTTATTTACTCATATTTGCTGCTTTTTTTTTGTTAATTTTGCAAATTTTTCAAAATTTTTCCTTTTAAATTTGTAATATTTTTCTTGTAAATTTGCTGAATTTTTCTTGTAGGGCTGTAACTCCTTTGAGTAATTTAAACAAATTTTTTTCATAAATTTGCAACTTTTTTCTAGTGAATTTATCACTTTTTCTCATAAATTTGCTACTATTTTATTTGTAAATTTTTCACTTTTATTCTTATAATTTTAACATTTTTTCCTCATAAATTTGCAACTTTTTTCTCATAAATTTTTGCTTTTTTCTCATACATTTGTGACTATTCTAGTAAATCTGTGACTTTTTCGCATAAATTTGCTACTATTTTTTGGGGTAAATTTGTCACCTTTTTTCTTATAAATTTGTGACTTTTTTCTCAGCATTTTTCCGATGGCACCGGTGTTACTGAAACCCGCTCAGCCACATTAGACCTATGTAGGGCCCAGTGGGTTAAAGCAGTAAATCACCTGCTCCACAGGTAAAGTCCATGAGGGCAAACACAGTCGGGGACAACATGGAACCCTTGGACAAACCCACATGGGACCCATAAGACAGCCCAGATTTCACCATTGGTGGGGCCCACCTTCGCCCCCCTTCCTCTGCATGAGGATTTAAGTGGTTCTGAAACTGAACTATGTGTTAAAAGGAGGTTCCATCGAGACATTCAGGAATCAGCATAGTGGGGGAAAAAGCCCCATGTTAACATCTTAGTTGGAAGACTTGTTTCTGTTCTCGGTTGGAGCAGCTGTAAAGAACACGCCGTCCCCAGGAATCAATAATGTATTTCAGCTCCGATTAATCTGAGCCAACCTATTTCACCAGTAATTTGGATTTTTATTGAATCTGCTGTGGCCTGAATCTTGGGTCCCTTTTCAGAGACTACAGTTCTGCTGATTGATTATTCCAGTGATTGGCCTCATAAAACAGTAAGTGAGTGGTTCATTTTACATGGCTATTTGCATGTCTTAAAGTGGAAATGGCTGCACTGCTGTACCGTCTGAAGAGTTTTTTGAGGGCCGCAATAAACAGCTCATGCAGAATTTTTCTTTCCTCGACAATGATGAAATTCTCCAACATAAATGCCATAATCCTGCAGTGGGCAGTGCATGTTTTAGAGATAATATAATTCTTTATTAGTCCTACAACAAGGAAATTACAGTATTGCAGCAGCAAAGAGATAATAGCACTCAGAGAAATGATAAATAATAAAAAATAGGGCTAAAACAGCATATAAATTAAGCTAATCCCTTCCACAACATGTGGTGTATGGGGCGGCGCCTCTCTCCGTTTCTCTGACCCGAGGCCACACAGCTGCTGTGAGTAGTGAAAGCTACAGTGGAGGTCAGTACTCTGGTAGCTTTGTACATTAACTTTCCTTTCCCCATTCTGTTATGCTGAACACCAAGCTAGAAGGCGGAAAGTAGCATTTTTATATGGTCTTTGGTATGACCCGGCCAAGATTTGAACCCATGACCTCCTTGTTGTGGGGCTGATGCTCTACCAACTAGGCCACCACTCTATGGCAGCATATACAGTATAGTATACAGTTCAAGAAGGTAAAAAACAAGCAAAATAGTATTTACAGTCCTAGTAAGCAGTTCAGTTATTCAGCAATACATATACGTATATTAACGGTATGTTTCACAGTTGAATGAGTACAGTGTTGTTGTAACCTTCAATAACAATGATGTTAACAGTGGATTGGAAAAGAAAGTAGAAGTGGTGTTCTGTACGGTCTGTGAAGTGCCTTTGTGGTGTGTGACCACTATGGTTTGTTGGTCAAGAATGGCAACATTAGTGCCCATGGTGCATGCAATGAATAGAAGTTAACACAAGCAAGACAGAACTTGCAGAAGAAAACGAGTACTAAGATAGAGGTAGGAAAAAGCTCAGCAGTGAGCAGAGCTGCTGTAAAAGGCTGCCGCACCAGTGGTGCCAGAACTAAAAACAGGCTGTGCTTTGGAAATCCAGGCCCTTGCAGCCGTCTCTTGAACTGAGAAGTGTGGTTGGATTATTGCACAAAAACACCTGATCTGCAGTGATGATCCAATGACATCATGTGCGCTCTTTCTGCTGAAGATCTCCAGACCATCTTGAGTGTTTTCACAGAACCCTATGAGAGTCTTGGCCTTAAGTCAAACATCAAGAAGTGGTAAATGGCATTCATTTATATAGCGCTTTTTTCTCACCTCTGATGACCAAAGTGCTTTACAGATCCTGCTCTCCACCCATTCACACACACATTCATACAGTGATGGTGGCGGAGGTGCCATGCAAGACGCTGGCCTGGCCCACCAGGAGCAACTGGGGCTTCAGTATCTTGCTCAAGGGCACTTTGACATGCAAACAACAGAGAGCGGGAATCCAACTACCAACCCTCCGATCAGTAGTTGGTCACACTACATTGCACCACAGCCACCCCAAAGAAGACCAAAGTACTGTTTCAACCGCCCCCAAAGGTGGCTCAGGAAGACCCTCGACTCCAAATTAATGAGACAGTTCAGAAAAGTGTTCCACACTTCCCATACCCTGGAAGTCACCTCTCTGTGACCGCTGATATTGATGTGGAAGTGAAGTATCGACTCAGCTGTGACAGTGGCACCTTGGGATGTCTCAGGAAATGAGTTTTTGAAAATAAGAGCCTTTATTCGGATACCGAAATCCTTGTCTATAGAGCCGCCATTATTCCTGTCCTGCTTAAAATAATCTGTAACTAGTTAGTACCCACCTCTGAGTGGGGACAAGCATCAAACAACAAAAACAAGTATGCCCAGAATTAGTTCACGGCACTATTGTAGATCTCCCTATAGAGCAAATTACTCAGAGGTGGATTTCTGACCAACAAAACATGAATGCTAAAGATTTTGGTTATAATTAATAAGCGTTAGAAGGCTGGATTGTCCCCTTTGACCCACTGTACAACTTTCCTGTTTTTCACAGCACCAAACCTGCTAAATTTCACCTCAAGCATCTTTGAAGTACACACCTGTGAATGTCCTCTCCTCTTCTTCAAAGTTGCAGTCGTTCCTGTTTAATTTCTGGGTCTGTTTACAACTGAAGCAGCACTGATGTCAGACCCTGGAGCAGCAGCAGCAGCTTCTCTAGCAGCCTAAAGTACAGACATCTAAGCAAGCTGCACAAGCACCTGAGCGTGCACTGTGGGGTGGGGATTGAGATTAGAGGTCACTGCTTCCTCTTGGGTGTGGGTAGGGTGTTCTCTGCGAGTAATAGATTATAATAGATCCTCCCCATTTTTAGCATCATGACGTCACCCAGTCTTATGCATACCTCTGGGGACCTCATCCCCTGCAAGATGCACGCATCACAGAAGGCTGTGAAAGCATTTTTATTTACTCCGTTTATCATGTGGCTCTCTCCCGGGTGTTTCTGATCAGCTAGAGATTCACAGTCTAATGCATTTCAGTCTTGACCTTTGCCTTTTGTCTCTTTAAAGCCACAATATTTCTCTCGTGATGCAGACAGTCCATCAGTTGCTTATTTTTTGGCGATTCACTTTGCAGGTGCAGAGAGCGACTGCCGTGCTGCTCATTGTTTAATTGGCCGGGCATAAAAGGTGCCCTGCACAAAGCTGTGGAGAGCACGGCGGGTGTCTGTGTCTCAGGAGTAAGAGCTAAGCTTAGCAAATCCTCTCAGTGTGTTTTTCAATGACAGCACATGTTGGACACGCTGCAGAGAAACTCACGAACACATAGCCTCACATGCAGATACACAGCAAACACACATGTATGTTTGCTGTGACAGATGAATGGAGGCCACACAGGGTGGGTTGCCATCCACATGCCATGTTTGGCTATGCATGCAAAAAGGGTCGTGGGTTTTCACTAGTTTAGTACGAAATAGCATAATAGTAGAAACAAGGTGTATATTGCCTCAGGGGTATGAAAAAAAACAAAACATAAAACCTCATGCATACTTGCAAAAAAGTGTTGGTTTTGTAGATAAACTGCCTTTTTGGGATGATATCGATCATTGGGACACCTTAGCAGGCAAAGGTTTTCTGACAGGCCAAAGGAGGAAGTGCTGGACCTACAGTATAGAGATGTAAATTCCCTACAGCAGTGTGAAAGCCTTGTAGCAGACGTAGTACTTTATTAAAGGGGTCACCGACTGAAAAATTGTGTTTTTTTTAGATGTTAACCTTCTGAAAGGCATCCATCGGTCATGCGATTCTGGAAAAATATCAAAACGCTCACACACACACAGAGCTTTATATCGTTTTTTACTTCAAAATGCGAAATGAAGTTGTCTATGCTTACGTCACCAATCAGGTGGATTCAGCGAGTTCTCCATCATCAAAGATAAACTAGGCTTTAAACCCTTAAATCCATGGTCCCATGAGGTGTTCCTTCCCAGAACAGATGTACCCAAAACAGTTTAAAAAATCTTAAAAGCGTGAACGTGCTGAATGTTTGCCGTGAGCTGGTCAGCTCAGACTATGTTGTCATAAAAAATGTTAGGTTCCCTTAGTTTGTGCAGTACCCAGTGTGTTGGGGTGCCATGTAATGTTGAGTTTCATTTCTGACTCCCCTCATAATCTGAAGAACATAACATTTAACACAAGGGTTGTAATGCTGGCCAAATAAATGTCTTGACTAAATTAACTTTGTTTGTGGCGGCACCTTGCATGGCAGCGACCCCTCAGATTCTACATGTGGCCATTGACCAACACTGTAGACAGGAGAAGCGTAATTTCATTCTACTGTACATGATTGCCTGGATGGACTGAATGACAATAAAGCTGGTTTCTTCTTCTTCTTAACTTCCATGGGAAGCTTGCATGTCTCTCTGTGCAGCACTGGACTTCCTCTCAGTCTACAGCAGAGGTGGAATGATGTGTGACTTTAATGATCTATCACTGTGACGTGTATTGACTGCGTCTCTCTCTTTCTGGGAAAAGAGGCACTCTTTTTCTCTTTTCTTTTTCTCCTTTCCAGATTCTCTCACACTCCTGAGGGGACCCTGAACCACACTTGGGATTCTACAGCTGCTCTGCATCACCTCCTTACAGTGTTGCCAGCTTGGCGACTTTCTTGCTAAATATGGCAACTTTTCAAATCCTCTTGGAGACTTTTTTTTTTTTTTTTGTCAAAAGTGACTAGCAACAAATCTAGCGAATTTTTCTGGTGTTATTGGAGACTTTTCTGGTATTTGGAGACTCTAGTGCAGGGGTCTCAAACTCAACTTACCTGGGGGCCGCTGGAGGTAGAGTCTGGGTGAGGCTGGGCCGCATCATGTATTCTAAAAAAAAAAAAAAAAAAAGTACAACTGATTCAGTCTTTGATAAAAACAGTTCAGAACATGAACGGTTCTTCAGAACATAGGCTTCTCTTATCTACTCCTTGCTACCAGAGACTTGGCAGCACTTCCTCTTACACAGCTGAGCCACGTTTGGTTTGAGGGAGGAAGCAACTGAGACCCTCAGTATGGCTTGAAGATGCTCATCACAAAGTTTGGACCTGTACTTTGACTTATTGAAGTTCATGGTGGAGAAGAGCTTTTCACACAGATACAGCCATGGACAAAATTGTTGGTACCCCTCTGTTAATGAAAGAAAAACCCACAGTGGTGGCAGAAATAACTTGAATCTGACAAAAGTGGTAACAAATAAAAATTCTATGAAAATTAACCAATGAAAATCAGACAATGCTTTTGAATTGTGGTTCAACAGAATTATTTAAAGAACAAACTCATGAAACAGGCCTGGACAAAAATGATGGCACCCCTAGAAAAGATTGAAAATAATGTGACCATAGGGACATGTTCAACCAAGATGTGTCCTCTAATTAACATCACAGGTGTCTACAAACTTGTAATCAGTCAGTCGGTCTATTTAAAGGGTGACAAGTAGTCACTGTGCTGTTTGGTGACATGGTGTGTACCACACTAAACATGGACCAGAGGAAGCAAAGGAGAGAGTTGTCTCAGGAGATTAGAAAGAAAATTATAGACAAGCATGTTAAAGGTAAAGGCTATAAGACCATCTCCAAGCAGCTTGATGTTCCTGTGACTACAGTTGCACATATTATTCAGAAATTTAAGATCCATGGGACTGTAGCCAACCTCCCTGGACGTGGCCTCAGGAGGAGACGGATAATACAAATGGTAACAAAAGAGCCCAGAACAGCCTCTAAACACATTCATGGTGAACTCCAAGGTCAAGGTACATCAGTGTCAAATCGCACCATCCGTCGTTGTTTGAGCCAAAGTGGACTTCATGGGAGACGACCAAGGAGGACACCACTGTTGAAAACAAATCATAAAAAAGCCAGACTGGAATTTGCCAAACTGCATGTTGACAAGCCACAAAGCTTCTGGGAGAATGTCCTATGGACAGACGAGACAAAACTGCAAGTTTTTGGCAAGGCACATCAGCTCTATGTTCACAGACGCAAAAATGAAGCATACCAAGAAAAGAACACCGTCCCTACTGTGAAACATGGAGGAGGTTCTGTTTTGTTCTGGGGCTGCTTTGCTGCATCTGGCACAGGGTGTCTTGAATCTGTGCAGGGTACAATGAAATCTCAAGACTATCAAGGTATTCTAGAGAGAAATGTGCTGCCCAGTGTCAGACAGCTTGGTCTCAGTCGCAGGTCATGGGTCTTGCAACAGGATAATGACCCAAAACACACAGCTAAAAACACCCAAGAATGGCTAAGAGCGAAACATTAGACTATTCTAAAGTGGCCTTCTATGAGCCCCAATCTAAATCCTATTGAACATCTGTAGAAGGAGCTGAAACATGCCGTCTGGAGAAGGCACCCTTCAAACCTGAGACAACTGGAGCAGTTTGCTCATGAGGAGTGGGCCAAAATACCTGCTGAGAGGTGCAGAAGTCTCATTGACAGTTACAGAAATCGTTTGATTGCAGTGATTGCCTCAAAAGGTTGTGCAACAAAATATTAAGTGAAGGGTACCATCATTTTTGTCCAGGCCTGTTTCATGAGTTTGTTTTTTAAAATAATTCTGTTGAACCACAATTCAAAAGCATTGTCTGATTTTCATTGGTTAATTTTCATAGAATTTTTATTTATTACCACTTTTGTCAGATTCAAGTTATTTCTGTGACCATTGTGGGTTTTTCTTTCATTAACAGAGGGGTACCAACAATTTTGTCCACGTGTGTATGTGCTCCCAAAAAGGCACATGGTCCGCTTGAACATCCTGGAAAGCTCAGGGAAGGTGGGGGCAGTTCTCTCAAAAATTGTCCAAGCTTGTCTGCTTTTCCACTCACCTCCCTGAACTTGGCTTTGAGTTCAGAATTGCACTGAAGGTCAATTAGCTTCATTTGAAGCACCGGAGGGGCATCTTGCACATCGAAGGAGAAAGGGTCAGCAAAAATTTGGAAATTGGCCCTGTGTGTCTTGAAGTCTGAAAACCTGTGATCAAATTCCTCCTGTAGCTTTACAATGGCATCAGCATACTTCTCACCACTGAATGGTGTGCCCGCATCCATGAGTGCCTTGCATGCTGGGAAATGGCAGAGGTTTGTTTGAGAGAGCTGGGCTTTCCATAACTCAAGTTTTGTGGAGAATGCTCTGACCTTGTCATAGGCAGCACTGACAAGCTGCCCTTGGCCTTGTAAATTCTTGGTCAATACATTTAGCTCCTGTGTGATGTCAACAAGAAAAGCTACATCCATGAGCCATTTGGGATCACTTAGCACAGGAGCAGCCATTCCATCCTTCTCCATGAAGGCTTTCACTTCTGCTCTCAACTCAAAAAACCTCTTCAAGATGTTTTCCCTGCTGAGCCAATATACCTCAGTGAAGTAGAGCACATCCTCATATGCTGACTCTATTTCCTCCAAAAAGGTGCGGAACTGCTGGTGCTTTAAGCCCCTGGATCTGATATGGTTGATGCATTTCACAACGACAGATATCACATTGTCAAACTTCAAGCATTTGCTGCAAAGGGCCTGCTGATGGATAATGCAGTGCAGAGCAATGGCCTCCTCCACACCCTCCTCTTCCAGTTTTCTTTGAACAAGTGCCACCAGTCCATTTCTCCTCCATGTCATTGATGGCGCTCCGTCTATTGTTATTCCAGCAAACCTCTTCCATGGTAAACTGGCATCCACAATGGCATCACACAGCTGGCGGAACATCTCCTGAGCGGTGGTCTGGCCATTCATTGGAATCACTTTGAGCAACTCCTCCATCACTCCAAAATTGTCGTCAACGCCACGGACATATATTGCGAGCTGCGCAGTATCAGTGTTGTCTGTGCTCTCATCAAGAGCGACTGAGTATGCACTGAAATGTTTGGCTTTCTCACGCAGTTGTTCATATACGTATGTTACCTGACAGGTCAGAAATGCCTTCTGCCACTGTGTTGGCTGAAAGGCTGATGTTGCTAAACTGACCCTTCTTTTCCAGACAGACTATACTTGCAGCCTGTAACATGCACTTTTTGATTAACTCACCGTCTTTGATTGGCTTTCCTGCCTTAGCAATCATCTCACTCATCACGTAGCTAGCTTCAACTGCTGCATCACTCTCTTTGCTTGCTTTCTTGAAAAAATCTTGTTGCCTCAGTAGACATGTTTTAAGATTGGCGACCTGGTGCTCTCTCTCATCTCCCTGGTATTTTGCATACTCCTCAGCATGTCTAGTTGAGTAATGATGTCTGATGTTGTATTCCTTGTGCACCGCAACTTTCTCTGTGCATATAAGACATGTCGGGGTGCCCCTGTGCTCAACAAAAAAATATTCCGTCTCCCACTTTTCCTGAAATTGTCTGTTCTCGTCGCTAACTTTTCTCTTCACGGCAGGTTTTGAGAAAGACATGACTGCGGTTGGGTGTCAAAAAAGCATTATAGGATACATTTTCCTTCCACTTGGTGTCACTCTGGAATCACATTTCAACCAAGTGATGTCGCGTTGTCAGTGTAATGATCAGTGTTTACCACTAGGCGTCGCTGCTACCTTGTTACCGCTTGTTGGAATGATGCACTCAGTAGAATAAGAAACGGCCAACATGGGAGCCGATGTGAAAGTGTCTGTGTGAGCTGCCGCTAAAAAATAAAGTTAGGTTGGTTCAACTGCAAGTCTCTTCTCTCCTCAACGGACACGAACACAACATGGTACCAGGAGTAAACTGCATGAACTGAGCGACGCACGTGAGAAGTCGTCATGGAGTTGAAGCCGCCGGAAAACCTGAAATTGTCAGGTAACGTGGATGAAAAATGGCGGGCATTCAAGCAGCAGTTCAACTTGTATGTCACGGCCATGGGACTGGACACGAAGCCGGACTCGAGAAAGGTAGCACTTTTGCTGAACTTAACGGGGCCACAGGCCATTGAAGTGTACAACACGTTCGTGTTCGGAATGGGTGAAGACCCAAATAAGCTGGATGTCGTGCTCGCTAAGTTTGATGCTCACTGCACTCCTAAGAAAAACGAGACATATGAAAGATACATGTTTAGATCTCGTATGCAGCAACAGAGTGAGCCCTTTGACAGTTTTTTGACAGCTCTCCGTTTGAAAGCACAATCCTGCAATTTTGGGACATTGAAGGACTCAATGATCAGAGATCAAATTGTTTTTGGTGTTGAGGACAAAAAGTTAAGAGAGAGACTGCTTCGTGAGACGGAGTTGACGCTGGAGATGGCTGTTAAACTCTGCCAGGCAAGCGAACTGTCCCAGAAGCACATGAAAACGTTCTGCGGCATGCCAGGCGCCACACCTCCGAGTGAAGGAGCAGCGGTCGGCGCCGTGTCATCTCAGAGCGGGAGGCGTCGCTCACGGGCCGGGACTGCACAGCGGACCGAGGATCCCGCGTTCTTCTGCAAGCGTTGCGGATTACAGCACAAGCCAAAGCAATGCCCGGCGTTTGGTAAAGTATGCTCCAACTGCCATGGAAAGAATCATTTTGCAAAGCAATGCTTCACCAAAAGAAAGGAAGGAAAGAAAGGCAAAAACGTGAATGTAGTCGAAGACACAGACTTAAGTGACACTTTCTTTGTGGGCATCGTTGACTGTGAAAATGAAGAAGATAAAGTCAACAGCATTACCAATGAGGACAAGTGGACCACTCCTCTGCTGGTTAACGGGACTATCGTCACTATGAGACTGGACACTGGTGCAAAAGCTAACCTCATTAGCATGTCTGATGTAAAGGAAATGCAGGTTAAGCCACACATATACAGAAAGAAATCAGGGTTGAAAGATTACAATGGGCAACCCATACAGTGTTTTGGTACCTGTAAACTGAATGTTGTTGTTAAAGGTAAAGTGCACAATGTAAACTTTTCTGTTGTGAATGAGAAATGTGAATCACTGTTGGGTGATAAAAGCTGTGAAGAGCTAGGGTTAGTGAAAAGAGTGTACTGCATTGAATCAGATTCCAAGTGTGACACTAACGCTATTGTGCAAAACTTTTCTGATGTGTTCAAAGGTTTTGGCACACTGCCCTTTACATATAAAATCCAGCTAAAAGAAGGCACCCAACCAGTTGTGCACGCACCACGTAGGGTCCCAGCTCCACTGCGTGAAATCCTCAAACGAGAACTGGACAGGATGACCAACATGGGCATGATCAAAAAGGTGCAGGAGCCCACAGACTGGGTCAACTCGATGGTCGTCACAAAGAAAAAGAATGGTGAGTTGAGAATGTGCATGGACCCAAAAGATCTAAATGAGAACATTAAGCGCGAGTACTACCAAATCCCCACATGTGAGGAAATAGTCAGTGAGATGGCAGGAGCTAACTACTTCACAAAGCTCAACGCTTCTCAGGGTTTCTGGCAGTTAAAACTGGATGAGAGCAGCACTAAGTACTGTACTTTTAACACACCTTTCGGTAGATACTGTTTTCTTAGGCTGCCATTTGGAATAAAATCTGCACCAGAAATATTCCACAGAGCGATGGAACAGATCATTGAAGGCCTAGAGGGAGTCAGAGTTTACATAGATGACATTATTGTATGGGGCTCGACTCTCCAAGAGCACAACCAGAGACTTAACAAAGTGATGGAGCGCATTCAGAAGTACGGGCTGAAACTCAATAGAGCCAAGTGTGAGTTTGCAGTACAAGAGATTCTCTTCCTCGGAGACAAACTCACAGCTCAAGGCATACAACCAGATGGCGATAAAGTGAAAGCAATACTGAACATGCCAAGACCAACAGACAAAACGGGCGTGTTACGTATCATGGGAATGGTAAATTTCATAGGCAAATTTATTCCCAACCTCACAGCAAAGACGTCATGCATCCGAGAGCTCTTACACAATGAGTGTGACTTTAAATGGGCCGAAAAACATGAGCAAGAGTGGCAAAGACTTAAGCAAACTCTTACCAGAGCACCAGCATTAGCCTACTATGACCACCGGAAAAAGCTCAAAGTGTCAACTGACGCGTCCAAAGATGGCATCGGAGCAGTGCTTCTACAGGCAGAGGGAGAGTACTGGAAACCAGTAGCCTATGCGTCAAGGGCTATGACAAAGTCTGAATGCAAATATGCCCAGATTGAAAAGGAGTGTTTAGGCGTTTCCTACGGGCTGGAGCGGTTTCACAGTTATGTTTATGGATTGCCGTCTTTTACTGTGGAAACTGACCACCGCCCACTCGTCTCCATTATCAAGAAGAATCTTAACGAAATGTCCCCACGGATCCAACGCCTAATGATGAAAATGCAAAGGTACGATTTTGAACTGGTTTATACACTGGGAAAGCACCTGATACTCGCAGATGCCTTGTCCAGAGCACCTGCTGAAAAGTGTCTGAGTTCCACAGATGAGGATATTGAAAATCACATCAACATGGTGTCGTGTGCTCTGCCAGTATCTGACACAAAGTCGAAACAAATAGCTGAGGTGACATCACAGGACACCGAGCTACAGCGTGTCATTCAGAACATGGACGAGGGATGGCCTGCAGGATCTTGCCCTCGCTATTACCATGTCAGAGGAGATCTCAGTTTTGTTGATGGACTATTACTGAAGAAAGGAAGAATAGTCATCCCTGAGGCTCTAAGACCAGATTTGTTAAACAGGATACATGAAGGACACCTTGGGATTGAAAAATGCAAAAGGAGAGCAAGGGAGTCAGTGTACTGGCCTGGACTAAACAAAGACATCGAGACGCTTGTGAGTAGTTGTGAAACGTGCCAGAAACACCGAAGTAAACAAAGCAAAGAGCCAATGGTGATATCTGAAAGTCCTGCATCCCCTTGGCACAAAGTAGGGATAGACCTGTTTCACCTTAAAGGCAAAGACTACTTAGTAGTCATGGACTACTTTTCCAACTTTCCAGAAATGGCACTACTCTCAAGCACTACATCAGCCTGTGTGATCACTCATACCAAATCCACATTTGCTCGGCATGGCATCCCACACCTTGTGGTGACAGATAATGGACCATGTTTCAGTAGCAGGGAATGGCAGCAGTTTGCAGAACAGTATGAATTTCGGCATGTGACGTCAAGCCCACACTATGCACAATCAAATGGACAAGCAGAAAAAGGCGTCCACATTCTGAAGCAACTGCTTAAGAAAGCTGCAGACAGCAACTCAGATCCATACTTGGCTCTACTCAGTTACCGCGCCTCTCCACTTCAGTGCGGACTGTCACCTGCTGAGCTACTAATGAACAGGAAGCTGCGTACAACGCTTCCCAGCTACCCAAATGTTACTTCACAAAGGAAAGATACAAAACTCAGAAACAAGCTTGAGAAGCAGAAACTGAAACAAAAGACATTCTATGACATTTCAGCCAAACCACTCTCTCCACTGGCCAACAACGACCCAGTTAGGATCGAGGATGCATCTGGCTGGAACACTAAAGGAGTTGTATTACAGGAAGTTGCTCCAAGATCATTCACAGTGAGAACCGAGGATGGACAGGCGCTCAGGCGCAATCGCCGCAGTCTCCTCAAGACTCCACAAGCACCTGGTGGGCCCAATAATGCTCACCCAGAATCTCCCACAACCACACCTCTTATGAACTGTGAAGCAAATGTTCCACCTGACAACGATGAACCGAGAAGATCAAAACGAGAAATAAAGAAACCAGATAGGTTGGACTTATAAGAATTTAAGTAAAGTGTTAAAAAAAAAAAAGCAAAAAGCAAAGAATAAGAAAAATGTAACAGATGTTAATTTCTTTGGGCATGTTGATTCAGGGAGAACTGAAATTTGTGTTTTGTATTAGTCCATTCATACTGAATACATATACACTGTTTTGCATCAATGTTTATTAATGTTTATTCACCTCAAAGAAAGGGGGATGTAATGATCAGTGTTTACCACTAGGCGTTGCTGCTACCTTGTTACCGCTTGTTGGAATGATGCACTCAGTAGAATAAGAAACGGCCAACATGGGAGCCGATGTGAAAGTGTCTGTGTGAGCTGCCGCTAAAAAATAAAGTTACGTTGGTTCAACTGCAAGTCTCTTCTCTCCTCAACGAACACGAACACAACAGTCAGCTTGTCAACAAACACCACCGGAGGCTGTCACCAGCCTGAGCTATGGTATCCCATAAGTGATAAAAAAAATATAAAAAAACGCCCAGGGCAACGACTCGGTAAAAAGGTGCTTGTGAAAAATGTTGTGAAAAACGCGTGGGCCACAGTAACTCTAAACTTTGATGTCAAGTAGGGGGCCACAAATACAGGGCCCACGGGCCACGAGTTCGAGACCCTTGCTCTACCGTGAAAGCACTATTGCTCTGCAGTTACTGTCCTCAGCAAGCTGCGGGTGCTACTGTGATCCTCTCCCTATCCCAAAGCACTCACAGGGGGTCAGTCTCACAGTAGTCTCGTGAAGCAGGTACCTGCAGTCAGAGAGGAGACCCACGCCACTCGTATCCAGACTGCAAATGGATTGCATGTGCACAAACCCCCCGCCAATCCCACCCTGTTTTACAGAGCGGGATGTAAATGTTTCTTCACCGTCAGTGTCACACTAATAAATCACTGCATTTGACTTACAGCCTCAGTCATGCACTCACCTTGTCCACTGTGTGTGTCTCTCTGTGACATAAGATAAACATCTAGCTAGCTAGCTCATCATGTCACAGTCTAAACTGTACGCTCAAAAACACAGAAAGGAGTGGGAATCAAACCTTGAATTCAAAGACTGGTTGAAGCTGTTTATTGGAGATGATCCACGGGCATACTGCCTGTACTGTCCGAAGCCCGGATAAAGGAGAAGGGTCGGACGCAGAGCTAGCAGTTCCACCCCGCATAACAGTCTTTTGATTAAATTTGATATTCTAACATTTAACAATTCAGAACAATATTGATTTATGTAATGTGGGTCTAGACAAAGCATTAAAGTCATCAGTTAGTTTGAGACGTGATGGCCGATTTAAATGGCAAAATTAAAACCAACCAAGAATCAACAGAGGAAAGTTAATTTGTAGTTCTAAACATATTTATTGTGTTTTTTACTCACTTTTTGTCTCTCCCATGACATGACTCTTCTCCCCTACAGTGTTCATTACAATTATATGCAAATGACCAATTATGCAAATTAGACAATGACATCATTTATTGACTTCTAGTGACTTTTAGGACAGCCTATAGCTACTTTCCTTATTGAGGAGTTGGCAACACTGGTTACAGAGCAGCTGACTTAAGATCCCTAACCCAGTGTTCCTGGCCATTTGGCTGCTGGGCTTTAGCGTGTGTGTGTTGGTGGAGTGCTCGTTTGACCGGTGCGTTAAGCTTTTGTGTTCTCAGGCCTGTTTCGTGCCTGCGCACTTTAGTGTGTTAACTGTGTTAAAGGAGCGACTGTAGGGGTTCTCTGCCTTTTCTTTTGCTTCACTTTTGTCCTGTTCTGTGGTGGGTCAGCTAGGCAAGTTTTTGTACTTTTAGTTTCACCAGGGCAGTTTTCTTTTCTAGAAAGTGTGGGGTTTGTTATTTTGGCCTGGGGGAACCCTGAAGTTTTTGTCGTCTCCTCCTTGGTTGACTAATCTGTCTTCTTAGTTTATTTTTCCACTTGTAAATGAATTCTTATTTGGCAACCATCAGTCCCCTTTGTGTTTAACTGTGAGAGGGTTTTGTGCTGCAACCAAGTGTTACGTTACTTCCTGTTGTTACCCCCCAGCTTTTTTGTTTAATAAGGTCGTAACAATCATAAAAAAAATAAAAAAAAACAAACCACCCAGCCAGCATGTCCATGTGGGCCAGACCAAAGGTTAACTAGGCTGTCTTTTTGGTCCATTTGAGCCTGTCTGCAGATTCCACGTTGGCCCCATCTGTGTTTGCCCACATGGACTTTACCTGTTTACTTATTTTCAACTTATAAATTTGCTATTTTCTTGTAAAATTGTGATTTTTTTTTTTTTCTTGCAGATTGTCATGGATGCGTCCCCCCGGGGCAGAAAGACAGGCTCAGACACAGACTGCAGCGTGACATTTAATAACACAAAGACAAACCGTGCATGATGGACAAAAATTACAGATAAGGTGTAGAGGATGTGCTCAAGGATGAGAATGAGTTTATTTCTCATGTTCAGCTTTATTGTCAGAACACATGCTCTATCAACCTCTCAACAAGAAAAGAGGCTGATCAATGTAACATCACACTTTTATACTCCTGGAGCATCGAAACCTAAGTCACATGATGCTTTTGCAAACATACAGTCACATGGTACTTAATCCCAGTCACAATGCAACTCTTTGATCTGTCACCATTGTCTCTCATTCTTCAATGATCCGGAAATCCTTCTGGGGCATCTTCTCTGAGACAAAAGGCCAAATCTCACACTTCCTCGTTATCTCCTGCAGATCTCTGCCGATCCAGACCTTCTTTGTCCCGCAAGACGTGAAGCACCCAATACACATACAGCAATACATTTGTGGAAAATATGAACCCAACATATGTGCCACATAACCCCCGCCAAACGTCTACTAAGGGACAAAACATCATCAGAAATGAATGACAGAAAACACAACCACATATCAAAAATCAATCCACCAATTGTTTAGGTCTTAACCTCCTGCCATATCTGCTGTAAGTCGGCATTGTTCCTTCAGCAGCGTCCTCCTGCACCTGTGGATCAGAACTGTTAGCACATCTCTGTGGGGGGTCCAAAGAATGCCTTCTCGGCGGCCTGCCACAGAGGGGGGCCCTCGCCAACTGCATGTGTTCATCAGCCAGAACAAAAGCGGGTTTGAGTCTGTTTATGCAAATCAACTCTTCTCTGCCTCCTAAATCTAGCAAAAAATGCTTCTCCCCTGTTTCCAACACTCTGAAAGGCCCGTCATAAGGCGGCCGCAAACCTGGGCGTTGTGCATCATGTCTAACAAAAACAAACTCCGCATTTTTCAAAGCCTTCGGCACAAAAACGCGTGGAAAACTGTGATGAACTGGGCCAGGAAGGGTGTTTGATCCTGTGCCGCTCTGCAACAGTTGAATGGGGGGGGGCAATTTGGCGCAGGATTGTCGGGAAGGAATTCCCCTGGCAAACGGAGGGGTTGTGCAAAAACTAATTCAGCTGGGGAGGCCTGCAAATCCTCCTTAGGTGCAGAACGCAACCCCAATAAAACCCATGGAAGTTTATCCACCCAATTTGTATCCGTAAGAGATGCTCTGAGGGCTGCTTTCAATGACCTATGAAAGCGTTCGCACAAACCGTTAGCCTGGGGGTTATACACGGTAGTGCGGTGAATCTTCACCCCTAGGCTGTGGGCCATCGATGACCAGAGTTCGGAAACAAATTGGGGACCCCTGTCGGACGTTATGTCCGACGGAACTCCGAAACGCGCAACCCAAGCTGTTAAAAAGGTGCGTGCAACTTCTTCTGCTGTAGTTGACTCCAGAGGAACCACTTCTGGCCAACTCGTGGTGCGGTCTACCATCGTCAAAAGGTGTGTGCACCCCTACGACAACGGAAGAGGACCCACCAAGTCCACATGCACATGATCAAATTGCTTAGCCGGAATGTGAAAAGGCTCCAAAGGAGCTCTGGTGTGCTTGTGTATTTTGGCTCGCTGACACGCTACGCAGGCTGCTGCCCATTCCTTGATCTGTTTACGCAACCCTGGCCAAACAAATTTCTCCCCCACCATCTTAATCGATGCGCGGACCCCCAGGTGGGCCAGAGAATGGATTGAGTCAAAAACGCGGCGGCGCCACGCAGCTGGAACCGCCCCGTGGAGACGTCGCAGATTGGGGGGGCATACCTATTTGCTGCACTCTGTGCTCCAGCCTTAACCCTGTTGTCCAGACTGGAGCGCGTGCACATCCGCATCGCTAACCTGCTCCGCGGCCATGGCTGCATAATCTAAACCCATGCGGACCGGGGCTGCGTGGGCTTCCGCACCACAACCCTGGCCCGAGGCCACGGCTGCCGAGCCTGCCCCCACGGGGCCTGGCGCTGCTACTGCACGTGAAAGACAGTCTGCCACTACATTATGTTTGCCCGCGACATGCTGAATATCGGTGGTGAACTCCGATATCGCGGCCAGCTGTCTTTGCTGCTGGCCCAACCAAGGCTCTGAAATCTTGGCCATCACAAATGTTCGCGGCTTGTGGTCCACAAACGCGGTGAAACGGCGCCCCTCCAGCCAGAACTGGAAATGGCGGATGGCCAAATGCAGGGCCAAAAGCTCCCTGTCGAACGCGCTGTATTTTCGCTCGTTATCGCGCAAGGTTTTGCTGAAAAACGCGAGCGGCTGCCAGCTCCCTGCTACAAACTGCTCAACAACCGCCCCCACCGCTAAATCGGAAGCGTCCTTGGTGAGTGCCATGTGGGCCATTGGCACTGGGTGCGCTAACAAAACCACGTTTGCCAGGGCTGATTTGACTTGGGAGAATGCGCGCTCACGTTCCGGAGACCATTCAATTTTACTTGTGGGTTTTTGTTTTTTAAGTGCCGCGTACAGTGGTTGCATGAGCTGCGCTGCGCTAGGGAGGAAACGGTTATAAAAATTAACCATTCCCAAAAATTCCTGCAGTGCTTTGACCGTCTGAGGTTGGGGAAAGTTTGTTATTGCGCGTACTTTATCAGGCAGAGGGATCGCTCCTTCTGGCGAAACGTGATGCCCCAAAAAATCAATTTGCACCACCCCAAACTGACACTTCGCTGGATTAATTATTAACCCGTGCTCCACCAGCCTCCGAAAAACCACTGTGAGGTGGCTTTCATGTTCGTCTTCAGACGTGCTGGCTACCAAAATGTCATCCAAGTAGACGAACACGAAAGGGAGGTCGCGTAAAACTGCATCCATCATGCGCTGGAAAGTCTGCGCGGCACCCTTGAGTCCAAACGGCATGCGCAAAAACTCGAAAAGCCCGAAAGGAGTTATCACCGCTGTTTTGGGTATGTCCTGAGCGTGTACTGGGACTTGATGGTAGCCGCGCACCAAATCTATTTTAGAAAAAATGCGCGCCCCCGCTAAATGAACCAAAAAATCCTGGATGTGCGGAATCGGGTAGCGGTCGTGTGCTGAAGCGTTATTCAACCTGCGGAAATCACCGCAAGGCCGCCATGAGCCATCAGCCTTTGGGACCATGTGTAGCGGTGAAGCCCAGGGGCTGTTGGAGCGTCTAATGATGCCCAGCTTTTCCAGGTTGGCAAATTCCTCGCGCGCTATGGCCAGTTTAGCTGAGTCCAAGCGCCGAGCTTTTGAAATAACGGGAGGGCCGGAGGTGGTGATAAAATGTTCCACCCCGTGTTTAGCCACTGACGCCGAAAACGTTGGGACTGTGAGTGCTGGGAACTGAGAGAGTAGTGCTTGGAACTTACCACCCGCAGCTGTGACGTTGGCCTGTGCAGTAGGCGGGACCACCCGGGATGTGCAGGAAATAGAGTGGAAAGACAGTGCATTAACTAGACGTCTATTAGCAAGATCAACCAATAAACCATTCGAGCACAAAAAATCAGCACCTAACATGTTATAACTGACTGCCGCTATGACGAAAGTCCACTCGAATGCCCGGCCGTGAAAAGACAGGGGGAGGGTCTTCTCCCCGAAGGTCTTGATCGTTGAGTCGTTCGCCGCCAACACCAGGGGTCCGCTGGAAGGCGCCAGCCGGTCAGCGTGGGAAGGTGTGATGAAACTCAGCTGGGAGCCTGTGTCCACAAGGAACTCCCTCCCTGATCGTGCGTCCGTCAGGTAGAGCAGCTTGTTCGTCGCGCCGAGAGCCGCAGCTGCTACCGACTCCCGGTCCTGGCATTTCCCGAGCGTTTGAACTGGCACGGTGGAATGCACTTGCGTGCCCTCTCGGCGAAACGTCGATGGTAAAAGCAGAGGACGTCGCTCGCTCCGTGTCTCCTGGCCTCCGCCGCTGCTGACGTCAGCGAATCTGGTGCTGCAGCCTCAGGCCCCCTACTGTCTCTGGGCGTTGCGATTAGCTCCACTGCTGCCGTCGTGGCCGTGTGTCGCCTATGGGCGTTGACGAGTCGCTGCGCCTCCTGGCCCAGCTTGTGGTAATCTTGGTGGGCCAGCAGCTGTGAACTGGCCAGGGTAACTCTCACCGCTGACGGTAGCATCCTGAGGAAAAGATGGGCGAAGATAAAGCCATCATCTTTGTCGTATCTCAGACTCAGCATCTTCGCCATCAGGTCTGCGGGCCTGTCTGCCTCTCCTTCAGTCAGCACCAGGAGCTTCTCTGCCCCCTCTCCCAGCGAGGGGGTGAAAGCACGGATGAGAGCGACTTTCACTGCGCCATACTTGTCGTCGTCTGGTGGGTGGTTAGTCAGGTACTCCACCCGCTGGGCTGTGAGGCTGTCCAGCTTTGCGACTACATGGTAGAATTTCGTGGCATCAGCCGAAATTCCCCGAAGATGGAACTGTGCCTCGACAGTGTTAAACCAGAAGCACGGGCTATGTTGCCAGAAATCAGGCAGCTGGACTGCGGTAGCTGCATAAGCCCGGCTGGCTCCTGAAGAGTCTGGTGCGGGAAGTCGTCACCGACCATAATTTGTCGTAGGGTCACCAGTGTAGAGGATGTGCTCAAGGATGAGACTGAGTTTATTTCTCAGGTTCAGCTTTATTGTCAGAACACATGCTCTATCAACCTCTCAACAAGAAAAGAGGCTGATCAATGTAACATCACACTTTTATACTCCTGGAGCATCGAAACCTAAGTCACATGGTGCTTTAGCAAACATACAGTCACATGGTACTTAATCCCAGTCACAATGCAACTCTTTGATCTGTCACCATTGTCTCTCATTCTTCAATGATCCGGAAATCCTTCTGGGGCATCTTCTCTGAGACAAAAGGCCAAATCTCACACCTCCTTGTTATCTCCTGCAGATCTCTGCCGATCCAGACCTTCTTTGTCCCGCAAGACGTGAAGCACCCAATACACATACAGCAATACATTTGTGGAAAATATGAACCCAACATATGTGCCACAAAGGTACACTTTCAAACAACCACTCCAGAGCCAACATCGCCCCGCAAGTGTTGAGGCCACAACAGAGTCCAGGTAACGTCCAACTAAGACTGCCCCCGAACAATGAGCAGCCAGAGTTTAAAATGAGGCACAGTAGCCGGGAGCAGAGGCCAAGTGAGCCGATTAATCAATGACATCGAGCAGTGCAGGCAGGGAACAACCCTAGGTGGTCGGTGGGTGAAACTGGCAAGAGGGAAGGGCTCAGAAGGCAAACAAACCAAACATATACACACACAACTGGAACACAATAACCACAGACAGAAAAATACTCAAGACTACAAAAGGAAGTCTGACCGCTGAGAACAACGCTCAGATACATGACACAAATGCAATTTTTTTTCCTTTAATTTTGGAACTTCCTCATAAATTTGCCACTTTTTTAATGGAATCATACAACTTTTTCTACATAAATTTGTTACTTTTGTTGTTGTAAATTTGCTATTTTCTTTTAAATTTGTAAGTTTTTCATATAAATTTGTGACATTTTTCTTGTAAATTTGGAACTTTCTCAAAAATTAACTTTTTTTTGTGTTTCTGTTGTTTGGTTGTCTACTGTCATGCTGCTGTTACACTGTAATTTCCCAGTTTGGGATCAATAAAGTACATCTATCTATTTTTAATGTAACAATAACTTTTTCTCATAAATTTTCATTTTATTTACTCATATATTTACTACTCTTTATGTTAATTTGCAACTTTTTCTGTTTTTTTTTTACTCACAATCTTGTTACCTTTTTCTTGTAAATTTGCTAAAGTTTTCTTGTACATTTGTAACTCTTTTCAAATAATTTTACAATTTTCACTTTTTTTCTCATAAATTTGTGACTTATTTCTAGAAAATTTGACTTTTACTCATAAATTTGCTACTTTTTTGTAAATGTGTCACTTTTTTCTTACAAATTTATGAGAAAAAAATTGAAAATTTATGACTTTTTTGTCATTTTGCCTGTGGCACAAGTGTTACTGAAGCCTGCTTACATATGTTAACCCATGTGGGGCTCAGATGGGTTTACCTGCTCACCTGTACCACAGGTAAAGTCCATGTGGGCAAACAGATGAGTGTAGTGAAGGGGTTAACACCAGTGACCGGAGTGATGACGCAGCTGGCTGGTGACGTCATCGCGCCAGCATATATAGGGAGAGAGCCAGCCATCTTAGGTCGCTCTCTCTCCACCGATAACCACAAAGGAGCTTAGTGCTCAGGTAAAATGTACTGTATATGATATTACTGTGTGTCATCAAGTCCGTGTTCAAACCAGCACCACTCTCTGTGAGTCTCTCCGGGTTTCCAGACATAACATTTGGCATTGAGAGTCAAACCATGGAGGCGTGCAGGAAGCCACCACAACCATTTCTGGAATGCCCCAGTGAACCGCCCGTTCCTTGGCCACACTGGTTTGAGGCTTTCACCACCTACATATCGGCGTTTGGCCCGGACGAGATGAACGAGGTACAGAAGACAGCTTTACTGGCTCACTGTCTAGACAGGGAAGGCTCTCGTTTTTACGACGCGATAAGACCAACAGTTTCATGTGCCGAGACAGTCGAGTTGCTAGCTAGCCACCGCGCTTCACCCTATGATGACTACGATGGGTGTGTTGGTTTGCTAGCCAAACACTTTGATGAGAAGTGAATGTGATGGCCCAGAGGTCCGTGTTCTATTAGCATTGACAGCAAGAGGATGAGTCGCTTATACAGTATGTGGACGCCCTTCGCTGTTTAGCTAGCACGTGCAAGTTCGGACACATGGAGGACAGATTAAGAATGTTGCAGCTGAAGTGGTTCATGGCGAGTTCAGAGATGCTTATCTTTCTTATCGATGTCAGAGGAAATGGATTTTGCGTTTCAGCTAGACATGATGGCTCAGGTGGCACTGTGACTGGCGAGACAGCAGGGCACCATGGGCATAATCTGTGACAAGCTAACCAAAGAGAACAACACAGAGAGTGAACACAGCACAAAAGGAGAATTCAGACCACAGCACAGAGGGTGAACACGACAGAGAATGAACATGACACGGAGGGAGAACAGCGACTGGACTCACCTCAGTTCCTTGCCCAGCGTGAGCCTCCAGGAGCCGCTACAGAGCTGCAGGAGAGGGAGCCCATGTCTATCGAGAAAGGTGGCGATGCGAGTACAGCCATCCTGTGCGCACAGGAGGAATGCTGCCCGGACTGGGGACAGTGACCAGACTCGCCACAGATCTTCGCAAGACATGAGCTTCAGACAGCCACCGTGGAGTTGCAGGAGAGGGAGTTCATGGAAAAAGGGGACCCCGGTGACCGAAGGTGGCCCAGTGTGCGTCCCATTACCAACAACAGTGACACATCACCCAGACCTAAACCAGCACCAGACAAAAGTGAGAAAGAACCAGACTGCTTCAGAATCCTCGCTCAGTACCATTTTACAGGAGCCACGGCTGAGCGGACAGGTGAAGAGTCCCTGTCCGTAAATGACCCAGGAGAGATGCCAGACAGCTTCAGGATCCACAGGCAGCATTGGCCTCCAGGGACTGTCGCTGTATCGGGTGATGAGTCCGTGACCCAACATGATGTAGCAGAACCAACACAGCCTGGTGGACGCCCCACAGCAAACGTGAGTACCACACCATTACAACCGCAACGTCATTTGCAGCTGTACAGAGCGCCACTCATGGTGATGAACTGGGTTTGGGCCCGCGGAACCAAGCGAACGGGCTCACAGTCTGCCGCTACATCGTCACCACCACCGACACATACAGTATGAGGTTAGCGGCACAGCTGAGAACAGATGGAGGATGGATCGGGACGGCGGGCCAGCCGTCCACGGCAGGTGAGGGCAGCTGCTGCAGATTGGGATGTGGCATTGGAGCTGATCCAGCTGGTGTGGGATCCAGACTGGGACATTGTTGACGATCGTGCCATAGTTCCATAGGGTTGGCACCCGGGCCTGCTGAATTGGCGCCATCAGGGGCGTGTCTGCCACGGGTCCGCTACAAGGCCCCTCCAGCAGAACTGCCTTCCCCATGGAAGACTGTCAGGGAAAAAAAAAAAAAGACTGATTAGATAGGACCATGGCTGCCAGGATGAGTGGCAGAATAATCCACTCAGCTGTGTTGGGTATGTGGCGGTCCACCCGCTAGCCCTAGTTAACATTGTTGTTATTGTTGTTTATGCCAAATTGGGGATGGGTGTGATCTATTAACGTGTTCTGTGTTTTTTTTTTCCAAGGGAGGGGTGAATGTAGTGAAGGAGTTAACACCAGAGAGCAGCGTGATGACGCAGCCGTCTGGTGACGTCATCACGCCAGCCTATATAGGGAGAGAGCCAGCCATCTTAGGTCGCTCTCTCTCCACTGATAACCACATAGGAGCTTAGTGCTCAGGTAGTGTGTACTGTGTATGATATTACTGTGTGTAATAAAGTTCGTGTTCAAAGCAGCACCACTCTCTCAGTCTCTCCAGGTTTCCAGACACAACAATGGGGCCAACATGGAAACCGTGGACAAACCCACATGGGACCCATAAGACAGCCCAGGTTTAATACTTGGTGGGGCCCACACGGACATGCTGGCTGGGTACTTGCAATTAATTTTTCATGACAAATTTCTATAATTAGGATACTCATTTATAAAGATAATTGCCAGTATCCTATATCAGTAAGATCAGAAAGCTGTTCCCCTGGCCTGCTAAAGTACAATCCTGGTTTCCACATGTATTCTGAACTGCCACCAACAGATAGAGCCTGCTTCCAGTCAAGTGTTCCAAAGATGTTAACCCATGGGACTCCACAAGGGTGCATTCTCCTCCCGCTGCTCTTCACCCTGCTGACCCATGACTGTGTACCAGCCTACACCACCAACCACATCATCAAGTTTGCGGATGACACAACAGTGGTGGGACACATCACCAACAACGAGGAGGCCAACTACAGAAATGAGGTGAGCCAACTGGCCCAGTGGTGTAAAGACAATAATCTCTATAATAATTGTGGTTGACTTCAGGAGAGGACACACACAGCATCCTCCTCTCATCATCGATGGAGCAGCTGTGGAGAGGGTGACCAGTATCAAGTTCCTGGGGATGCACATCTCTGAGGACCTCTCCTGGTCCACATCACTGGCCAAGAAGGCTCAAACTTGCCTCCATTTCCTCCGCAAACTGAGGAGAGCATGAGTCCCACCCCCCATCATGTGCTCATTCTACTGGGGCACGATTGAGAGCATTCTCACCAGCTGCATTACAGTGTGGTATAGAAGCTGCACCGCCTCCTGCCGGAAGACACTGCAATACACAGTGAAAGCAGCCAGCAAGATCATCAGTGACCCCCCTGCCCCCCCTCTCAGACATTTACCTCACCCGCCTCATCCGCAGAGCTATCAACATTGCAGGCGACACCTCCCACCCCTCACACTCACTCTTCAGACCCCTACCCTCAGGGAAAAGGTACAGGAGCCCCCCAACCCACTCCACAAGACTGCTAAACAGCTTTGTTCATCAGGCCATCAGGACTCTGGACAGTGTTCACTCCCACCCCCCGCCCCCCCCACCCCGGACCTTAACACACTCACCCACACAATAACTACCTCAGCTGTTGGCACAGAAAGACTGGCACACCAACAGTAACACATTTGCTGCTGTATGTCTCTGCACTTTACTGCAACCATTTGCACAAATGTCATATCTGCTGCTGTCTGTTATTACAATACTGATCATGTGCAGTTGTATCTGTCACTGTCTACACCTACACTACCGCACTGAACTTGGTACTACGAGTATTACTGCTCTACTTTTCTGTATACAGTGATCCCTCGCTACTTCGCGCTTCACCTTTCGCGCCCTCAGTGCATCGCGGATTTTTCAAAAATATTCATCAAAAATTCAAAATTGAGAAATAATGGGCGGGCGCTAGCAGAAGGCAGGTAGACTACATTAGAACATCAGGTATCAACACGGAGAGCCGCACAACTCAAAAATCCACCTCTCTGTTCGCTGTTCTCGTGTTGGCTCGGCTCGGAAATCTCGCAAGCTGATTGGTCGAGACTTTTCACCCCACAAGCTGATTGGCCGAGATGTTTCACCCACCTTCTCTCCCTACCGAACGCCCATGCAGTGAAGGAAGACCGCATTCATTGCTCTTTATTGCTCGTGTTGCTTAGTCTCGCCGTGTGGAACTTTTTGCTGTTCTCTTGTGCCATTTTGTGCGAAATAGTCTTCCTGTCGAGCCACTACGCCACCTCCTGCAGCTTCTCCAGCTCTATCGAAAGCTGCCCTCGACGATGCTGCGCCTCTAGCACCTCACGATGAGGCGTCACCCGAGGAGCAGTAAAGCTCTCATTAACCTGTGCAGTAAATCATCTTCATCTTGAGTTACGTATCATGTTATAAGAATAAAAGAGTTCTAAAAACATATTTATGTACACTTTATTTACATCTACGTATGTATGCACACTTACACACACACACACACACACACGTATCATATGAGAGAGAGAGTGAGAGAATGAACGTACGTATTATTTATGGGTGATGTCATTAGGGGTGACGCTACTTCGCGGTTTTTCACTTTTCGCGGTCGGTTCTGGAACCCATTAACCGCGATAAGTGAGGGATCACTGTATAGGATTGCTGGGTCTCATCGTCTATTGTTTATCTTTATTTGCTCTATGGGAGGTCTGGGTCTATCTTTTGTCGCCATTTGCACTACGGGTAGCATTACTGTACATAGACTGCTGTTGTTGTTTTTCCAGCCTTATTCCTTTTTCTTTTTTTATACTGTGCACACCGCTGAAGAGAGAGAGAGAAACACCATTTCAATTCTTCTGTATGTCCTGTACGTATAGTAGTATTGACAAATAAAAATCTGTGAATCTTTGAATGACTCACTGCTGTAGCTGACGAGGGTATTTTTACATCTTATAAATGCAGCTTTATTTGTTGCCTGGCAAGGCAAGGTTACTACTTTTGTAGACTGCTAGTTTTCACTTAATTTGAATAGTTCTAATGAAACATAATGCTGCTGCAGCTCAACTTCTTTGTATTTGGAGACAGTAGATTAGATTAGATTAGATTCAGCTTTATTGTCATTACACATGTATGAATACAAGGTAACGAAACACAGTTTAGCATCCAATCAGAAGTGCAAAGGACAGCAGCGCAGTATATACTGTAATTAACAGTATGTGCAATTTAAGCAAATATATGCAAATATATGCAGCAGTGCAGAAAGTTAAAAGTACTGTTATGTGCAAATAATGTGCAATAAGTTAGATGTAGTTATGTAGTTATGCAGTTATGTACAGGTGAGGATGGTAAAAGATGATTGTAAGAGAGTCAGCGGGGAACTAAGTTCAATAACGTGACAGCTGTTGGAAAGAAACTGTTCCTAAACCTGCTGGTTCTAGTCCGAAGGCTTCTGAAACGTCTTCTGGAGGGGAGAAGCTGGAACAGTCCATGAGCAGGATGGTTGGAGTCCCTAAGAATGCTGCGTGCCCGGCGCAGACATCTTTTCCTGTAGACGTCCTCTATAGCTGGAAGTGGAGTCCCTGTGATGCGTTGGGCGGTTTTCACCACCCGCTGCAGCGCCTTGCGGTCAGCTACAGAGCAGCTCCCATACCAGAGTGTGATACAGTTGGTCAGGGTGCTCTCTATCACGCAGCGGTAGAAGTTGCCCAGGATGTCAGCTGACAGATGGTTCTTCTTCAATGTCCTCAAGAAGAAGAGGCGCTGATGGGCCTTCTTGATCAGGCTGGTGGTGTTAACTGACCAGGACAGGTCCTCCGAGATGTGGGTCCCCAGGAATTTGAAGCTGGGGACACGTTCAACAGCTATGCCATTGATATGGATGGGGTCATGTGTCTCTTCCCTCTCCTTCCTGTAGTCCACTATGAGCTCTTTGGTTTTGCTGGTGTTAAGGAGCAGGTTATTGTCAGTGCACCAAGTAGTCAAGTGCTCAACCTCTGCCCTGTAATCTGACTCGTCGTTGTCCCTGATGAGTCCAATCACCGTGGTGTCATCTGCAAACTTTATGATGGAATTGGATCCATACATAGGCCTGCAGTCCTGGGTGTAGAGGGAGTAGAGGAATGGGCTGAGCACACAGCCCTGTGGTACACCAGTGTTGAGTGTGATGACGGAAGAACGGTTGGGGCCTGACCTAACATGCTGGGGTCTGTTGGTCAAAAAATCCATGATCCAGTTGCAGGTGGAGGTACTGATTCCCAGGTTCCCAAGTTTGGTGAGCAACTTGGAGGGGATAACTGTGTTGAATGCTGAGCTGAAGTCAACAAACAGCATTCTTGCGTAGGTGTTCTTGTCATCCAGGTGTGAGAGTACATAGTGCAGCGCTGTAGAAACCGCATCCTCTGTACTCCTGTTGCTCCGGTAGGCGAACTGATGAGGGTCCAGTGTAGGGGGCAGGCCTTTTTTGAGCTGTGCCAAGACCAGTCGCTCAAAGCACTTCATGGCTATGGGCGTCAGTGCCACAGGGCGATAGTCATTTAGGCACAATGGTGTTGAATGTTTCGGCACTGGTACTATTGAAGTGGTCTTGAAGCACGCTGGTACCACGGCCTGGGCCAGGGACAGGTTGAAGATGTCTGTGAAGACCCCTGCCAGCTGCTCAGCGCATACCCTCAGCACACGCCCAGGAATGCCATCAGGGCCAGCAGCCTTACGTACGTTGACATGACTCAGTGCATTACGGACGTCGGTGTGGGTGAGTGTGAGGTGGTGGAGGTCATCAGAGGGTGGGAAATTGATGTTCTTTTCATTGTTGTCCTTGTCAAAACGAGCATAGAAGTTATTTAGCTCATTGAGAAAGGGCACAGTCATGGCTATAGGTAAGGAGTTGCTGGGCTTATAATCAGAGATAGCTTGAATGCCCTGCCACATACGTCGGGGGTCAGAGTCCCCAAAATGTTCCTCCACCTTCAGCTTGTAGCTGTGCTTGGCCTTCTTGATGCCCCTCTTCAGATCTGCCCTGGATGAACTGTAGGCCTGTGCATCACCAGATCTAAAGGCATTGTTACGTGCTTTTAGCAGAAGTCGCACTTCTCTGTTCATCCACGGCTTCTGATTTGGGTACATGGTGATCTGTCTTTCCGTGGTGACACTGTCAATAGTGGTGTTGATATGGTCCAGGACTGAGTGGGTGTAAGAGTCGATGTTTATGTGCGAGCCACAGGTAGCCTGAGAGGTGAACATACTCCAGTCTGTGTTCCTAAACTTCTCCTGGAGTACAGAGTCAACCCCCTCTGGCCACACACCTCTGGCCACAGTAGTTTACACTGTCACATTTTATCACTTTTCAGGCCACAAGGCTACAATACTGTTTGCTGACTGAAAAGTGCCTCAGTATTGATCAGTTTTTTAATTGTATGTTTTAGTCTATCTTGAAGTACCACAGTGGCACTTTAATATTTTTTGTTATTCTTCCTGTATTTATATTTCATTACTTGTAAAATAAAATGTTCACATAAAGTGCAATAAAGAAATAGTTTTCCAACAAAATGTACTGTTTTAGTGACATTGTGGATGGGGGGGGGGGGATGTGGAGGTAGAGGTGGACTACAAATACCTGGGTGTTGTGATCAGCAGTGCAATTTCCAACAGAAATTTTAATATCATCCAAAGGCTAAAGAGATGTTTTTATGGTAATTTATGATTTTACTTTACATTAGGTAAAACAACAATAAAAAATCTACTTGATGTTCTTCTGTACCCAAGCTCAAAAGTCTGCAACTTGTGAGAAAAATGAGTAAACGTTTTGGTGGCAGTTTTTCTCAGAGATGAGACTCTAAACCAGGGGTCATCAACTAAAACTGCAAAAGGTCCAATAAGTCGGTCCTCCTCTCCAGCCAAGGTCAAAACTAGGCGTGGGAATCTTTAGGCACTTCATGATTCGATTATGATTCAAAACTCCAACTTGATTCTAAAACCATTCCAGTGCATCTTGATGCATTTTTTTTTCTATTCAGGATTTTCCCTCCCACTGTGTGACAACTTGGCCCTTTTAAAACACAGTATTTGCAATGACCGATTAATTTACTTCCAACATCTTTTATTAAAACAAATGGAAGAGAAATCTGACACATGGACAAATTTATCTCAAAATGTGCTTTTAAAAACTGCCATCATTTCATGGACATTCTTTCAGAAGACCACAGCTGTCTGCAGACAGGATCATTTAACTGGCTTTCACACATTATTTTATTAAGCTCATGCTTTAGCTGCATTAAGCTCTGTATTAATTTTTAAACAAAAACAAATTAAAAATGAATCCTTTGTTCAATTTCAAACAAAACGTAATATAAAATTGTATAATACAGGAGAACACTAAATGTGTTTGTTGACTCCAAAAAAATAGGTCTAAAATTTGAAAATCTACAACTAAAATCCTAAAAATGTTTTACAGGAAAACAAAAACTAAATTGTATTGCTTTAAAAAAAACCCATTAATATCTATCCATCCATCCATCCATCCATCCATCCATCTTCTATTGCTTTTCTGGATGTCCCGGACGCGGAGGCAGCAGTTCAAGCAGAGAAACCCAGACTTCCCTCTCCACAGCCACCTGCTCCAGCTTTTCTGAGAGGATACCAAGGCGTTCCCAGGACAGCTGGAAAACATAGTCTCTACAACGTGTCCTGTGTCTGCCCCGAGGTCTCTTCCCAGTGGGCGTGCCTGAAACACCTCAAGTGGGACACGCCCAGGAGGCGTCCTGATCAGATATCCAAAATACCTCAACTGGCAGCTGGCAAGATTAATATGTATAAAACTACATTTCACAAAACGTCCACTTCTATACAATATTTTCAGTACAGGAAAAACTGTTTCAAACTGTAACACAAAAAAAATGGACATAAAATATAATTCCACACTACCGAATTCCTCTGACATTTTTTTTAATCCCAACAGTAAACTCTGTTACAGCATGGATGGAGCTGTAACTCCATGATTACAGGCAAAGGGGAGGTAGAACTTTTCATGTTCAGTAACACACGGAGCTTTTACTGAGTTTTTACGTGATATTGGAGGTGACAAAAAGGACCTCCATAACCAGCGACCTCACCTCTGCATCCCAGCATGGACTACTCTCAGCAGAGGAAAACGTGCCAGGCTCGAGCCATAATCTGTTTGGGCAGGCGATTGCCGTTGCAGCAGTTCACTTCCACTTTTTTTCTGCTTTTTTCCCACCAAAATAAAACAGTCTCCAAAATCGTATCAAAAGCCTTCGAGGTCCACATGGAGGACTCTCTGGGTCCGCATCTGGACTGGAGTCTGCCAGTTGTTGACCCCTGCCCTAAACCAAGCAGCTGCAAGCCTGCACTAGAGGGTCCCTGAGCCTCTTCTTCCTGCGATGCCTGGAACAACAATGAGACAGGGGCCATCAGGACTGGACGGCTCGCTAATTACACACAATGTATTGTCAATGATCAGCGTGGTAAGTGCCCCTCCCTGAGGTAATTCTTTCTCACAGTGAGCTACATCAGATACTCAACAGGTTTTGTTTGGCTCAAGGTTGCAGAGCTGCTTGGGTGCCTGGGATCAGGAGCGTAAGTCTCTCGCACCGTCATCTCGCCTCCTTGCTGTTTTGGGCAGACACACGGACAGCACACTCTCACTGATCTCAGCCTTGTCAGAGCACGGGGTGGAGTGAAATTCTGCATGGACTAAAATGTCTGAAACTTGCAGGGGCAGAGAAGGAGAAAATTGGAAACTGGGCAACCTGAGAAAGTTGTATCGCACAAAGTGCCCATTTGTTCTGATTTGGGAACATATGTCAAGATTAGATTATATGCATGTCATATCCACATATTTTAAATCCAAATCAAATACAGTTGTACACAGCGTAACCTTCAATTGCATAGCTAAAATGCCATGGGGTGTGATTTAAACTACAGTCACAAATATCCTTACGAACGGATGTAAACACCGTACAAATGATTTTTGGACCATTTTGTACAGCCTTCTTAAGGTGGCCATTGGAGAATCCAGCATTCATAGACTGTTCATAAATTTGCGGTCAGGTTGATAGTATTAGCCAAGATTTCTTCAAATGCCGCACGAAAACCCCTCATCCTAGGGCAGCCATACAAATGCGATAGGAACAATGTAAGAACTACACAAGATGTTTGCGTAAGTATGCATCAAGAACACCTTAAGTTGTTCTTGAGGGCCCCTTACAGCAATCGTGGGAAACGCCATACGAATCCCAGTTCGTATGGAGACTCCTACAGCATGTGTAAGGTGGTAGCGAAATGCTCATAAGGCAGAAGTACATTATTTGTGCAACATTTGTGCCAACAAAAGGTGCCGAAAGCAGTAAGATCTTCCTACCAATGACTTGAGAGTGCCGTGAGTTGCACAAAAATTTTCACAAGATGGCAGTAAGTATGCCGTAGGAAGATCCCAAGGCACCCTTACGAAGAATTTAAAGATGCACTCCGGCAGCTCTAAAACCACCTGAAAAACAAAAAACTTTTGGCCTGGAATGGCTTGGAAAGAGCTTTTACATCTTCCACCTGCAGTACTTAAGTATGTGTGGATCTATGAATATTCTAATTAGCTCCTCCCATACTCCCACCCACCAGTAGCTGGAAGAAGACAAGGACTCCAAGAAAGCGATCCAACTTGAGGAAGTAAAAGTTTCCTTAGGTAAACCTGCGGAAGGATCATTCTTGGTGGAGCGGAGAGTCGCTGAAGTCACCTTGCGTGGAGGCTGGAGGGCTCACCACCAGTCTCTGGTTACCCACTGACCACGGATCGCATCACTAGGGGGCCGGCGAGCAGTTCTCCTTGGTTCAATGTGCCCACCAGCTTGCTCGCCTCCAAGCTTTGAGCTGCTCCAAGGCGAACTGCTCGCCAGCCCCCAGTGAGGTGATCCGTGGTCAGTGGGTAACCAGAAACCACTCCTTCGGGGGAAGAGGGAGGAGCCAAGGAGTGCTCGGCTCCTTCAGAGTGCTCTCCCCGGCCTTAGAGCTGGTCTTGCTCTTCCCGGCCTCGGAGCCGGTTTCGCTCTTCCCGGCCTCGGAGGCAAGCCAGCTGGCAGGTGCTCCGGCGGGTGCTCCCAGTGAAGTGATGGGAGCCCTCCAGCTGGGCAGTGACTCTCTGCTCCACTGAGAGTGATCCTTCTGCAGGTTTACCTACAACGATCCTTGCCCCTGCTGTTGCGCCACACACACCAGGGCTGTCTCCCCTGGCGTGCAGGCTGCAAATCCATGTCCTCTCTGGTATTTCAGCAGGGACACTGAGGTTCTTCCAAATAAAATTAATCATTGCTGTCGTATTTTCATGTCTGTCAGTAAGCCATGTAATTTAAAAGAAGAGAATTTCTTGCTCACACAGAAAAAAAAATGAACACATATAATCTGCCATCTTTCCCAACTTGTAAAAGCTTCTGCTGCTCCTTGGCTTTTTTTTTTTTTTTTTTTTTTGCTCCTTTTCTTCTCCCTCTTCCCCTGAGGCAGAAAACTCATGTCTGTAGCCGTGCCCAGTGCTTAGCCTGACTGGTTAATGCTATAACCAATCAGGCTAAATAGGAATGCTTACATAGCTAGAAACGCTCTGTCCAAAGTTGCTCGTTTGGGGGAGGGTGGAGCTTAAGTTAAACTTTACAGCAAAAAAAGAGACATGAGACATGAGACATGAGACATTTCCATGATTTCACTCTTGATATGTCTTATAAGTGACTTATATGTGACAGAAGAAGCCGAGGGCACCAGCAGTTCAGTTGGGGACGAGGTCCAGGTTAGGCCTGTGGTTAGCGTTTGTTTCGTGGATAAATAATTGGTAATGGATTCACAGCCTCCGACAAAGCCGTGGGAGAGGCGGATTCCTGGCTCCATGAGTGCTCCTGTGAACTACAGGCACCAACTGGGCCAGCGGAGAGGATGACCATGTCGTGGCCCGAGCGGAGTATGACTTCACAGCTGCATCTCAGGAGGAAATTTCAGTGCGGGCTGGGGCCATGCTCAACCTTGCTCCCAGAGGTGAGAGCTCTTCAGTGACAGCTGGTTAGGATTTTAAGTCTATATTATTTTTTTCCGGTTCCGGTTCCGCCGGACCGGCGGCGCCACACGAGTCGGCTGCCTGTTGCAACAGCCTTTTTTTTTATCTTCCTTCTTCTTTCTACACCTTTCACTCTGTATATATATCACGGACGCACGGATCGCCCCGGGGGTCTCCCGGGTCGGCGGACGGAGCCACGGTTTGCAGCGGGAGACGTTACAGCGGGGAGGAGCTAGTGCTAGCTAGCACTTGGCCGCCGCCCGGTGCTAATGGGAAACTCGACATACCGGGAGCTGTAGCGAAAACGAAGCGGGTGCCGGGCTGGAGTTTAGGCGGCGTGAAAGAAATATAAGACAGAATAATAAAGAGCGATGGCAAGAACCAAGCAGACCGCCCGTAAAATCTACTGGAGGAAGAAGCCCCCCAGGAGACAGCTAGCCACCAGGGCTGCTCGGAGAGGCTCTCCGGCCACCGGCAGAGTGAAGAGGCCTCGCCGTCACAGGTCCGTGGCTCTGAGAGAGATCCGTCGCTACCAGAAATCCACGGAGCTGCTCATCCGTAAGCTGCCCGTCCAGCGCCTGGTGAGGGAGATCGCTCAGGACTTCAAGACCGTCCTGCGTTTCCTGAGTTTCGCCGTCATGGCTCTGCAGGAGACCAGCGAGACCCACCTGGTGGTCTCTTCTTCGCTAAGGGGGTCACCATCATGCCCAAAGACTTCCAGCTGGCCCGCTGCATCCGCGGAGAGAGAGCTTAGACTTTCTGCTGCACATTCACCAGCCATAATGCTCTGCACTGTGTGTCTATATACAGTATATACATTTATAGTAATATGGACATATGTTTACTAGATGTTGTTTTTTCTTGCCTTCTGATTGTTGCTCTGAGTGTTGCTATCCCTATGCTGTTGCAATCCTGGAATTTCCCCATTGTGGGACTAATAAAGGCTTATCTTATCTTATCTTATCTTAAGTCTCAAAAAACATGTTACAGACATTTTAACAACAGAAAAAAACGTGATTTTTGCCAGAATGTCACTTTGCGAACTCTAGAGCCATCGTATGACAGAAAAGTAGCTAATTTCTCAAGAATGCCTCAAGTTGTTCTTGTGAATTGAATGGCAGCCATAAGAAACTATGCCCCACTCCACAAATGTCTTTGAAGTCCGGAACTTGTAGGAACTGGGAGATTCTTACAAACCCACCAACTGTAGCTTTACTCCTTTACAAACAGAAACGTATCCAGAAGGTCGCATCTACAGTGCTGTGAAAAAGTATTTGTCCCCTTCCTGATGTTTTATATGTTTGCATATCTGTCACACTTAAATGTTTTAGATCATCAACAGATTTTAATATTAGGCAACGATAACCTGAGGAAACACAAAATTTAGTTTATAAAAGATGATTTAACTTTTTCTTCCTTACAACTGCTACTGTATGTGTTGAATTTTGCAGTAAAGCTTTTTGTGAGCTATGATGTGGAAATAAAAAATAATAAATAAATAAATAAAAGTATCATCCAGACCTGAAAAAGGGCACACAACAATCACAGCCATCTCTGGAGATTACAAAGAACGGTCTGAAAAAGAGAAAACATCCAGTGAGCAGCAGTTTTTTGGGCACAAATGCCTTGTTGATGCCGGAGGTCAGAGGACAATGTCCAGACTGGCTTCAGGTGACAGGGACTCAAATAACCCCTCACTGAACCTGAGGGATACAGAAAAGCATTTCTGAAGCTAGCTGGTGGGAATTACCAGAGGCGCCACGATAGATATGATCATGATACTTGGGCCACACTATGACATCATCACAATCTTGTGGTACATTGAGTATTACAATGTCATATATTGTGGTTTTCCATCTTGACCTTTGTCTTGTTCAACTTCTGGCTAGAGCTCATGACTGAATCCTTTGGTATACTGACTTAAACACACAGTGAGCATTTAGCACCACTAATGAATTGAAAAGCCAATTAGTTTTTATTACTATGGTACCCAAAAAACTGAATTTGTATTTGTAACATTTATCAATACTTTTTTAACCTGTTGTGTTGAGCAGCTTGGTAAGCAGATCAGAAATCTAATTGCCTTGTTGTGCCAAACACATTTACTTTGCCAAAAGGAGCTCTGCACATGTTTGATATTCAAAAGATTCAAGATTCAAAGACTTTATTTGTCAATACTACTATACGTAAAGGACATACAGGAGAATTGATATATACTGTATATAAATAGTTACAGGCTCCTCTTGCCGTACAACAACTTTATAATAATACATCAGATTTTTTTATAGTGCTTTTCATAGACAGTTTACAATGGATACATTATTCATTCACTCCACAGACAATGGCAGTGGTAAGCTAATACTGTAGCCACAGCTGCCCTGGGGCAGACTGACGGAAAAGTGCCCGCCAATCTGTGCAAACGGCCTCTCCGACCACTACAGAACATTTATACATATTCATACCCAGTGCCACGGACACTGGAGGTGGGTAAAGTGTCTTGCCCAGGGACAAAACAACAGGATGGCTGGGGACAGTGGGATTCGAACCACCAACCCTCCGGTTATTAGATGACATGCTCTACCTCCTGAGCCACTGCCACTTCAAAGCTTTATTTAAATAGATAGACACTCCTTACACCCCCTCATGGATCGTCACCTTATCGTGGTGGGGGGGTTTGCGTGCCCCAGTGATCCCAGGAGCTATGTTGTCCGGGGCAATTTGCCTCTGATAGGGTCTCCCAAGACAAACTGGTCCTGGGTGAAGGGCCAGACGAAGAACGATCCAACAGACTCTCATGATAAATTGTATATCAAGGATTCAGTGTACCCCGCCCGGTATGGGGTTACCGGGGCCCCACCCTGGAGCCAGGCCTGGGGGAGGGGCTCGAAGGCTAGCGTCTGGTGGCCGGGTTTCCACCCATGGGACCCGGCCGGGCTCAGCCCGAAGGAGTTACATGGGTCCGCCCTCCAGTAGGTTCACCACCTGCAGGAGGGATCATGGAAGTCCGGTGCTATGTGGATTAGGTGGCAGTCAAAGGCGGAGACCTTGGCGGACTGATCCCAAGCTTTCTAAACTGGCTTTTGGTACGTGGAATGTCACCTCTCTGGTGGGGAAGGAGCCTGAGCTGGTGTACGAGATTGAGCGATACCGGCTAGATATAGTCGGCCTCACCTCAACACACAGCTCCGGTTCCGGAACCAGTCTCCTGGAGAGGGGCTGGAGCTTGGCCTTTTCTGGAGTTGCCCCGGGCGAGAGGCGACGAGCAGGGGTAGGTATTCTTGTATCGCCCCACCTTGCTGCCTCTATATTGGAGTTTTCCCCGGTGGACGAAAGGGTTGCTTCCCTGCGCCTTCGGGTTGGGAAACGGGTCCTGACCATCATTTGTGCCTATGCACCAAATGATGTTTCAGAGTACCCACCCTTTTTGGAGTCTGTGACTGGGGTGCTGGAGGGTGCTCCTCCTGGAGACTCCATTGTCCTACTGGGGGACTTCAATGCGCACGTGGGCAACGACAGTGAAACCTGGAGGGGGGTGATTGGGAGGAACGGCCTGCCCGATCTGAACCCGAGTGGTGTTCAGTTATTGGACTTCTGTGCTAACCACAGTCTGTCTATAACGAACACCATGTTCAAGCATAAGGGTGTCCATATGTGCACCTGGCACCAGGACACCCTAGGCCGCAGGTCGATGATCGATTTTGTTATCGTATCATCAGACCTGCGACCGTATGTCTTGGACACCCGAGTAAAGAGAGGTGCAGAGCTGTCAACTGATCACCACCTGGTGGTGAGTTGGATCCGATGGCAGGGGAGGAAGCCATTCAGACCTGGTAGACCCAAACGTATAGTGAGGGTGTGCTGGGAGCGTCTGGCTGAGGCCCCTGTCCGGGAGGTCTTCAACTCCCACCTCCGGAAGAACTTCAACCACATTCCGAGGGAGTCTGGAGACATGGAGTCTGAATGGGCCATGTTCTCCACCTCTGTTGTTGAAGCGGCAGCCCAGAGCTGCGGCCGCAAGGTGGTCGGTGCATCTCGTGGTGGCAACCCCCGAACCAAGTGGTGGACACCAGTGGTGAGGGGGGCCATTAAGCTGAAGAAGGAGTCCTATCAAGCTTGGTTGGCTTGTGGGACTCCCGAAGCAGCTGAGGTGTACCGGCAGGCCAAGCGGAGTGCAGCTCGGGTGGTTGCTGAAGCAAAAACCCGGGTATGGGAGGAGTTCGGTGAGGCCATGGAACAAGACTTTCGGTCGGCTTCAAAGAGATTCTGGCAAACTGTTCGGCGGCTCAGGAGGGGAAAGCAGCTCCCCGTCCACACTGTGTATGGTGCGGATGGGACACTGTTGACTTCAACTGGGGATATCGTCGGGCGGTGGAAGGAATACTTCGAGGATCTCCTCAATCCCACTGATACGCCTTCCACAGAGGAAGCAGGGTTTGGGGACGAGGGGGATGACTCGCCTATCACAGGGGCTGAGGTCGCCAAGGTGGTTAAAAATCTCCTTGGTGGCCGGGCCCCGGGGGTGGACGAGATTCGCCCCGAGTACCTCAAGGCCCTGGATGTTGTTGGGTTGTCATGGTTGACACGCCTCTGCAACATTGCGTGGAGGTCGGGGGCAGTGCCTTTGGCATGGCAAACCGGGGTGGTGGTTCCTCTCTTCAAAAAAGGGGACCGGAGGGTGTGCTCCAACTTTAGAGGGATCACACTCCTCAGCCTCCCTGGGAAGGTCTATGCCAAGGTACTGGAGAGGAGAGTCCGGCCGTTGGTCGAACCTCGGATTCAGGAGGAGCAATGTGGTTTTCGTCCTGGCCGTGGCACATCGGACCAGCTCTTTACCCTCTCGAGAATTCTTGAGGGTTCGTGGGAGTTTGCCCAACCAGTTTACATGTGTTTTGTGGACTTGGAGAAGGCATTTGACCGCGTCCCTCGTGGATTTTTGTGGGGGGTGCTTCGGGAGTATGGGGTATCGGGCTTGTTGTTACGAGCTATTCGGTCTCTGTACGACCGTTGTGAGAGTTTAGTTCGCATTGCCAACACTCGGTCGGAGTCATTCCCAGTGAGAGTTGGACTCCGCCAGGGCTGCCCTTTGTCACCGGTCCTGTTCATAATTTTTATGGACAGGATTTCTAGGCGCAGCCAGGGAATGGAGGGTGTCATGCTTGGTGACCACAGGATCTCATCTCTGTTGTTTGCAGATGATGTTGTCCTGTTGGCTTCATCCAGCAATGACCTACAGCTCTTGCTGGGACGGTTTGCCGCTGAGTGTGAAGCGGCTGGGATGAGAATCAGCACCTCCAAGTCCGAGTCCATGGTCCTCAGCCGGAAAAAGGTGGATTGTCCTCTCCGGGTTGGGGACAGGCTCCTGCCCCAAGTGGAGGAGTTTAAGTATCTTGGGGTCTTGTTCACGAGTGAGGGGAAAATGGAGCGAGAGATCGACAGACGGATTGGAGCAGCATCTGCAGTGATGCGGACGTTGTACCGGTCTGTTGTGGTGAAGAGGGAGCTTAGTTCTAAGGCAAAGCTGTCGATTTACCAGTCAATCTACGTTCCTACTCTCACCTATGGTCACGAGCTTTGGGTAATGACCGAAAGAACGAGATCGCGGATACAAGCGGCTGAAATGAGCTTTCTCCGTAGGATTGCTGGACTCACCCTCAGAGATAGGGTGAGGAGCTCAGTCATCCGGGAGAGGCTCAGAGTAGAACCGCTGCTCCTCCACATTGAAAGGAGTCAGTTGAGGTGGTATGGGCATCTGATTAGGATGCCTCCTGGACGCCTCCCATTTGAGGTGTTTCAGGCACGTCCCACTGGGAGGAGACCCCGGGGCAGACCTAGGACTCGGTGGAGAGACTATGTCTCCCAGCTAGTCTGGGAACGCCTTGGTATCCCCTCTGAAGAGCTGGAGCAGGTGGCTGGGGAGAGGGAAGTCTGGGCTTCTCTGCTTGAACTGCTGCCTCCGCGACCCGGACCTCCGGAAAAGCGGTAGAAGATGGATGGATGGATGGATGGACACTCCTTACAGTTACTAGTGACATTTTAATGGTTGCTGATGTTAGTTTTTAGTCTGTTTTGGTTTTATTGGTTTTATTTTATTTATATTTGCAGCAGCAGAAGAAGTAAGAGAGCAAACACCTTCGGCTCTACGAACTTATACTCGCACATTACAAAAGACATGCATATCAAAAGCTGACATCCCTCACTATCTTAATCCCCTCTTTTGTCTTCGTACTCCTCCACCTGGCCCTGGGGGGTCAGGGCAACCCATCCGGTCTCCACCGCAGCGCCTGGGATGCTCTTTGATCTTCACTGGCGGTTGAGACCCTTTGTCCTGTTCTGAGGTGTGAAGTCGCTTTACATATGTAATCACTAAACACTCTCACATGCTTAAACATATGTAGGTTATGGGATCTATGATTAATATAACCCACAGCCCCCCCCCCCAAACGACTAAGAAAAGGACAATAGAAAAATTCACAGTTTAAGATGATTATTATGACATACTAACTGCTACACCTCTTGACACAGAAGAAACTTTCCAGCAGCCATGCTCCTAAGAGAGTTCAGTGGTAATCATAACAGCATAGTAATATCACAAGTCAGTTCTAAACTGTTACAGCACAATTGGTGAACAACTGTTGAGTAGTTTGCATCAGTCTCTGTGCCGTCTGGGTTTTTAGTCTTCTCCCGAATCTGCTGTGGGTCCGCTTGGGCGTCCTGGTGGGACCTTCCTGTAAGGAATCTGCAGCTTGGGAAGGAGAGTGATTATTTGTTCCCTGCAGGGGGGCTGAGTCTCTTCTCTTGGGGGGTCTACCCCGCCGAGGTGCTCTCGCCAACCGTGCAGGCTCGTCTCTCAACAAGAAGGCAGGTTTAAGTCTGTCAATACTGACTGTTTCTTTTCTATCCCCAAAATCAAGCACAAAATGTTTATCACCAGGTTCCAGCACTCTGAATGGTCCACGTATGGTGGGCGGAAGGTTGGTTTTAAAGCTTCATGCCTAACAAAAACGAATTCAGCGTTTTTTAAAGCTTGGGGGACAAAAACCCGTGGAAAAGAGTGATGTGCCGGCCCTGGGAGAGAGTCCGGTCCGTTGCTGCCTACAAACCTCGGGGCTGGAAAATGCTCTGGGTTCTCTGGTAAAAATTCACCTGGGAGCCTGAGAGGTTGTGCAAAAACTAATTCTGCTGGGGAGGCGTCTAGATCCTCTTTGGGCGCAGCACGCAACCCCAGTAAAACCCAGGGAAGTTTATTTACCCAATTTGTATCCATTAGTGAGGCTCTGAGGGCGGCCTTTAAAGATCTGTGAAAACGCTCGCATAACCCATTAGCCTGAGGGTGATAAGCGGTGGTGCGGTGAATTGTTGCCCCTAAGCTGCTGGACATGGCTGACCAAAGCTCCGAGACAAATTGAGGCCCCCTATCGGACGTGATGTCTGATGGGACGCCGAAACGTGCCACCCAGTTTGTCAAAAAAACGCGAGCGACTTCCTCCGCTGTGGTTGACGCCAGAGGGACTGCCTCTGGCCAGCGCGTGGTGCGGTCTATCATTAACAGGTGTGTGAAACCTTGGGAGGAAGGTAGTGGCCCCACGAGGTCGACATGAACTTGGTCGAACCTTCTAGCAGGGATTCGAAAAGGCTCCAGAGGGGCTTTTGTGTGTTTGTGTACTTTGGCGCGCTGACAAGAAATGCAAGTCTTTGCCCATTCTTTTACGTTTTTGCGCAGGCCAGGCCACACAAACTTTTTGGCGACCATTTTAACTGAAGTGCGCACACCTGGGTGCGCGAGGGAGTGAATCAAGTCGAAAATACGGCGGCGCCATGCAGCTGGAACTAACGGGCGAGGTCGGCCGGTTGAGATGTCTCATATTAGGGGGGGCACACCGTCGCGTAGACCCCTTTTCTCCAGCCTTAACCCTGTTGGTCCAGACAGGAGTGCGCGCACGTCCGCGTCACTACTTTGTTCCTCTGCCATGGCTGCATAATCTATCCCTGCGTGGATTGGTGCTGCGTATGTGTCCGCGTTGGCGAAGAGTTCCGCGGCTGAGGTACTATAATCTGTCTCCTTGCGCTCTGGCGATGTCACAGCGCGAGAGAGGCAGTCTGCTACCACGTTTAGTTTGCCTGCCACATGTCGAATGTCTGTGGTGAACTCTGAAATCGCAGCTAGTTGTCTTTGTTGCCTGCCTGACCACGGTTCGGAAATTTTAGCCATAGCAAAGGTGAGCGGTTTGTGGTCTACAAAAGCCGTAAAACGCCGCCCCTCTAACCAGAACTGGAAGTGGCGGATGGATAAATGGAGCGCTAGTAGCTCTCTGTCAAAAGTGCTGTATTTACGCTCAGTTTGGTTTAGCGATTTGCTGAAGAATGCCAAAGGTTGCCAGATTCTGCCGACGTGTTGTTCTACAACTGCCCCTATGGCCAGGTCTGAAGCGTCTGTGGTTAGCGCAATGCGGGCCGAGGGATCGGGGTGAACCAACAATGTGGCATTAGCTAGGGCGCTTTTTACTTCCGCGAAGGCGTGTTCGCGCTCCGGGGTCCATTCGACTGCGTTGGAAGTTTTTTGTTTTCTGAGCGCGTCATATAGGGGCTGCATGAGCTGAGCTGCGTGGGGGAGGAAGCGGTTGTAAAAATTAACCATGCCCAAAAATTCCTGCAGCGATTTGACTGTTTGTGGCCGTGGGAAACTTTTTACTGCGTGAACTTTGTCTGGAAGTGGGACTGCCCCCTTCAGAGAAACTCTGTGTCCTAAAAAATCAATTTGTGACACACCGAATTTGCATTTGGCTGGATTGATTATTAACCCGTGCTCTTCTAGTCTCTGAAAAACCATAGTGAGATGCCGCTCGTGTTCTTCCTCAGACGAGCTGGCTACCAGCATATCGTCGAGGTAGACGAACACAAAAGGGAGGTCGCGTAATACTGCGTCCATCATCCGCTGAAAGGTTTGAGCAGCGCCTTTGAGGCCAAAAGGCATCCGCAAAAATTCAAAAAGACCGAAGGGGGTTATTACAGCTGTTTTAGGAATGTCCTCTGCTCGAACTAGGACTTGATGATAACCGCGGACCAGGTCTATTTTTGAAAAAATGCACGCACCCGCCAGATGTAGTGAAAAGTCTTGAATGTGAGGAATTGGGTAGCGGTCATGCGCTGTCGCATTGTTTAATCTGCGGTAATCGCCGCACGGTCTCCAAGAACCGTCGGATTTCGGGACCATGTGAAGTGGTGACGCCCAGGGGCTTTTTGAGCGTCTAATAATGCCTAATTTTTCGAGGGTGGTAAACTCATCCCGAGCTATGGTGAGCTTGGCCGCGTCTAAGCGCCGAGCTTTGGCGAATACAGGTGGGCCCGTTGTGGGAATAAAGTGTTCGACCCCGTGTTTAGCCACTGTGGCTGAGAATTTGGGAATTGTGAGTGCTGGAAATTGGGTGAGGAGTTGATCAAACTTACCTCCTGCTGTGGTGACGCTAGCCTGCACGGGTGGTGGAGAAATTCGAGCTGAGCAGGGAATAGAAGCAAAGGACAGTGCATTAACCAAGCGTCTGTTTGTTAGATCAACTAATAACCCATGTGCACACAAAAAATCTGCGCCCAACAAGTTAAAACTCACCGCCACTACAACAAATGTCCATCTGTAGTTGCAGCCGTGGATGCAGAGGGGCAGGCTCTTTTCGCCAAAAGTGTCGATGATGGAGCCGTTGGCTGCCACCGCTCCATTGCCCCGGGGGCCCATGGCCCGGTCTGCCTGGGAGGGCATGACAAAACTTAGTTGATCTCCCGTGTCGATAAGGAAGCATTTGCCGGTGTGTCCGTCCGTCACATATAAAAGCTTGCTTTTTTCGCCAAGAACCGCCGCTGTTAACGGCTCTCGGCTTCGGCGTTTTCCCGAAATCGTGAATTTGCAGGGGGGAACGCATTTGTAAGCCCTCTCGGCGAAGCGGTGGTGGTAATAACAAACGTCGCTCCGTCTGTTGCGTCCTGGCCATGTCGCTGTCACCGCGGGCTGATTCTGCTCGGTGGTTTGTGGCTCCTCGTGGCTCCGGACATCAGTGTTGAGGTCTGCGGATGCTGCTGTGGGTGTCTGCTCCCTGCAGGCGTTGACGAGCCGTTGAGCTTCGTGAGCCAGCGTGCGGAAGTCTTGCTGGGTGCTGCATCGCATGTTGGCAAGCGTCCCTCTCATGTGTGGCGGCAGCGTACTGAGGAATATGAAATGGAAGAGGAAGTTGTCATTGTCCTCTTCTTTAAGTTGCAGCAAGTCCTCCATGAGGGCCTTGGGTCTGCCTCCTCTGTGGCCGTAGACCGCCAGGATCCTCTCGGCTCTCTCCTCGGCTGAGGGGACGTAATTTGCCACGATGGTCGCTTTCAGTTCTTTATATTTGTCCTGGGCCGGCAGCCGCTGGATTATGCTCCGCGCACATCTCGAAGTGGCGGCGTCGAGTTTGGCGACGATGTGATAGAATTTTGTATCATCAGCCGTGATGCCCGCAAGTGCAAACTGGGCTTCAGCTTGCTGAAACCACGAGGCGGGGTCTTCTTGCCAGAAGTCCGGCAGCTTGACGGTGACGGTGTTTGTGTGGACCGTCACTGATGTGTCCGCAGGGTGAGAGTGCCTTGCTTCGGCTCTCTCCGCGGCGCTGGTGCTCGGTTGAGCCCTCTCTATCACTTCTGCCGTGGGGGAACGTTGTCCATCTGTTCCCCTGTCTGCATGGGCGCCGGCGTCTGCCTGGGTCGCCACCGATGAGTCGATCGTGGGGGAACGCCTCTGGTCCATTCTCGCGTCAGGGTCACCAGTGTAGTGGAGCTTGAAATAACGAGGCGATGTGATTCGTAAACCAAAGTTTATTATCAGCTCCTCTAACAAGTCTCATCTAGGTGCAGCAGCAGAAGAAGTAAGAGAGCGAACACCTTCGGCTCTACGAACTTATACTCGCACATAACAAAAGACATGCATATCAAAAGCTGACATCCCTCACTATCTTAATCCCCTCTTTTGTCTTCATACTCCTCCACCTGGCCCTGGGGGGTCAGGGCAACCCATCCGGTCTCCACCGCAGCGCCTGGGATGCTCTTTGATCTTCACTGGCGGTTGAGACCCTTTGTCCTGTTCTGAGGTGTGAAGTCGCTTTACATATGTAATCACTAAACACTCTCACATGCTTAAACATATGTAGGTTATGGGATCTATGATTAATATAGCCCACAATATTGTTTTATTTGGTTTTATTGAAGTTGACCACATCAACTTCTGTGTGGACAACACCGTACCCACCAAGACCGTACGGTGTTTCTCAAACAACAAACCCTGGATCAACCCTGAGATAAAGTCACTGCTGAAGGAGAAGAGAAGGATCTTGAGGTTGGGAAATATGGAGGAGCTGAAGTCCGTACAGAGGGAGCTAGGGAGGAAGATCAGAGACGGGAAGGACAGCTACAGGAAAAAGATGGAGAACAAGCTGCAACAGAGTGACATCGGCGCTGTCTGGAGAAGCCTCAAAACCATCTCTGGGCACCAGAATACCTCCTCTCAGGCCACGGGGAGTAGGGAATGGGTGAACAACCTGAACCTGTTTTTTAACAGTTTTGACCAACCGCTCAACTCTTCTCCACTTGCCCACCAACCACTGCTGCCTCCACCTTCATCTAGTCCAGCTGTCCACGGTCTCCCCCCAACACCAAGCCTCCCAGCACACAGGCCTTCCTGCCCCAACTTGACCCTCACTGAGACCCAGGTGAGAGCTGAGCTGAGGAAGATCAAAGCGAGGAAGGCTGCAGGTCCGGACAGCATCAGCTTGAGGCTCCTAAAATCCTGCACAGACCAGCTGTGTGGGATTGTGACACACATCTTCAGCCTGAGCCTGAAGCTGGGGATGGTACCACAGCTGTGGAAAATATCCTGTGTGGTACCCATACTGAAGACCCCTCACCCAAAGGACCTGAACAGCTACAGATAGGCTACAGTGGCCCTCACATCACACCTAATGAAGACCCTGGAGAGGCTGCTTGTCACCCACCTCCACCCCCTGGTGGGACCAGCGATGGATCCACTTCAGTTTGCCTACCAGCATGGCATCGGGGTGGAGGATGTAGTGATCTTCCTCCTACATCGTTCCCTGTCCCACCTGGAGAAGCCTGGGAACACTGTGAGGATCATGTTCTTTGATTTCTCTAGTGCTTTCAACACCATCCAACCAGTGATCCTGAGGGACAAGCTAGTGTGTGCAGAGGTGGACCAACACCTGTCATTGTGGATTCTTGACTAACTCACAAACCGACCACAGTTTGTGAGAACCCAGGACTGTGTGTCTAATACCATCATCTGCAGTATGGGCCCGCCAGAGAACAGTTCTGGCTCCCTTCCGGTTCACCCTCTACACTGCAGACTTTTCACACAACACATCACACTGCCTTCTACAGAAGTTCTCTGATGACTCTGCAATCGTCAGCTTCATCTCTGATGGAGATGATGTGGAGTACAGAGGACTTAACCAGGACTTCGTGGACTGGTGCCAATGGAACTTCCTCCAGATCAATGCAAGGAAAACTAAGGAACTGGTGGTGGACTGCTGCAGGTGAGAACAACCCCCCACGGCATCAGAAAATATCCAGGGAACAGACATTGAGGTGGTGACATCTTACAAGTACTTGAGTGTTCACCTGAACAATAAACTGGACTGGTCACACAACACCAACACACTCTACAAGAAGGGGCAGCGTAGGTTTTTCCTCCTGAGGAGACTCAGGTCTTTTGGAATGCAAGGGGCACTCCTGAAGACCTTCTACGATTTGGTGGTGGCATCAGCCATCACATTTGGAGTGGTCTGCTGGGGCAGCGGCATCACGGCAGCCAACAGAAGAGATTGAACAAACTGATCAAAAAAGTTAGCTCTGTACTGGGACGACGCCTCGACCCAGTGGAGGAGATAGGCGAGAAGAGGATGGTGGCTAAGCTGTCATTTCTGCTGCAGTCCGAGTCCCACCTCATGCAGGACAAGCTGAACGCACTGAGTGTGGTGATTCTCTCTGCCTGCCTAATTCTCCACAGCTGCGCACACACCTGCTCTCCCTCATCACCGGAGCTATTTAGGCCACGTTACCCCACAGATCAGCGCGGAGTCATCTCTCTCCTTGGTCTATGAGACCAGCACTTGTCTTCGCCCTCTTCAGAGTCTTCATCCTCACAGACTACAGTCTCCAGTGAGACTCGCCTCTCTTCGTCGTCCACCTGGAAGGGCTACGTCTTCGTGACACGTAAGCCATCCTCTTCTTCACCATTACTCTACGCTCTTTCCCCTGTGCACAGACAGAGATCCGTGGTGGTGGACCTCTCTCCCCTGGCGGCGGACTGAGCAGCATTACACCGCACCGCACCACCATCCTCTCCATCCACAACTGGGACAGTGGACGCTGTCTTCCTGGCCGGAGCCTTTGGGACCAACCTGAGCTTGTTCTCCATCCCTTCGACAGTAAGCCCCACACATCACTGTACAATCCCTCCTAAGTTAAACACTAATATCTCTCTGTCTCTGCTCATCCCTAGGGTTGCCAGGCTGTACAACGCTCTGCTCGCTCCGGCTGCACATACACACATAAACGCATGCACGCACACACTTTACATACAATAAAGATAATTGAATCTACTTCTGAGTCCATGTCTGCTCACTGGGTCCTAAAACCATGTCACTGAGAAGCTCATTTAGCAGTAGGCTGTGCCATCCTAGGTGCACGACAGAGAGGTTCCGCAGGTTCTTCCTACCTACGGCTGTCAGACTTTATAACCTAACCAGGGCTGCTCGTAGAGGTCGTATTGAAAGTACTAAATGTAACAACCTTGCACAAGAAATCGTCCCCTCCATTATACAACTAGGACAATATCAATCATTACTGAGGGTGGCAACAACACAGTTGATTCAAATACGATCTATACTGTCTGGGTACATATTCATATTCTGCAGGGTAATTTAACAAATCGTAATGCTGTTTATTCCATCTAGCTGCAATGCTCCTGCACTGTGTATATATCTGTGTACATATGTATATTCATTTACTGCTTTGGCTAACCAGTTCTTATTATCTATTAACTATTGCTCTGAGTGTCGCTGTCCCTTTGCTGCTGTAATCCTGGAATTTCCCCATTGTGGGGCCAATAAAGGCTTATCTATCTTGTCTTATATTTTATATCTTTGCTCTGCTTTTGATACAGTTGACCATAAAATTCTTATTGGCAGACTACACCACTCAGTGGGTGTTAGTGGAACAGCTCTGAACTGGTTCTCTTCATACTTAACTGACAGGTCTTTTTCTGTCTCTGTGAACCAGTTTATATCCAATACTGCAGCCTTGTCATGTGGGGTTCCCCAGGGCTCAGTCTTGGGTCCTGTATTAGTTTCCTTATACCTGATTCCACTTTGTCAGTTAATTGATACTTTAATGATGTTTCTTATTGTTTTTATGCTGATGATATTCAGCTGTATTTTTCTTTTAGACCACAAGAACTTCATAAACTTTCAGTTTTAACAAATTATATAACTCCTGTCAACAACTGGCTATCTGCAAACTATTTACAGTTAAAAGATGTTAAAACAGAGACTCTAACCGTTGCTCCTGACAATGTGATCCCTACTATTAAAGAATCCCTTGGGGCAGTGAGTTCCTCCACCAAATCCTCAGTACATAATCTTAGAGTAGTTCTTGACAGCTCTTCATCCCTAGATGCTCATGTAAATCAGCTGACTCACTCTGCTTTTTTTCACCTGAGAAATATTGCCAGACTGAGAGAGGCATGGTGTCTGTGGCCGAGTTGGAAATTGTTATTAAGGCTTTAATCTTTTCTTGTTTAGACTATTGTAATTCACTTTTTAATGTTCTTAACAAAACCTCTTTAAATCTGCTTCAGATGGTTCAAAATGCTGCTGCAAGGCTTTTAACTAAAGTTAACAAGAAATCTCACATCACCCCCATTTTATCTAATCTTCACTGGCTCCCTGTTAATTTTAGAGTTCAGTTTAAAATTCTGGTTTAAATTTTAGAGCCTTGCATGGTCTCACACCTTGTTACATTGCGGACCTCATTCAGCCATACTCCTCCTTTCAGCTCCTCAGCTCCTCTGGACAGCTTTTATTACAGGTACCTCGGACTTATTTTAAAACGTGGAGATTGAGCTTTTCAAGATATAGCACCAAAGTTGTGGAACTCTCTACCCCCTTCAGTCCATTTGACTGACTCTGAGGTTATTTTTAAGGAAGCAAATTAAAACACTGTTGTTTAGACAGGACTTTAGGTAGGAGGAAGGGGGGTAATTTATTGGTTTTATTTGTTTTATTTTATTTTATTTATTTGTTGTAATCTATTCTTAACTTGTGTTTTATTTTATTACTGTAAATTTTCTGTTTTAGTTGATGTAAAGCACTTTACATTTGCTATACAAATAAAGTTATTATTATTATTATTATTATTATTATTAAATTGTCTTACTTATGCTGGATGTGACATGGGGGAATGGGGGAGGGAATTGAAGGGATATGAAATGGTCAGAGGTGGGGGGACAAAAGGAAAGAAAACACAAGAAAAAATTGCTGCTTCTGACAATATCTCAGCACAAGCTGGGTATGTTGAACTGAAACAGAAAAGATAGACATCTGTGGGTGCACATGTGCATGCACATGCATGCAAGTGTATGTGTAGTTTGCCAGGAAACGTATAGAAATAATTAGGGTAGGACGCTATATTAACACCCACTCCAGCATTGCAGGCAAGGACAGCACTCCTATCACTGGTGCAGCCCACAGCCCCCACAAAGCACGAGTGACTTGAGGCCACCCAGTCCCAAGACAGCTAGGCACCCACCCTGGGAGGAACGGCAAAGGGAGGCCCATGTGGAGCACCTGTAGCCATATGTTGAGGGCCCCAGAAACCCGGAGCAGCAAGCCGCAAGCCCAAGACTGCAACCTGCCACCCCGGCACAGGCAGAGCATGGCGCCCAAGCCCCCACGTGCCTGATTATCGCCCAAACCCCCCGGCCAAGGCCCTGCCCACCCCAAGAGGCCTGGAACTCCTGGACATCCCCCCGCGACAGTGGAACCGGGGAGTCACCAGGCACCTTCACCCAGAGGAGGTGATAGCAAGCAGCAGGGAGCTGCAGAAGAAACCCCTCCCCCCTTCCCCGATGCCAAGTATCCATGATGGTATGTGAATTATGGTGACTGGGCACAAGTGTATGCAATTTGAGGAAAATGAGTGAACGTCTGAAGTGCAATTAAAATTGGGGAAATGGCGATATGGGACACCCCACTGCTGTGGACAGCAGGGCTCCCCCACACCCTCCACCCAAACCCTCAGTGTCTACATTAACTAATACTTTTATTTAAGTATCACCATGTTGTTTCTCTGAATCAATACAGTGTCATGGACACAAAGTATGGCGACACTACATTGTATCGATTTTTACCCCACCCCTATTTGAAGCAGATGGGCTACAGCAGCAGAAGACATTAACTTCTGCTACTGCTGTCACCTAAAACAGGGAACTGAGGCTAAATTTCCCACAGGCTTCTAAACAACAACAGACTTGCTGGTCTCAGTCTCAATGTTTGCTGCAACACTGGGATAGTAGGGCAAGAATCTGGCATAAACAACATGAATGAAGGGATACATGCAGCATCATGGATGGGCCACCAACAAGAATAATTGCAAGAATTAAGGTGTCACTGAAGGCGACAGGGGTCCACCCCAGCAAGAGCAAGATGTACCTATTAAAGTGGCTGGAGAATGTAATTTCTACAAACACATTCAGTAAATGTAAAGACATCAAACAGATGTTCACTTCAAAGTTTTTCTTAGAAGTCGTCATACCCTGAGGTGGTGTGTGCCTTTTATCTGTGCTGTGGTCGTCTGGAGCTGCACGCCTATGACAACCTTCACATGTGCAGGATGAAGGAGACCAAGACCAGACGCTGAGCCACCAGAGACCCACTGCAGGCTAGCTGCCAGAATGTCGACTCCTCTGAGGCCCCCTGCTGGTCCAACATGATCCCTTTGTCAGGTCTGTGGGCGCTGGCAACATCATTGGGCGGTGAGTGGATACAGATGGCTGCATGCCATGGCAACCGAGTAGCTGTCTGAGGAAAACATCAGATTTACCACACACTGTAGGAAATTATGATCAGAAAGAAAAAAAAAACCCTGTAAATGGAACACTTAAATTTTATTTATCAAGACATGAGAGCAGCTTGACAGTGATAAAAGCTTAAAAAGTAATTAGATTTTTAAAAAAATACTGTAAAATGACCCTGTGCAACCTTTTCTGAACCGCTGATCACAAAACACAGATGACTAAAGTCCAATCCAGTTTCAGCACTACAGTAGCACTGACAACCATTCAACCTCCACTGCAAATCAGGTTTATTGGCAAAATGTACAAACTAGCAGCTGTTTGCAACAAACAAATGACGCAACAATTTAAATAACTCAACACAACTAATATTACAAGTGGTTTCTCCAAATTCAACAAAAAATGTCACTTTTAATGACTACTGCAGTCTCAAAATTATTCAACCCCTTCGTGACAAGCATCTTTAGTACTTAGTAGAGAACCCTGTTGCTGTTCTGACCTTATGCATAGTCAAACATCAGCTTCTGGCAACGTTCCTGAGGAATCTTAAACGCAAGTTATGCACCCACATCAACACGACGCAGCTGTGATGGCATCTACGCAGCATCGATGCAGCAGCATCGATCGTGCATTTCTATTGCATCACCCAATGTGCATCTCTCCAGAGAAGGAGAAGTGCACCGTTATGTCCACAAACCTGGAATGGAGACGGACGAGCATGCTGTGCTTGAACTGAACTTTATTACTCACTGTTCAATAGTACACTACACACATGAACACTCAGTTGTAACTCCCGTGCTAACTCACTAACATTCACGCCAACTGTCACGCCATGACATGGCAGACTCTCCCATATCTAGTGGCGTAATGATGTCACCTGCAGGCTGTGTCATCACGCTGCACACTACAGTAAATCCCAACATTACATTCACGTCGGCAATGCAGGCCTTAAGAGCTGTGATTGGTCCGCGTTGTCTCCTCCTTCACATTTCCTGGTTCTCGCCACTGCTTCGCTCTGCCTGTTCATGGTGGCACGACTTCCAAGGCGAGTCAGTTAAACAGCGGTCCAAATTCAAAAGAATATTGAGGAAGCACATACAGAACATTTTGTGGCTCGTCATAACCCCAGTAATTACACAGATTGGCAAATAACGGCAGAGGCGGTAGACACCCGCACCATTTTCACCGACTTCTTCTATTTTTCTCTGTGCAGTGATTGTATGAAAAGTTGCTTTTTCTTAACATTTATTAGCTCCAACTTCATCACAATCTGCTCTTCTCTATCGCTATTTAATAAATAAAAACACAACAAACACAAATCACTCTACATATCGACTGAAACTCGTTTTAGCAACGGAACAATGCATTCCACCAAACACACAAGAAAAAAATGGCCGGTCACTGCACTGGTGATGTACGTCGGAAATGGCGTCGATTTGATGCAGGTGCATAAATCCAGCTTTAGCCCATTCCTCATGGGCAAAGACCACCAGTTCACAAATATTTTTGGGTTTGTAGAATAGAAAAGAATAGAATAGGCTTTATTGTCATTGTACAGTCATACAGTACAGTGAAATTGTGGGTACTCCATCAGGCTACTGTGCAATAAAGTAACAGAGAAGATTTTGATAAAACACAGTTACAGAACACACGATTAAACACACACTTGAAATAAAAATAAAAACAGCCCACAGGTATATACAAAAGTATGGCAGTGGTTTCACGGGTGGGTCAATGTACATGAAAGTGTGGAGTGCAAAGACAGGTGTGTTACTGTGATAATTAAAGAGGTCCTCAGTTCTGTGCATGTGAGCGTTCAGACGGAGAGGGTGGGGTCTCTGACTGTTAGCAGTCCGGATGGCCCAGGGGAAGAAACTGTTTGTCAGTCTAGAGGTGTGGGACCTGATCGATCTGAACCGTTGTCCAGAGGGAAGCAGGTCAAACAGGTGTTGGGCGGGATGTGAGGGGTCTCCTGTGATGGCCTTGATCCTTCTGAGACAGGAGGATCTGGAGATGTCTTCCAGGCAGGGCAGAGGGCCACCAATGATTTTTTGGGCGGTGTTGATGACCCTCAGCACAGCCATCCTGTTTTCGACAGGGGAGCCGGCATACCACACACCCAGACAGCAGGTGAGCACGCTCTCCACTGAGCAGCGGTAGAAGGCCAGCAGCAGCTTCTGGTCCTGGTTGTTCTTCTTCAGAACATGGAAGAAGTGCACTGTGTTTGTGTGCTGCAACTGCCTTTTTCAAATCCCTTGAGTGATTTTCAATGGGTTCAAGTCAGGAGACTGTGATGGCCACTCTAGTGTCTTCCAGGATTTCTTCTGAAACAAAACCTTGGTGGACTGAGGTTTGCTTGGGATCACTGTCCTGTTGGAAGGTCCAATGACACCCAAGTTTCAGCTTCCTCACAGACAGCATGACATTTTCTCCCAGGAATTCCTGATACTTGGCTGAATCCAGCTTGCCCTCCACACACTGCAGGTTTCCAGTGCCAGAGGAAGCAAAGCAGTCCCACAGCATCACTGAGCCACCGCCATGCTTCGCTGTAGGTAGGGTGTTCTTTTCAGTGTATGCTCCCCCCACCACCACCACCACCACCACAAACCATAATTCAGATGTAGCATTGTGGGCTAAGTCAGGTCCCTTTGGTCCAAGCCTTAATTTAGCCCAAAAGTAGACATTGAAAACTGGGCTGAGTTTAGCTCATCTAATACAGACATACGGTGGGGTAAAAAAGTATTTGGTCAGCCACCAATTGTGCAAGTTCTCCCACTTAAAAGATGAGAGAGGTCTCCAGTTTTCATTATAGGTATACCTCAACTCCAATCGTCGGCCTCCGTCGGTCTATGATGACCATGGAAGAGAATCCTAAACGTCTACTCTGCTGGAACAGCACCGCCTGTGGCTGAACAGGCCGATGTGCGAATGGCAGTCCCTGTCACATAGGTCGCACTTGTGGGTGGTCTCCGTGCTGCTGGGTCTGTGGCGGTTCTTCCTGCGGGTCCTTTTATCATCTGCTGCAGCAGTCAGTCTCTCTTCACCCGCCTTGAGCTGTCTGGTCAGGGTGCCTCTCCATTTGGAGCGGTCTGTTGCAAGGTCCTCCCAGCACTCTGTGTTGATCTCCAGGGCCTTCATGTCTCTCTTGCAGATGTCTCTAAAGCGCAGCTGTGGGCGGCCAACGTCTCTCCTGCCAGTTACCAGTTCTCTGTAGAGGATGTCTTTGGGGATTCTGCCATCCTCCATACGGTGAACGTGGCCTAGCCAGCGGAGCCTGCGCTGCCTGAGTAGAATGAACATGGAGGGAAGGCCGGCGCGGGACAGAACTTCTGTGTTGGGCACTTTGTCCTGCCAGGATATGTCCAGGATGCGGCGAATGCAGCGCAAGTGGGGAGAACATGCAAACTCCACCAACAGTGAGCTGTGTGGAGTTTGCATGTTCTCCCCGTGTTGCGTGGGTTTACTCCGGGATTTCTCCGGTTTCCTCCCGCATACCAAAAAAACAAACCAAAAAAACATGTAGGTTTAGGGCGCTCGCGCACGCAGCGACCAGCAGCCGGTGGCTTGTCACCAGACTGCAAACCAAGTCTACCTACGGGTACAAATAAGTAACCAAAAAAAAAAAAAAAAAAGTGGAAGGAGTTCAGTCTCTTTTCCTGCCGGGCGTATGTTGTCCACGTCTCACTCCCATAGAGCAGTGTGCTGATGACGCAGGAGTTGTACACTGCCATCTTCGTCTTGACAGAGAGTTTGGGATTCTCCCACACTCGTGTGGTGAGGTGAGCAAGTGTGAAGGCTGATTTTCCAATCCTCTTGTTGATCTCTGTATCAAGGGAGAGGTTGTTGCTGATCGTGGACCCCAGGTACGTGAACTGATTCACAACCTCCAGCTCGTAGTTGTCGATGGTGATGGTTGATGGTGCTTCCGTGCCTTGTGCCAAGACGTTAGTCTTCTTCAGGCTGATAGTAAGCCCGAAGTCCCTGCATGCCTGGGAGAAGCGGTCCATCAGGGTCTGAAGCTCCTGCTGTGTGTGAGTTGCGACTGCAGCGTCATCTGCGAACAGCATGTCTCTGATTAGAGCCTTGCGTACTTTGGTTCTGACTTTCAGGCGGGCGAGGTTGAAAAGCCTGCCGTCAGATCTTGTGTGCAGGTAGATTCCCTCTGTTGCTGTGCTGAAGGCATGCCTCTGGAGCATAGCAAAGAAAATCCCAAAGAGGGTTGGCACAAGTACACAGCCCTGTTTCACTCCGCTGCGTATGTTGAATGGCTCTGAGACGTTGCCATCATGCTGCACTATCCCCTGCATGTTGGTGTGAAACGATTCGATGAGGCTTTGCAACTTTGGTGGGCATCCTATCTTTGGCAGGATCTTGAAAAGGCCCTCTCTGCTGACCAGCTCGAACGCTTTGGTGAGGTCGATGAAGGCGATGTACAGGGGCATGTTCTGTTCTCTGCATTTCTCCTGGAGTTGGCGGATGGAGAATATCATGTCTACTGTCGATCGCTCAGCGCGGAAGCCACACTGAGACTCGGGGTAGACACGTTCGGCAAGATTCTGTAGACGAACGAGAACAACTCGTGTGTAGACTTTGCCAACAACGCTGAGGAGGGAGATGCCCCTGTAGTTGTTGCAGTCGCTTCTCTCCCCTTTGATTTTGTAGAGGGTGATGATCTTAGTGTCCCTCATGTCTTGTGGTATGGCACCTTCATTCCAACACTGGCAGAGGACATCATGCAATGGCAGCAGTAGGGCGGTCTTGCAGTGCTTGATCAGGTCAGGGGGTATGCCATCGTTGCCGGGTGCCTTGCCAGCGGCCAAGCTATCAATGGCCCTGCTGAGTTCGTTGATGGTTGGCTCGGCGTCAAGTTCGTCCATGGATGGCAGGCAGTCGATGGCATCAAGGGCTGACGGTGTCACGGTGTTCTGTCTGGAGTAGAGGTCGGAGTAGTGTTCCACCCATCTCTCCATCTACTTGTTCTTTTCTGTGATCATCTCCCCAGTGGAGGATTGGAGGGGGGCAGTCTTGCTCTGAGCCGGACCAAGTGCTTTCTTGATGCCATTGTACATACCACGGATGTTCCCTGTTATGGCAGCGGTTTGAATGTCTTGGCTGAGCTGAGTCCAGTACTCGTTGGCACAGCGCCGAGCAGTCTGCTGAACTTTGCTTCTCGCAGCCCTGAGAATCTGGAGATTCTTCTCGTTTGGGTACTTCTTGTACTCAGCAAGTACTGAGCGCTTGGCTTCAATGACGGGGGTCATCTCGGTCAACTTGGCATCAAACCAGTCCTGTGACTTCGAGGTCTTCCTCCCAAAGGTAGCCAAGGCTGTGCGGTGGATGGTGTTTCGCAGCTCTTCCCACTTCTGCTTTGCAGATTCTCCTTCTTGTGGTACACCAAGTTCCTTCTCAAAGGTGGAGGCAAACTGCTCAACAAGTTATGGTTGAGCAATCTTGCTGGTGTCAATCCGTGCCTTTCCAGGCTGTCTAGCATGATGGAATTTCTTCAGCTGCAGCTTGACCTTGCAACACACCAATGAATGGTCTGAGTCGCAATCTGCACTCTGGAACAAACGGGTGATTAGCACGTTCTTCAGTGAGGTGCACCTGGTCAGGATCAAGTCCAGCTGGTGCCAGTGCTTTGAGCGCGGATGTTGCCAGGAAACCTTGTGTTGGGGCTTGGTCTTGAAGAATGAGTTTGTGATGCACAGATCGTGATATGTGCAGAAGTCGAGCAGCCGCTGTCCGTTGTTGTTCATTCTGCCCACGCCAAAAGGTCCAAGACAGGAGGGCCAGGAGTCATGGTCAGCACCCACTCTGGCATTGAAGTCTCCAAGGAGAATGAGTTGTTCAGAGTTGGGGATGATCCTGACAGTTGTTGCGAGATTCTCGTAGAACTCGTCTTTTGCCTCTGGTGTGGCTGTCAGTGTTGGGGCATACACACTGACGAGGGTGACTGGGCCTTGAGTGGTGTTCAGGCGGAGGGTGAGGAGTCGTGCAGAGCCAGTACTGCCCGGTTCCACCATCTTCAGCAAGGTGTTCTTCACTGCGAAGCCCACTCCGTGTTCCCTGTGTTTGTAACTGCCCTTTCCCTGCCAGTAGAACGTGTAGTCCTTCTCTCTCAGTGTGCCTGAGTCAGCCAACCGTGTTTCCTGGAGAGTGGCGATATCCACTCCCAGTCTCTTCAGCTCATTATTGATGATGGCAGTCTTCCTGGTGTCGTTGATGTCCTTGAGGTTAGCAGCGAGTCCTGTCATCATAGTGCAGACGTTCCAAGTTCCCAGTTTTAGAGTTGGTCTCTTTTGTTTTATTGTCTTGCCTGGTGCGAAGGTTCTCAGCCTGCTGTTTGGACTTCTCCTCATCCCCATGCACCCAATGAGGAAAGCAAGCTGTGGCAGGACAACACCTTATTGGCTGGGGGCTGCCCAGCTTGAGGCAGGCGGTAGCTGTCCAGTGAGATCCGATGATCCCTCCCACCGTCGGGAACAACCCCTGGCGCCGCGCTCTACGCCAATTGAGCGGTGGCTTATAACCGGTAACTGTCATTCCCCGTGTTTTGTCTATGCCGAAGGCAAAGCTGGAGTGTCCTCTCCAGTGATCCGGTGTTCTACCTTCCAGCGTTGGGCGTTGGTAGGATTCAAGCCTGGGCGGGAAGATATGGAGGACAAGATGTTGCCCATGCAGCATGTCCCCCTTCTCCACGTCACTGATGAATCCAAAGGAACAGCAGGGCTGCTACAGTTTGGCGCCAGTGCCGTTGCAGGAGCTGCCAGAACGATGTTGAGCACAACATAGAACTGCCTTAGGGGCTCCGACTCTGGATTTTTCCTCAGGGTTGACTCCCGAAGCCTTTCCCGTGACCGGGTATGCCGCAAGGCAGCGGAGGTTTGAAATCAGGGTTTACCTTCCCCTAGATGGACTACCTTCCCAGGTTGACGAGCCACCATCTACCCGAAGCATCTGGTTTTAAGGCGCCAGAGATCCGCCCTTGCCCCTTCTCCTATTAGTAAAAGCAGTTCCGCCGGGCTTAGAGACTAAACCACATGGGCAGGCTAGGAGTTGGACTTAGTTGTCAGAGGCTTTTCGAGACGCACACCATAAGGAGCATTTTATGAGCACTGGGAGCTTAACCCCAGTGCCGCTCTTGGCTATGACAATCTTGGAACCATACCTCAACTATGAGAGACAAAATAAGAAAAAAAAAATCCAGAAAATCACATTGAAGGATTTTTAATGAATTAATTGGTAAATTCCTCGGTAAAATAAGTATTTGGTCAATAACAAAAGTTCATCTCAATACTTTGTTATATACACTTTGTTGGCAATGACAGAGGTCAAACGTTTTCTGAAAGTTTTCACAAGGTTTTCACACACTGTTGCTGGTATTTTGGCCCATTCCTCCATGCAGATCTCCTCTAGAGCAGTGATGTTTTGGAGCTGTCACTGGGCAACACAGACTTTCAACTCCCTCCAAAGATTTTCTATGGGGTTGAGATCTGGAGACTGGCTAGGCCACTCCAGGACCTTGAAATGCTTCTTACGAAGCCACTCCTTTGTTGCCCGGGCGGTGTGTTTGGGATCATTGTCATGCTGAAAGACCCAGCCACGTTTCATCTTCAATGCCCTTGCTGGTGGAAGGACGTTTTCACTCAAAATCTCACGATACATGGCCCCATTCATTCTTTCCTTTACATGGATCAGTCGTCCTGGTCCCTTTGCAGAAAAACAGCCCCAAAGTATGATGTTTCCACCCCCATGCTTCACAGTAGGTATGGTGTTCTTTCTCCTCCAAACACGACAAGTTGAGTTTTTACCAAAAAGTTCTATTTTGGTTTCATCTGACCATATGACATTCTCCCAATCCTCTTCTGGATCATCCAAATGCTCTCTAGCAAACTTCAGACGGGCCTGGACATGTACTGGCTTAAGCAGGGGGACACGTCTGGCACTGCAGGATTTGAGTCCCTGGCAGCGTAGTGTGTTTCTGATGTAGCCTTTGCTACTTTGGTCCCAGCTCTCTGCAGGTCATTGACTAGGTCCCCCCATGTGGTTCTGGGATTTTTGCTCACCGTTCTCATGATAATTTTGACCCCACGGGGTGAGATCTTGCGTGGAGCCCCAGATCGAGGGAGATTATCATTGGTCTTGTATGTCTTCCATTTTCTAATAACTGCTCCTACAGTTGATTTCTTCACACCAAGCTGCTTACCTATTGCAGATTCAGTCTTCCCAGCCTGGTGCAAGTCTACAATTTTGTTTCTGGTGTCCTTTGACAGCTCTTTGGTCTTGGCCATAGTGGAGTTTGGAGTCTGACTGTTTGAGGTTGTGGACAGGTGTCTTTTATACTGATAACGAGTTCAAACAGGTGCCATTAATACAGGTAACGAGTGGAGGACAGAGGAGCCTCTTAAAGAAAAAGTTACAGGTCTGTGAGAGCCAGAAATCTTGCTTGTTTGTAGGTGACCAAATACTTATTTTACTAAGGAATTTACCAATTAATTCATTAAAAATCCTTCAATGGGATTTTCTGGATTTTTTTTTTCTCATTTTGTCTCTCATAGTTGAGGTATACCTATGATAAAAATTGGAGACCTCTCTCATCTTTTAAGTGGGAGAACTTGCACAATTGGTGGCTGACTAAATACTTTTTTGCCCCACCGTATTTATCCCAAAAATAGATGTTGAAAATTGGGTTGTGTATAGCCTGTCCAATATGAAACATGCTTATCTCAAATCCATATTTAGTCTAATATGGACCATATTTAATCCAAAAATAGATTGCGTCTCTCTTTCAGAGAGAGCAGACGCTTTTCTTCCTCCTCTCCCTCCTAATCCTCTCCCTTCTGATCCCAGCTTGCAATGTTGCGTTTTTTGTCTTTTAGTCGCTCTTCTTCTGGCTAAATCTTAATCCAAATGGAAATTATGGATCTGGAAAGCGGCTTAAATGTGATTGTCACCACTTTAAAAGAAGATCGGGTCAGGGGGAACCCAAGGGGAAGACTCATGGACATTGGGATCTCATGTGTCTGTATGATTCGACTGGAGATGCAGAAGACATCTATTGGCTATGATCACAGGACTTCTACTTTGGCTTTGGAGTTTCCTGATGTTTCAGAAATTGAGGAAGGTGGAGAGCTGTTCAAAATGCGGACCCAGGCAAGCTCCTTCACCAAATTCGACCAGTTGGGGAGTGCACGAAGCAGCATGGTGAACTGAATGGTAATTGATTCAGATGGTGGAATACATCTCGAGTCGCTAGTGCTCTCCAGGGAATGTTTTTAAGCCTGTATATGGAAATTATGAAGCACAGAATCGCATGAGAGAGGAAAATTCTATTCTCTGAGTGCACTGTGCAGATTTGACCTTGTTTTTTTGGTGCCCTGTTTACATTCCTCCTCGATGAAGATAAGGTAGAAGAAGCGGCTGGCTTCTAACCCAAACAATTAACATCAATTGCTGTTGTTCAGCAGACTGGACTCTTCAAGGACAGCGCTATCATGTGTCTAATACAGAAATTTGCCATCTGGCATGCACGAAGAGAGAGAGACTCTGGACATGCTTATCTGTGTTTTGAAAACATGATCATAACAACTATCCGTTGCCAGGAGGCGCCCCCCTCTGTTGTACATCAACAAATGATACATACAACACTGCACTCACACTGATTATATATGCTGATTACACACACACTGGTCTCTCATCGCTCTTTGTCAACGTGTGTATTGTTGTCTGCTAAATGTGCATTGAGGGTTTTTTTCTTGTAATCATAATCTCGCTCACTGAGCGCTATTCTCATAACTATGTTTTTTTCTCTCACCTACTGTGTCATCCTCTACCCCTTCCCTCTTTACCCCCACTGTATGACTGGTGCCTCAAGGCTGCCGCGGCGCTGGGATGCGCTTATAGAGCGCGCTCAATGTCAAGTCAAATTTCAATTCTCCTGTATGTCTTGCACGTACGGTAGTATTGACAATAAACCTTAATTGATTGATTGATTGATTGATTGAAAACTGGGTTATGTTTAGTCTGTTTAATACAGACCTTAACCAGAAATGTCTTGGCCAGGTCTCCCATGTACAAGAGATCTCTTATCTCAGTGGGACTAACCTGGTTAAATAAAGGCTTGTGGTGACATTAGTTGTTGGTCTCACACACAAATTTGATGTTTTAATGTGAAGGCGGAGTTTTTCCGTTTTGGACGGAGATAAAAGGAGGAAGTGCAGAAATGTAAATAAAGTTTTTTCAGACAGACTTACGTGTGTCCTGTCTGTTTTTCTGTGGATACTATATTGGTGACCCCGACGTTTGAAGAATGTCTATTCAAGCGACCTCTTCGGATATCGCCGCCACGGCATCTGTATCCACTGCGGCTCCCACACCGGCTGTTTTTGTGGCTACCATTAAATTACTGGACTTTTGGCAGCACGACTCGGAGCCCTGGTTTCAGCATGTCGAGGCTCAGTTCCATCTGCGCAGAATAACCACAGATGACACAAAGTATTTCCATGTCATCGCAGCTTTGGATTCTGCCACTACTCGTCGTTTGATGGGACTGCTCCAGGACCCGCCTCTCGCTGACAGGTACATCACTCTGAAGAGGGCTCTTCTGCAGCTGTACCAGCTCTCTGATATAGAGCGAGCTGATCGTCTTCTGTCTATGACTGGTTTGGGGGACAGCAAACCTTCTGAGCTGATGGACAATATGTTGGCACTTCTTGGTTCAGGAGACAGCTCATTTCTGTTCACCCACTTGTTTCTGCGTCAGCTTCTGCCTCCAGTGCGCACTGTCCTGGCCAGCTCGCCCCTCATTCGTACTAAGGATTATCGGGGTTTAGCTGGAGAAGCGGACAGGCTTTGGCTGGCTTCTCGTCATTTGTTGGTGCATGCATTGCTGCCTGGGCAGTCTGATGGAGAAGTCTCGGTGGATGTGGCTGCAGTATCGGATCGCTGTAAGAAAGAGAGCAGCCTGTGTTTTTATCACCGCCGTTTTGGACCAAAGGCTCGGCGCTGTATTCCACCGGGCTCTTTCCAGCCACAGGGAAATGAGAAGGCTGGTGCTCGCTAGCAGCTGCGTGCACCGGCACCAGCAATAAGCTGCTTTTTATTGAGGACTGCGTGGCTGGACGTCGTTTTTTTGTGGATTCAGGAGCGCAACGGAGCATCGTTCCCCCCTCTTCGGCTGACGTCATGGGATATGATCATGGACCTCCACTGGATGCTGCTAATGGTACTCCTATTGGCACCTTTGGCATCAAGTTCCTTACTGTGTGTTTTAACGGCCGTGAATTTAGTTGGGACTTTGTGGTAGCATCTGTAGCAGTTCCTATTCTTGGTGCAGATTTTTTGTGTGCTTACAGACTGTTGGTTGATGTAGCTAACAGATGTTTGATTGAGGCTGTGTCTTTTGATTCTTATCCATGTACACTGGGTGGGGCTGGTCCACTGCTTGCTAACATGCTCGCCTCAGGAGACAGGTACCAGCGCCTTCTCTCTGAGTTTCCTGCGCTCACTGTGCCTACGTTTTCTGTGGCAGTAGTTAAACATGGGGTTGAGCATTATATTACTACTGTGGGTCCACCTGTTTTTGCCCGCGCACACCGTCTGGATGCTGCTAAGTTAGCCATTGCTAGAGATGAGTTTGCCAATATGGAGTGGTTGGATATTGTGCGCCGTTCCGACAGTCCGTGGGCTTCTCCCCTCCACATGGTCCCTAAGTCAGATGGGGGTTGGCGCCCTTGTGGAGACTTTAGGCACCTTAACAACGCTACTACCAACGACAGGTATCCAGTCCCCCATATCCAAGATTTTTCTTCACGTCTGGCAGGGACAGTCATTTTTTCTAAAGTGGATTTAGTGCGTGGTTATCATGAGGTGCCTGTCCATCCCCAGGATGTCCCCAAGACAGCGGTGATCACTCCATTTGGATTGTTTGAGTTCTTGAGGATGCCATTTGGCCTTAAGGTGCTGCACAGACGTTTCAAAGGCTTATGGACTCTGTGTTGCGGGACATGCCTTTTCTGTTTGTATACCTGGACGATATACTGGTGGCGAGCGCTTCGGTGGAGGAACATGTGTCGCACCTTCGCCAGCTCTTCGGACGCCTCTGTGACCATGGACTGATAGTGAATCCAGTGAAGTGTCAGTTTGGGCTCTCAGAACTTGAGTTCTTGGGGCACAAGGTATCCCAGCAGGGTGCCGTGCCCCTCCCGGCTAAAGTCGAAGCAGTTTTAGCTTTTCCACGCCCCTCCTCTGTCAAGCCCCTGCAGGAATTTTTGGGCATGGTCAATTTTTATAACCGTTTTATACCTCATGGTGCCCATATTATGTGTCCACTGTATGAGGCCTTGAAGGGTAAGAGGGGTAATCAGGACATTGAGTGGACTCATGAGAGGTTATGTGCTTTTGACGGGGCTAAAGCTGCATTGGCTGATGCTGCCTTGTTGGCTCATCCAGACCCCACGGCCACCATTGCTCTTACCACCGACGCATCTGATTATGCTGTCGGAGCAGTTTGTGAGCAGTGGGTTGGCAATTCCTGGGAACCTCTAGCCTTTTTTAGTAGACAGTTACGCGAGTCAGAAAGGAAGTACAGCACCTTTGACAGGGAGCTGTTGGCCCTTTTTTTGGCGACAAGGCATTTTAGGTTTCTTTTGGAGGGCCATAAATTCACTGCTTTTGTGGACCATAAACCCCTCACGTTTGCCATGGCCAAGTCCACTGAACCTTGGTCAGCTCGGCAGCAACGGCAGCTTTCGGCTATTTCCGAGTTCACTACAGACATTCAGCATGTGGCTGGTAAGACCAACTTGGTGGCGGACTGTCTTTCTCGTGCCCCAGTTGCTGCTGTTCATTTGGGCATGGACTATGCTGAAATGGCTGCCGATCAGTTGTTGGACCCGGAGGTGCAGGTGCTTCATTCCACTGAGTCCAGTTTGCAGTTGGAGGATGTCTGCTTTCAAGACAGTGGCGCCACTCTTCTGTGTGACACTATATTGGGAAAACCACGACCTCTGGTGCCTGCGGCTTGGCGTTGTCGTGTTTTTGACGCTGTTCATTCTTTGTCGCATCCTGGGGTTAAGGCCTCGGTCAAGTTGGTGAGTGCCAAGTTTGTATGGCCGGGTCTCAGAAAGGATGTGAAGACTTGGACGACAACCTGTGTAGCGTGCCAGCGTGCTAAGGTGCAGCGCCACATAAAGGCTCCATTGGAGCCTTTTTGGATTCCGGAGCGACCTTTTGATCATGTTCAGGTGGACCTAGTTGGACCTCTTCCTCCTTCTCGTGGTTTTACTCACCTCTTCACTATGGTGGACCGGACTACGCGGTGGCCGGAGGTGGGTCCCCTGACATCAACTACAGCGTCTGATGTTGCCCGGGCATTTATCTCCTCTTGGGTGTCCCGTTTTGGTGTTCCCTTGGACGTTACCTCTGACAGGGGCCCGCAATTTACCTCTGCACTTTGGAATGAGGTAGCTGGTAGTTTGGGGGTTAAACTCCATTGGACCACAGCATACCATCCACAAGCTAATGGGCTATGCGAGCGGTTTCATCGGACTATGAAAGCGGCCCTTCGCGCGTCATTAGTGGATAGTGGATGGGTGGACAGATTAACGTGGGTTTTGTTGGGTTTGCGTTCAGCCCCCAAAGAAGACCTGCACTCCTCTTCTGCTGAGTTGGTCCTCGGCCAGACCTTGAGGGTTCCAGGGGAGTTCCTTCCTACCAGTCCAGGGTTAGGTCCCAGTATGGTTAAGAGGCCTAAGTGTCGAGAGGAAGCTAGGGCTTTTGTTCCCGTGGCTGCGCACCACTGTCTTCCTCAGTCTTAACGTCCCTGACAGCCTTAGGTCGGCTAAATATGTTTTTGTCCGGCATGATGTCCATCGTTCTCCCCTGCAACCACCTTATGATGGCCCTTTTCGGGTGTTAGAAACAGGCCATAAGGATTTTTTGGTTGAGTTGGGGACTGGTCAGGATCGGATTTTGGTGGATCATTTGAAGCCTGCTCATGTTCTTCGTGACGATGAGGTTGAGTTAGCCCGCCCGGCTCGGCGGGGATGCCCTCCCAACCCTGCACCTGAGGTTGTTTCTGCTCCGGTTACCGTGGTGCCCCCTAGGACTGTGCAGTGCAGTCGTCGGGGCAGAGTAATTAGGTTGCCTAAGAGGTTCTTTTGAGTTATTTTCTTTTGGATTTTGTTCATGCTGTTTTAGTTTGTTTTTTGTCAGCATGTTTATTTATGTTGTTATTTGTGTGTTCTGGGGGGGCCTGTGTGGTGACATTAGTTGTTGGTCTCACACACAAATTTGATGTTTTAATGTGAAGGCGGAGTTTTTCCGTTTTGGATGGAGATAAAAGGAGGAAGTGCAGAAATGTAAATAAAGTTTTTTCAGACAGACTTACGTGTGTCCTGTCCGGTTTTCTGCGGATACTATAGGCTAAATAAAATAGTTTAAAAGAACAGCTGTTGAAAACTGAGCTGTGCCTGACCCTGTTAACCAAAAAGTGTCTAATAATTGCTGTTTAGTCCACAAGATTTGGTCCAAATTTATCCTCAAAATAGTTTTGGACATTTGGGGATGGTGGTGGGGGTCTGTCTCTCAAAAGTCAAATACACTTTTACAACCACTGGGACTCTGTTAAGAGCACTTTATAAAAATGCCTAGTTTGTGCTGAGACATGTGGTGCTCGCGTTGTCTGCATGTGCCGAATGGCCGTTTGGACCCTCCGCAGTCACAGTAGCAATATATTGTAAATTTTTGAGTATTAGAGCTTTAATACTAGAATTTTCTGGTCAAAGTTGCCAGCTTTCAGACTTGTGTGTGGTTGCTCTCATCACTCTGGCCCTTGTGGACAGGTTTCAGCATGAACATCTTCATGGGCGGCGTGTGTGTGGGCCTAATTAGAATATTCATAGATCTGAGATTTTGAAAGCAGGGAGAAAGGAAGCTGGAAGACCATGAAAGAAAAAAAGGGCATGATTCCATTTTAGACAATACAGATTAATTTTTAAGGGGATTTATATCCACTGCAGTACGTCTTTAAGGCACTTAAATTGTACCAGTTTTTGAAAATATTTTACTTTTTTTCTGAACAATCCTCTCTTTCCAGCAGAATAATCTTTAAGTTGATACAATAACAAAGAGTAACCCTCCATTATTACTGTAAGAGTGCAGTAATCATGCTTATATATAATGGATACCTTGATAATAGCATGTTTGTTATTTGCCATTTTTTGGTGCACAGTCAGACACTCGACAGGGTTCGTGACAGCCTGTAGGGACGAATCAATAAAGGCTACTATAGATGGAGAGGTAAGGTATTTAGAGAAAAGAAAATGCTCTACAATGTGTAACTTGATACTGGAGTTTTTTTTATTCTTTTTTCTGATTTTACTATAATTTTGGTGGAATAAAATTTATATTTCATTAAATTTTAGTAGAGAATATATTGTTATTATTTATAAATTATGTGAATACCCATTTTCCTTCTTTTCAAATTGCTTCACCCGCTATTATGGAGGAGTGCCTTCTTCATTTTAAAGGGTCTAACACAACGACGCCATTCCTCTGAGAACCTGCAATCTGTTAATCCTCCAATGATAGAAATAAAAACAGCAACTGAAATATCACAGCTTCCTAACCTGTGGTCATGTATACATGTGCCTCTCAATTAATTGAATATCATTGAAAAGTAAATTTATTTCAGTAATTTAGTTCAAAAAATGAAACTCATATTACAGCAGGGAAAACAAGTATTGAACACATCAACATTTTTCTCATTAAACATATTTCGGATGGAGCCATTGACCTGAGATTTTCACCAGATATCAGTAACAACCCAAGTAATCCATACATACAAAGAAATCAAGGCAACTGTGTTCACAAAACAAGTTATATTTAATAAAGTGGAATGACACAGGAAATAAGTATTGAACACACTTGGTGAAATTCCTTTAATGTTTAGTAGAAAAGTGTCATGATTAATAAAGCTTGACAGCACACGTGCACGATGCCAATATACAGGAGGAACCACACAGAGGGGCACGTTTGAAAGTTTTATAAAATCTCAAAACCTAAAGCGCACAGCTGCAGAAACAGTCACTCGCCAGAAGAATGGCCCTGTGGAGAGAAGACACGAGCTGTGAACAGAGGAATGGAGTAAGGGGAAATGGGCGAGCCAAACTGCCACTTACTTGGGACATCCAGGGATGACTGGCAGGACCCAGTGAGGAATAGACGAACCAGTAGGGTAAGGGCAGAAGATGAGCTGATGGTGCCTGACTGGGTGGAGCAGGAGCTGAGGACGGTGAGATGTGGCAGGAGAGCGCGTGCAGTTCAAGAGACACACCTACACGGTGGCAGCAACCTGAGGAAAAGGAGAAATGAGGTGAGATAACGTTTTCACACTTATTACTTAGACTTGCTTGCCTATTGCAGGCAGTATACCCAGACGAGCCAGCGTTGACTGCGTGGAGAGAGCCTCCTTAAGTACGCTGGCTGATGAGCGGGTGCAGGTGTGTCTTCTGCCTCAGGTGTCATGATGAGCTAGTGAATGTGAGGCAGGATGGGAGGGGCGCACTCCTGCTGCCCATAACAGAAAACACTTTGTTGGTAATAACAACTTCCAGACACCTCCTGTATGGAGAATCTAGGCACAGGCATTGCTCAGGAGTGATTTTAGCCCATTCTTCCACACAAATTGTCTTCAAATCTGGGCTGCACGGTGGCGCAGTGGTTTAGCACTGTGGCAGCACAGTTTTACCCTCGGCCGGGGGACCGCGGGGATCATGAGATCGTGGGTTCGATCCCAGCCCCCGACCAACAGTGAGCTGTGTGGAGTTTGTATGTTCTCCCCGTGTTGCGCGGGTTTACTCCAGGATTTCTCTGGTTTCCTCCCGCACACCAAAACATGTAGGTTTAGGGCGCTCGCGCACGCAGCGACCAGCAGCCGGTGGCTTGTCACCAGACTGCAAACCAAGTCTACCTACGGGTACAAATAAGTAACAAAAAAAAAAAAAAATCTGGAAGGTTCCTTGGGTGTCTTCTATGAACTCTGATCTTCAGTTCGTTCCATACATTTTCAATTTAATTCAGGTCAGGTGACTGACTGGGCCATTCTAGCAGCGTTATTTTCCTTCTCTGTAGCCAGTTGAGAGTTTCCTTGGCTGTGTGTTTGGGATCATTGTCTTGCTGAAATGTCGACCCTCATTTCATCTTCAGCATCTTGGCAGATGGCAGTACATTCTTATCAAGGATGTCTCTGTACTCCTTGATAACAACTTGTGCCACAACACACTTGCTTTGTGTTGTGGCATCCAAAAAGTTCAATTTTGGTCTCATCTGACCAGACTATATTCTCACAGAATTTTAGTGACTTGCCCAAATGTTGTGCAACAAACTAACTTCAAAATGCTTTTTCTTCAGCAGTGGAGTCTTGTGAGTTGAGCGGACATAGACCCCATGTCAGCTGAATGTATTACTTATCGTTGTCTTTGAAACAGCAGTACCTACTAATTCCAGGTCTTTCTGGAGCTCTCCATGAGTTGTCTTTGGCTCTTGGATAACTCTTCTGATAATTCTTTTGACTCCTCTGTCAGAAATCTTGTGAGGAGCTCCTGGTCGTGGCCAGTTTATGGTAAAATGATGCTCTTTCCACTTCCAAATGATGGCTCCAACAGTGCTCACTGGAACATTCAGCAGTTTAGAAATGCAGCTGTAACCAATGCCATCATTATGTTTTGCAACAATAAGGTTGCAGAGGTCTATAGAGAGCTCTTTGCTTTTACCCATCATGAGTTCAAGATTCAAAAATTCAAGATTCAAAGATTTTATTTGTCAATACTATTATACATACAGGACATACAGGAGAATTGAAATGGCGTTTCTCCCTCTCTTCATTGGTGTGCATAATATAAAAAGAAAATGGAAAAAGGAATAAGGAATAAGCAACGACAACAGCAGTCTATGTATGAGTTCTTTGTGGTGACAATCTGATATTCACAGACCTTTTTAAAGGCTATCAGTCAGGACTTAACCAGATGAAATTAATTTGTGCTGATGGGGGATGGGACAGCTTCATAAATTCTGATGGATTTCACCTGGTTTCTTGGCTTTCTATGCCTTTTTGCACCTCTTTTTCTTCATGTGTTCAATACTTGGTCCCTGTGTCATTCCACTTTTATTAAATATAACTTGTTTTGTGAACACAGTTGCCTTGATTTCTTTGTATGTATATTTACTTGGGTTGTTACTGATATCTGGTGAACATCTCAGGTTAACGGCTCCATCCGAAATATGTTTAATGAGAAAAATGTTGACATGTTCATTGCTTATTTTCCCCACTGTGTATAGATTCATTACATACAGAGTGATATATTTCAAGTGTTTATTTGTTTTAATTTTGATGGTTATGGCTTACAGCTAATGAAAACCCAAAATTCAGTTTCTCAAAAACTAGAATATTAGATATAATTAATTTAAAAAAACTGATTTATAAGGTTACCAACATATATGTCCACATCTGTAGTTCAATGGTTGCTGCTCTCTGTCATCTGGTTGCAAAATGCACCTGACATTTCACATAGTTACCGTCATTTTTTACTTTCATATCGGCACTGAATACTTTCATATTTACAAGAGGAGATGTGGTCTGTGTATACAGTATGTGTGCGTCCAATGACACACAAATAAGGATTTTTTTTTTTTTTGGAGGGGGCCATCACAAGAAAATGAGGAGCAGAGGTGCACATTAATGTGTGGCTAACCGGGAACCACGATGCACGAATGAGCAGAGAGCAGAACTGAACAGGAAGACTGCCCTGCACATAACCATTTCCCACAGCAGCCGGAGATGGTCAGAGAGCCACTGGGGATTCTGCGGGAGTGAGTGAAAAAATACTCTTAAAAGAAATCCCTCACTCTCAGCCACTGTGATATTTTTGTAATTGTGGCACACGCAGTTGTCTGCTGCAGCTTCAACGTTGATCAAATCTGTCAGAATAATGACAGACAGCCTTCTGATTAAATTTCACTTTCTGTTGCTGTGGTGACAATGAGACCTACTTCACTGGGCATTAATCCACTTTGCCCGATTCAGAAGTCCACCAAGGTGAGGTGGAAAATGACCCACGCCACTTGCAGGGTCATTCAGCCCACATCAAGTAGCATAGATAACCCTATTCAGACAACAGACAACAGCCCAGTTCATACTGGGTTTGCCTGGATTGCCAGGGTACTCTGAAAGGGACTTTACTGTGCAGTAAAAGTGTACATATCAGTCAGTAACTGGTAATAACATTTTGTTTAAGTAATGTTTGGAACAAATGTTAGATGTGGTTATTCATTAAAGTTAACTCCACACTTTTTTTTGTCTTTCAGCTGCTCCCTTTTGGGGTTACCACAGTGTATCATCACTTTATATTGCGATGATCTGCATGTTGATTTAGCAATAATTTTTATGATGGATGCTTGGGACCAGCTCAGGGAGTACACTGGCTTGTGCTCCACCTGTGGCTGGGGAACCAACTTTCCATCCTCTATTCTATTTTTGCTGAGCACCAAGCTAGAAGGCAGGAAGTACAATTTTTATATGATCTTTGATATGACCCGGCTGGGACTTGAACCCACGACCTCCCAGTTGTGGGGCGGATGCTCTGTTTCTAGGACACCACTCTGGTTTCCAACCTGAAAGACACCATTCACATCAGTGTAGCAGTTTCATCACAGGACAGGGGTAAGCCAGGCAGATCAATGTTGTGCTGAACCGCAGTGACCTCTACCCTCTAAGGAATAAGTGGACTCAAACCAAGTCAGCAGTATGGAAAAGAGCTACCTCATTAGTTTACATTAAAGCGTGACATTTGTGTTATATTTGCATATGGATCTGACAAAGTACCCACCTTTATAAAGAATGAGCTGGCTGTGAGGACAAAAATCCACAGTCCGGTCTCTTTTGTAAGTAAATACCCCCAATCTTCTTAAAAGTGGCAGCTTTATTAGGTTGGATTACACTGTAATTCAATTATTGAGTAGAATTCACATTACTAACAGAGAGTACCGGCCTGAACTCTCCTGAGAAGTCAGCACAAATCCATCAAAGTTATTGTCGCCATCTGAGGTGAACAGAATGTGCAGGAAGTTGCCAGAGCTTCTTATTGGTGGTGGCAGCTGATCTCCACAAACTCGACCGATCACAGGGGGGCTCAGGCCGTCACCATCCCTCACCTGCAGGTAGCCATAACGACAGCTGTGATCAGACTCCAAACTGAGCCGTGAAAACCTGCAGGGTAGAAATAGACATTTTTTGTTTAAGTTTGCTAAGTGTGGACGAGCATAAAGAGTGCAGTTATCACTCTGCTTTGACCTTCACCGTTAACAATGCCTATGCAAATTGCAGAGGGATAAAAAGCATATGAAAGTAAGACATCCTGTATAGTCTGACTTAATGGGTGCAAATAAGTCACAACAGTAAAATGCATCAAGTAAAAGGAGCATTTATGTCACTTCAAGGCATTTTAATAGACAGCATATTGCTTTTGTTAACTGGGTATAACAGAATGTCAGCATCTTCAAATTAGACGCCAAATAAAAATTATATTGCCAATCTGACTTACACCCATTTGATCCTAACATTAAAGTGCTCTCCAATCAGGGCCTTGGATTTCCTTTCAGATTGCTGCTGGCGTTATCTGAAGCTCAAAAGTCCTGTTGAGTAACAGACTCTTATGTGAGATCACATGGGCCTCTGCTGATCTTATACAGGAAGCCGACTAAATCTGAGCTGGGAATGAAAAGCTATCCGAGCTCAGCGATGGCGCCCCCTTCATCTGTACCAGCCATTCACATCTGGCATGCGCTGGGCCACTCTCCAGGGCCTCGTGACCCCGCCCTCATTGAACGACGCCTCCACGTCCCAGCAGCGTGTCCATGTGGGTTTGTCCACATGGACTTTACGTGTGGTCCAGGTGAGCGGGAAATCTCCTCCCCCACTTCAAACCCACCTGGGTTTATTTCAGAGGCAACATGACAGCAAAACAGTCACAGAGTCAGGAGGAAAAATGTGCACATTTACAACAAAAAAAGGCAAATTATTTGAAAAAAGTTACAAAAATTACAAGAAAAATTTAGTAAATTTAAAAGAAAAAAGTCAAATTTATGAGGAAAAATGAGAAAAAGTTGCAAATTAATAAAACAGGTAGCATATATATGAGTAAATAAATTGAAAATTTACAAGAAAAGCCACAAATCTGAGAAAAAATTGCAAGTTAATAGTAAAAAGAAGTCTTTTTTTTTTTTTTTTTAGAAAATTCCAAATTTACAAGAAAAATGTCACAACTTTATGGGAAAAACTGACAACTTTATAAGGAAAAAAGAAACAAATTTATCAGAAAAAGTTGCAGGATTACAGTAAAAAAGTGGCAAATTTATGAGAACGTTCCAAAATTACAAGAAAAATTTAGCAAATTTAAAAGAAAAAAGTCACAATTTTACCAGAAAAACTAACAAATTTATGAGAAAAAAGTTACAAATTTCCAAGTAAAAAAGTCAGATTTGAGAAAAGTTGATAGTAAAACAAAATGGAAAATTTATGAGAAAGTTTCAATTTCTCAAGAAATCAAATTCACGGGAAAAATCAGCTGAAAATCAGTAAACAGTTAAAGTCCATGTGGGCAAACACAGATGGGGCCAATATGGATGCCACAGACAAACCCACATGGACCCATAAGACAGCCCAGTTTAACCTGTGGTGGGGCCCACGTGGTCAGGCTGGGATGCCACTCAGTGCACGTGTGCTCATCTGAGTGGCACTGACAGCTCTGACTGCTGCGTGCTGGACGGGTAATCGTGGCGTGCTGCGCACGAGGGCAGACAAATCCAGCCCCAGTAAATGCAGTGATGGGCTCCAACCAGGCATGGAAGAGCCATCTTGAAGAGCGCGCTGGTATCCGTGCTGACGGGGAGCCTTCAGAGGACGAGCGACACGTGAAACTAAAAAGACATGGGCTGGGAGGCTTTTAGAATACTTCACTATTAAAAGTTTTTCATCAGTTTGTTTAGTGAAAGTGTTTAACGGGGTTAGCAGCTACACACCTTAAACAGGCTGTGTAATACAAGAGAAGCTGTACGGCAGCTACATTTCTTCTCTTGTCTACATCAGATTGAAAGTACGTGACAGGAAGGCAGTTTCCCTCAGGCCATGAATTAGAGAGAAAGGCAAAATATGAGAGTTAAAATCAGCAGTGGCAACAAGGTAAAGCCTTTTTTGCTATCCTTTTTTATTACTGTCTTTTTGTTAATTGGAACTATTGCATTATCACGTTAATGATAATTGCAAATAAAAACAGAACTGATAATTGTTTCAGTATATATTACAGAAAATGAACTACAAATACCCACTGACAGCTGAAATGCAGCTTTAAATTAGCCACAATTAACTTGAAACACTCTCTCGCCATCAGGTGTCCATGTTGTGTACTGCAAATAAGTCAATGTAAAAACTGCAGACCAAAAACCTGTCACTGAAACAAAGCTCCATACACTCTTTCTTTTGGCATCATTAATAAAGGCTTCACATTATTACATCGTGTGTCTTAAGTATGGTATTAAACTGCATATAAAGACAAGCTCTGGAACGGGAAGTTGGAGTTCTGACTGATTATGTCATCATCATCATAGCAGTCTGTCAGGGGCAACATTGACTGTTTCATTTAGGTCTGATCAGATTCCTCCACGCAGCTCTGTCCTTCACCCTCTGCTGCCAGGAACTCCTGACCTTGTTAACCCGGGCGACATCCAAGCCGGTATGAGTTGCTTTCTGACTGACCATTTCATGAAACTGCTTGCAAAGTATGAGTACTGCTAGCTTTTGTTGGACTAGCAGCAGATTCTTGGCAGATAGAGGTATTATCAGTGGCAAGAATGGGCCAACACAAACTGACTCCAGAATCTGTTGCAGTGACTGACCAGATGATAGGTTTGTTTATCTCTGCTCTTTGTGTAGTGCATGTCACCATGCACCGACTGGCAAAAGTCCACCAAAGACCTTGCAACAGATATGCTTATCTGCAAGGATGTTCAGTCTCACCCCATGTAACTAGGAGTGATCCACCACAGACATGTGACAGATATTGTTTCTAGTTCTGCAAGGTGTTTATTATTAAGGGTAAAAAAAAAAATAAATAAAAAAAAAAAACCTACATGGCCCTGTATGAAAACGTGACCCCCCCCCATAAATTAACTGTGGTTTGTCACGTCTATAGAAATCTGAGTTCAATTTCTTTAGCCACACCCAGGCCTGATTACTGCCACACTTGTTCTCAGACAAGGAATCACTTAAACAGGACCTGCCTGACAAAGTGAAGTAGACCAAAAGACCCTTAAAAACTAGACATCATTTCGTCAGGCAGGTCCTATATAAGTGATTTCTTGATGTCTCAGTTTTGCCATAAAACATCTTGATGATCCCCAGGACTTTTGGGAAAATGGTGACGAGACAAAAGTTGAACTTTTTGGAAGGTGTGTGTCCCATTGCATCTGGCGTAAAAGTAACACAGGATTTCAGAAAAGGAACATCATACCAACAGTAAAATATGGTGGTGGTAGTGCGATGGTCTGGGGCTGTTTTGCTGCTTCAGGACCTGGAAGACTTGTTGTGGTAAATGGAACCAAGAATTTTGCTGTCTACCAAAAAACCCTGAAGGAGAATGTCCGACCATCTGTTTGTGACCTCAAGCTGAAGCGCACTTGGGTTCTGCAGCAGGACAATAATCCAAAACACCAGCAAGTCCACCTCTGAATGGTTTAAGAAAAACAAAATGAAGACTTTGGAGTGGCCTAGTCAAAGTCCTGACCTGAATCCAACTGAGATGCTGTGGCATGACCTTAAAAAAGGTGGTTCATGCTCAAAAACCCTCCAATGTGGCTGAATTACAACAATTTTGCAAAGATGAGTGGGCCAAAATTCCTCCACAGCACTGTAAAAGACTCATTGCCAGTTATTGCAAACACTTAATTGCAGTTGATGCTGCTAAGGGTGGCCCAACCAGTTATTAGGTTTAGGGGGCAATCACTTTTTCACACAGGGCCATGTAGGTTTGGATTTTTTTTCCCTTAATAAACACCTTCATTTAAAAACTGCATTCTGTGTTTACTTGTGTTATCTTTGTCAAATATTTAAATGTGTTTGATGTTCTGAAACATTTAAGTGTGACTAACATACAAAAAAAATGAGAAATCGGGAAGGGGAAAACATTTTTTCACACCACTGTACCTGGGAGTGCATGTGGACAGTGCCCTCTCCTGGTCAATCCTTGTTGAATACATTTGTAAAAAAGTCCAACAGAGGATTTATTTCCTGAGAAGACGCCGATCTTTTGAAGTGGGAAAGGACATCTTACATCTGTTCTACTGTTCCACAGTCCAGTGTACCCTTCTGTATGGAAGTCAAGTCTGATTCTGGGGTCTTACTGTACAGCTGAAAGCCAGGATACAAAGACTGTTGAACATCTGCGCTAAGCTGGTGGGCTGCTCAGTGGAGAGTGGATTTTTCCAGAGCAGTACTGATCACTGTCTGAGACTGGCAAATAAGATCGCTGCGAATTTGTCGCATATCTTGCATGAAGACTATCAGCCTCTGCCCTCTGGGAGACGTTTCAAGATACCAAGCAGCAAAAGGAATAGACACAAGCACTACTTCATTCCTCACTCCACAACCTTACTGAACGTAAAGTGAGACGGCGGAAGAGAGGAAGACGAGCGGGCGCTCTCGTACGACTTCGCAGGAGAGGCTCGCGAACGGCGCTGCCTGGCATATTTCTGTCCAATACCAACTCTCTCTCTAACAAGGTGGATGAACTGAGACTGCTGATGCGTTTTAAGAACCTCTCCTCCTCAGCTGTCCTCTGCTTTACTGAGACCTGGCTCCGGGAAAATATACCGGACAGCGCGCTGCGCCTCGACGGCTTTCAGCTCTTCCGTGCTGATCGTGACACAGAGCTTTCCGGCAAGACCACAGGAGGCGGAGTCTGCTTCTACATCAACTGCAGCTGGTGCTCTGATGTAACGGAAATTTCCAAACACTGTTCTCCTGCCTTGGAATTTCTTGTTATCAATTGCAAGCCCTTCTATTCCCCGCGGGAGTTTGCTTCTTTCATAATGATCGCTGTGTACGCCCCTCCCGACGCGGACACGCGCGAAGCTCAGCGCGTGCTCGCGGATCACATTCAACACACAGAGCGGAGTTTTCCAGACTCGCTGATTATTGTGGCTGGCGACTTTAATCAGTGCAATCTGAGCCACGATCTCCCCTGCTACAAACAGTTTATTAAATGCCCCACCAGAGGATTAAACACACTGGATCACTGTTACACCACAGTGAAAGACGCATATCGCGCTGTCCCTCGAGCTGCACTGGGATTATCTGATCACGTGATGGTTCACCTCATTCCCACATACAGACAGAGATTGAAGCTCACTAAACCTGTTGTGAGCACTACGAAGATACGGACCAGTGATGCTGAGGAGAAGCTGGAAACGTGCATGGAAATATCTGACTGGGGCATGCTTAAAGGAGCCACGCATGATCTGGATGAGTACACGGACACTGTGAACTCATATATCCACTTTTGTGAAGAGAACATTCTTCCATCACGCACCAGGGTGAGTTACTCTAATGACAAACCCTGGTTCACAGCTAAGCTCAGACAGATCAGGAAGGAGAAGGAAGCAGCGCTGAAAAGTGGAGACAGGGACTGCTACAGGGAGGTTAAATACCGGTTTAACAGAGAGCTGAAGAGGGCTAAATCTCTATACTCAGAGAGACTCCAGCAGCAGTTCACTGCTAATGATTCGGCTTCCGTGTGGAGAGGACTGAGGCAAATCACCAACTATCGACCTAAGGCTCCTAAAGGTCAGGATGACAAAGCCCTTTGTCAAAGACTGTCCCAACACTATGCCCGTTTTGACACCTCGTCATCTGTGTCCAACTCCCCCCCTCCCTCCAGCTCCACAGCCTCCACATTCCCTACTTCATTTAAGGCACCCCCCCCCCCCCCCCCCCCCCCTCCCCTTATCATCAGTGAGCAGGATGTGCTCAAACAGTTCTCCAGACTGAACCCGCGCAAGGCCCCCGGCCCAGACGGCGTGTCTCCCTCCACCCTGAGACTCTGTGCGAAACAGCTGGCTCCTGTATTCACAGACATTTTTAACACCTCCCTTAAGTTATGCCACGTGCCGTCCTGCCTCAAATCCTCCACCATCATCCCTGTCCCCAAGAAGCCACGGATCACTGGACTTAATGACTACAGACCTGTAGCGCTCACCTCTGTAGTCATGAAGTCCTTTGAGCGCCTGGTCCTGTCCCACCTCAAGTCCATCACCACCCCTCTCCTGGACCCGCTGCAGTTTGCCTATCGAGCCAACAGGTCTGTAGACGATGCAGTCAACCTGGCCCTCCACTCCATCCTGCAGCACCTGGACTCCCCGGGAACCTACGCCAGGATCCTGTTTGTGGACTTCAGCTCCGCATTCAACACCATCCGCCCCGCTCTGCTCCGGGACAAGCTGTCCCTGCTCAACGTGCCTGACTCCCTCTGCAGGTGGATCATCAACTTCCTGACGGACCGGAGGCAGCATGTGCGGCTGGGAAAGACTGTCTCAGACTATACTAGCATCAGCACCGGATCACCCCAGGGCTGTGTACTTTCCCCCCTACTCTTTTCCCTTTACACCAACTCCTGCACCTCCAGCCACCAGTCTGTCAAGTTGATCAAGTTTGCGGACGACACCACCCTCATCGGGCTCATCTCCAACGGCGACGAGTCTGCCTACAGGAGAGAGGTGGCCCAGCTGGCGTCCTGGTGCAGCAATAACAACCTGCAGCTGAACGCTCTGAAGACAGTGGAGATGATTGTAGACTTCAGGAAAGTCACTACTCCTCTGCCCCCCCTCACCCTCTCAGGCTCTCCCATCACCACTGCTGATTCCTTCCGCTTCCTAGGCACTACCATCACCAGGGACCTCAAATGGGAGCTGACCATCAGCTCACTCATCAAAAAAGCCCAGCAGAGGATGTTCTTCCTGCGGCAGCTGAGGAAGCTCAAGCTACCCACCAAGATGTTAGTGCAGTTCTACACAGCCATCATTGAGTCCATCCTCACCACCTCCATAACCGTGTGGTACGCAGGAACCACTGCCAGGGACAGACTAAGGCTGCAGCGCGTCGTGCGCACTGCTGAGAAGGTGATCGGCTGCAAGCTCCCATCTCTCCAGGATCTGTACATCTCCAGGACCCGGAGGCGTGCTGGCCGGATCATAGCCGATCCCTCACACCCTGGTCACGTACTGTTTGCCCCCCTCCCCTCTGGTAGAAGACTTCGGTCCATCCAGACTAAAACCTCCCGTCACATGAACAGCTTCTTCCCCTCTGCCATTAGACTGCTGAACACTAAGTGACTTATTGACTCTCGTGCACCATGTACAGCAGCTCAACCAGACTCATGTCAATCATCACTGTTTTCTTCCTGCATTACCGACTGCACTATATAGTTCTCCACAGTATCTGCTGCTGGCTAATATATATTTTAACTGTTGACCAGTATCACTTAATCTTATCCTACACTTTATTACATGTATAGTTTATTTCTCTTATCTTATCATGTTTAATGTTGCAGCATTGCACCGAGACAAATTCCTAGTTTGTGTACTACATGAACAATGGCAATAAACCTGATTCTGATTCTGATTCTGATTCTGAACAAGCAGTGGAGTACAAAGAGATGACCTCCCCCCTCCCCTTCCATTGCACACACATTTACACATAGATAACATCTACGCATGCAGGCACGTACAAATGCATACACACACACAACATAAGACTTCCCCTCCCCTTTCCCCAGCCATCTCCCAGTTTGGACTTGGACTGTGTCTTAGTGTTTTTAGCTGAGTCTTTTATGTGTTCTTATGTGTTTTGTTTTCATGTATTTTAACGAACGGGTGCTGCAACACAAATTTCCGTGTAAACAGACAATAAAGACCTTATCTTATCTTATCTTATCTTACCTTTCGTTATCTTATGAATCAGAATCAGAATCAGATTTATTGCCATTGTTCATGTAGTACACAAACTAGGAATTTGTCTCGGTGCAATGCTGCAACATTAAACATGATAAAAATAAAAGATAGAAATAAAAAACTATACATGCAATAAAATGTAGAATATGAATGAGTAATACTAGTCAAGCAATTTTTAAATATATTAGCGAGCAGCAGATATTGTGGAGTACCACATAGTGCAGTCGGTAATGCAAAAAGAAAACAGTGATGATTGACATGAGTCTGGTTGAGCTGCTGTACGTAGTGCACGAGAGTCTAATAAGTCACATAGTGTTCAGCAGTCTGATGGCAGAGGGGAAGAAGCTGTTCATGTGATGGGAGGTTTTAGTCTGAATGGACCGAAGTCTTCTACCTGAGGGGAGGGGGGCAAACAGTACATGACCAGGGTGTGAAGGAAGGAGGATATGATCCGGCCTGCACGCCTCCGGGTCCTGGAGATGTACAGATCCTGGAGGGATGGGAGCTTGCAGCCGATCACCTTCTCAGCAGCGCGCACGACGCGCTGCAGCCTTAGTCTGTCCCTGGCAGTGGTTCCTGCGTACCACACAGTTATGGAGGTGGTGAGGATGGACTCGATGATGGCCGTGTAGAACTTGCACCATCATCTTGGTGGGTAGCTTGAGCTTCCTCAGCTGCCGCAGGAAGAACATCCTCTGCTGGGCCTTTTTGATGAGGGAGCTGATGGTCAGCTCCCACTTGAGGTCCCGGGTGATGGTGGTGCCCAGGAAGCGGAAGGAATCTGCAGTGGTGATGGGAGAGCCTGTGAGGGTGAGGGGGGGGCAGAGGGGTTGTGACTTTCCTGAAGTCCACGATCATCAGAATCAGAATCAGAATCAGAATAAAGTTTATTGCCAAGCACATTTACAAGTAAACAAGTAAACATACGAGGAATTTGACTTGACATTGGGCGCGCCTGATAGGCGCTTCCCAATGACGCGGCGAGCCATGGAGGCGCCTGTCAACAGGAGGGGAATAGAGGGCAAGGGTCAGGGAACAAAACAATAGGTAGAGAGAAAAAAACATAGTTAATCAAAATAACGCTCGTAAGCTCAAATAAGCTCAAGTGAGCCGAATTATGATCACCCAGAAAAAAAACCCTCAATGCACAATTAGCAGACAATGAATCACACTTAACAAACAGCAACAGTAGAGAGAACAGTGAATGTGTGTCTTTCATCAGTATAAATGGGTCAGTCGTGTGTGTGTTGGATGCAAGGGTGGCAGTTATCAGTTACTGGTGAACAGCAAAGATCTCTCTCTCAGCAGATGTTACGACTAGTGTCTGAAAGTCAGAGGCACATGTCCTTGAGCACGGCAGATGGAGATTCTCTGAGTCAGACACATGGCTGTCCTTGAGAGTCCAGATACTGTACGCCAAATGTTTATGAAGGGGAAAATCAACATTTATACTGTCTTCAGAGCGTTCAGCTGCAGGTTGTTGTGGCTGCACCAGGACGCCAGCTGGGCCACCTCTCTCCTGTAGACGGACTCATCGCCGTTGGAGATGAGCCCGATGAGGGTGGTGTCATCCGCAAACTTGATCAGCTTGACAGACTGATGGCTGGAGGTGCAGGAGTTGGTATAAAGGGAGAAGAGTAGGGGGGAAAGTACACAGCCCTGGGGTGATCCGGTGCTGATGCTAACAGAGTCTGAGACAGTCTTTCCCAGCCACACATGCTGCCTCCGGTCCGTCAGGAAGTCGGTGATCCACCTGCAGAGGGAGTCAGGCACGTTGAGCAGGGACAGCTTATCCCGGAGCAGAGCGGGGCGGATGGTGTTGAATGCAGAGCTGAAGTCCACAAACAGGATCCTGGCATAGGTTCCCGGGGAGTCCAGGTGCTGCAGGATGGAGTGGAGGGCCAGGTTGACTGCGTCGTCCACAGACCTGTTGGCTCGGTAGGCAAACTGCAGCGGGTCCAGGAGGGGAGTTGTGATGGACTTGAGGTGGGGCAGGACCAGGCGCTCAAAGGACTTCATGACTACAGAGGTGAGCGCTACAGGTCTGTAGTCGTTAAGTCCAGTGATCCGTGGCTTCTTGGGGACAGGGATGATGGTGGAGGTTTTGAGGCAGGTCGGCATGTGGCATAACTTCAGGGAGGTGTTAAAAATGTCTGTGAAGACAGGAGTCAGCTCTTCCGCACAGTGTCTCAGGGTGGAGGGAGACACGCCGTCCGGACCGGGGGCCTTGCGCGGGTTCAGTCTGGAGAACTGTCTGTGCACGTCCTGCTCACTGATGACAAGGGCAGGGGGGGTGGGTGGGGGGGTGCCGCCTTTGATGAAGTGGGGACCGTGGAGGCAGTGGTGCTGGGGGGAGGGGGGAGATGGACACAGCTGACGAGGTGTCAAAACGGGCATTATGTTGGGACAGTCTTTGATAAAGGGCTTTGTCATCCTGACCTTTAGAAGCCTGAGGCCGATAGTTGGTGATTTGCCTCAGTCCTCTCCACACAGAAGCAGAGTCGTTAGCAGTGAACTGCTGCTGGAGTCTCTCAGAATACACAGATTTAGCTCTCCTCAGCTCTCTGCTAAACCGATATTTGACCTCCCTGTAGCAGTCCCTGTCTCCACTTTTCAACGCTGCTTCCTTCTCCTTCCTGATCTGTCTGAGCTTAGCAGTGAACTAGGGCTTGTCATTTGAGTACCTCACCCTGGTGCGCGATGGAAGAATGCTCTCCTCACAAAAGTGGATATATGAGTTCACAGTGTCCGTGTACTCATCCAGATCATGCGTGGCTCCTTTAAACATGCCCCAGTCAGTTATTTCCATGCACGTGCTCAGCTTCTCCCCAGCTTCACTGGTCAATTTCCTCGTAGTGCTTACAACAGGTTTAGTGAGCTTTAGTCTCTGTCTGTATGTGGGAATGAGGTGGACCATCACATGATCAGATAGTCCGAGCGCAGCGCGGGGAACAGCGCGATACGCGTCCTTCACTGTAGCATAACAGTGATCCAGCGTGTTCTTTCCACTGGTGGGGCATTTAATGAACTGTTTGTATCGGGGGAGATCGTGGCTCAGGTTACTCTGGTTAAAGTTGCCAACCACAATAACCAGAAAGTCCGGGAAAGTCCGCTCCGTTTGTTGAATGTGATCAGCAAGCGCGCGCTGAGCCGCGCGCACTGAGCCTCGCACGCGTCCGCGTCGGGCGGGACGTAAACAGCGGCCAGGATGAATGAAGCGAACTCCCGCTGGGAATAAAAAGGCTTGCAGTTGCTGTGATAAAGAAATGAACTTGGAAATACCTATAAATGTGTTCTGTGTCAGTGAGAACTGATTAAGAACCACATCATTGTAATACAGCCCATACACTCCAATGGTACGTCTGCAATTAAAATGAAAATGTGGATGGAATAAAAAACTGAAGTGTACCATCACATTATATTTAAAAAGACGGGTGATTAGATTATGATTGTTACAGCTCTCTCCAATAAAATAACAGAAAATCCCAGCACATGCTGTTTCCTCCTGAGCTACGGAGCTGAGCAATTTCAAAACAGGCTGCTGAAACAGCATTAACAAATGCACTTCTTATGATAGACCTTTTTCTTAATCTGTCAGTCCCTTCAGGATTTTACAATGTTACAATCACATCAATTCACGCAAAATCAGCCAATCAGCGCCACTGTTGCACGACCTTGCAACTTGGTCCAATCACCGCAACTTTCGTGCAATTTTGGCCAATTCTCGTCAACTTCTGCCAATTTCACCAATCAAATTTGTCCCTGAGTGGCGTTCAAATGCTTAGTCTATCGAATGCGTCACTGCACCACGTTCACTTCCGTGTTTACAGGGAGTATCAACAGAACACATCAGCAAAAACAGAGTGTGTGATTTAAAAAAAAAAACCCACTCACATGTGAGGTTTCCAACACTGTCCTTTCCTCTGTCTACCCCAGCCTGCCAGTGGAAGTCTCACCACATGTCCATCCTCACTGTGTGTACGAAGTGTTTGGTTTGTGTTGAAAAACGTCCGCCTGCCCCAAAAGCACTCCGTCGCGGGACCATGCAGGAGGACAGATGCTGTAAAACCACAAACAAACAAGCAAATCTAACACTACAGCCAGTGTTTGAACATTTATACTGTACATCTTTATAGGTAAAATCATTACTACATCTTGTCAATGAGCCTTAAAGCTGTGAATCTCCGGTGTGGACACAGTCAACCCCCCACCCCGCAAATGAAAAATGAGTGTCTGATGAGACAGGTGTGTGTCAAGACGCAGCAGATCAACAGGTAGGAGTTAGGCACGGAAAGAGGGAGAGTGTCGTGCGTAATTTTTTTTTGAGAAAAACACAGACTCCTATTGACAATGCAGAGCAACAGAATAAATTATTTATTTTTTTCTCTCGGCTCGGTAGTGAGTGGTTGGGGACTGTAGGGAATTTTCAAATGAAGGTGCTGCCATAATTTCCAAATCTCTACTCTTTAACATGCAGTCAATGCAGTTTAGCTGTTGTAATGGATATTGTGTTAAAGTCTGTATTTGCTGTTGCACAAAAGAGTTTTTCTGTATACCAGAAGTTTCTGCTTAATTTACAAATCACTGGCCACAGTTACATGGGCAAAATTTCTTCAGTCTGATTACAATTCAGATCAGAATTTTACTGTTTACATGGATCCTGAAAACGCTGATCTGATTAGGATGTGCGTTTCCATGTGTCACACATTTGAACGGAATAAATCATTTTGACATGCCCACGTCGACATTTCGACATTCCAAAAATAGTAGAAGAAGAAGCAACTTCCAGTGTTAGCAAGCCCCGCTTCGTGTCGAAATTGACCTGTATTGTGTTATTCAGACTGTACTTTTGTTTCTGCTGGTCTCCGTATTGAAGCTACAAGTACAAACTTCTGCATATGACGAACAGAGGGAGACAGCAGGATGATACAGACCAGTTTTGTTTTACTCCCGCTATGTTTTCCGCTAGCTGCTGCTAAAGTGGAAATACGTCACGTCGACGTGTGGCTGGTGTACAGACATGTGCAGTAAACATATTTTCTGCCCTACATTCAGAATAAGGGTTTTTATGAGCACCGTGGATTGTTACGCTGATGACACACAACTATACCTGTCAATGAAGCCCGATGATTGTGATCAGTTGGCCAAGCTAGATGCCTGTCTTAAGAACATCAAAGCTTGGATGACTTGTAATTTTTTACTATAGAACTCTGATAAGACTGAAGTCATTGTTGTTGGCCCAAAACATCTTAGAAATTCCTTTTCAGATTATGCCCTTAATTTAGATGCTGCCACTCTCACTCTGAACAGTTGTGTGAGGAACCTTGGAGTGATTTTTGACCAGGATTTGTCCTTTAATTCACATATTAAAACTGTTTCTAGGACCGCCTTATGTCATCTGTGCAATATTGCTAAGATCAGGAGCATCTTGTCTCTGGGTGATGCTGAGAAACTGATTCATGCCTTTGTCAGTTCATGATTAGATTATTGTAATTCGCTATTATCTGGTTGTCCTAGAGTATCTTTAAAAAGTCTTCAATTGATTCAAAATGCTGCTGCTAGAGTTTTAACTGGTTCTAGAAAAAGAGATCATATTTCCCCGGTTCTGTCCTCCCTCCACTGACTTCCCATTGAATTCAGAATCAAGTTTAAAATCCTTCTTCTTACTTTCAAAGCTCTTAACAATCTGGCCCCCCAATATATAAAAGATTTGATATTACCTTACCATCCTAACAGAGCATTACGCTCCCAAAATGCTGGCTTACTTTTTTTTTTTTTTTTGTTACTTATTTGTACCCGTAGGTAGATTTGGTTTGCAGTCTGGTGACAAGCCACCAGCTGCCGGTCGCTGCATGCGCGAGTGCCCTAAACCTACATGTTTTTGGTATGCGGGAGGAAACCGGAGAAATCCCGGAGTAAACCCATGCAACACGGGGAGAACATGCAAACTCCACACAGCTCACTGTTGGTCGGGGGCTGGGATCGAACCCACGATCTCATGATCCCCGCGATCCCCCGGCCGAGGGTAAAACTGTGCTGCCACAGTGCTAAACCACTGCGCCACCGTGCAGCACCGGCTGCACGGTGGCGTGTGGTGCCCAAAATCTCCAAAAGTACGGTGGGAGGCAGAGCCTTCTGCTACCAAGGCCCTTCTCTCTGGAACCAGTTACCACTCTGGGTCCGGGAGTCAGACTCGGTCTCTGTCTTTAAGAACAGGGTAAAATCCTTCCTTTTTAATATAGCTTTCGTTTAAGGAGGGTATTTGTGTCTTTTAACCCCACTCTTGTTCTATTGTTATCTGATCCATACTGCTGGTTGACCTCCAATATTGTACTTGGCATCTTACTGCTATGTTCTTTATGTCTGTCCTTTCCATCCTCCCTATCCCCTCATCCCCAGCCAGTCGCAGCAGACGACTGCCCCTCCCTGAGCGTGGTTCTGCTAGAGGTTTTTTCCTTCCAAATGGGAGTTTTTCCTCTCCACTGTTGCCTAGTGCTTGCTCATAGGGGATCGTCTGATTGCTGGGTCTTTCTGTGACTGTGTGATTTTTTTATCTGCACTGTGGCGCCACAAGACGGCTTTTGTTGTGATGTGGCACATTATAAATAAAGCTGAATTGAATTGAATTGAATTGAATTGAATTAACAATCGGCATACCCACCCCTCTCAATCGGAATTAAATTTTGATCTGAATGAGCGTGATCGGGTTAGAATATTCAGATTGGCGTGTTTACATGAAGCATTTTTATTCCGATCAGGCTTTTAATCCGGATACTTGTGTCCATAGCTACTGTTTAATAGGAAATTTTTGTCAATCCTGTGCTTTTCTTGTATTGTTTTATAGAATATCACTGCAGTAAACTGGAAAAATACATCTGCTTTAAATTTGCAATTCTTCCCACAACTTTTAGTGCAAATAAACCTCTCAAAACATTGCAACATTTATCACAACATTTTTTAAAAGCTCCTGCGAATTCAGGCTTTTTGGGCTGCAACAATCATAAAAACATCCCATGAAATCCTGGAGAGACTGATCTAAAGTACACTGGCATAAAATGCACCAAATTACTGATGCACTGACATTGCGCTGCTGTTGCACCTCTTTGAAATGAGGCCCTCCTGGCAGCACAAAGCAGACACGCTGTCCACAGGTAACTAGATGACATGGTGCAAAGTGTGATAAACAAACTACGCTCTGGCCGAAACTACCAATGCACAAGGCAAGAAGCGTGGCGGAAAAATCTGTTCTTGACTGGCGGTAATAGGGCCCTTTGAGTAGAACTAAGAAAGAGGTTGAGCAAAAATGGCATCCACGGAATAGCTCAAAGCCAAAAACCACTGCTGACCAAAAAGAATGCAAAAGCTCGTCTCACATTTGCCAAAAAAACATCTTGATGATCCCCAAGAAAATATTCTATGGGCTAACAAGACAAAAGTTCAACTCTTTTGGAAGGTGTGTGTCCTGTTACATCTGACGTAAACCTAGCACAGCATTTTATTAAACCAACATCAGTCTATAATACGATGAATCCATCGCTCTCACCTCAATGGCTGGGTAACCTCCCAACCATGTTCTTGAGGATGATGGCCAGCATTTATGCTTTGCAAGTAGAATGACTGAGCCTTGTGGCATGGGCCCATGGTGCTGTCTTAGGGTCATCAGGTGGGTACCCTCCTTCATTGGTGTTTCGTCAATTAGCCCACAACACCTCCAAAGGGCTCTGAAAGCTAGCCCCAGCATCCTAAGGCAGCCCCCTCGGCCCCATGGGTTCCACCACCACTGCTCTAAGGTGTTTCCTTTGTGCCCAATGGGTTGTTCCAACGCTCGCAGCGCTTCAGCCACAGCCATTTCGATGCTGCCTTGGCTCGCTTGGTGATATTAGCCAGTAGCCTTCTTCTATTGCAACCTTTAATTCCGAGTCTGGACAGGCCCCTCCAGAGTGACTGCCCAGGAAATCCTCGGCAACCCACTTCCACTGGCAAGTTCCATGCCCCCCATCCCCTCTGCTGACACTCGTAAATGAGGGGTTGGTACTTCACAAGTTTCCTCTCATGGGCCTCCTCCATCCTCTCCTCCCATGGCACAGTCAGCTCAAAAAGGACCACTTGTTTTGATGCTCTAGACCATAAAACTATGTCTGGCCTGAGGGTTGATGGTGTAATCTCCTCTGGAAACTTAAGTTGCCTCCTGAGGTCAATTCTCATGTCCCAATCAGCAGCAGATGCCAGGATTCCTACACTTGTTTGTGTCCTACTAGATGTTTCCCCTGCCCTAACAAACCTAATCAGGCGGGGCCCTGTTATCCTGGTGGCGTTATGGGTCTTCCTCCTCTCCACCTCCAGATCTATGACAAGCTCAGACAATATCTGATCATGCCTCCATCTGAACTTGCCGTCCACCAGACTAGCTTGACATGATGACAACACGTGTTCAAGACTTGCCGGCTTTCCACACAGCATACAACCTGGATTCTCAGCCCGCCCCCAACGGTGGAGGTTTACCGGTGCTGGCAGGACATCGTATGTGGTGCATAAGAGGAACTTTATTCGCTGGTCCTCCATGCCCCACATATCCCTCCACCCCAATAACCTTCCTTGAACACCTGTCCAACACGTCCACCTCCCCTGACTATTCATGGATGCAGCCCTGGCTTGTCTTCCCTCCTCCTCCATCATGCAAAGCTCTTCTTGGACTAGACTATGGCGGCCTTTGGTATCTGCCTCCTTCCACCTTGCCCTGGTTATGATTCCTAGGCCCAGCCGACCTTGATTGACTGTCCCCACAATGTCCTTGTGGCATAGCCTTTCCTCTGCATCTGCCACTGTTTTACTTACTACCCATTTTCATCCTGTGCAGATGGTAATATCTGCTTGACGCACAAGTCGATCACTGCTGTCACGCAGCATTATCACCTGCCGGGCTTTGGCCACCTTAAATTCTTCAACAACTGATGTAATTGGGAGCTGCAGTTTGCTTGTTGATCTATACAGGCCAATTGAAGAGAAGCTTTTGGGTACTGACAGCCATCTTCGAAGAAAGGTGTTAATCCACCTTTCCAGGGCTTCGACTGTTGTTAATGGCACCTCATACATAAGCAGTGGCCAAAGAAGTCTTGGAAGTACTCCATGCTGGTATCCCCAGAGTTTAAATCTACCGGGGAGCCCACTCCTGTCCAAGGTTTGCAGCCACGCCTCAGCTTGTCCAAGCATCTCCTTCACACTCTCTCTGTCATTCAGTTCTGCTCTATACCATTTACCCAAGCTCTTAATGGGTTTCTGGCTAACAGTGGGGATAAGTTCTTCTCCAATCCTAAAACGGGACCGGTCCTGGATGTATCCTTTCCTTAGCACGAGACTCCATGACTTTGATGGCTTAAATTCCATCCTAGCTCCTGTAATAATCTTGCAAAGATCTTCCAAAATCCGCCGCCCCTCTGGAAATGATCTTGCAGTTATTGTCAGGTCATCCATGAATGCTTTAACTGGAGAATGCTGAATACCACTTGCCAAAACTGCACCTCTTCTCGGCTTCTCCACTGACTTGACCAAGAGGTTCATTGCAGCTGCAAACAGAATGACTGAAATTGTGCATCCAGTAACAATGCCTTTCTCCAACCGCTGCCAGCTGGTGGTAAAGCCCCCACAGGTAAACCGCATCTTAAAGTGATTAAAGTACTCTTGTAAGAGATGCTGAACTTTGCCTGGGACATGGTACGCTTGTAGTGTGAGCTCCACCAGCTTGTGGGGGATGGTTCCATATGCATTGGATATATCAAGCCACAGAACTGCAAGATCTCCATGATTGTGTTTTGCATCCTGAATTATTTTTGAGATGACACTTGTGTGCTCCACACACCCTGGAACTCCTGGGACTCCCCCCTTCTGAACGGAAGTGTCAATATACTTATTGCTCACCAAAAAATTGGTGAGCCTCCTTGCCAAAATTCCAAAGAATATCTTTCCCTCTACATTCAGAAGGGAAATGGTGCGGAACTGTTTAATATCAGATGAGCTTTCCTCTTTGGGGATAAAACACCCTTCTGCAATGAGCCACTCATCTGGAAGATGATTTGCCCTCCACACCACCTTCAACAGCTTCCAAAGCCTCCTTCTCAGTCTCTCACACTGTACACCTTGTATGGGAACCCATTAGGTCCTGGTGTTGAGCAAGCCCTTGCCCTTTTCAGGAAGTCATTGACCTCCTTCCATGAAGGTTCTTGTTCAACAAACATGGATGTTGGCCCATCAAGGGTCATCAAGGCCTCCTTAATCTCCAGTTCTACACCCCTTTCTGGATCGCTATACATGCTGGAGAGGTACTCCTCTACCTCTTGTCTTGATGCCTGGAGTTGACCAGATCGCTTGTCTCCCAGGACCTTAGACAAGTAGGAAAATGGATTTTTGGTAAACTGCTCCATTTGCTTAGCCCGGTGTCTTCGATCTCTTCTGTGGCATTCTGTTCGACATAAGGTTTTAATGCGCTCCTTCAGAGTGACTGAGATCTCCTTCAAAGCTTGTTTCTCCTCCTCTTCAGCTTGCATGAATCTTTTCCTGAGCCTCCGGAGATCACCACGAAGTTATTTAATCTCCTTAATCCTACGGTTTTCCCCCTGTTTTGCAGGTCTTAATTGAAAGGGACTTGTTTGTTTCACTCCGAAATGCTCAGCACCAAAGCTCCAGATTATCCTCGCCATTGCCTTCATTTTCCGATTCAACTCCCCTGCCAGAACATGCTCCAACACCTCATCCACTTCACAGTCAAATCTCTCCCACTCCTTCTTTGCTTGAGCTGCTGGCCAGTTGACTACCTGCTTCACTGCCTTGTGGCTATCTTGAAGTTGCTGCTCGATGTTCCCACTCTGCCCATACAATTCCCCCGGCGATACGTCAGAGGTGGTGTTGCCCACGCTCTCTCTACTATGTGCCTGGAGATTCTGGGTACTGTGGTTGGCTACCGGTCCTAGCCTCTCCTCTGTCTCACCAGGTTGCCCTGCGCATTGCACACTGCTAGAGTGTAGGCAACCCATCTTTGCCTGATGGATCTTAAGGCCTTTCATATTCTTACAGACTTTCCCGCATGTGCAAACCGCAGCTGTAGTATCAGCCTGTGCCAATGTACGGTTTACACTTTCCAAAGTCAATGCCATAGTCTGTCCTGTTGGTCGATCATCCTCCCCCACTCTCGCCCAACCTTGGGGGTATCTTATCACATACTTGTCCATAGCGAGTGCTTGGGGTTCCTCCTCACAGAGGATGTGTTTTGGCCTGCCAAGCCGCCACACCCCTGGTTCTGGTCTTTCCCAGATGCCAGCAGTCTCTCCTTGCTGTCGCCATTCTTCCATGGTTGCCAACTAGTCTTTCCTAATAGTCACTGGGTTGCCAGATGGAAAAGTCTATAATACGATGAATCCATCACTCTCACCTCAATGGCTGGGTAACCTCCCAACCATGTTCTTGAGGATGATGGCCAGCACTTATTCTTTGCAAGTAGAATGACTGAGCCTTGTGGCATGGGCCCATGGTGCTTTCTTAGGGTCATCAGGTGGGTACCCTCCTTCATCGGTGTTTCGTCAGTTAGCCCACAACACCTCCAAAGGGCTTGACAGCTAGCCCCAGCGTCCTAAGGCAGCCCCATGGGTTCCACCACCACTGCTCTAAGGTGTTTTGTTTGTGCCTGATGGGTCAATCATCATACCAACAGTCAAACATGGTGGTGGTAGTGTGATGGTCTGGGTCTGCTTTGTTGCTTCAGGACCTGGATGACTTGCTGTAATTGATGGAATCATGAATTCTGCTCTCTACCAGATAAATCCTGAAGGAGAATCTGTTCGTGATCTCAAGCTCAAGCCCTCCAATGTGGCTGAATTAAAACAATTCTGCAAAGAAGAGTGGGCCAAAATTCCTCCACAGTGATGTAAAAGACTCACTGTCAGTTATCGCAAATGCTTGATTGCAGCTGTTTTTGCCAAGTGGGTGCCAACTGCACAACCAGTTATTAGGGATGGGGGCAATTACTTTTTCACATAGGGCCAGGTAGGTTTGGATAGCCTTTTTCCCTTATAAATTAAATCATCGTAGTAAAAATGGCATTTTGTATTTACTAGAGCTATCTTTTTGTAATATTAAAATGAGTTTGATGATTTGAAACATTTATATGTGACAAATATGCAAAAATATAAGTAATCAGGAAAGGACCAAATACTTGCATATTTTCATTTGTCTATCATGAAAGGGGACAGAAGGTTATGATTGTCAGAGAAGGACAGGACCAAATGGGAAGAGAGATCTTCTCAGCAGCAGGCCACTTCTTTGGATGACTGGATGTGTTTTTGTGTAATGAAAGCTGCTGTTTTAAGTTCTGAAACCATACAAAATTGGGCAGTTTATAGTTAAGAGAGGACAGCTGCATTTGAATTGCACCAATAAGGTCAATATACTGTATATCTGGTTCCAGATTTAGGTGAACTGTCCCTTTAGAATTACATCAGCACCATGGCATAATGGAGCACAGCTGTCCAACTGTCCAGTACATGGCAGTTACTGAACCATCCTTGTTTTTTTGTCAGCAATTCAATAATCACATTGAGGACATGAAAATGTTCAACAGCAGAACCAGGTTTTATGAAAAGCAATATCAACTGAAAGCAGTCTTACTCACATTTGCAGTCTCCTTCACTCCATCCTTGGCGGTATTCAGTACAATACTTTCATCGACAAAAAAGTCATCATTAGCTTTCCGTGTTCCATTGTTGCAGGTTTTGCAGTTCTCAAATAAACTGCAGCCTGACAAGGACAAAAGTGCAAACGAGATTTTCTCATTCTAAAGACATGTGAAAACTATTTGAAACTCACAGTGATCCACAGCACCAGAATAATTAAATTCATACTGAATATTTTGTTGCTTCCCAAGTTTTTTCCCCACAAAATATCTCCATTTAAAAAGATGACTGCTATTTCAGATAAAAAAGGAAGGTAGTAGAGCGAAGAACAGAAGTACCGGTCAGAATCATATACATTACTCACAAAAAGTTAAGCATATTTGGCTTTTGTGGTGAAATTTCAAGATGCACCTAAAATGCACTATAACCTTTCCAGGTGAACTTAATTTGACCTTCTCTAACCTTTTGAATGCACATTTCCAACTGTTCAATGTTTCAGTACTTTTTGCATAACTTGCTGTTCTCTAACAAGGTGCTTAAGGGCAAAATTCACAACAGGTGTTTGATCCATGAATCAACCAATAAATTTTCTGGCTCAATTAGAGTTGGTATTTAAACAGTCCTCTTCATCATGCTGTTCACATTTTGACATCATGAGACCAAGACAATACCTAACAACTGATCAACAGTACCTCGCCATTGCGAGGCTTCAAACAGGATGTTCTCAGAGGGAAGTGGCCACTGAGCTTAGAGTGTCACAGAGTGTCCTCAGCAGGTTGCAACAGAGATACAGAGAGACTGGAAGAGTCACAGAAAGGCATAGAAGTGGACGTCCTTTGATCACATTCAATTCAAATTAATTTTATTTATATAGTTTCCTCAGCCGGAAAAAAGGTAGATTGTCCTCTTTGGGTTGGGGACAAGCTCCTACCCTAAGTGGAGGAGTTTAAGGGTCTTGGGGTCTTATTCACGAGTGAGGGGAAAATGGAGCGAGAAATTGACAGACGGATTGGAGCAGCATCTGCAGTGATGCGGACGTTGTACCGGTCTGTTGTGGTGAAGAGGGAGCTGAGTTCTAAGGCAAAGATGTCGATTTACCAGTCAATCTACGTTCCTACTCTCACCTATGGTCACGAGCTTTGGGTAATGACCAAAAGAACAAGATCGCGGATACAAGCGGCTGAAATAAGCTTTCTCCGTAGGATTGCTGGACTCACCCTCAGAGATAGGGTGAGGAGCTCAGTCATCCGGGAGAGGCTCAGAGTAGAACCACTGCTCCTCCACATTGAAAGGAGTCAGTTGAGGTGGTATGGGCATCTGATTAGGATGCCTCCTGGACGCCTCCCACCTGAGGTGTTTTGGGCACGTCCCACTGGGAGGAGACCCCGGGGCAGACCCAGGACTGGGTGGAGAGACTATGTCTCCCAGCTGGTCTGGGAACGCCTTGGTATCCTCTCTGAAGAGCTGGAGCAGGTGGCTGGGGAGAGGGAAGTCTGGGCTTCTCTGCTTGAACTGCTGCCTCCACGACCCGGACCTCCGGAAAAGTGGTAGAAGATGGATGGATGGATGGATAGTGCCAAATCACAACACAGGTCATCTCAAGGCACTTTATAAAAAAAGGTGGGTTTAGGCCACGCTCTCAAATTTATAGAACCCAGCAGAGACTCCTAAGAGCAAGTACTGCGGTGACACAGGTGAGGAAAAACCTCCCTTTAACAGGCAGAAACCTCCAGCGGAACTATAGCTCATAGAGGACAACTATCCACCTCAACCGGCTGGGTTGAAAAAAAAGGTAAAAAGTAGGAGGCCTGGCAGTAGCTACATTCAAAACAAACATAACAAATACAATTCAGCATTAACATTCATATACACTGATGACCACTTCATTGTGAACAGTGCCCTGCAGAACCAGATGATGAATGCTACTCAAATCCAGGCACATTATGGGAGGTGAGAGACACCCAAGTGTCACGTCAGACCATTTGAAACAGTTTACATTAGCGTGGTCTGCGTGCTAGATGACCTGCAAGGGTACCTGACCACACCACCAGGCACAGGTGTCATTGTCTTGCATGGACCAGGGAGCATTTTCACTGGATAAGGGACCAGTGAGCCTCAGTGCTGTTCTCTGATGAAAGTGAATTCACGTTGAGCAGAAATGATGGCTGCCAACGATGCTGGTGACATCAAGGAAAGCACTATGCATCAGCCACTGTTGTCACCAGACGAGCTTTTGTGGTGGTGGTGTTACAGTCTGGGCAGGTGTGTCTAGTCTATACAAAACTGCCCAACACCTTGTGGATGGTAAAGTGACAAGCCAATACTACCTGAATAAGATCATTAATCCAGTCATTGTGCCACTGCACAAACAACACAGGCCTAATTTCATCTTCATGGACGGCAATACTCCAGCTCATTAAGGTAGCATCATAAGGGAATGGCTGCTGGAGGCTGGGGTACCTCAAATGGAGTGGCCTGCACTTTCTCCAGACCTGAATCCCGTAGAAAACCTATGGGATCAGCTGAGTCTCTGTGTAGAGGCTCGTAACCCTGCACCCCACAACCTCAATGACCTGAGGGCCACCCTTCCTGAAGAGTGTAATGCCATGCCTCAGCAGACAATAAGATGACTTGTGAACAGCATGAGACGCTGTTGTCAAGCTGTAATTGTTGCTCAAGGGCACATGACAAGTTACTGAGACACTGACATTGTTTGTTGTGGTATAGACCATTTGCTGTGACGTCACACTTTTTTTTACGCCGCCACATTGAATGGCGGAAGCGAGTGGACGGCGCATTCAGCAGCTGTTCAGCATTGTACCAGATCGCGATATATTTACCTGATTCCAACCTACGTCTTTGTTTTATTTTATGTTGGCATTGAATTAGACTATGTTGTTTCACTGCTGTGCCTTTGGGTGTACAAATCGCCAGAAAAAGGGATCCAATTTGAAGTTTTACCGGCTCCCAGCTGACGAAGACAGGCGCAGGAGGTGGCTAGCAGCACTGAAGAGGAAAGATTGGTCCACGTCGCCTTACTCGCGGCTATGCAATCAACATTTTATATCGGGTATGTATGATGTATCAGTGTCTATAGATGTAATGTTATATCATTGTAAACACTGGTAAATGGGTATGTCCCTCCCTGTGTGCACCACCAAGGCCTACCATCTGTGACCTAGCACTAGCCAACTGCTAGATGACAAGATAATGATCATGAATGCATGCTCCTGTTTGAAATTTAATGTGTTGATCAATATTGCTGAGTTTATTTTACAATGAATAAAAAATTTATTACATTTACAAAAATAAGGAGTATTTTTACAATAATTCACATTCACCGATACAGTTAAACCTCCCACCATTGTTTATTACTTTATACTTCAATGTACCACATAAATAGGTCTACATGGATTAAAAGAATGATATAAACATGATAAATCGTTATATTGCTTCTCAAACTGTATAAACTATATATTCTAACTACTCCATATTCCAGGTGAGAAGAGCATTGACCCTCTTTCCCCAGATTACATACCATCACTCTTCACCTCCACGTCTACTCCAACGAAAGACAGAAACAACGCCAGCTTCCATCGGTACATTAAAACACAAGCAAGGAAAAAAAGACAGAGAGAGAACTTTGATCGCTCACTTGCTGCCAGTGTACTCTTAGAACTGTCTTCTGGAGGTACTGTGTGTGAAAAGGAAGAGACAATGGAGGTGAAAGAGGAGCAGCCTGGTATGTGTGTCAAGGTGGATATTGCATCAGAGCCAGCCAAGGTCACCGAGAGTTTGGTATCATCTGCAGGGACTTCTTGTTCATGTAAAGCTGAGTGTGATGCATTAAAGAAGCAGTGCCAATCACTACAAGAAGAAGTTTATGCTTTACGTGCCCAGGTCAAGTCGCAGTCTGACACTGAAGAATCACTGACTGGAAATGATGAAAAAGTGAAATTTTATACAGGACTGCAGTCTTTTCAACTGCTGCAAGAACTATTTTTCCATATTGAAAGACATATATGTGATGTGAAAGGAGTATCAAAATTTCAGCAGTTTCTGTTGACCTTGATGAGGCTGCGCTTGAACCTGACTTTCCAAGACCTCGCCTACAGATTTGGAATTCATGCGTCAACTGCTTCCAGGACTATCTTGCAGGGCACTTTACCTATCACAATGCTGGAACTTGATAAAACCCCTAACTTAACTTGACTTGTCTCGACAAAGTAGTAAGAGTTTGTTGTGCATTGATAAATGTAAATGATTTTGTTGTGCCTTTCAATTAAACTGATTTGGCGTTTAATTTTTGGTCAAAACAGAAAGTGTGAAGAGAATATGACACCATCTTGCTTCATGATCACCCAGGGTTTCAGTGGGGGGTCCGACAGCTTCTGGGAGTGATGTACCTGTAGTGGATAAATATTCTTAAAATTAATATGTGGGTTTGATGACTTTTTATCTGGATATAATTCTTTCTTGTATAGACTGGACAATAAAATTTGTAATATATCTAATAGTGTTGGGAGTTGTTTATCCAGTATTCTTGTTTCCACAAAATTTTTTATTGAACCTTTTTTAAAAACACAACACAAACAATCAAACACTTTGCAATTTACAAGGTCCACAAACATCATTCACCTTCTTCTTCAAAAGTTATGTTTAAATTCTTTACACAATCAATGAAAGGTCTCCATATATTCTCAAACACAATTTCCTTTGATTTCAGTATGTATGTTATTCTTTCTAGTGGAAGGTTTAACATCTGTCTTAACCACTGAGTCACATCTGGTCTATGAGTCTTTGTGTTTATCCAGTATTCTATTGATACGACAAATATTTATAAATCCTTTTACAGAATATATATAGATCTATAAAAATATTTAATTAGTTTTTAATTAATTTAATTGAGATATATGCTGCTAATAATAACAATTGAATATTTTATTAAATTTTAATACTTTATCACTTAATAGATTCTATACAACATGACAAATCTATACGGTAGGGCCTTCATGACATAGTGGACCATTGAAGTGATGACTGGGGATATCAGCACATAACTGATATCACACAAAGTTTTGTAGGCTTTCAGAGACTCTCCAGTGTACCTAGACGGTGTGTTGACTAGGTAGTTGTTGATGTCCATATAGCGTACGTCAGGTTTGGGGCAAAAATCAATGAAACTGGTGAATTTTTAAAGCGACAAGTTGTAAGGGTCCACGCCGATAAAACGGATCTTTTCCGTGTACCGGTCATGATGTTTTTTATCTAGTAGTTGCGCTACATCGGACAAAGCCGTCACATCTGACAGCGGACGCCATGTTGAAACGCACACGTACAGCGCCCGACTTGCCGTCCGATATGGGGGAATCCACAAAAATCACGTGACGCGGGACGTCACTGGCAAATGGTCAATACCCGAATCAGAATCAGAATCAGAATCAGAATCAGAATCAGGTTTATTGCCATTGTTCATGTGATACACAAACTAGGAATTTGTCTCGGTGCCATGCTGCAACATTAAAAACATAATGAGAAAAAGGGATAAACTAAAAAACTAAAGGACTAGAAACGTGCAATAAGTGTAGAAAAATAAGTAGTAATAAGTAATAATAATAATAATACTAGTAATAATGAGTAGTACTAGTCAAGGCAGTTTAAAAAATTAGCATGTAGCAGATAATGTGAAGTACCACATAGTGCAGTCAATAATGCAACAGAAAAACAGTGATGAATGACATGAGTCTGGTTGAGCTGCTGTACATAGTGCACGAGAGTCAAAAGTCACTTAGTGTTCAGCAGTCTGATGGCAGAGGGGAAAAAGCTGTTCATGTGCCGAGAGGTTTTAGTCCGAATGGACCGAAGTCTTCTACCTGAGGGGAGGGGGGCAAACAGCACGTGACCAGGATGTGAAGGATCGGCTATGATCCGGCCAGCACGCCTCCGGGTCCTGGAGATGTACAGGTCCTGGAGAGATGGGAGCTTGCAGCCTATCACCTTCTCAGCAGTGCGCACGACGCGCTGCAGCTTTAGTCTGTCCCTGGCAGTGGCTCCTGCGTACCACACAGTTATGGAGGAGGTGAGGATGGACTCGATGATGGCCGTGTAGAACTGCACTAACATCTTGGTGGGTAGCTTGAGCTTCCTCAGCTGCCGCAGAAAGAACATCCTCTGCTGGGCCTTTTTGATGAGGGAGCTGATGGTTGGCTCCCATTTGAGGTCTCGGGTGATGGTGGTGCCCAAGAAGCGGAAGGAATCTGCAATGGTGATGGGAGAGCCTGTGATGGTGAGGGGGGGCAGGGGGGATGTGACTTTCCTGAAGTCCACAATCATCTCCGCTGTCTTCAGAGCATTCAGCTGCAGGTTGTTGTGGCTGCACCAGGACACCAGCTGGGCCACCTCTTCCCTGTAGGCGGACTCGTCACCGTTGGAGATGAGCCCGATGAGGGTGGTGTCGTACCCACCACTGTTGTTGGCTTTTGTTTCAATACATTGTTTGAGATGAGGAAATCACCATTGCATGCTTCTACTTAAATGCCCTGCTTTCATGATATAATGTCGCTGTAGCATGTACTTTTTACATTTTCCATAAATTTCACCCGAAACCAAATATCCCTAACCTTTTGTAAGTAGTGTAGTGAGAGCCAAGCTAAGGAATGTCTGGGTGTATGATACAGGGGTCACATTGATCCAGAGTATTGCGGCAGTAGGGAACAGTGTACCCTACCTTGAACCCTTTTGAGGGACAACAGCACTGGATGAGTTGGTACTCACAACATGGACAATACATCATGTTCCACTTAGAACTTGGGCAGCTGCCTCCTTTTGGAGCTGTGGAAAAAAAAAGAAAAAAAAAAGTTTTTTTTTTTTTTTAATACACAAAGATTGTCCTTAATGAGTGAAGCAATTTGAATATTTCAAATGAATATTTCCTGAAAATCAGAAAAAAATCTGTTCACACATACAGGTACATCTCAATAAATTAGAATACCATTGAAAAGTTGATTTATTTCAGTTATTCAATTCAAAAAATGAAACTCAGATTATATAGATTCATTACACAGTTTTTAGTTCTTTTAATATTGATGGTTATGGCTTACAGCTAATGAAAACCCAAAATTCAGTTTCTCAAAAAATTATATTACATAAAATTAATTTTAAAAAATGGATTTTTCATAGAAATGTTGGCAGACTGAAATGTACGTCCATATACCAATCAGGACTTGATCGGGGCTCCTTTTGCATGAATTACTGCATCAGTCTGGCGTGTCATGGAGGTGATCAGCCTGTGGTTCTGCTGAGGTGTTATGGAGGCCCAGGATGCTTTTTTTTTTTTTTTTTTTTTTATTACTTATTTTGCACCCGTAGGTAGATTTGTTTTGCAGCCTGGTGACAAGCCACCAGCTGCCGGTCGCTGCGTGCGCAAGCGCCCCGTATCCCTAACCTGCATGTTTTTGGTATGTGGGAGGAAACCGGAGAAATCCCGGAGTAAACCCACGCAACACGGGGAGAACATACAAACTCCACACAGATCACTGTTGGTCGGGGGCAGGGATCGAACCCACGATCTCACGATCCCCACGATCCCCCGGCCGAGGGTAAACTGTGCTGCCACAGTGCTAACCACTGCGCCACCGTGCAGCCCCAAATAGTGGCCTTCAGCTCATCTGCATTGTTGGGTCTGCTGTCTCTCATTCTCCTGAGATGAGCGACACCAGACCCAACACTGTACCGCTGTGGCGGCACGGTGGTTAGTTTACCTACTAGTTAAGCACTTTGAGTGGTCTTTGTGACTAGAAAAGAACTATATAAGCACTATATAAGTACAGGTCCTTATCCCTTCATCTTGACAGTACACCATAGATTCTCGATGGACAAACACCAGCAGATGACATGGTTCCTCGAATCATCATTGACTGAGGAAACTTCACACTGGACCTCAAGCAACTTGGATTCTGTGCCTCTCCACTGTTCCTCCAGACTCTGGGACCTTGATTTCCAAATGACATGCAAAATTTATTTTCATCTGAAAAGAAGTCATCTGCTGGTCTTGGTCCACTTTGTGTTATCAAGTCCAAAGTAAGCGCAGCAGTCTACCAGGGAATGTTAGAGCACTTCATGCTTCCCTCTGCTGACAAGCTTTATGGAGATGCTGATTTCATTTTTTAGCAGGACTCGGCACCTGCCCACACTGCCAAAAGTACCAAACCTGGTTTAATGACCATGATATCACTGTGATTGATTGTTCAGCAAACTCTCCTGACCTAAACCCCATAGAGAATCTATGGAGGATTGTCAAGAGGAAGATGAGAGACACCAGACCCAACAATGCAGACGAGCTGAAGGTCACTATCAAAGCAACCTGGACCTTCATAACACTTCAGCAGTGCCACAGGCTGATCACCTCCATGCCACGCTGCACTGATGCAGTAATTCATACAAAAGGGGCCCTGACCAAGTATTGAATGGTACATGGACATACTTTTCAGTTGGCCAACATTTTGATTAAAAATCCATTTTAAAATTAATTTTATGTAATATTAAATTTTTTTGAGAAACTTAATTTGGGGTTTTCATGGGCTTTAAGCCATAACTATCAAAATTAAAAGAAATAAACACTTAAAATATATCACTTTTTGTGTATTAAATCTATATGAGTTTCATTTTTTCAACTGAATTAATGAAATAAGTCATTTTTTCGATGACATTCTAATTTATTGAGAAGCACCTGTGCAATTCAACCAGCAGAGGTGGCACAGCATCTGCTTACTGAACACACAAGTATCTTATTAACAGGGTCCAGATGGAAAAGGATAACAAGGCCAATAATCAATTCAAGTTTGAACTTGTAAATGATTCCTAAAAGTCTTTCGAAAAATACAGATGAGTGTGAATGTGCACAGAGTTTTTAATCTTGAGAAGTTCTGCTGAAACACAGCTGTCAAATTTTCAGGCAGGGCGCTATTGCATGAAAGCTTAATAATGTAAACATGCCATGGACTGAAGATTTGTTTGTTTGCATACTGAGGGAAATTCATGGGCATCCACAGTGCAGCGCCAATCCCTTCACCATTAACACATACAGTCACACCTGGAGCCACTTCAGAGTTTCCAGTTAATCTAATTTGCATGTTTTTGGAATATGGGAGAAAAACCAGAGCACACGGGGTAAACCCACGCAAGCATGGGGAGAACATGCAAACTCTACAGATGGGTCCTATGGGCTGGTGGATTGTGAACCCACAACCTTCTTACTTGAGGAGACTCCTGTTGTGACTAGGCACTATACAAATAAAGTTTAATTGAACTGAATTTCTGTGAGGCAATTGTGCTTACCACTACTGTTATATAGTTATTTATATGGTTCATATTTGGTGCTCTTATTTGTGTGGCACGGAGTGGTGGCTCCGCCTTCCGGTCACTCCACCACCCATGACTATAACAGGGCTGCAGGCAGGAAGGATGGCCTCTTGGCCATTTCCTCTGCCTGGCGGCTGTGTGTGTGTTGCTCCTGTGTCTCTCTAATAAACATGTGTTTGGTTCGACACCTGGCCTCGTCCTTGGCTCCATATTCAGACATAATATTTGGCGATGAGGATGGGATAAAAGTGGATTAAATCAAGGTATGGAAGCGTGTGGGTCTGAAATTCAGCTGCTTTTGGAGCCCCCTGGCGAGCCATCAATTCCCTGGCTGAGGTGGTGCGCCATTTTCCGGATGCATAAGGTGGCACTGAACCTTGGGAAGGTGGAGAAGTTGAGGGCACGTGAGTTGTTGGTACAGACTGTTGTGGTGGAGGAACAGCGTGTTCTGAGCACACTGGGTGACTGTGATAGTTTTGCCAAAGTGGCTGAGCTAATGGCGTGCTATTTTCACGCCCTGGAAAATGTCATGGTTCACAAGATTCGGTTTCGACAGCCCCGCCAACGGGTGGGCAAGTCTATTCAGCGGTTCATGGCAGACTTGAGGCTGTTGGTCAACGGGTGCCAGCTTGGACCGTTGGAAGAAGAGATGATTCACGGTTAGTTGGCAGAGTATACCAACGGCACTGCAATTAGGTCAAAGCGGTTTACGTTTTTGGGTGAACTGACACTGCCCACAGCTATTGAGTTAGCCCAACTGCTTGAAGCTGCAGATAACCTGTCATGGGAGCTGAGTGAGAGCTTGTCACACCAATATCTGGGGTCACCGCTGATTGCGCATGCAATGGACCCGGTCAGCGTGGGAAGCGTGGAGGACGACACTAGCGCTACGAATGTGAGGTCCACCCAGGGAAAGTCCAAAGGTGAGGGTTGTGGGTCCACGAAGCACTGTTTCAAGGCCAGAGGTTGATTGGCAAGAGCGGAGCGCTGTGGCAAGTGTGGCCACTTGCTTCATGTCACCAGGGTATCCCACAGATCTGAGCGAGGAAGTCCGTGGCACAAAGAGGACTCTCGCGCACCCACGGTTGTCCACACTGTGTCCCCGAGTACCAGCAGACACACTTACTGTATGGTGGAGTGGGACGGGGTAGAAGTACTTTTATGGATCGACAGGGGAGGGGTGGGCTCCGTGGTGGACTGGACGACTGTGAGACGTTTTTCCCTGCACGTCAGGATTGAGAGTGACCCAGCGCTACTTTGTGGTTGTGGAGGAGGATGGCTGGCCACAGTGGGAATGTGGGAACTGACAGCTCGGTGCAAATCGGCCGAGACATGGGACCATCCAATCCTGGGAGTGGTAGATGGCACAGTGTGGGATGAGGGACTGCCAGGCACCCTGGAGAGTGAGCAAGACCAATATCGCTCAGGGTCATCACAAGAAGGTCCCTGTGTCAGAGCTCAAGTTGCCCTGGATGAGGGTACTGGGCGTCACAGTAGGACACCTGTGATGATGGGTGACGTTGAGAGGCTAGTTTCACCTGTTCCTGGATTTCGGCTGAAGGGGGCCGGTGAACAGGGGGCCACAACGGCGATGGCAGCAGCGGAGTTAAAAGAGGTTGGAGCCAGACCGTCAGGCACGGTAGAACAACGTGCCAAGCAGAGACCCTGCAAGTTGAGCGGAAGCCCTCTGGGGGTCAAGGACTGGATTCGAGAAGAAGCTCATCTCCTGCTGCTAGATGGTTCATGGGGGCACCCGAACAAGGTGTGGTGTGCCTGGGAGGGAATTGTAGGATGTGGGCCTGGATGAGCGGAGCGGCCGGTGGTAATGAAGAGGCATACCGGTGTTGAAGCGACCTTCTGCAGCCCGGGAGGCTGTCTGTCTCCAGTGGCGGATTGATGAAAGGACGGTCCGGGGGGGCCCACGGGGTCATCTTTTTGTGCTGTGTGTATATAGTTTGGGATTATTTTGTGTGTTTTATTTTAGTGTAGGAACACAGCAGTTATTTTTGTTTATAGAGGGACTTTAGTACAGACGGCAGAATAATCCGTCTTGCCGTGCAGGGGTTGGATGGCAGCCCACCTGTCCCCCCCTAGTTTTAGTTGTTTTTAGGTGTGATTGTGTTAGGCCAATTTGTGTACCTTATTTTACGTTATGTTAGTGCATGATTCGGGTCCTAAATTGGGGTGGGTCTGAACTGTGTGTGAGTGTTTTGGACTTTTGTAAGGGGGGAGGGAAATGTTATATAGTTATTTATATGGTTCACATTTTGGTGGTCTTATTTGTGTGGCATGGGGTGGTGGCTCCACCTTCCCGTCCTGCCAACACCCGTGACTTTTAAAAGGCTACAGCCAAGAAGGACGGCCTTTTGGCCATTTCCTCTGCCTGGCGGCTGTGTGTGTTTTGCACCTGTGTCCCTCTAATAAATGTGTGTTCGTTTTGACACCTGGCCTCGTCCTTGGCTCCACATTCAGACATAACAACTACACCACCATGATGCCATCTCTGGACAGAGATGGGTTCATTTTGCCCAAAACCCCCAGTGAAGATGGTGGATTTTCTATCCAACTGAAAAATACGGGAAATGTTACAGTATGTATTGTGTATTGGTATTGTTCTTTGAAAAAAAAGAAAAACATTGATAAGTCAAGTTGGTGCCCAAATTGGATGACAACCAACTAAATACAACTAATAGGTCTAATTACTTCATATACATATCCATAGATGGAAAAATACTCTTCCAGTGAAACATATCTGCAGCTCAAACTCAGACAAGCAGAAAAGGTGATTCATGAAATAATTCCACCTCAAATCAGCGACTTATCTCCAAACTCAGTAACATTTTTACAAAGACAGTAATAAGTAGCTGCATGAGGAGAACATTTAATCAGGCCTTGCCATGTGTCAAATAAACAGAGACTGAGGAGGAAGTAGCCCTCCCAGAACAAATTGGTTGAAAAGACAACTTTGTCAATCATCTAAAAAAATCATCTGGATTTGGTTGAAAGATGAAAAGCCATCTTTTTAAAGTTGTTATTTTTTTAAAAAGCAACATATAGTCACCAACATCCTGATCTTTTTTGAGTTGTGTGTGGCACCTACACCAGCATCTGTGGGCCAGAGGCAGAGTAGATCCTGGACAGATGACCAGTTCATCACAGCACCTGGTACTCTTCCATCCAAGTACTAACCAGGGTAGATCCTGCTGAGCTTTCAAGATCAGACAAGTCCAGGGCTGTCTGGGGACACCCGCAGCCCTAGGTATGGACATCAGTAAAAAGACACAACATAGAGAGAAATTTCTTGAATGTACTTGTATTCATATAGTGGTTTTTAAGTGTACAGCACAACAGCACTGGTTTCAGATTGTTCCAGATATTATGTAACAAGCATTTTGCCAAATGTTGAACTTAAAAAAAGCTGTTAAAATATGTATTTTTATAAAGCGCGTTTAACAAAGATTCAGTGGTTGTAAAAGTTTTTTGACTTTTGAGAGACAGACCCCCACAACCATCACCAAATGACAAAAGCTATTTTGAGGATAAATTTGGACCAAATCCTGTGGACTAAACAGCACAATTATTGGATTATTTTTTGCCCAATTTTTCAACAACTTTTTTCCTGATTAAATATGGTCTGTGGTAGATGAACGAACACAGCCCAATTTTCAACGTCTATTTTTGAGTTAAATTAAGGCTTGGACCAGCAAAGCTGATTTAGCCCAAAATACGTCTAAACTATGGCTTGTTCTGGGGTGGGGGAGAAGACTTTAGGGTCCAGACAAAGAAGCGTGATTGTTGCAGGCTTATACAGTAGCTTGACAGGCTTCCAAAGAAGCAGCTCCTGCAGTCATTCAGTTTTATTAGAGCTCAAAGTGACTAAGGATAATGATACACTTTTCCCATCTAAGCTAAAACCCCTTAACCCTTTCCCTCAAACAGTTGTCATTTGTGAATGCTTGGCATTTGCTTTGGAAGTTCGTTCAGGTCAGCGGTAGGTCTGCAGCTGTTCCTTGTCTCTGTTGCTCTTGCTCTGAGCCCAGAATGCATACAGTGTAACAAGAAGAAAAAATACCGGCAAAGGAAGTGGAAAGTTCATTTGAGGGATATAAAGACATGCTAATGAGAAAAACACTGAAGAGTGATGAAGAAAATATGGGAGGTGGGGGAAAACTCCATCTGTCAGTATGGCGTGAGGAGTTTCAAGGGAATCTCTTGGAAGCAAACATTCAAGTCTTTTTGAGTAAATAAATACTTTAAAAGTCATGGAAGGAATACAGAGCTCCCTGTGCATCGAGCCAAATGTGTTTACTGATATTTCATCATGCACCAGCTGTCACACTGGATGTGACAATTTTACAACATCTTGGAAAATAGAAAACAGATGTCCTCTCTAAAGATGCCCAGAGATGTTCATGATGTCAGTCTCAGCAGATATGCCTCAAGCTATGAGGACAGCCCATCACAGCCAATTCAAGGTTTCCTTTCCATTACCTTTTACTTTGAATTTTTTAGTGCTGTGGTATCTTGTTTAATCTTCTTCTTTACAGCAGGCTGTGCATAACTTGATTTAGTTGTTACGTTTAGCTTATCCCTTCAACATTTCATGAAGTCCAACATTGCCATGGTTCTTCTGATCTTTATAAGAATTGTACATTTGTAAGAGGAAATTTATTGCAAATTACATTTTTGGGTTTACAAACTCCAATTCCAGTGAAGCTGGAACTTTGTATAAAACCTAAATAAAAAACAGATTATTGTCACAAACCGAGCTGGTGTTGTCCTTTAGGCTCGGTTCTTACCGTTCTCTGTGGCTCATGTTATCAGTATATTTGTGTATTGTGTTTTCTTTTGAGTTCTTGTAGTTTCTTTGTCACTTGATCTTTTTCCTGTACCTGTAGCCACTGTTCTGGCTGGCAGCTGTTAGGCAGCCTCCCTTGACCTACATTTATGTGGGCGTTGTCTGACACCTGCCGGTCCGACCACACCTCCTCTCTCTTAACTGCCAGCTGGTTCCACTCCAGTAATTACTTTTCCCGTGCCTCGCCCAGGTGCACCCAATCTGTTGTGCCAGCAATGCTTGTACTTAAGCGGCCTTTGCCAGTCAAGCATTGTTGGACCATTGATTTGTCTTTGAGGTATGTTGTGGCCACCGTTCACTGTGGTCTGCCCGCTGCACGTTATCATGCGAGTCAAGTAGTGAACCCTGTCTTCTTTTTGTAAGTCTGCCTATTTTGTATTATTTGTCTTGTGGCCACGGTACACTGTGGTCTGCCCGCTGACCGCTCATCGTGTGAGCAATTTAATGTACCCTGTAGCATTTTTGTAAGTCTTTATTTTTGGAACTGTCTGCCTCTTTGTTAATAAATGTGTTGCGGTGTAACCCTGCGCCAAATCCATCCTTCCTCCTCACTCCTCGATGCGCTGCGTAAAGGCGCATAAGGAGGGTTGTGACAACTATAAGGATTTGCAAATCCTTTTCATCCTATGTTCAATTGAATACACAACAAAGATAAGATATTTAATGTTCAAATTGATGAACTTTATTGTTTTTTTGCAAATATTCACTCATTTTGAATTTGATGTCTGCAACACGTTCCAAAAAAGCTGGGACAGGGTCAGAAAGGACTGTCGATAATGAGCTTTTTACGAAAATGGACCTACAGTACTTTTTATTTACACACTTTTATAGATATTTATATTCTATTTTCAATTCCATTGGTCTTATTCTTCTGTATACTTCCAAATTTTGCTGGACCATCTTTAATAAACCCAGTTTCCAACTGAGATCAATATACAGTGACACGTACAGACATTTCGGGGGGCAGGTGCTCAAAAAAAACCCTGTGACCTGGTGCTCTCTGTAAATGCATTTGCCACATGCTGAACAGGAGGAAGAAGATGTCCTTTTCTTTGGCCTGTTGTTGTCCACACCACCCTTGCAGTGATTGTAGACAGTGATGATTTGTTTCCTGCGCTTCTCATCCCGTTCTCTGTACCTGAATGTAGTGCTGCATCTCAGCATGAGATGGAGACCTGACTTGCCTGTTTTTTGCTGTCCACCCACTGGTAGAATGAGCAGGATCCATGGTGCTGTCACCACTTTCAGAGGAATCGCCAGAGACACTCTCTGAAGTAGAAGGCTTCACTGAAAATTCCTCATCAGACTCCCCCTCAGAGCTTGCTTCATCTTCAGAGAATGAAGCAGCCTTCATCTGCAGCTTGGTTACAGATGAAGGCTGCATCACAATTCCAAAAGCTTCTACAGTACAGAAATGACTCTTCATACCTTCTCTTGTTCTTTGCTCCTGATCTTTCTCATTCTCTTGCTCACTAATGAGCCCTCACCCAAGCTGCAAGTTTATAGCTGCTATAAAAGTAGTCAGGTGCAGAAATACTCTGACATACGTTATTGTTTTCTCGACATTATCAACAACATCTTTGAGCTATGACCCCCATGCAAGTGCAGGGGGTCATTACTTCACTCAGGTTCATTGTATCTGCCTACTTCAAAGACAAAGGAAACATGCACATACCCACATGATAAAAGATCTCAAGAATCAGTGTTGGATCCTACTTTGAATTTTTTATTCACTCCTGATATGATCACTGTACGAGGGTGCATGCACACACGCACGCACACACACACACACACACACTCACAGCTAAACACACGTACTTGTTTGTATAACAGGACCTGTTGGGGATGTGTTTAAGGATATTATGAAGATCCAAATCGCTGTTTAACAGTCCTGTCATGTTTTTACCTTTGACTGCAGTCTGTACCATCAGCTGTCCAGTGGTGTTCTGATAGATATGCCAAAATGTCAGAACACCGGAGGAGGAGGATCCAATCAGCTGATCACCAGAAGCACAGAGCTCAGCTGTTTTCCATGATAAATCATACTTTGCTCTCCCTTGGCTGCTGCTCTTAGACGTTTTGGGGTTCACACTGGCAAAAGCACACTCCATGCATTATCTTTTTTCTTCCACTTTATTGAAAAGAAACTTTTTTTTTTTATCACCATCAGTCAGCGTGCCTTTGAGCCAGGTTGTGACAACTGTCATCTGATGTTCGTGAAGTGTCACATCAGCTGTTTTAGACATGACCTACCTGACAGCTCTGGGATGGTCTTTGTAGGGGAGAATAATCTCGGTTGAATAGAGGTGATCTCTCTCACACCTAGGATTCATTGATCAGGAGACTACGACAGTTTGGCATGACCACGCTGTCACGCCGCGCCGTTCATCAGCGGCGCCACCTGTTCGCACACCTGATCCTCATCAGCGGCGAGGGATAAAAGCCGCCTCGCCCGGAGGCTCGGCCTGAAGCCGTCAGACTTCGTTCCCTCACCACCGTGAGCATTACTTTCTTCAGCATCGCAATTCTGGGTAAGAACCCTTACCTCCTTTCCAGTCTGCTCCCCTGTGCACAGGTGGATTCCCCGGCGGCGGACGTCTCCGTTCCATCGCCCATCCTTCGCTGCTGCACAGAGCTCTCCAGGTGGCTGTCTCCCGGGCTACGTTCCCCTTGCTGTGCCAGCTGTCCTGACAACTCAAGTAAGATCTTCTCTTGCCACAATTCATCCTGTGTTGGTGTATGCCCGTCACCCTCTCCCTGTGTTCTCTCCATAGGGTTGCTCGGCCGAACGGTCATCTGCCTCTGTGCCTGAAGCAGACGCCACCACCAACACATCTGCATCCCGCAGACACACACTCATACACTCCTGCTGTTAATAAACTCTTTGAACTACTCTAAGCCTGTGTGTGCGTGTCTCCTGAGCCGTGCGTTATGTCAGTACGGCTTCAGCAGAGCGGCTCGGCGGACGGCGGGCTCGCACACCGGCTTACCACTCTCGAGGCTAGAGTGGATCAAATAGCTTATCAACAGCAGGTGATCCTGAATCAATTGATAATTATCACTGGCCGATTGGACCGCCTGGACCCCCAGCAGCCGTTCCCCCCGGCTCCTCAGGGTGGCGCAGCTCCTGCTGTTCCGGTGGCCGTCCAGCCAGCTCCAGTGGCACCGGCCCGACTCACACCCATTCCGACCCCCGCCCGCTTTAGCGGAAAGCTCGGCGGAGCGCGGGGGTTTGTAATGCAGTGCGAGTCCGTGTTTGACCGTGTGCCCGGAGACTTTCCCTCAGATCACAGCCGGATCGGCTACATAGGGAACCTCCTGGAGGGGCGTGCTTTAACTTGGGCCTACGCTATTATGGCGAGACCCAGTTATGCCACCCTCACCTATGCCGAGTTCGTGAGGCGCTTCCTGGAGGTGTTTGATCACTCCCGTTCCGAGGCGGTCCAGGTCGATCGGCTTCTCGCTCTCCAGCAGGGAAACCGGTCGGCCGCGGATTATGCCATCGAATACCGGGTAGCGGCGGAGGAACTGGGCTGGGAGGAGCGCTCCCTCTGCGGCCTGTTTCTCCGCAGCCTCAATAGTGATCTGAGGGATGAACTGGCTGGACGGGATATCCCCGGAACGTTAGCGGAGCTAACCTCATTGGCAATCAGCTTGGACAACAGGCTGCGCGAGCGCTCCTCAGGACGGAAGCCGTCTGCTTCTCGCCCTCGAGGAGTCCCGCTACGCCTGCCCCAAGCTCGCCCCCTGGCAACGCCGCCACCATCGTGCCCCGAGGAGTCGGAGCCGATGGTGACGGGCTGGGCAAAGCTCTCCCCGGCAGAGAGACAGTGCCGCCGTGAGTTGGGTCTCTGCATGTATTGCGGGGACAATCAACACACGGTAGAGCTTTGCCCACAAAAGCCAAACGGTGGGGTCCGCGAGTCACTGTAGGGGGCCTCGCGGACGTCAATCGGCAAAGTCCCCTCACTCAATTAAAGCTGCCCATCCATTTTTGCCACAACCCCACTGGGCACCTCACCCACGCACTGGTGGATTCGGGCGCAGAGGGCAGCTTCATTTCACAAGGCCTGGCAACCCGATTGGGCATCCGCTGTCAGGCGCTCAAACACCCCATCTCCCTGGTCCATCTCTCCCGTGCCTCCCTTGGGAGAGTTACCCATCAAACCATTCCTGTCCCAGTCATCATCTCAGGAAACCACCGGGAGGAAATGGTTTTCTACGTCCTGCCCAACTCTGTGTCGCCCGTCATCCTGGGGTATCCCTGGCTACACCTCCACAATCCTGTCCTGGACTGGAGGTCAGCTGGGGTGTCGGCGTGGAGTACCTTCTGCATGGGCACCTGCCTTCAGTCCGCTGCCTGCTCACCGTCCGCGGCTCCTCCTGTGGCCGATACAGCACCCCCGGACCTGTCACTGGTGCCCCCAGATTTTCACGACCTGGGTATGGTATTCAGCAAGTCGAAAGCTATGTCTCTTCCCCCGCATCGACCATATGACTGTGCCATCAATCTCCGCCAGGGGGCCCCCCTGCCATCTGGTCGGCTCTACAGCCTGTCGGCGCCGGAGAAGGAGACTATGAATACGTACCTGAAGGAATCACTGAGCGCTGGGATTATCCGCCCATCGTCATCACCCGTGGGGGCGGGGTTTTTCTTTGTAGGGAAGAAGGACGGTTCCCTCCGTCCCTGTATCGACTACCGAGCACTTAATGACATCACTGAGAGGGACCGTTACACCCTGCCCCTCATGGACACTGCCTTCCACTCCCTCCAGGGGGCGACCTGGTTTACCAAGCTGGATCTCCGCAGCGCTTACCACCTCGTCCGGATCCGGGAGGGAGATGAATGGAAAACAGCCTTCCGTACCCCGAACGGCCACTTTGAGTATCTCGTCATGCCGTTCGGGCTGACCAACGCTCCTGCCGTCTTTCAGCGCCTCATCAATGACGTCCTCCGGGATTTCATCGGCCTTTTCGTGTTCGTCTACCTGGACGACATTCTGATCTTCTCTCAGTCCAGAGACGAGCACCGGGTCCATGTGAGGCGGGTCCTTCAAAGACTGCTGGAGAATCGTCTGTACGTGAAGGCTGAGAAGTGCGAGTTTTACGCTAGGACCACATCCTTCCTGGGATTCATCATCGCCCAAGACCAGGTGCTCCCGGACCCAGAGAAGGTGAAGGCGGTGGTGGAGTGGCCTACTCCCACATCTCGGAAGCAGGTGCAACAGTTTGTTGGCTTCGCCAATTTTTACCGCCGTTTTGTCCCGAATTTCAGCTGGATCGTCGGACCACTGACCCGCCTCACGTCCCCGAAGGTTCCGTTCCGGTGGACCGAAGAGGTCGATGCTGCCTTTAAGGCGCTGAAGGCGGAGTTCTCCTCCCCCCGGGTCCTTCGCCAGGTCGACCCCGCGCTGCAGTGCATAGTGGAGGTAGACGCATCGGACACGGGAGTGGGAGCAGTGTTATCCCAGCTATCACCGGACGATGGCGCCAAGCGACCGTGCGCCTTCTTCTCCCGGCGCCTGTCCCCGGCGGAGAGGAACTATGATGTGGGGGACAGAGAGCTCCTGGCCATTAAACTCGCCCTACAGGAGTGGCGTCACTGGCTAGAGGGGGCGGACCTGCCATTTGTGGTCCTGACGGACCATAAGAATTTAGAGTACCTACGATCTGCCAAGCGCCTGAATGCCCGCCAGGCGCGCTGGTCTCTGTTCTTCGCCAGGTTCCGGTTCTCTATCACCTTCAGGCCAGGCTCCAAGAACGGCCTGCCTGACGCCCTCTCTAGACAGTTCACCCCCGTGGGGGCTGAGGAAACGCCCCACACTATCCTGCCCAGGTCGTGCGTCGTGGGAGCTATCTCTTGGGACATTGTGGACAGGATCCGGAAGGCACAGGAGGTGGAACCTGATCCTGGCGGCGGACCGGAGGGAAGACTGTTCGTTCCGTCTGCGGTCCGAGGAGAGGTCATCCACTGGCTCCACACCTCCCGGCTCACCTGTCATCCCGGCACCTCTCGGATGATCAGCCTCCTCCAACGGTCCTTTTGGTGGCCGGGCCTGCGGAGGGATGCAGCCCGCTATGCCCGGGCTTGTCCAATTTGTGCCACCAGTAAATCGGGAAACGCCCCTCCAGCGGGTCTGCTCCAGCCTCTGCCCGTCCCTGGCAGGCCATGGTCGCACATTGCACTGGATTTCGTCACCGGGCTCCCAGTTTCCAACTCATTCGACACCATCCTGACCATCGTGGACCGTTTCTCCAAGGCGGCACACTTCGTCCCCCTGCGAGGTCTCCCTACCACCCTGGAGACGGCGGGCTTCCTCGTCCAACACGTGGTCAGACTGCATGGGATCCCAGTGGACGTGGTCTCGGACCGGGGTCCCCAATTTTCATCCGAGGTTTGGAAATCCTTCTGCAACGCCATCGGAGCCAAGGTGAGCCTCTCCTCCGGCCATCACCCCCAGTCTAACGGGCAGTGTGAGAGGACCAATCAGGAGCTGGAGGCTGCGCTCCGCTGTGTTGCAAGATCCAAGCCGACATCGTGGAGCAACAATCTCGCCTGGGTGGAGTACGCCCACAACACCGCCCGCTCTTCTGCAACGGGGATGTCCCCCTTCAAGGCGTCCCTGGGTTACGACCCCCCGCTGCTTCCAGCGCAGGAGAGCGAGGTAACTGTTCCGTCAGTTAGGGCGCACGTGAGGCAGTTCCGCTCCACCTGGGCCGCCGCGCGTCATGCGCTTTTACGCACAGCGGAGCGCAACAAGACCGTGGCGGATCGGCGTAGAAGACCTGCCCCGGCGTACAGAGTTGGGCAACTTGTCTACGTTTCCACCCAGGACGTCACCCTAAAAGGCGAGAGGAGGAAGCTGGCACAGCGCTTCATGGGTCCCTTCCCCATCACCCGGATCATCAACCCGGTGGCTGTGCGCGTGGCTATTCCCCCCTCCCTCCGCATCCATTCCACCTTCCACGTGTCAAAGGTGAAGCTGGCAGTCACCGACCCCCTTTGCCCTCCTCCTGCAGCGCAACCCGCGCCCCGGATGATTGGTGGCCACCCGGCCTGGTCCGTCTCCTCCATCCTGGACTCCCGGCGCCGGGGTCGTGGGTTGCAATACTTGGTGGACTGGGAGGGCTATGGGCCCGAGCATCGACAATGGGTGCCCCCGTCGTTTGTGTTGGACCCATCGCTCATTGCGGACTTCCACCGAGCGCACCCAGATAAGCCATCGCCAGGAGGCGCTGCTAGAGGGGAGAGTACTGTCACGCCGCGCCGTTCATCAGCGGCGCCACCTGTTCACACACCTGATCCTCATCAGCGGCGAGGGATAAAAGCCGCCTCGCCCGGAGGCTCGGCCTGAAGCCGTCAGACTTCGTTCCCTCACCACCGTGAGCATTACTTTCTTCAGCATCGCAATTCTGGGTAAGAACCCTTACCTCCTTTCCAGTCTGCTCCCCTGTGCACAGGTGGATTCCCCGGCGGCGGACGTCTCCGTTCCATCGCCCATCCTTCGCTGCTGCACGGAGCTCTCCAGGTGGCTGTCTCCCGGGCTACGTTCCCCTTGCTGTGCCAGCTGTCCTGACAACTCAAGTAAGATCTTCTCTTGCCACAATTCATCCTGTGTTGGTGTATGCCCGTCACCCTCTCCCTGTGTTCTCTCCATAGGGTTGCTCGGCCGAACGGTCATCTGCCTCTGTGCCTGAAGCAGACGCCACCACCAACACATCTGCATCCCGCAGACACACACTCATACACTCCTGCTGTTAATAAACTCTTTGAACTACTCTAAGCCTGTGTGTGCGTGTCTCCTGAGCCGTGCGTTATGTCACACGCTATGCGTAAATTAGGATAAGCCATGCATATGTTAAGCATAAGTTAGACTACGGTTGGGCATACTGTAAGTTGTGAATGCCGGCAACACGCTAAGCATTCATTGGTTTAAGTTATCTATATGTTATTGAAACGTTCTATATAAGTTACTAATACGTTATGTATACATCAGATTCGTTATGGATATGTTATGCATACAGCCAAAAGTGAAAATTTCAGCATATGCCAGTGTTTTAGACCAATTTTTATACGCTGGACAAACACTGCCTAAATTGTCAAGGTGTGACGGCCTTTAAACATCTCCATACCTCCACAGTTATGTCATCTGAACCAACCGCCTTTCCACTCTTCATCCTCTGCATAGCTGCCCTCACTTCCACCTTGCTAATCCTCAGAATTTCCTGGTTCACCATCTTTCCTTCATCCAGCCTCTTCTCTGTTTAATTTTCTTGATTCATCAGCTCCTCAAAGTACTCCTTCCATGTTTTCAACACACTCTCTTCACTTGTTAGTGCATTACTGTAGGGGGAAAATGAATCACCCTTAAATGACTGAGAAGAGAATCAATCAGATGAATTAAACAAGTTTATTACTTGCAGCAAGAGAGCAGTATATGCAACAGAAAGTTGAGAATAATGGTCGGCAGGGCAGTCCCGCTGAGGCTTTTTATACAATAAAAAAAAAAAAAAATGCAAGTTAGGCTAACTGGAGACTCTAAAGTAGCCCTAGGTGTGAATGTATGTGTGAATGGTGAAGGGATTGACGCCATACAGTGGCTGCTTCATCCATCCAGGTGGATACCCCTAATTTCCCTCTGGGGATTAATAAAAAATATACAATAGAGCAGTGTCTGACTGCATAGATAACAAACGTCGTGTAAGGAGTTGTTCTTCAGTATATCGGGAGTGGGAACAGAAACAGTTACTATCAGTACGTGACTGGTCATGAAGCCATCTGGGCGCACTGGTCAACTGCTGAGTTGGCACTCCCTTCCTCTTGTACAACGGTTCGCACAGTACTTTTCCACTCAGCTAACACACCACTGATGTTTATAAACAGCAGTTGTTTCATCTGAGCAGAATACATTCCAGAATAAAGCAAAATAAAATAATACATAGTCAAAAATAAATGTCCTTCAGTTACGATCTCTGTTCTTAAGGGATCTTTAACACAGCACGGAGATCGTTGCGAGATTGGGCCAATTTTTGATCTTCGGGATCATTTGATCCTAAAGATCATTTAAGGCAGATATAAGCAGCCTTCCTTGTTCTCATCATCCAAAGTGAAATCCGTAAATCAGAAAATCCTGCAGATAGGAAGCTTTGCATTTCAGCCATCGATATGTCGAACTATCCTTTAGAGCTATGCAATTATGGCAACATTGTAGTATAATTTTTTTAAGCATTAAATTATCAATATTCTCTTTTTCTGGTGAAATTTGTCACTTTTCACTTCCTTGTTTTGTTTGCGGAGCGCTCTGGTGACTGGTCGTGATACTGCGTATTATCCAATTAGTACGGAGTCAATCCGAAACCCCACCCACACTTCTAGAAGCCAGAGCATGAAGAAACGGAGTGGTAGCTAAACTTTTATTGATAAAAAATACATATTTTCACTGAGCAACTCCATACTCAGGAAAGCACACCCTCGTAACGTAAGCAAAGAACTTATAAAACCTGAGGTCAGTCTGAGGAACGGTTTGGAAGATATTTGAGGAACACACACACAAACAGAGATTTGTTGCATTTATTGATAGATAGCACCTGCCGATAGTCAGGCCATATTTGTATGTTAGTTTGCTCCGTGCTACTTTACATTATGTGTGTCTGGTTATGTATGTCCTGTGCTAGCTGTAGGACACTACAATGCCACGATGGGTGCCCAGCTAAGGTTAAGCCAACACATTTAAGTTCTGGTGTTCCCCAGGGGGATAAATGTGGCATATTGGAAATGTCACAACATATGCCACGAATGTGGGGATGCAGCACGCTTTGACATCATCACACCATGACTATAAAGGAGGACTGATGGTGGGATGCTTTGGTGCGCCGCCTCCGTGTCAGTGATAGCCTGTACTGGTCAAACGTTAGCTTGTTAGCTACCTACTGCTCTGCGTCAGGTGTACTATGAATCACCATCAGTTAAAATATTCATGATGAGTGTAATATTGCTTTTATATAACAGTTCTGCAAGCACAGTTTATTAAAAGACAGCAATACTGGACAAAATATTATGATTTGTTTGTATAACCAGCTATTTTGCACAGCTGACTTGTCTTTTAGACCCTATTCCTACTAGGTTATTTAAAGAAGTCTTCCCACTTATTGGTAGCCTTATTCTTCATATAATCAATTCTTCATTAACTTTAGGCCATGTACCGCAGGCTTTTAAAACGGCTGTAATTAAACCCTTACTCAAAAAGCCAACGCTAGATCCAGGAGCTTTAGCTAACTATAGACCAATCTCTAATCTCCCTTTCATTTCAAAAATCTTAGAAAGAGTTGTTGCTACGCAATTATTTGACCACCTGCAGAGAAATGGTTTACTTGAAGAGTTTCAGTCTGGGTTTAGAATCCATCATAGTATTGAAACAGCCTTAGCGAAGGTCACTAACGACCTCCTCATTGCATCTGATAATGGACTAGTTTCTGTACTTGTCCTTTTAGACCTTAGTGCAGCTTTTGATACTATCGATCATAATGTTCTACTTGATAGATTAGAACACTATGTTGGACTTAATGGAACTTCGTTGCAGTGGTTTAGATCTTATTTATCTGATAGGTTTCAGTTTGTTCATGTAAATAATGAGTTTTCTTTCAACTCAAAGCTCAGTCATGGAGTTCCACAGGGATCTGTGCTAGGCCCTACTCTTTTTAGTTTATATATGCTTCCGTTAGGCAACATTATTAGAAAGCACTGTATACATTTTCATTGTTATGCTGATGACACACAATTATACCTGTCAATGAAGCCAGATGATAGTAATCAATTAGCCAAGTTAGAAGCCTGTCTTAAGGAAATCAAAGCTTGGATGACTTGTAATTTCCTGCTATGAAATTCAGATAAGACTGAAGTCATTCTTTTTGGTCCAAAAAACCTTAGAAATTCCTTTCCAAATCAAACTTTCAGTTTGGATGCGGTTACTCTTTCTCTTAATAGCTCTGTGAGGAACCTTGGAGTTATTTTTGATCAGGATTTGTCCTTCAATTCACATATTAAATTTGTTTCTAAGACTGCCTTCTATCATTTGCGTAATATTGCCAAGATTAGGAGCATCTTGTCTCAGAGTGATGCTGAGAAACTGATCCATGCTTTTGTTAGCTCGAGATTAGATTATTGTAATTCTTTATTATCAGGCTGTCCTAAAACATCTTTAAAAAGTCTTCAGCTGATCCAAAATGCTGCAGCAAGAGTTTTAACAGGTACTAGAAAGAGAGATCATATCTCTCCGGTTCTGGCCTCCCTTCATTGGCTTCCCATAGAGTTTAGAATTAAGTTTAAAATCCTTCTTCTTACTTACAAAGCTCTAAACAATCAGGCTCCTTTTTATTTAAAAGATCTGATACTACCGTATTATCCTAACAGAGCACTACGCTCCCAAAATGCAGGATTACTTGTAATACCTAGAATCTCCAAAAGTACAATGGGAGTCAGAGCCTTCAGTTATCAAGCTCCTCTCCTGTGGAATCAGCTGCCAATCTGGATTCGGGAGTCAGACTCGATCTCTGTTTTTAAGAATAGGGCTAAAACCTACCTTTTTGATATAGCCTACAATTAGGGAGGGATCATGTGTTTCTGAACCCTCCCTTAGTTATGCTGCTAATAGGTTTAGTCAGCCGGGGGACCTCCAGTAATGCACTGGGCCTCACTCCTTTTCTCACTCTCAATGAAATATTTTTTTTGCTGGTCATTAACATTTGTTTGTTCTCTCCCATAGATTGAGTCCCCATCGTGCTGTTTGCTCTCTACATGTCTGTTCTTTTCTTCTTCTCTATCCCCTCACCCCCCAGCCAGTTGCAGCAGATAACTGCCCCTCCCTGAGCCTGGTTCTGCTGGAGGTTTCTTCCTGTTAAAAGGGAGTTTTTCCTCTCCACCATCGCCAAGTGCTTGCTCACAGGGGATCGCCTGATTGCTGGGGTCTTTCTGCAACTGTGGGGGTTCCCCCTACAGTTGATAGTGCTATGAGATGACTGTTGTTGTGAAATGGCGCTATATAAATAAAGTTGAATTGAATTGAATTGAGCTGAGAAAAAAATAGTCCCTTCTAAATGTAGCCAGTAACTGTTGCTAAACATCTCAATCAGTATGAAGATGTCTGTTGTCATTTTACACACATGTAAACAAATTAAATATTGTCAAGTGCAAAAGTCAGTGTTTGTAATACATACCGGTCACTTGTTGAGTCGGTACCACAGAAAGGCCAAGAAAAGTGACCAATGCTGGTGGCTAGTTAGCATGCTAGCGATTTGGCTTCGGCACACTTCACTCACTTTTTCTTGGCATTTTCAGATGAAACAAAGAGTCCATCCCCACAAAGGTATTATGGCTTGTTAATCGAGACAATCCAACTGTAACATTGCCTATTTATGCTAAACAGACAAGTAGCTTAAGGATATTTACAAAGGTAGACAAAGTGAATCTTTTTTTTTTTTTTTTTTTTAAAGGTGGAACTTCTGGGTTATTGCGATGATTTTTCAAACAGCGCCTCCCTGTGGAAATTAAAGTGTCCAACACAGTATTGCAATTCTCATAAAAGAAGTCAGTGATAGAAATGACAGACCGGACACTAAATAATGGTTAATAATTAGCAGTTACATGAACACCTTTGAAGCGGAGTGATACATATCCAGTGAAACATTGGAGTGAAATTATCATGGAATATAGTAACTCCTGGAATCCCTATTGTCCAATCAAATTGCTCGGTTGGAACTAACCGTTGTATAAATATAAATAACTTTTTACAGTTTTCAGGTAACATTTTATTTCAATTTGATCTGTACATGGAGCTAATTTGGTGACAAAAAAATAACCCATCCCTATTAGCAGAAGAAACATTATCTAATATGTCATCAAATTACTGATGATGGTTTAATTAGTGGCAAAAAGGATGATAAAGCAGAATGTTATTTAAGGCCATCAAAGTTTTAAATGGAGTGCATGTGTCTAATATAAATACTGAAAATTACTAAAAAAGCCTCTTCATTAAAAATGCAACACCATAAAATACATCATCAGCTAGCCAGTGATTAATGACCCACCTTACAGACTAAGAAAAATATGCAATAAATGTTGATGACTGCAAATGCTTGCAATAAAAGATGCAAAAACTCAAGCTGTGACACTTAATACAGAACATAAGGTTTGCAAATGTCAGTCCGTGGGGATGGTGAGTAAGGGGTTTATGAAAAGATCACAGCAGTAATTAACTCCTCTGTCACTAATTGGACAAAGATATTTTGACCAGCTCCAGCTGAAGTAAAGAAGCACGATGATTAATTATCAGTTGAATCCAGTCAGATAGAGGGAATGAGGGGATGGCACGCTTATAAAACTTTCATTGGTGTCACAAGGCCAAACTCACTGTTGAAATGAGTTCTTGTCATCAGAGAGCAATGTTTTTTTTGGTTCATGAAATTACCCACAATGCTCTGTCAGCTATATTTAGCCCCCCTGCTGCTCAGAGAAAGATTCCATTTGGAGGTCAGAGACAGTTTCACACAACCCTGAGCCCACATCTGCTGACAATAACCAAGTCAGACATGGCAGTGACACACAGCGAGGACTTACCTATGAATGAGGCAAGCCTTATGATTGGACCTGCAAATTAACTTTTTTCTTCCAACCACAGTAGCTGGCAGATTCTAAACTTTGACAGCCACCATTTTGTGTTTGCAGTTGTAGTGAGAAAAAAAGCAAAGAAAAAATAATACCCTTTTTTCCTGTAAAATGATTTAATGTCTTCTCTGAATAATAATCTGGTTTTGATTATGTCTGCTTTTTACACACTCATTAAGGCACCACAGCCTTTGCATCCAAACCATGGTGCACTGAAAATTCATTAGTCAGAAAGTTAAGTGTTTCTTTTTTGTTTAACAAAAACTTGAAGTTGTGTCCTGTTATACAACAGTTAGTTCTGACCGAGGAACTTGACTGGACAATAGCGTGATGACCCTTGGCCTTTGAGATCATTTCCTGTTTTTTTGTTGTTGTTGTTTTTCCATGGTTTTGGGGAGTGGTTTTGAGTTAACATCTGCGCTGATTATCAGCCTGTTTAAGAGGCTGAGCAATCAGTGGTCAGGGTGGCTTCCCCTCTGGGTGCTCTCCCTCTGGATTGTTCCTCCAGGTTGTATTTTGGGGGCTTATATCTTTTTTCTTTACAATAAAATTGTTTTCTTATTCAATTTAATGTGTGGTCTCCACATTTTGTCCTACTCATAAAGCCAGGGTCATGACAAAATGGGGGCTCGTCCGTGTTGTGACACCTGCATCACTTCCTTAAGGGGGAGGTGTTACACACCCCTCCATAGGGAATTAGTCAGTGGTGCAGTCCCTGACACCTTAGAGTACGCCCCCGCTACTGAGCTACTGAGGAATTCTTCTTTGGCTCAGTGGTAGAGTGGGAGTATTGAGATCACGGTGTCATGGGTTCAAGTCTTGGCCTGGGATATTAGGAGGTGTATGTCTACCTTTCCTGTCTGCAAAAGTGATTTCGGAGGTGCATGTCTACCTTGCCTGCGGGAGAAAATGACTAGGGTTGTTCACCTTGATTTAAGGGTCAAAATGGACTTGGAGATGCAAGGCTGAATAGTCACTTCTGGCCTTGACCCAGAGAGTGTGTCATAACAGAAATTACTATGTTCCATGATAATTGCACTCCAACTTTACTGGATATGTATCACTCCGCTTCAAAGGTGTTCATGTAACTGTTAATTACTAACACTAATTTATTATCAACTCTCGAGAATTTCAGTACTACTTTGGAAACCTTAATTTCTGCAGTGAGGTACTGTTTGACAAGAAATTATACATCTGTGACCTGGAAGTCCCATCCTTTTGAAAAAAACTGTTTTCGTCTACCCGTCATTAAGCTCATTAAGCTATGTCACGTCTGTTTAAAAAAATAGGCAGTGCTAGTTTGATTTATTGTCTCAATTAACAAACCACAATACCTTTGTGGTGATGGACTCTTTGTTTCATCTGAAAATGCAAAGAAAAGCGAACGAAGTGTGCTAAATCACTAGCATGCTAACTAGTAGCTACCGGTATTGGCTATGTTTTGATCTCCAGTCTTCTGCAGTACCGACTCAACAGGTATGTTTTATACACACTATTTACTTTAGCACTTGACAATATTTAATTTGTTTACATTCATTCATTCATCTTCTTCCGCTTAATCCTTTTCGAGTCGCGGGGGGGGGGGGGGGGGGCGGGGCTGGAGCCTATCCCAGCATCTTTTGGGCGAAAGGCAGGGTACACCCTGGACAGATCGCCAGTCCATCGCAGGGCCAACACAGAGAAACAGACAACCATTCACTCTCACATTCATACCTAAGGACAATTTAGAATCCCCAGTTTTGATGCCAGTTAACCTAACTTGCATGTTTTTGGCATGTGGGAGGAAACCGGAGAAATCCCGGAGTAAACCCACGCAGACACGGGGAGAACATGCAAACTCCACACAGGTCACTGTTGGTCGGGGGCTGGGATCGAACCCAGGATCCCCCGGCCAAGGGTGAGTTGCTGTGCTGCCGCAGTGCTAACCACTCCGCCACCACGCTGCCCTAATTTGTTTACATGTGTGTGAAATGACAATAGATGTCTTCATGCTGATTAAGATGTTTAGCAACAATTACTGGCTACATTGAGAAGGGACTTTTTTTTCTCAACTGCTCAAAATAAGTGGTTAAAGAAACAAATCATAATATTTTGTCAAATATTGCTGTCATTTAATCAACTGTGCTTGTGAAACTGTTGTATAAAAGAAATATTACACTCGAGGTTGTTACGGTATCATGAATGTAGTAACTGGGTGTTATATCACACAGAAGTATTCATGATACTGTACTTCGCCTCATGTAAAATTGCTTAATTAAAAAAAAAAAACTGTTCTCTTTACACATGCAATGGATTCTTTGTTTTAAGTAGTCCACAGGCTAGCTTACTCTATCCTCGACTTACTGAGCTGAAAAGTTCATAGTGGTGAAATTTGACCAAATTTGGTTTATTTTTAAACCGGAGGGATCCAAGCACTGCCTATGGAACACCTATGGAAGAAGTGTGTGGACCGAAGGGGAGACTATGTTGAAAAAACCCCCACATTTGGTCAAATTTGACCACTATGATGCAATAGACTTACACAATGGTCCCCTCCGGCATACAACTAGGAACATACCGGTCGCTATGGAGGGTGAGAATATGTATGGGCACATAATCATACCATGTAGGATAACTAAGTAGACGGTTATGCTGTTTCATTCCATCTAGCAACAATGCTCTGCACTGTGTGTGTTTATATATTTACATATTTATTCCATCTAGCTACAATGCTCAGCACTGGGTGTGTTTATATATTTATATATCTACATATTATTCCATCTAGCTACATTGCTCCGCACTGTGTGTGTTTATATACTTGCATATTTATTCCACCTAGCTGCAATGCTCCGTACTGTGGGTGTTTATATATTTACATATTTATTCCATCTAGCTACAATGCTCTGCACTGTGTGTTCATATATTCATATATTTATTCCATCCAGCTACAATGCTCTGCACTGTGTGTCTGTGTGTGTGTGTATATATATATATTTTATAGTAATACGTACATATGTATATTAGCTGCTCTTGCTTGCTTGTTTTTTTCTTGCCTTCTGATTGTTGCTCTGAGTGTTGCTATCCCTGTGCTGTTGCAATCCTGGAATTTCCCCGTTGTGGGACTAATAAAGGCTTATCTTATCTTATCTTATCTTATCTTATGAACTTTTCAACGCCCCCCTTTCCCACCAAAATTTCTTCTTTGTTTATGGTAAATATCAAGAGCTAGACCCAAGGTGCAGCCAGCACCCCCACCTACAACTCTGAAGTGTCTACAGCACTATTAAGATAGGAAACCCAAAGACTGTCAGGCCTATTGTACAGAATGCTGATGATTGAATGGACATTTCCTTCAGAAAGGCCTTTGTATGCTTGTTAAGGTGGCTGGTAGGCAGTGGTGGACCTGGACATTTTGAAGGGAAGGGATGAAAGAGTTAAAAAAATGCACCTGTAGAGGAGCTGGGCAATGAAGAGGCGATTTGGTTTATAAGCGAAGTTTTAATGTACAGCTCTTCTATCAAGTCTCATCTGGTGCAGAGAGCGGCAGAAGGGAAAAAGAGACAGAATTTCGCCAACTCACTAATTATATACATGCACACAACAAAAGACATGATTAACAAAGGCTGACATCCCTCATTATCTTAATCCCCCCATTGTCTTGGTATTTCCTCTCCTCGTCTTGGGAGGTGATGGTAATTCCTCTCCTCGCCTTGGGGGGTGAGGGTGGCTCGTCCAGTCTCCCCCGCCGCGTCCGGGAACGTCTTTGTTCTTCACTCGGCGGGTGAGATTCCTTTGTCCTTTCAGAGGTGTGAAGTTCCTTACATATGAAATCACCAAACATTTCCACATGCTCTAACATATGTAGGTTATGGAATATATGGTTAATATAGACCACAGGCCCCCCAAACAACTAAGAAAAGACAACAGAAAGGTTCACAGTCTAGGATAGTTATTACGACATATTACGTGTTACAGCTGTTGCCGCGGAAGAAACTTTCCAGCAGCCATGCTCCTAAGAGAGTTCAGTGGTAAACATAGCAGCATAGTAAAATCATAAGTCAGTCCTAAACTGTTGCAGCACAATTAGTGAATAATTGTGGAGTGGTTGGTGTCAGTCCCTGTGCTGTCTGGGTTTAATTCTTCTCCCAAAACTGCTGTAGGTTGGTTTAGGCGTCCTGCTGGGACCTTCTTGTGAGGAATCTGCAGTGTGGGAAGGAGAGAGGTTATTTGTTCCCTGCCTGGGGGCTGAGTCCTTTCTCTTGGGGGGTCTACCTCGCCGAGGTGCTCTCGCCAACTGTGCAGGTTCGTCTTTCAACAAGAAGGCAGGTTTAAGTCTGTCAATGCTGACTGTTTCTTTTCTATCCCCGTAATCAAGCACAAAGTGTTTATCACCATTTTCCAGCACTCTGAATGGCCCATCGAATGCTGGGCGTAAAGTTGATTTTAGAGCTTCATGCTTAACAAAAACGAACTCAGCGTTTTTTAAAGTTTGAGGGACAAAAACCCGTGGGAAGGAGTGATGAGCTGGACCGGGGAGAGAGTTCGGTCCGTTGCTGCCTAAAAACCTTGGGACTGGAAGGCGCCCTGGCTCTGGGTTCTCTGGCAGAAATTCACCTGGCAGCCTGAGAGGTTGTGCAAAAACTAATTCTGCGGGAGAGGCGTCTAAATCCTCTTTAGGTGCAGCACGCAACCCCAATAAAACCCAGGGAAGTTTATTTACCCAATTTGTGTCCGTTAGTGAGGCTCTGAGGGCAGCCTTTAAAGACCTGTGAAAACGCTCGCATAACCCATTAGCCTGAGGGTGATAAGCGGTGGTGCGATGAATTGTTGCCCCTAAGCTGTTGGACATGGCTGACCAGAGCTCTGAGACAAATTGAGGCCCCCTATCGGACGTGATGTCCAATGGGACGCCGAAACGTGCCACCCAGTTTGTCAAAAAAACGCGAGCGACTTCCTCCGCTGTGGTTGCCGCTAGAGGGACTGCCTCTGGCCAGCGTGTGGTGCGGTCTATCATTGTTAACAGGTGTGTGAAACCTTGGGAGGAAGGTAGTGGCCCCACAAGATCGACATGAACGTGGTCGAACCTTCTAGCAGGGATTGGAAAAGGCTCCAGAGGGGCTTTTGTGTGTCTGTGTATTTTGGCGCGTTGACAAGAAATGCAAGTTTTTGCCCATTCTTTTACGTTTTTGCGCAGGCCTGGCCACACAAACTTTTGGGCGACCATTTTAACCGAGGCGCGCACACCTGGGTGTGCGAGGGAGTGAATTGTGTCAAAAATACGGCGGCGCCATGTAGCTGGTACTAACGGGCGAGGTCGGCCGGTTGAAATATCGCATATTAGGGGGGGCACGCCGTCGCGTAAACCCTTTTTCTCCAGCCTTAACCCTGTTGGTCCAGACAGGAGTGCGCGCACGTCCGCGTCACTGTTTTGTTCCTCTGCCATGGCTGCATAATCTATCCCTTCATGGATAGGTGCTGCGTATGTGTCTGCGTTAGTGAAGAGTTCTGCTGCTGAGGCAGTATAATCTGTCTCCTCGCGCTCTGGTGGTGCCACAGCGCGAGAGAGACAGTCCGCTACTACGTTAAGTTTGCCTGCCACGTGTCGAATGTCTGTGGTGAACTCTGAAATCGCAGCTAGCTGTCTTTGTTGCCTGCCTGACCATGGTTCTGAAATTTTAGCCATAGCAAAGGTGAGCGGTTTATGGTCTACAAAAGCCGTGAAACTCCGCCCCTCCAACCAGAACTGGAAGTGGCGGATGGATAAATGAAGCGCCAGCAGCTCTCTGTCAAAAGTGCTGTATTTGCGTTCAGTTTGGTTTAGCGATTTGTTAAAGAATGCTAAAGGTTGCCAGACCCCGCTGACAAGTTGTTCTACAACTGCCCCTATAGCTAGGTCTGAAGCATCTGTGGTTAGTGCAATGCGGGCCAAGGGATCTGGATGAATTAACAATGTGGCGTTAGCTAGAGCGTTTTTTACTTCCGCGAAAGTGCGTTCGCGCTCCGGGGTCCATTCGACCGTGTTGGAAGCTTTCTTTTTTTTGAGCGCATCATAAAGGGTTGCATGAGCTGAGCTGCGTGGGGGAGAAAGCGGTTGTAAAAATTAACCATCCCTAAAAATTCCTGTAGCGATTTGACCGTTTGCGGCCGTGGAAAACCTTCTATCGCATGCACTTTGTCTGGAAGTGGAACTGCCCCCTTCGGCGAGACTTTGTGTCCTAAAAAATCAATTTGCGATACGCCGAATTTGCATTTGGCTGGATTGATTATTAGCCCGTGGTCTTCTAGCCTCTGGAAAACCGTAGTGAGGTGCTGCTCGTGTTCTACCTCAGACGAGCTGGCTACCAGCATGTCATCGAGGTAGACGAAAACAAAGGGGAGGTCGCGTAGGACCGCGTCCATCATTCGTTGAAAAGTTTGAGCAGCACCTTTGAGGCCGAAAGGCATTCGCAGGAATTCAAAAAGGCCGAAAGGGGTTATTACCGCTGTTTTAGGAACGTCTTCTGCTCGGACTGGGACTTGGTGATAACCGCGGACTAAGTCTATTTTTGAAAAAATGCGCGCACCCGCTAGATGTAGTGAAAAATCTTGAATGTGAGGGATTGGGTAACGGTCATGTGCTGTAGCGTTGTTTAGTCTGCGGTAATCTCCGCACGGTCTCCAAGAACCGTCGGATTTCGGAACCATGTGAAGTGGTGAGGCCCAGGGGCTCTTCGAGCGTCTAACAATGCCCAATTTTTCAAGAGTTGTAAACTCATCCCGTGCTATGTTGAGCTTGGCCGCGTCTGAGTGGCGCGCTTTGGCAAAAACGGGAGGTCCCGTTGTCGGAATGAAGTGTTCAACCCCGTGTTTAGCCACAGTGGCTGAGAATTTGGGGATTGTGAGTGCTGGAAATTGGGTGAGGAGTTGCTCAAACTTACCTCCTGCCGTGGTGACGTTGGCCTGCACAGGTGGTGGAGAAACTCGAGCTGAGCATGGAATAGAAGCAAAAGACAGTGCATTAACCAGGTGCCTATTTGCTAGATCCACTAATAACCCATGTGCACACAAAAAAATCTGCGCCTAACAAGTTAAAACTCACTGCCGCTACAACAAATGTCCATCTGTAGCTGCGGCCGTGGATGAGGAGGTGTAGGCTCTTTTCGCCGAACGTGTCGATGTCAGAGCCGTTGGCTGCCACTGCTCCGTTGCCCCGGGTGCCCATGGCTCGATCTGCGTGGGAGGGCATGACGAAACTCAGCTGAGCTCCTGTGTCGATGAGGAACTGCTTGCCTGTGTGTCCATCCGTCATGTATAACAGCTTATTTTTCTCGCCGAGAACCGCTGCTGTTAACGGCTCTCGGCTTTGGCGTTTCCCGACCTCGTAAATTTTGCAGGGGGGGAACACATTTGCGGGCCTTCTCGGCGAAGCGGTGGTGATAATAACAGACGTCGCTCTGTCTGTTACGTTTTGGTCGCGTCGCTGTCACCGTGGCCTGGGTCTGCTCCGTGGGTTGTGGCTCCTCGTGGCTCGGGGTGTCAGCTTTGAGGTCTGCGGATGCCGCTGTGGGTGTCAGCTCCTTGCAGGCGTTGACGAGCCGATGAGCTTCGCTGGCCAGTGTGCGGAAGTCTTGGTGGGTGTTGCACTTCATGCTGGCGAGTGTCCCCCTCATTTGTGGCGGCAGCGTGCTAAGGAAAATAAACTGGAAGAGGAAGTTGTCGTTATCCTCCTCCTTGAGCTGCAGCAAATCCTCCATGAGGGCCTTCGGATTGCCCCCTCTGTGGCCGTAGACCGCCAGGATCTTCTCGGCTCTTTCTTCCGCTGATGGGACGTAGCTCGCCACGATGGTCGCTTTGAGCGTCTCGTATTTGTCCCGGGCCGGTGGTCGCCAGATCATGCTCCGCACACACTTCGAAGTGGCGGAGTCGAGTTTGGAGACGATATGATAAAACTTAGTATCGTCAGCCGTGATGCCCGCCAGTATGAATTGGACTTCAGCCTGCTGAAACCAAGAGGCGGGGTCCTCTTGCCAGAAGTCTGGCAGCTTGACAGCGACGGCGTTCGTGCACACCATCACTGCTGTGCCCGCCGGGTGAGAGTGCCTTGTCTCGGCTCTCACGGCGGTGCTGGTGCTCGGTTGAGCCCTCTCAACCTCTTCTGCCGGGGGGAGCAGCTGTCCGTCTGCTCCTTCGTCTGCGTGGCTGCTGGCGTCTGCCTGAGTCGCCACGGATGAGTCGCTTGTGGGAGAACGCCTCCGGTCCATACTCGCGTCAAGGTCACCAGTGTAGAGGAGCTGGGCAATGAAGAGGCGATTTGGTTTATAAGCGAAGTTTTAATGTACAGCTCTTCTATCAAGTCTCATCTGGTGCAGAGAGTGGCAGAAGGGAAAAAGAGACAGAATTTCGCCAACTCACTGATTATATACGTACATGCACACAACAAAAGACATGCATAACAAAGGCTGACATCCCTCATTATCTTAATCCCCCCATTGTCTTGGTATTTCCTCTCCTCGTCTTGGGAGGTGATGGTAATTCCTCTCCTCGCCTTGGGGGGTGAGGGTGGCTCGTCCGGTCTCCCCCGCCGCGTCCGGGAACGTCTTTGTTCTTCACTCGGCGGGTGAGATTCCTTTGTCCTTTCAGAGGTGTGAAGTTCCTTACATATGAAATCACCAAACATTTCCACATGCTCTAACATATGTAGGTTATGGAATATATGGTTAATATAGACCACACACCAGTCTTTAAAGAAATCTCCATCGCAGACCTACCTTTCATCAGCTTCTCAATTAAAGGACACCCTTGTTTCCAAAATCCAGCAAGAGCAACACTCTGACAGTTTAGCGGGATTTTCATGCTTTAACTAATGCCACAATATCACCTTCTACTTACACCCCATCTGGAATAACCCTGATTTAATAATAAATAAATAGTAGCACAGTGGTTAGCACTGTGTCACCACAGCAAGAAGGTCACGGGATTGATTCCACCCCTGACCATCGTGGGTTCAATCCCACCCTCTGACCATTGTTGACCCTTCTGTGTGGAGTTTGCATGTTCTTCCCGTGTCTGCGTGGGGTCATTCTGGGTACTCCTGTTTCCTCCCACAGGCCAAAAACATGCAGGTCAGGTTAACTGGCATCAGTTGGGGATTCTAAACTGTCCTTAAATTTGAATGTGAGAGTGAATGGTTGTCTGTCTCTCTGTGTTGGCCCTGTGATGGACTGACGATCTGTCCAGGGTGGACCCTGCCTCTTGCCCAAAGATGCTGGGATAGGCTCCAGCCCCCCTGCGACCCAAAAATGATTAAGTGGAAGAAGATGGGTGTATGGATGGAAATCTCCTTTAAAATGTTATATCATGGGTCAACAAAGGTAGCACACGACTTAAAAGACATTTTGAAAACAACATCCTGAACTTTGCCATTGGGGCCAACAGTTTCCTCCAAAATTACACCATCATTAATTCTAGAATTAATATCAAAATATATGACTTGGAACTCCCAACATCATTATCAAATATAATCAATATTTAAAAAAGAAACAGAAGCACTGCACACACACACACACAGACACACACACACACACACACACACACACACACACACACACACAATCACATTACACTGGAATTAAACAAGTGTATATACTAGGGCTGCACAATATTAGAAAAAATGATATTGTTGTTGAATATTGTGATAATGACAACTAAATAACTACTATACAACTACCGTACAACTATTCCATGCTAAAGGGGTCACTGACAGCAATTTTTCCACATTTTTATAGCTCACACATGTCTTAATGAAATGTTTGTGATATATTTTGTCTATATTTTCTTTAATTTTTTAAATTATTGAAGCAGATTTGTTTTGTATTTTTCCAGGCTTTCTTGAAATGCTCTGATTTAAAGCCTGTAACTTTAAGAAACATCCTTCACCTTCCTTCCCGCTTACATCAGTTAGCCATTGTAGCTGACTAGCTCCTAGCTCGGATGAGCAGCGCTCTGGTTCATTGATCCACAGTTGATGGTATATCTCGCATCAGTCCAGCCTATCTCCCAATAATTTTGCTGTGATTCCACAACAAATCACTAGCACTGCACGCTGGACGGCTCCCTCGATCACCGCAGCCGGGACTTGGCCCGTGACCCGAGGTGGGCTACAGAACTAAGGGATCTCAAAGGGCAGTGTCTCCCTCTGTGGAACACCACTCTTTTCCACGGCCAGCTGGGAACTGGAGCAACTACACTGCCTGCGAGAGTGGCACAGAGTGCCGGAGGATGGTGGGGGAACTGGGCATGACAGCCAGCAGCATTCAGCCAGCAGCATCTGGTCCCAGGACATTTTGATTGCAGCAAACTGGAGGCTTCATCGTGATTCTGTGGTGGATCACCTGTACCGGAGGCTCATGGTTCACACTGCCAGCTAAAGGCTAAAGGTAGCCTATTAGCCCTTGAGCTATAAGCCCATAAGCTAAAACTGTTACCAGGACATTCATTGTTAGCACGGCTTATATTGTTATTTTCTTCACATCTTAGTCACCCTAATAGCCATCCCTGTTATCACCTGGTTTGGCAGTGTGCCTGCGGCCCATCTCTCAGTGGTTTTGTTGTGATTCCGCGGTGGATCGCCCGTACTGGTGTTATGCTGAGAACTCCCCCGCCTGCCGAGAACGGCATCTGGGAGAGTTCTCGGCATAACAACGGCCCCTAGCCCTGATCCAGGGCCATTGCAGCAACCGGTGTGCCGTTATGGCTGATCTGTTGCGGAATCATGACAAAACCACTGGGAGATGGGCCAGACGGAACCAGCTGGTAACAGTGATGGCTATTAGGGTGACTAAAATCTGAAGAAAATAACAATCTAACCCGCACTTACAGTGAATGTCCTGGTACCAGTGTTAGCTTGTGGGCTAATAGCTCAGGGGCTAAAAGACTACCTTTAGCCCCCCTCCCCCATCTACATGACGGACAGCTAGGTGGGCCAATAATAGAGCATTAGGTGGGTCTTAAGGATGGTAGTGGGTGGAATTTTTCAAGACTTGATGTAAGAATCTTACCCGGAAGAGTCAAACAACATTTTGGAAAATTTCTCTGAGAGAAAAACGAAATAAAGGCAGTGTGTTTTTTTCATATTATTGACTGTCTGGAAAATTTTAGGCTAGTTACATGACCAGTTGTCACATTTGAGACAGTTAAAATCTACAAACACACCATTTTCCAGTCAATGACCCCTTTAGTGCATGTTTCAGCCATGAATTCTGCTTCATTCACATTGCACTGACTCACTGCACTGCATTACTGACATCTACTTTGTTCAGCTGTAATAACATGGAGGCTGTGTAAATGCCGCTCCAAAATAGTGTAGCATGAATGCATAAGTACATGAAAAATATATGAATATTGCTGTTCACGATGTTTTTTGAGTTACATATTGAGCATCTTGATGTCATGATAACATTAAAATTCTGATGCATTGTGCAACCCAGGAATAAACCTGACATTTCTGATGTGGTGTGGCTTACATTTAAGCCACATTAAATCCACCCTGCCCACCACCATCGATCAGCACCAGTATGCATATAGGGCAAACAGATGGACTGCGGACGCTAAAAACATGACCCATCTAGAGCAGAAGGGAACATATAATAATAATAATAATAATAATAAGTTTATTTATAGAGCACCTTTGACAGACAGAGTCACAAAGTGCTTAACATGGTACAAAACAAAATAAAAACACAGGCACATAAAACAGTAAAAAAAAAAAAAAAAAAAGTAGACAGTAAAAGCACATAAAAATACAATCAGCACATAGTTAAAAAGCCAGGCTAAAAAGGTGGGTCTTTAGTTGCTTCTTAAATACACCAATGGAAGGTGCAGATCTAAGTTCAAAAGGCAAGGAGTTCCACAGTCTGGGAGCAACAGCAGCAAAGGCTCTATTGCCTTTGGTTCTGAGCCTAGTACCTAGATTCTGATGAGAAGACCTGAGAGACCTGCAGGGCTGGTGTAGAAAGAGCAGGTCACTAATATAAAAAGGTGCCTCTTCATGAATGGCTTTGTAAGTAAGAACAAGAACTTTAAAATCAATTCTATAATTTACAGGAAACCAATGCAAGGAGGCCAAAACAGGAGTGATATGACAGAATCTACTGGACCTAGTTAGTAATCTTGCAGCAGCGTTCTGGACTAACTGTAGGCGGTGTAAAGAGGATTTGCTAAGACATGTAAAAAGAGCATTACAGTAGTCCAAACGTGAAGAAACAAAGGCATGAATAATGATTTCTAACTAAGTGTAGGAAAGCAATGACCTAATTTTAGATATATTCCTAAGGTGGAAAAAACAACTCCAGGTCAGAGATTTGACATCATGATCAAAACTCATCGATTGATCGAAAATGACACCAAGATTTTTTAGATTAGACCGTACGTTAGAGCTTAATGAACCAATGCTATTAACCAACTTAGGAATTAGATTATCAGGTGCTACAATAAGGACTTCAGTTTTATCAGCATTAAGTTGCAAAAAGTTACTAGACATCCAGTCCTTAATTGCAGACAGACAATCATGAATAATTTTTAAATTGTCAACATGGTCAGGCTTAAAAGAGAAAAGTAGCTGTAAATCATCAGCGTAGCAGTGATAAGACACACCTTTAAATTTGCTGATAATAGAACCAAGTGGCAGCATATATAGGGCAAATAAAAGTGGACCCAGAATAGAACCCTGAGGCACCCCACAGGTTAAAGGAGCAGAGTCAGATGAATAAGAGCCAACAGGCACGGAAAAACTCCTACCAGAAAGGTAGGAGAAAAACCAATCCAGAGCTTTGCCAGAAATACCTACCCAATCTCTAAGCCTTTGTAACAAAATAAAATGATCAATAGTATCAAATGCTGCAGTAAGATCTAATAACACTAAAACAGAGCATTTGCCAGAGTCTGATGACATTAAAATATCATTTGACACCCTGAGAAGAGCGGTCTCTGTCGAGTGTTTCTGATGAAAACCTGACTGAAATTTGTCAAAAATATTGTGTTCAATCAGAAAGTCAGTGAGCTGCTTGGCAACAACTTTTTCTAAAAGCTTAGAAATAAAAGGAAGCTTAGAAATTGGCCTAAAGTTTTGTATGTGCGGATGTTGTTTGTGGATTACAGTTCAGCCTTTAACACAATCGTTCCCAGTAGGCTGGTCAAGAAGCTACAGGATCTTGGTCTGAGCAATCATCTTTGCAAGTGGATCAAAGATTTTCTCTTCAGTTGGTCTCAGACTGTGAAGCTTGGCCCATACACCTCCCCAAGTCTGACCCTGAGTATTGGAGCACCGCAGGAATGTGTGCTGAGCCCTGCCCTTTACTCTCTATATACATATGACTGCACACCCTCATTCTCCACAAATACCATCATAAAGTTTGCAGATGATACAACACTGGTGGGACTTATTACCAACGGGGATGAGTCTGCCTTCAGAGAAGAGGTCCGCAGACTGACAGAGTGGTGCTCCGAGAACAATCTGTCCTTAAACATTAAAAAGACAAAAGTGCTTCTGATCGACTTCAAACAGAAACAGGGAGCTCACCTGTCACTTAAAATAGAAGGAGAGGAGGTCGAGAGGGTCTCCAGCTTCACATTTTTAGGCATTCACATCGGTGAGAACCTGAAATGGACTGTTCATTCCACTACTGTGGTGGAAAAAAGGCCAGAGATTTTATTTCCTCATATTTTTGAGGAGGGTCAGCCTCTCAAAAAGACTGTTGGAATCCTTTTATTGATGCTCTATTGAGAGTACTTTAACATATTGCATTACAGATTGGTATGGAAATTGTTCGGCGGCAGACAAGGCGGCCCTGCAGAGGGTAGTTGACGCTGCACAAGAGATGCTCCCCTGCCCTCCATGGAAAACATCTACAGATCCTGCTGTTACAGCAGAGCCCACAGGATTGTCGGAGACAGAAGTCATTAGTTTCATCATCTGTTTGTTCTACTGCCTTCTGGAAGGTGCTACAGGGCCTTGAAATGCCACACCTCCAGATGAAGGAACACTTTTAATTATACAGCCCTACGTGAGCTAAATAATAACTTTGAACTTCTCCTCTGTCATGGTCCGTGTGCTGACTCTGTCTGCACTCGGGTTGTGCGGTAGTTCGCCGTTCTCTCCTCTGGCGCACCTCTTGGCCTCCAGGCCTTTATTATGACAGCATCTCGGCGGCACTTCCGGCTGTCAGAAGCCAAGCTCCGCGGGACGGCTGGATTCCAATCAGCTGATGACCTTTTCATCAGCTGATCAATCTGTCAAGCCCTATTTAAGGGAGCAGCTCTGTTTGCTCGGGTCTGCGACCTCGTCTGCCTTTCCAGTCTGGTTTCCCTACTCCCGAAGCCAGTTCTTCCCAGCGTTCAGTTACGTCCTCGCTGATTGTATGTAAGTGCTGTGTCTTGCTTTTATTTGTGTTTTTTCCCCACGAGGCTCATTATTTTGTACCTTCTGTCTTTATTCAATAAATGCACAAACTCATCGGCTGCCTACACCGTCTCATTAGCGGTCTGTGAGGACCGCACCATAACATCCTCCCTCACATTACATCATGTATGTAATCTTCCATAATTAATTAATTATGAAAGAACTGGCATATTGTACAATGTGCCATATCAAGTCCTAATTTGGTCTTTTATTTATTTACTTATTCTTAGTCCCATTATGTCTTATTTATATCTATATTTATCTATCTATATTTATATTATTAATATATATATATATTTCAATCATATTTCACTGTCCCCCATTCTACCGACGTTCACCCAGTATGTCACATGCCACACTAGAGACAATAAAACACTGGACTTATTCTATGCAAATACTAAGGAGGCGTACACCTTATCACCACTCCCCCCACTCGGGAGATCAGATCACAACTTGGTTCATCTCCTGCAGGTGTACAAACTCCTAGTACACAGACAACCTCCGGTCATGCGCACGGTGAAGTTATGGTCTGAGGAGGCAATGGAGGCTCTAAAGGACTGTTTTGAAACCACTGCCTGGGAGCAGCTCTGCGGTCCACATGGTGAGGACATCGACCACCTCACTCACACCATCACGGACTACATCAGCTTCTGTGTGGACAACACCGTATCCACCAAGACCATACGGTGTTGCTCAAACAACAAACCCTGGATCAACCCTGAGATAAAAACACTTCTGAGAGAGAAGAAGAGGATCTTCAGGTCGGGGAACAGGGAGATGCTGAAGTCCGTACAGAGGGAGCTGAGGAGGAAGATCAGAGAAGGCAAGGACAGCTTCAGGAAGAAGATGGAGGATAAGATGCAACAGAGCGACATCGGTGGGGTCTGGAGAAACCTCAAAACCATCTCTGGGCTCCAGAATACCTCCCCCCAGGCCACGGGGGGGCAGGGAGTGGGCAAACAATCTGAACCTGTTTTTCAATAGGTTTGACCAACCACCCTCCCCCCTGACTGCACAACAACCACTGCTGCCTCTAAAGACATTGAGTCCTGCTGCCCACACCCCACTCCACCAACACCCCCCACTCCCAGCACACCCCCCCAACATGACCCTCACTAAGAACCAGGTGAGGACGGAGCTGAGGAAGATCAAGGTGAGGAAGGCCTCGGGACCGGACAGCATCAGCACAAAGCTCCTCAAGTCCTGTGCAGACCAGCTGTGTGGGATTGTGGAGCACATCTTCAACCTGAGCCTGAAGCTGGGGAGGGTACCACAGTTGTGGAAAACATCTTGTGTGGTACCTGTACCAAAGACTTCCCACCCCAAAGACCTGAACAGCTACAGACCAGTGGCCCTGACGTCTCACATAATGAAGACCCTGGAGACAATGCTCCTTGCTCACCTCCGCCCCCTGGTGGGACCAGCGATAGATCCACTCCAGTTCGCCTACCAGCATGGCATTGGGTTGGAGGATGCAGTGATCTTCCTCTTTCACCATTCTCTGTCCCACCTGGAGAAGCCCGGGAATGTGGTGAGGATCATGTTCTTTGACTTCTCCAGCGCTTTCAACACCATCCAACCAATGATCCTGAAGGACAAGATGCTGTGCACAGGGGTGGACCAGCACCTGTCATCATGGATCCTGGACTACCTCACTAACCGGCCTCAGTTTGTGAGAACCCGGGACTGTGTGTCCGACACAATCATCGGTAGCACGGGGGCCCCCCAGGGAACGGTTTTGGCTCCCTTCCTGTTCACCCTTTATACTGCGGACTTCTCACACAACACAACACACTGCCATCTACAGAAGTTCTCTGATGACTCTGTGATTGCCGTAGGCAAGGACAACCCCTCACAGCACCAGTAAACATCCAGGGAACAGACATCGAGATGGCGATATCCTACAAGTACCTGGGTGTTCATCTGAACAATAAACTAGAATGGTCACACAATACCGACGCACTCTACAAGAAAGGACAGCGCAGGCTGTTCCTACTGAGGAGACTCAGGTCTTTTGGTGTACAAGGGGCGCTGCTGAAGACATTCTATGACACGGTGGTGGCATCAGCCATCACTTTTGAAGTGGTCTGCTGGGGCAGTGGCATTACAGCAGCCGATAGGAAGAGACTGAACAAACTGATCAAGAAAGCTAGCTCTGTCCTGGGGCAACGCCTTGACCCAGTGGAGGAGATAGGAGAGAGAAGGATGGTGGCTAAACTGTCATCTCTGCTGGAGTCCGAGTCCCACCCTATGCAGGACATATTGAATGCACTGAGGAGCTCATTTAGCAGCAGACTATATCATCCTAGGTGCGCAACCGAGAGGTTTTGCAGGTCCTTCCTACCTACGGCGGTCAGACTGTATAACCTAAGCAGGGCTGCTCGCAGAGATAGCAAAAAAACATGACGACCTAATAGTATTGAATGCAAAAGACGCAATAGACTTACACAAATGGTCCCCTCCAGTATACAACTAGGACAATATCAGTCGCTACGGAGGGTGACAATATGTATGGGTACATATTCATACTATGTAGGATAACTAAGTAGACGGTTATGCTGTTTATTCCATCTAGCTACAATGCTCCGCACTGTGTGTATATACTGTATATTTATATATTTATGTGTACATATGTATATTCGCTGCTCTTGTTTTCTTGTCTTCTTGATTGTTGCTCTGAGTGTTGCTATCCCTGTGCTGTTGCAATCCTGGAATTTCCCCATTGTGGGACTAATAAAGGCTTATCTTATCTTATATATTGTTTTAATTGATTGAATGTGTGTTTTTATATGGTTAATTGTGCAGTATGTCTACGGAGCTGACTAATTTCGTTGTATATTTGCATACAATGACAATAAAGGAATTCAATTCAATTAAGTATGCAAAATCACAAGAAAGCATACAGAGCCTCCCCCCTTCCCCACCTGGGTCTCTCTGATCACATCACCATCTTGTTAAGGCCAGCATACAAACCCAGAGTGAAAACAAACCAACAAAAAAGCAGGTACATGTATGGCCAGAGGGGGCCTCTGATGCTCTGAAAGACTGCTTCAGCACCACAGACTGGGACACTTTCAAGCATGCAGCCACTCACAATGGACACACAAACATAGGGGAGTACACTGAGGTTGTTGTAGCATACATAGTAGCTAAATGCATTGATGATGTCACTCACTGCAAAACCATCACCGTTTGTTCCAACCAAAAGCAATGGATGACAGCAGAGGTCCGCAGGCTATTGAGGGCTCGGGACGCAGCCATCAGGGCCGGTGACACTGCAGGACTAACCACAGCTAGGGCCAACCTGTCCTGTGGCTTTATGGAGGTAAAACAACAGTACAGTAAGAAAATATCCAGCCACTTCAGCAACACCAGAGATGCACCTTCCTTCTGGTGTGGCATACAGACCCTCACCAACTAGAAACCTCCACCTCAGACCTGTGTGAGTGACATCACACTGCAGAACAACCTAAATGACTTCTTTGGCAGCTTTGAAGCACAAAACAGCACATCAGCACATAAGACCACTCCTCCTCCAGACCAGCAGGCCATAAGTCTTGATCCGGCTAGCGTGAAGAGGACACTCTGCAGGATCAACCCATGCAAGGCAGCTGAACCAGACAACATACTGGATCGCACCCTGAAGGACTGTGCAGAGGAGCTCAAGAATGTCCTTGCCGACATCTTCAACATCTCTCTGACTCAAGCTGTTGTCCCCACATGTTTCAAAACTGCCACCATAATACCAGTCCTAAAGAAGCCTGTCCCATCTAGCTACAACGATTACCAACCCGCAGCACTGACCCCCACCATAATGAAGTGCTTCGAGCGGCTGGTCATGCAGAACATCAAGTCCATTGTCCCTCCCTCCCACGACCCATCTCAGTTTGCACACAGGTCAAACAGATCCACAGAAGATTCCATCACTGCTGCTCTCCATCCAGCCCTCACCCACCTGGACTTAGAAAACTCCTATGTGCGAATGCTGTTCTTGGACTTCAGTTCACCATTAAACCCAATTATCCCCCAGCACCTAATACAAAAACTCAGACACTTGGGACTCAAAACCTCTCTCTGTAACTAAGTGCTAGACTTTCTCACAGGGAGGCCACAGAATGTGCGGGTTGGCAGCAACACATCCAAGACCATCACACTGAGCACAGGGGCCCTACAAGGGTGTGTGCTCAGCCCACTGCTCTTCACCCTGCTGACCCACGACTGCGTACCAGCCTACAACACCAACCACATCATCAAGTTTGCGGACGACACGATGGTGGTGGTCCTCATCACCACGAGGAGACCAACTACAAAAATGAGGTGAGCCAACTGGTCCAGTGGTGTAAAGACAATAATCTCTTCCTGAACTTTGGAAAAACCAAGGAGATTGTGGTCGACTTCAGCAGAGGTCACACACAGCAACCCCCTCTGATCATCGATGGAACAGCTGTGGAGAGGGTCAGCAGCACCAAGTTCCTGGGGTTGGACATCTCTGAGGACCTCTCCTGGTCCAACAACACCACATCACTGCCCAAGAAGGCTCAAACTCGCCTCCATTTCCTCTGCAAACTGAGGAGGGCACGAGTCCCACCCCCCATCATGTGCTCATTCTACCAGGGCACCAGTGAGAGCATCCTCACTAGCTGCATCACGGTGTGGTAAGGAAGCTGCACCGCCTCCTGCCAGAAGACACAACAACACACAGTGAAAGCAGCATGCAAGATCATCGATGCCCCCCTGCCCCCCTCTCGGACATCTACCTCACCCTCATCGCCATCAACATTGCAGGCGACACCTCCCACCCCTCACACTCCTTCTTAAGCCTCCTGCCCTTGGGGAAAAGGTACCAGAGCCTCCGGGCCGCTCCACAAGACTGCTAAACAGCTTTGTTCATCATGCCGCAGGACCCTGAACTTTGTCCACCCTCCCCCCTTCCCCTGGACCTTAATGCACTCACCCGCACAATAACTTCCTCAGCTGTTGGCACAGAAAGACTGGCACACCAACAGTAATACATTTTCTGCTGTATGCCTCTGCACTTTACTGCAACCATTTGCACAAATGCCATACCTGCTGCTGTCTGTCTGCCATTGCTATCATGTGCAGTCCTATCTGTTACTATCTGCACCTACACTACCGCATTGAACTTGGTACTATGAGTATTACTGCTCTACTTTTCTGTATTTAAGATTGCTGGTTTCATTGTTTATCTGGGTCTATCTTTTGTCGCCATTTGCACTACGGGTAGCATTACTGTGCATAGCCTGGTGTTGTTGTTTTTCCAGCCTTATTCCTTTTTCTTTTTTTATATTGTGCACATCAGCGAAGAGAGAGAGAAACGGAATTTAAATTCTGTATGTCCTTTACGTATAGTAGTACTGACAAATAAAATCTTTGAAATAAAAACATTTTGCAGAATTAAACAGTAAAAACACTAGTTTCAGTCACTTTGTTAAATATCATTAAAAAGGTATGAACAGACCATCTAATTTAACGTTTAATTATTAATTCAGGGATTAAAGAGAAAAAAAAAATCTTTTAACTTCAGTTTTATTTCCCTGGGCCAAATTAAACCCAAACAGTGAAAGAAGCACTTCGTCATAGTGATGCAATGAGTAGTCTGTTAATTGACTAATCCATCAACAGAAAATTAATCAAAAAGCAATTTAATAATTGACTGTTCACTTATGCAACCTTGTCCAGTTAAAAACTCTAAAAGTATGATTGCTTTAAGTTCTTAAACATGAAAATTTTGTCACTTTTCTTGTTTTTATATTACAAGTTAATTTTTTTTTTGTTTTCTTTGACAAACCAAGACATTTGATAAGGTCACCTTGAGCTCTGGAATATTGCGCTGGACATTTTTTGACTCTATATTAAAATGTATTTTATAAATCAAATGATTAGTCAACTTTTAGCAGCAGACTACATCATCCCAGGTGCACAACCGAGAGGTTTCGTAGGTCCTTCCTACCAACGGCTGTCAGACTGTACAACCTAAGCAGGGCTGCTCGCAGAGATAGCAAAAAGACGTAACAAACTAATAGTTTTTAAATGCAAAAGATGCAATAGACTTACACAATGGTCCCCTCCGGCATACAACTAGGAAAATACCGGTCGCTATGGAGGGTGAGAATATGTATGGGCACATAATCATACCATGTAGGATAACTAAGTAGAGGGTTATGCTGTTTCATCCCATCTAGCAACAATGCTCTGCACTGTGTGTGTTTATATAGTTACATATTTATTCCATCTAGCTACAATGCTCAGCACTGGGTGTGTTCATATTTATATATCTATATATTTATTCCATCTAGCTACAATGCTCCGCACTGTGTGTGTTTATATACTTACATATTTATTCCACCTAGCTACAATGCTCTGCACTGTGTTTATATATTCATATATTTATTCCATCCAGCTACAATGCTCTGCACTGTGTGTCTGTGTGTGTGTATATATATATTTTATAGTAATATGTACATATGTATATTAGCTGCTCTTGCTTGCTTGTTTTTTTTTCTTGCCTTCTGATTGTTGCTCTGAGTGTTGCTATCCCTGTGCTGTTGCAATCCTGGAATTTCCCCGTTGTGGGACTAATAAAGGCTTATCTTATCTTATCTTATCTTAACTAATCAAAAAAAAAAAAAACCGGCAGATTTAGTTCTAACAAAAAAACAGTTGCAGTTCTGCTTGTCCTGTGTTTACCACAGAGCTATGACAGAGAATGGAATAGCAAAAAAAAAAAAAACTTCATCTATAGATTCTAATGTTAAATGATGTTTTCATGACTGTATATGTTGAAAGCAGGTTAAAAAGAAATAACATTTTATATGTGCTTGTATAAACTAAACCATCTGCAGATTTTGCAGTGACACACCACCATCACAATAGTGACAATGGTTTTTACTGTGAAATATATTTGTTCCCTCTTATTCTGCACTGGCAGGTGCAGAATAAAAACATTTATCACAAAAGTAAAACAATTTTTTTTCTTCATAATTCAACATAATTAACCACACATGATGTGAAATATTTCAAGCCTTTTTGATTTTTAATTTTCATGATAATTACTTACAGCTTTTTTTAAATTCACAGAATTACAAAAGATGAATATATAAATATTTCAAACAACTTTAAGTTTATTTTGAACAAGTGAGTAAAATACAGTGAAAACAGTAATATTTGAGCTTTGTGTAGAATATACACAAACTCAGTGAGAAACATTCATATATCCAAATGGGAGCAGGTAGAAGTCAAAGACTTATCAAGACCTACCCTCTTCTATCAAATCCAACCAAAAAAAAAACAAAAACATGAACAAGGGTTACAAGGCAGCCAACATTCTTATTTCCTTGTATGGGATCCTAATGTTAACAATGCTTATGTTAACATCTGTGCAACAGGTCAACAGACAATATATAATATGGAATAAACAAACAGAAGAAAAGGATAATAGTAAATTTAAAAAAACAAGTTTTTAACAAGCAGATTTTAACTCATAATCTCGTAGTATCATTTTTTGTACATGTGTTTGAATCGAGAAAAGGACAGACAGAGCAGCTGTTCCACAGTGTCACTCCCCTTACAGAGATGCTGTGGTATTTAGCGTTGGTTCTTATAGCCGGTTTATTGAACATGTGACTTCCTCTCAATGCATGGTGTTTTTGTCAAACTTGGAACAGATTCTGAATGTCAACGGGCAATGTACAATATCTTACTTTATACATTATTTGGATTGGTTAGAGGTCAACTTGATCATGAGATTTTAAGGTTTTAACATAGAGAAAGAGTGAATTAGATGGTTGACTATATCCTGTTTTGTTTATTATTCTGCTTGCTCATTTTTGTAGAATGAGTAATGATTGCGTATTGGTTTTGTAAGTGTTCCCCCATACATCCACACAGTATGTCAAGTACCGGAATATAAAAGAACAGTACAGTGTGAATAAAGATTTAGTATTGACATAACGTTTTACATTATATAATATTGCAACTGATTTGGAAATTTTGTTTTTTACATAGTTGATATGTAGCTTCCAGTTTAGTTTGTTATTTATAATTTCTCAAAGGAATTTGATGTTTGTAACTTTTACCAACTCTATCATTTATTATGATTTTTTTTTTTTACTGGTATCGGTTTGTGGAGCAGCGCTGTGGCGGAGTGGTTAGCACTGCAGCAGCACAGCAACTCACCCTTGGCCGGGGGATCCTGGGTTCGATCCCAGGCCCTGACCAACAGTGATCTGTGTGGAGTTTGCATGTTCTCCCCGTGTCTGCATAGGTTTACTCCGGGATTTCTCCGGTTTCCTCCCACATGCCAAAAACATGCAAGTTAGGTTAACTGGCAACAAAACTGGGGATTCTAAATTGTCCTTAGGTATGACTGTGAGAGTGAATGGTTGTCTGTCTGTGTTGGCCCTGCGATGGACTGGCGATCTGTCCAGGGTGTACCCTGCCTCTCGCCCAAAGATGCTGGGATAGGCTCCAGCCCCCCGTGACACGAAAAGGATTAAGCGGAAGAAGATGGATGGATGGATGGATGGATGTGTAGGAAAACGTCAGTTTTGGACAATCTTTAGTAAACCCTCAGAAAACAGTGTGGATTAGATGCTAATGGCAAATATAAATATTCTTAATAAATGTACCTAAGAGACTATAATTTAATGATTAATAGTAAATGGGAGCATTTATAGGGAATGTTATTAAAGGACTGAATACGCACTGTTTAGATATGAACTGTCAGTGAAAGCAGTAACGTTTCTACGCCAGAGGTGGCGCTCTGTAGTAGTAGTAGTAGATTAGTTTATTTGACAGGGACAGTGCAATAAACATAGACAATTAATCAAAGACAATCAATCTGATGTGTTGCACATAGAGTGTATAGCTATTAGCTAATTTGCAACTCTTGTCCCTGGATGGGCTTTAGAAAAAAGAATCAAGATAAAAAATATACACAATAACCACATACATCAATGCAGAAAAATTATAAATACACAATTATAAATATTATAAATATTATAAATACACAAATATAACAGCCTGACTCACATTTAACATAAATATTATAAATATTATAAATACACAAATATAACAGCCTGACTCACATTTAACACATATAACATAACTCACATTTGCCTATTTCAGGCCTTCCTCCCTCCGTCACTCACTATAAACAAACACATTTATTCCTTCCCTTCATTCACTCTCACTTTGCAGACAAATAATTCATACATGAGTACATTCTTGTTTATTTTTCAGCCAGTTTTTAACATTTTTAGTGAATGTTTTAAAGTCCGTTATTATTTTAATTTCATTTGGCATTGTGTTCCAGATGTGACTGCCCTTTATAGAGAAAGCTGTTTGTCCAAATGTGGTTCTGCGGTGGAATATTTTACAGTTATTGTTAACAGAACTCCTGGTGGCTCTGCTGCTGTCCTGTCTTTGGACGAAACCAGCAAGTGGCTCGGGTGCTGATTTATGGAAACATTTGAACGTTAATTTCAGAAGACAGAGGTCAATGAAGCTCTCAAAACTCAATAGGTTGTATTTTTTTAAAACAGTGAGGAAACACTGTATAGTGTTAGAACACCATAGAAGAAGAGTAGTATGTGTTCTAGTGTGAGTGTTCCAGAGAATGTTCCAGAGAGAGTGTTATGAAAAGATGGTGTTAGCGATGTGCTGTGTAGTGTGTGCCGTGCCATGTGTGCTGAGAAGTGAATAAACGGTCGCTGCAAAGTCTAACAGCTTGGCTCAATCATCCTTCCTCCCCTTCGCCCCTCCTGGGTGTAACAAAACTTGGTAGCAGAGGATGGTTCAGTCGTGTCTGAGACGGTGAGTGAGTGTGCAAATAAAAAAAAGAGAGGCCGTAACGATGCAGTTACAAGCTAAGCTAACTGAGGCCTTGGTGCTGTTACGGGGCGAACAGCTAAATGAGGTCTGTTTATTTGCAAAGATAAGCCCAGCCGAACCGTCTAAGAAGTACACGCTGATACGACTGTTAATCGAGGAGGTGGAGAAAGCCATTGAACGTGAAGAGGAGGATGTAGGCCGCGAGTTTCTGCTAAAGCTAATAGCATATGCTAACAAAGCTAAGCTAAGTGAACCGTTGACGCAGGCAGCGACAGCGGCCGGCACGAGCCGCGAGGCGGAGGCACTCGCCAGTTTACAGAGCCAGTATGCCGCTCTGCATGAAAGTATCATTGATTCAGCTAAAAGGGTTGAAGAGGAAATAATAAGGCTGACGGATGATGAGGCCACGCCGCCACAGAGCCACCATTTTGTGATACAGCCCGCGGTCCCCGCAGCGCCCCTACCGCCAGAAGTGATCATTAAACGGGAGTTTAAGATAAATGGTCAGATAGGGGAGAGGGGCCAAAAAGACAAGTTGTCTTATTCCAATCTCACTCACCAGATCGATATGAGCTTAAAGAAAAAGCACAGTGAGGCTGAGATAATTGAGGCTGTTGTCAAAGCAGTGAGTCCTGGATTGAGTTTGCGTGCTATGTTGGAGATTAAGTCAGATCTCACACTGCCACAGCTGCGCATCATCCTGCGAGAACATTATAAAGAGGATAGTTCCACTGACTTGTATCATCGTCTTATAAACCTCACACAAGACAGTAATGAGTCACCTCAGAATTTCCTGTTTCGTGCCATTGAGCTAAAGGAAAGACTTTTAGCAGCATCCAGAGAGCCTGGCACGGAAGAGCAGTTTAGTTCTGATCTTATTCAGAGGAAGTTTCTGAGGGCAGTGGAAACAGGACTGATCAGTGCTGATGTGAAATATCAACTGAAGCGTTATTTGGAGGATCCTGCCGTCACCGACGAGCTACTGATTTCAAAGATGAATGCAGCAGCCAGTCTTGAATGGGAACGGCATCAGAAATTTAAAAGGCACACAAAAGAACTAAAGGTTCGAGAATGCCGAGTGGAAAATCTGACGGGTCAGTATGCAACCGAGAGAGAAGTGGATGGCCAAGAGCGTCCCCTACCATCGACAAAAGGAAAAATCCTTAAACCCCAAAGCACAGTGACCCGCACGGAATCTGAGCTCCTGAACATAGTCACGCAGCTGAAGAGTGACATGGAGGAGATCAAAAGGGCCATACGTGAGTCTCTCAGAGCACCTCACGCTCAAAGAGCCAGGAGGACACGTGGCTGCAAGAGATGTCAGTCCACCAGCAATGGCGATCAATGCAACCACTGCTTCCGGTGTGGAGTTAGCGGCCACATGTCAAGGGAATGTCGGATAGGGAGGAGACTCGGAAGAGGAACAGGGCAAGTAGACACGGCGGCCAATACTGTCGCAACCACATCAGAACAAGCTAACACACAAGAACTGTATGAGCTCGTTACTGACAGTATTCGGAGACTGGAAGCAAGGCTGGTAGCTCAGGCCGAGGTACCTCCTGTAGAAACGGTCCGTGTTAATCTACTGTCCCCTAATCGCCAATTACAGTTACTCAATTTGGTTGGAAAAAAATGTGTCATCACGTGCTTTCTTGATGACAAGGAGACACAAGCATTGTGGGACACAGGGTCATAGGTTTGTTTAATGAATGACGCCTGGAGACAGGAGCACCTGCCACACACCACCGTCAGAGACTTAGCCGAGTTGGTGGGTCCAAGTATCCTGAATGGGAGGGCAGTGAACCAGACACCGATTCCATTCTCAGGGTGGGTCGAAGTCACATTTAAGCTGCCGACAGTTAGTCGCCCACCGGTGGAAGTCTTAGTTCCTGTGCTAGTGGTGAAGGAGGACGGAGTGGCAGAGCCGCCTATCATTGGGTTCAACGTGATTGACCATGTCCTGAAGATGGGCATTAAACCCCCTTGTGCCATCAGTGAAGCTGTTAGCGTAGCCTTCTCATTTGACTGTAAGAAAACAGAGGTGTTTTTGAAAGTGATGCAAAGTGAGGAGGATAGGCTGGGGGAAGGAATGGTAAAAGTTGGCAGTGAGTTGGTTACCATCCCTGCTGGCCAAACCAAAACTGTCAAAGGTTGTGTCAGAGCAGGCTCACTTCCAGACACACAAGACGTCTTATTTGAGCTGAGTCAGTACACCCAGTTACCAGAGGGTTTGCAGATGCAAAGTGGGTTGGTGCAGTTATGGAAAGGGAAGTGATCTATGTTCAAAATACCTATAACAAACAGTACATCTCGTGATATCCAGCTGCCCGCTAAGACCATTTTGGTGGAAACACAGAGAGTTAAAACTGCTTATCAGGCAGATATTAGATCCCCTGCTGTAAACCAAGCGACCGTCGACCCAACGACGAGTGAAACAGGAAGAAACAAAGAGACCGAGATGAACTGTGCTGTCAAAGAGACTATGGACATTTGGGACCCTCCAGTTCCCCTTGATCATCTCTCTCCCATACAGCAAGAGCAAGTAAAACAGCTACTAAGGGAGGAACGGCAAGCGTTTTCCCGTGATGAGTATGATGTAGGGACAATTCCTTCTTTACAGTTGAAGATCCGACTCAAAGATCACGATCCTGTCAAAAAGACTTATGTTTCTGTTCCCAAACCACTTCATAAAGAAGTAAAGGAGTATTTAGAAGACCTGCTTAACAGGGGCTGGATCACCAAATCCAAGTCATCGTATTCCAGTCCAATCGTCTGTGTGCGAAAGAAAGATGGAGGTCTGCGTTTGTGCTGCGACTTTAGAGAGTTGAACAAGAAGTCTATCCCAGACAGACACCCAATTCCCCGCATACAAGATATGCTAAACAGTTTAAATGGGAGTGTGTGGTTTTCAGTCCTCCACCAAGGAAAGGCGTATCATCAGGGTTTCCTGGAAGAGTCAAGTAGGCCCCTCACTGCATTTATCACTCCCTGGGGTTTGTTCGAGTGGGTAAGAATTCCATTTGGTTTGTCCTCAGCACCAGCAGCATTCCAAAGATCTATGGAGGAGTGCTTGTGGGGGTTGAGAGATGATGTTTGTCTGCCTTACCTCGATGATAACCTTGTTCATTCACAGACTTTTGAAGATCACTTGCGAGACCTGAGAAGCGTCCTGCACCGCTATCAAAGCCATGGGGTGAAGTTGACTCCCCGGAAATGTGAGTTATTCAAGCAGCAGGTATGTTTCCTTGGTAAAATGGTAACAGGACAGGGTTACACCATGGACCCTGTGGACATTGCCCCAGTGCAGACACTCAAACGGCAGCAACCGGCCACTGTTGGAGAGCTAAGGAAATTGCTAGGTTTTATTTCATATTACTGCAGCTATATTCCAAACTTCTCTCGTATAGCAAAGCCTCTTTACGACCTTCTTGCTAACGATCACACAGACGAAGCAAAGAAAAACTCAAAGAAACATGTCAAAAAGAAAGATGGTGGCCACTTACCCTCATCCCATGTGATTAGGTGGCGCCCAGAGCATCAAGCAGTAGTTTGTCAGCTTGTTGACCTTCTTACCCAACCCCCAGTGTTAGGTTACCCGAACTTTGAAGAACCCTTCATTTTGCACTGTGACGCTTCACAGGAGGGGCTTGGGGCAGTGTTATACCAGCGACAACAAGACAAACTGGTGGTGATAGCATATGGCTCCCGGACACTGTCAAATTCAGAGAAGAACTACCACCTTCATTCAGGGAAGCTGGAGTTTCTTGCCATGAAGTGGGCCATCTGTGAGAAGTTTCGGGATTATCTGTACTACTCTCCACCATTCACTGTCTATACGGACAATAATCCCCTAACGTATGTGCTCACCACCGCAAAGTTAAATACAACCACACAGAGGTGGGTAGCAGAACTAGCTGATTTCCAGTTTGTGATTAAGTATCGCCCTGGAAAAGCAAACAGAGATGCAGACAGACTTTCACGTATGCCCCTAGACATGGAGCAGTACATGAACAAATGTACACAGAATGTTGATCCTGATGTGATGAATTGTGTGGCACAGGCAGTCAAGGTGAAGTCACAAGAAAATGAACCATGGCTTTGCCCAGTCACCATTTCTACTCTCATTAGGAAAGCAGACCAAGAAACCAGCTCTATAGCTGAAATATCAAAGACTGATCTAAAAAGAGCTCAAGAAGAAGACTCCGTGATTGGAGAGGTGTTGCGCTATGTGTTGTCAAAACAATGGCCAAGGAGTGTAAAGCAGCAGAACAGTAAAATTGCAGCTTTAGTCAGGCAAAAACACAAGCTGTACTTGGAAGATGATGGACTGCTTTACAGGAGAACGGCAAAACATGACCAGCTACTCCTACCCCAGAAGTTTCACAAGCTCGTGTTCAAAGAGCTCCACGAAAACATGGGCCATTTAGGGGTAGAGAGAGTGATGAACTTGACAAGAGAGCGTTTTTATTGGGCTCACATGCAAAGAGATGTGGAGCACTACATCACGAAAGTTTGCAGTTGTTTGAACAACAAACGTCCCAATAAGATAACAAGGGCACCACTGACTAACATTGTTACCACGTATCCATTCGAATTAGTGTCAGTGGATTTCCTGCATTTGGAGAAATGCAAAGGAGGATATGAGTATATCCTGGTTGTAATGGACCATTTCCCGCGTTTTGCCCAGGCTTACCCTTGTCGTAACAAAGCCGCCCACACCGCTGCTGAGAAGATCTTTGGAGATTTTGCCCTCAAGTTTGGTTTCCCCACACGACTCCATCATGATCAGGGAAGAGAGTTCCAAAATAAACTTTTTGCAAAACTCCAAGAGTACAGTGGTGTGCAGGGGTCCCGAACAACGCCCTACCATCCCCAAGGGAATGGGCAGGTGGAACGATTCAATCGTACACTGTTGGCAATGCTCAGAAATTTGCCCGAAGCAGCTAAGGAAGACTGGAAGTCCCCTCTGGCAAAAGTGGTTCATGCCTATAATTGTACGCGTAGTGAAGCTACGGGGTACGCACCATATTTTCTGTTGTTTGGCCGTAGTCCAAAGTTGCCTATTGATCTGATGTTTGGCCTCACAACAACAGAGCAGAGTGTTTCTCAGCAGGACTATGCTGAAAAGTGGAGAGCTACAATGACTGAAGCTTACAAGCTCGCTTCTAAAACAGCAAACAAAGAAGGGATGAGAAGTAAAGCACTTTATGATAAAAAGGTTCACGGTGCTGAGTTACTCCCTGGATCCAGAGTATTGGTCCGAAACTTGACCGAAAAAGGTGGGCCAGGAAAATTAAGATCATTCTGGGAAGACAAGGTGTATGTCGCGACCCAAAAGCAGTACCCAGACAGTCCAGTGTATGAAATCAGACCTGAAAATGGCAAGGGACGCACTCGGGTCATGCACAGAAACCTTTTGCTACCATGTGACTTTCTTCCCATGGAAACAGTGAAGCATGCCTCTAAGAAAATGAGAGAAAGAGACTCTAAAAGACAAAGGCATGTGGACAGACAAAGCAATACGGATGATGATGAAGATGAAGAGGGTTGGAATGCCATAATCGGATTACGAGCTGGGAAGGATCAAGAGCAGCGTCCACTGAGAGCCGATGCACCGGAGTTCTACCCGCACAGTGACACTACTCCGGAGGATGAGGACCAGGACCCAGATGACGTCACGCAGGTGCAGCTGGCACCAGAGGTCGACAATCCGGTGGTCCCAGATCCAGCTGAGGCAGACCAGGACCAGGGTGATGAGGTGTCGGAGTCCAGTTCCAGTGACCAGGAGGGACCTGACGAGATTCCTGCTAAAACGTATCCTTCAAGAATAAGAAAACAGCCACTGAGATTGACTTATGATAAGTTAGGCCAACCTTGCACTTCATTGCACTTCATCTGTCTAGAACAGGGGTGGGCAATCATGTGCCATGGAGGGCCATTCCACTGCAGTTTTTCTGTTCCACCCAGTCTCTTCAGCAGGTGTTTCCAATGATTAGCAATCCTTGAAGCTGATCAGAGCAACCACCTACTGAAGAGACTGAAGGGAACAGAAAACCTGCAGTGGAATGGCCCTCACTGCCCATCCCTGGTCTAGAACAAAGGTGTAGAAGCTAAAGATAACCATTGTTCAGACATAAATGTTTTGAAAAGTAACTTAGTAGTTACTGTGATGGTTGATTAAAAACGGAAAAAAGAACAAAAAAATTTAAAAACACAAAAAAAAGACTTGCAGTATGTTACGAAGGCACAGGCATCACACAAAGGTTTATTTGGTAGGTTATGACTAGATTGAGTACCCTTACTCTCAGGAAAGATGCAGATACCCACCATGATGGATGGAGCGGTTGAAGGTTATCGTGCACAAAGACCTCTTCTGCAAATGTATTGCATGGAATCGGAGATACATGCTGTACTATGGACAATTACCAGTTGCATCTTTATAGACTTTAATGAACTCTGACTCCTGTGTAGTAATACCCTACTTACATGTAATACATGATTACCAAATGTGAACGGACAGAAGACTTTTTGAGGGGTGAGCGTAGGAAAACGTCAATTTTGGACAATCTTTAGTAAACCCTCAGAAAACAGTGTGGATTAGATGCTAATGGCAAATATAAATATTCTTAATAAATGTACCTAAGAGACTATAATTTAATGATTAATAGTAAATGGGAGCATTTATAGGGAATGTTATTAAAGGACTGAATATGCACTGTTTAGATATGAACTGTCAGTGAAAGCAGTAGCGTTTCTACGCCAGAGGTGGCACTCTGTAGCGAGGAAACACTGTATAGTGTTAGAACACCATAGAAGAAGAGTAGTATGTGTTCTAGTGTGAGTGTTCCAGAGAATGTTCCAGAGAGAGTGTTATGAAAAGTGTTTCTCTGCGACGGCGACTCCCACGGCCGACGGAGCACACGTGGACCTGAACGCACCATGACCGAGCGAGTGACAGAGCGTCTACTTCCCTGCACAGCTCCAACACACTGAACAGGGATGATTAAGCTCCCTGACCCTGGTTCTCCTCTCCAGCTGGCCCACCCATCACGGAACCCCGGCGCACGCACCGGGGAGTTACGAGGACGGCGCACCACGCACGGGACACATACGGCTTTTCTGACCGCCTTCCTTCTGCTGCACACTGGCCCTTCAGGCTTGCTCGTTCACCTGAGGCACGCAGCTTGCTCACTGGATTTTATGGTCTTAGCCACGGCACACAAGGGGAATTCAGCTGTCTGCGGTTCCCGAGGCTTTAGGGTTACGCCTGAACCTAAAGTCAACACGCCAGTCCCTCTGCTCTCATTACAGCCGCCACGCAGCCTCGTCTTTTCTTCATGGCCGCTATTAATCCTTGCAGGACTTAATCGCGGGAGGAGCCAGTGACAAATTTTTCTTCTTCTGATCTCTGCATGTTCAGACGGGACATCGCGGAGCAGCAAACACTTTTGGCGCGACTCGAACGATTTTCCCGCGCCCGGTCAGCATGTACTACCCCCCCCCCTCCTCCTGCACAGAGCTTTTCCCTGCTCGCTGCCCAGACTGCAACATCGAGGTCACGGTCCCCTACCGTTCCCTCTGGGGGGGGGGAGCAGTGTAGCGGTTTGATTCAACCCCCACAACACACAGACAGAACACAGAGACAGTCAGCTCGCACTCCTGGGTTTTTTCCGCTGCATGCTGTGTTTACAGCCGTGAGGTTAAATTGTCATCCATGCATTGTGTTCATGCATCCTGTCTGTACCTCTGATACGCAAATGCCCAGATTAACTGCTGTGAATGTCTTTGATCTATTGTTTGAGTTGAGTATATAAGCTGCACTGTGCTGTAAATCTGCCTCTCAATCTCACTTCTGCAACTACAGCTGCTGGACACAGACATTGTGTCCTCCTTCTCTGAGAGCCGTGGGCTCGCTCCCGGCGGGCACGCACGGCGGGCACGCACGGCGCCGGGAGAGGAGTTCGTGACGGCGGTATGATTAATAAAACCTGCTTAAAACCTCAGCATCGCTGCCTTATTTTATCATCCGCCGCATCTATTTCATTTTAATTAAATTCAACATTTATTGTAGTCAAACCAGGTTTTTTAATTCATTAAGATCATTTCCCGGTGAATTCAGAAGCTGTTCCAAGTTATTACCGCTACACAGAAGGTTGGTGTCATCAGCAAATAATATGGTTTGTGGGGACCCACAGTAATCACAGATGTTGTTTATCTACAAGATGAATAACAAGGCCCCCAGTAAAGATCCCTGTGGCACCCCACATGTTACTGTTTGATTTGTCATTTATTAGTAAACCCCCTCTAATTTGGTTATCAAGGACATTTGTGAATATAAGATAAGATAAGATATGATAAGATAAGATGCAATACGATAAGATAAGCCTTTATTAGTCCCACAATGGGGAATTTCTTGGATTGCAGCAGCAAAGGGATAGCAGCACTCAGAGCAATAGTAAATAAGATAATAAGATAAGAACTGGTTAGCCAAAGCAGTAAATAACTATACATATGTACACAGCTATATACACAGTGCAGGAGCATTGCAGCTAGATGGTATCAACAGAAAAAAGCATTACAGTTTGTTAAATCACCCGGCAGGATATAAATATGTACCCAGACAGTATATTTCGCATTTGAATCAACAGTGTTGTTGCCACCCTCACTAATAATTGTAATTGTCTCGGTTGTGTATTGGAGGGACTATCTCTATTGTGCAAAGCTGTTAGATTTAGTACATTTAATACGACTTCTACGAGCAGCACCGGTTAGGTTATAAAGTCTGACAGCCGTAGGTAGGAAGGACCTGTGGAATCTCTCCCTCGTGCATTAAGGATGGCACAGCCTACCACTAAATGACCTCCTCAGTGCATTCAGTGTGTCCTGCATGGGGTGGGACTCGGACCCCAGCAGAGATGACGGCTTCGCCACCATCCTCTTCTCTCCTCCAATGAATATGTTATCAGTAAGTGTAGTACTGTGTGAGGTTATTCTTGATGGACAAGTGATTAAAGGATAAAGTCCCATGGTGTACACTGCTTGTATATATTCTGCAACCATAATGTTGTCAGTTAAGTAAGTCTATGTTGAAGTCCCAACTGATATATACATTTTTTTGTTTTGTTTTTAATGGGTTCAAATAGTTCTAGTAAAAGATTTTATACATTTTCCAGGAGCTCCATAAATCCAGCTTACCATTATATTTTTTAATTTCTCAATTTCTATTTCAATAGTTATGCATTCCATTAAGTTATCAAGTGACACTGACATTTTTTTTAATGATTTTACTTTTGTAGTTTTTTATCTATATATAAAGCAATCCCACCTCCCCTTTTTTCTTTTTCTGTTTGTGTCATACATTTCATACCCTTCCATTCTGACCATATCAATAAAGTCCTCTGTGAGCAATGTCTCTAAAACAGCAATTACTGTGAATTTTGAAATGAATTCTCCAAGGCAGTCTACAATTTTAGAATAATTAAAGTTGAGGTCCCTGCTGTTAAAGTGGATCATTGATAATGCGTTGCCAGTAGTGACATTGCTGTTGTACTGCTGATGAGTGTAGTCTCCACATTGATGATTATTATACACTAAAGTAAAAGTTATTTTCAGGGTCTATTGCATTTTCCAGGTCTTGTTGGTATGTTCAGTACACTGGAATTGCTTTAGTCCAAGGTTTTCATGGTCCATTGAAACAGGTCATTTATGACTTGTTTCCAGATGCAGAAAGGCAGCTAAGATTAAAGATTTCTACTATACTCATTGATTGAATCTGTCTAAATCAATGATTTCTCTGACAATCAGGACTTTTGCCTCTTCCGGTGGACCTTTAAGCTTAATGTAGGCCTTACAGCTTGTTGTCCATGTTGAATGTGTTTTGTTTTGCTTCCTTCAGAGACATGCTTGTCTTGCTTCAGTGGCTATAAAAAGTCTACACACCCCTGTTCAAATGCCAGGTTTTTGTGATGTAAAAATGAGACCAAGATAAATCATTTCAAAACTTTTTCTACATTAATGTGACCTATAACCTGTACAACCCAATTAAAAAACAAACTTAAATCTTTTAAGGGGAAAAATAACAAATAAAAAACTTACAATAACCACGGGCTAACCACAGGACTGACATCCTGCAACGCTAACTTGAGCTCAATTAAAGCCTAAAGCGTTGGACTTGAGTGAACGATCTACCCGCAGCGGGCCCGTTTTCAGGGCCCTTCAGGGCAGGTTTCTTGTCTTGACAACATTTACCCCTTTATCGGGGGAAATCAGCTTTTCTTCGCAGCATGACGGCTTCTGAGTCAGTTGCCAGAGATCACGGAGCTAACCGGGGTTGTTGTTGGATTGTGGAGCCACCTCACTGTGGAGGTATCTACCGGACTGACCCCCTGGGAACACTAGCAGTCAGACGGGAGTCACCAGGTAAAACACATCTTAATATGTATATATCTTCTTCTTTCGGCTGCTCCCTTCAGGGGTCTCCACAGTGGATCATCTGCCTCCATCTCCCCCTATCCCTTCATCTTCCTCTGTAACACCAACCCTCTCCATGTCCTCCTTCACTACATCCATGAATCTTCTCTGTGGTCTTCTTCTTTTCCTCCTGCCTGGCAGCTCCATCTTCAACATCCTTTGTCCATTATCTTCACTATCCTTCCTTTGCACATGTCCAAACCATCTCAGCCTCTCCTCTCTTACTTTTTCTCCAAACCGCTCAACCTGAGCTACCACTGATATACTCATTTCTAATCTTGTTCCTCCTTGTCACTCCCAATGAAAATTTTAGCATCTTCAACTCTGCCACCTCCAGCTCCACCTCCTGTCTTTTTGTCAGTGCCACTGTCTCCAAACCATACTTCATAGCAGGTCTCAATATGTCTTGTAAATCTTCCCTTTCGCTCTTGCTGCTACCTTTTTGTCACAAATCACCCCTGACACTCGTCTCCACCCACTGCACCTTGCCTGCACTCTCTTCTTCACCTCTCTTGTGCATTTTTCACTGCTTTGGAGGGTTGATCCTAGGTATTTAAACTCATCTACTTTCACTACTGCTACTCCTTCCATCTGCACTGTTGCACCTGCCTCCCTCTCATTCACACTCATGTATTCTGTCTTGCTTCTACTGACTTTCATTCCGCTTCTCTCCAGAGCATACATCCACCTCTCCAGGTTCTCTTCCACATGCTCCCTACTCTCACTGCAGATCACAGTGTTGTCTGAAAATATCATGGTCCATACATTAAATGGTCCCCCATTTAATGTGTACATATATGGTTATATTTCGAATGATAATTTAAACTGTAAATTAAGCTGATTAAACAGACTCCCACTATCAATTGGAAAAAACATCAAGGAAACCCTTATTTCTTGTGGGCTGAAGCAGCACCAGCTGCTGACCAAACGTTAAACTGTTCACCCTGATGGAGTCCACATAATTAGAATAGAGAATAGAATAGAATAGAATAGAACAGACTTTATTGTCATTGTACAGTTGTACAGCACAATGAAATTGTGGGTGTGGAGGATGAATCAGAGGAGACCCTAGCAGCTAAAGACACACACTTTATTTCCTCCAACAAGCAGAACAGAACTGAACTGGGTTCCAAAGCGAATCTCTTTATTACAGCTTTACCCACGCCCTTGGCACCCGGAGTGGGTAGGAGAAAAACTCAGCCACTCATGAGCAGTCTTCTGGAAGGGGAAGGAGTGGAGAGGGGAAAGATTTAGTCTTCTGAAAACAGTTCTCTGTAGGGGGAATAACAACCTGCAGACCCACCATAGGTTGGCACCCGCGCCAGGGAGCCTAGTCCAGCACCACCTGCTCATCTGCCCACACGTAAGCGGGCTCAGCCTGTCTATGCAGATGGTTTCCTTATGTCCCCCAAGGTCGAACACAAAATGTTTCGCACCCGTTTCCAACACTCTGAACAGGCCATCATACAGCGGACATAGCGGTGTTCTGTGGGCGTCATGCCTAACAAAAACAAATTTGGCATTTTCCACACATTTTGGAAAAAAAAGTGCTGGGAAAACAATGGTGCGCCAGGCCTGGGACGCTGCCAGCATCTGCTCCAGAAAAAGGGCACGTGGATGGGTTGGAACTGTGCGCGGGGCTCTCCATCAAAAATTACCTGGGGATCCACAACGGCTGAGAAAAAACGAGCTCTGCCAGGGAAGCTTCCAAAACTTCCTCAGGCATGGAACACAACCCCAGTCGAACCCAAGGCAGGCAGTCAACCCAATTTGCATCTGTTCATGAGGTTCTGAGCGCTGATTTAAGCAACCTGTGAAACTGCTCACGCAAACCATAAGCCTGAGGGTTGTACGTGGTTGTGCAGTGGATTTTGGCCCCCAGGCTCTCAGCCACTGCAGACCAGAGTTCTGAAATGAATTCCAGACCCCTGTCGGAAGTGATATTCGACAGAGATCTGAACCGTGTGACCCAAGATAACAAAAATGCATGAGCTGCCTTGGCAGATATGGTGGAATTCAGCGGAACCGTCTCTGGCCAACGCGTAGTGTGGTCCACGATTGTCAGAAGGTGTGTGAACCCCTGCAACAGCGGAAGGGGACCCACTAAATCCACGTGTATGTGGTCAAACTTCCTGGCTGAAATTTGAAAAGGCTCGAGGGGGGCTTCGGTGTGCCTCTGCACCTTAGCCCGTTGGCATGCGACGCACGCTACAGCCCATTCTTTCACATTCCTGTGTAAGCAAGGCCAGAAGAATTTGGACCCCACCAGCTTAACCGAAGCTCATACGCCGGGATGTGAAAGGGAGTGGACGGACTTGAAAACACGGCGGCACCAAGAGCTCGAAACCACCGTGCAGGAACGACTGGTGGAGACGTCGCAGAGCAGGGGGAGGCACCCTTCTTGTACCGCCCTGCTCTCCAGTTTTAACCTGGTACCTGCCGACTGGAATGTGCAAATGTCCGCATTCCCGGTTTGGTTGGCGGTCATTGTAGAAAAATCGATACCCACATAGACCGGAGAGACCAGCACACATGACAGGCCATCCGCCACAATGTTAAGTTTAAGAAAAGATAAGATAAGATAAGATAAGCCTTTATTAGTCCCACAATGGGGAAATTCCAGGATTGCAACAGCACAGGGATAGCAACACTCAGAGCAATAATTAAGAAGATACGGAAGATATAAATAAGAGCAGTGGATATACATACATACATACATACACATCAATATATAAATATACTGTATATACAAAGTGCGGAGCATTGTAGCAAGATGAAATAAACAGCATAACCGTCTACTTAGTTATCCTACATAGTATGAATATGTACCCATACCTATTGTCACCCTCCGTAGCGACCGATACTGTCCTAGTTGTATATACTGTAGGGGATCATTGTGTAAGTCTATTGCGTCTTTTGCATTCAGTACTATTAGGTCGTCACGTTTTTTTGCTATCTCTGCGAGCAGCCCTGCTTAGGTTGTACAGTCTGACAGCCGTAGGTAGGAAGGACCTGCGAAACCTCTCGGTTGCGCACCTAGGATGATGTAGTCTGCTGCAAAATGAGCTCCTCAGTGCGTTCAGTATGTCCTGCATAGGGTGGGACTCGGACTCCAGCAGAGATGACAGTTTAGCCACCATCCTTCTCTCTCTTATCTCCTCCACTGGGTCAAGGCGTTGCCCCAGGACAGAGCTAGCTTTCTTGATTAGTTTGTTCAGTCTCTTCCTATCGGCTGCTGTAATGCCACTGCCCCAGCAGACCACTTCAAAAGTGATGGCTGATGCCACCACCGTGTCGTAGAATGTCTTCAGCAGCGCCCCTTGTACACCAAAAGACCTGAGTCTCCTCAGTAGGAACAGCCTGTGCTGTCCCTTCTTGTAGAGTGCGTCGGTATTGTGTGACCAGTCTAGTTTATTGTTCAGATGAACACCCAGGTACTTGTAGGATGTCACCATCTCAATGTCTGTTCCCTGTATGTTTACTGGTGCTGTGAGGGGTTGTCCTTGCCTGCGGATGTCCTTACCGGCTACATGTTGGATGTCGGTCGTGAACTCCGAAATTGCGGACAAGTGCCGTTGCTGTCGAACCAACCACGGTTCCGAGACTTTGGACATCATGTAGGTTAGTGGTTTGTGATCTACAAACGCCGTAAACTTGTGACCTTTGAGCCAGAACTGAAAATTACGCATAGCCAGGTGGAGAGCCAACAACTCTCTGTCAAAAGTGCTATACTTGCGCTCGTTGTTGCGCAAGGTACGGTTGAAAAAGACGAGGGGTTGCCACAAACCGGAGACGTACTGCTCCACCACGGCTCCTACTGTGACATCCAATGCGTCTGTGGTGAGCGCTATCTGCACTGACGGGGCTGGGTGGGTCAGCAAAGCCGCATTGGCGAGGGCCGTTTTGGCGAATGTGAAAGCATGTTTCTTTCACATGCGCTTCACATGTTTCTTCTATTTGAGCACGCCGTACAGCGGTTGCAACAGCTGGGCTGCGCGGGGGAGGAAACGGTTGTAAAAACTGACCATCCCCAAAAATTCCTGCAGTGCCCTCACAGTCTGCGGATGCGGAATATCTGACACTGCGCTTATCTTATCCAGCAGCGGAATCGCACCCTCCAGCGAGATGCCCAAGAAGTCGATTACTGGCAGCCCAAACTGACATTTCACCGGCTTAACAATCAGCCTATGTGCTTCCAACCGCTGGAAAACTTGCTTGAGATGGGTGAGGTGCTCCTCGTCTGATGTGCTAGCTACCAAAATGTCGTCTAAGTAGACGAAAACGAACAGCAAGTCATGGAGCACTGCGTCCATCATCCTTTGAAAAGTTTGTGCTGCGCCGTTTAACCTGAATGGCATACGTAAAAACTCGAAAAGACCGAAGGGAGTTATTACCGCTGTTTTGGGGACATCTTTGGTGTGAACCGGGACCTGGTGGTAACCGTGGACCAGATCTACTTTTGAAAAAATGTGCATTCCAGCAAGATTCACGGAAAAATCCTCGATGTGCGGGATGGGGTAACGGTCGTGTTCGGTGACATTGTTCAAGCAATGGAAATCACCGCATGGCTGCCACGAACCATCAGACTTGAGCACCATGTGCAGCAGGGATGCCCAAGGACTGTTGGAGCGCCTAATGATCCCTAGGGGTTCTAAGCTAGTGAATTCCTCGCGTGCGATGGCTAGCTTAGCTGCATCCAGGCGGCACAGATGCACAAAAACTGGTGGGCCCTTCGTGGTGATAAAGTGCTCGACCCCATGCTTGGTTACGGTAGCGGAAAAGTTGGGCACCGTGAGTGCCGGAAACTCGGCAATCAAACGTTGGTACTTATCCCCCGGAGCTAAAACATTTGCATGTGTTAGTGGACCAATTCCTTGAGCTATGGAGGGTAATGAGGAAAAGGAAACAGCATCCACTAAACGTCTGTTAGCAATATCAGCAAGGAGACCATAAGCACACAAAAAATCAGCACTTAAAATAGGAACTGAACATGCAGCTACCACAAAGTCCCACTCATAATTGCGTCCATGCAAACACACAGTCACCAACCTATCACCAAACGTCCTGATGGGGGATCCATTAGCAGCCATTAATGATGGACCACAGCCTTCTGCCAACCTGTCCATGCTGACTGGCAAAATGAGGCTCTTCTGGGAGCCAGAGTCCACCAAGAACTGTCTCCCAGAACATGTGTCCTCCATGAAAAGCAGCTTCTTCCCTGTCACCAGCGGCCGTAGCTGCTACTGACTGCCTGCTGGCCCATTTCCCGACTTCTTGAAGTGACATGGCAGAAGACAACGTTGCACTTCAGCGTCAAAATGCCGGTGATAAAAACACACCGTCCCATTCCTGTGTCTCCGCGTGGCCATTCCGGCCACCACCATCAGCTCTTCCCCCTCACTGGACTCCTCCTCAGATCCTGGTCTCACTGCCTGGACACTGAAACTCCTGCTTGCAAGGATGATGCGGTTTGCTTCCTCTGCCAGCACTCGGTAATCCTTGGCCTCCAGCAGCCGTGAGTTTGCTAGGCTCGCTCGCACCGATGCCAGGAGCTTCTTGAGGAAGAGGTGGGCAATGAGGAAAGACCCGTCGTCCGTGCCCATCAGCGCAAGCATTCACTCACTCATGCCCATTATGCCCCCTGGCATGTAGGATGGCAACAACAGATCTCCACTTCTGCTTGTTCTGGGCTAGCCGCGGCACCGTCCCCCAGGTGAGGTTCAGAGCCACGAGCTTGTTCTCCACGGTCCGTCGCCAGGTGTTCTTGGGCCGTCTCCTTTTGCGTGTCCCTTCGGGCATCCAGTGTAAGACTTTTCGGGTGATGCTTCCCTGCTCTCTTCTCATGACGTGACCGATCCACTTCCATCACAAGACTCAAGATTCAAGATTCAAAGGCTTTATTATTATGTGCACAGTTAAGAAATGCTACATTTCCTGAGCAATGAAATTCTTACTTTGTTCTCCAAACAAATGCCAAGGTAATAGGTACAGAAACAACAATTCTAATAAGGTAATGACACACTAACACAGTAACTCAATCCTAATACTAATGGATGCTAATAACACACACCAACACACAGTTAGGCAATTAGGACTCTTTAAGCACACCTTGAACCTAAATGCTAAAACTAATGAGTACTAATAACACACACTAGGCAGTTTGGACAGTTAAAGCAGTTAATGCAGTCAGACAAGAGGAATGAAATTGAAAATTCACTGGATGACTAAAGTGATAGTGGTATATTGATATCAGAGATGATGTGAACCTCAGATGGCATAAACCTATGTACAGTGTGCAAATGAGCATTGTGCAAATGAAGAGTGTATAATTACAAATTACATTATAGCACCCGGTGCTAATATCTCTGTAACAATAGTACCAGCAGACTGTGCATGATAAATAGCAGCAGAGATGATATGGACATCAGACGTGTGAGACTGTATCTACTGTACAGGTGAGCAATGTGCAAATTTAGCAGCCGGTGTGTGAGTTCCTATATGCAAAGCTGTGTTGCAGAGTTTGGGAGTTGTTATTTGTTCAGAAGTCTGATGGCAGTGGGAAAGAAGGAGTTTTTCAGTCTGGTTGTCCTGCATTTCACACTTCTGTACCTCCGGCCTGAGGGTGGAAGTGTGAACAGTCTGTGCTGGGGGTGCTTGGGGTCCCGGAGGATGGTGTCGGCTCTCCTTTGGACTCTGCGGTGGTAGATGCTCTGCAGAGAGGGGAATGGAGTCCTGATGATCTTCTCCGCTGTCTTCACCACTCTTTGTTGGGGTTTGCGGTCCAGGGCAGTGGTGCTGCCGTACCACGCAGTGATGCAGTTGGTCAGGATGCTCTTGATGATGCAGCTGTAGAAATTGTTGAGGATCCTACAGGACATGCCAAACTTCTTCAGCCTCCTCAGAAAGTACAGTCACTGTTGAGCTCTCTTAACCAGCTCTGTGGTGTTGTGTGTCCACTAAGGTCCTCGTTGATGTGGATGCCCAAGTATTTAAAGCTGCTCACCCTCTCCACCTCAAGCTTCCGGATGAACAGCGGCCGATGGGGTCTCCTCCTCCCTTTCCCCGTGTCCACTATCATCTTCTTTGTCTTGTCCGTGTTGAGAGTGAGGTTGTTGTCCTCACACCATGACACCAGGTTGGCCACCTCCCTCCTGTAGGATGCTTCGTCATCACCAGTGATGTGTCCTATCACTGATGTGTCATCCACGAACTTTAGGATGATATTGTCCTTGCGGGAGGCAACACAGTCTTGGGTGAAGAGGCTGTAGAGGATCTCCTCCTCATTATGATATTGTTCATGCTTTTCTAGTTATATATATATATATAACATCCGTAATATTATGGAACTGGACAAATACGATCTGGAGGCACAGCAACAATTCAAACAAATATAGGACACTGTGTAGAGGATGCCTTCACAAACGAGACTGAGTTTATTTCTCAGGAAAGGTTTATTTGTAGTCTCATCCTCTAACAGCAAGTATCTCAACAAAAGAGACAGGACAATCTTTCCTCACAGCTCTTATACCCCCAGAGACACAAAAACCCCCACATCAAATATCACACCTCCAACCCACAGTCCTTCAGTAAACATATGAACCCCCAGTCCTTCAGTAAACATATAGCCTCCGAGGCTCATTGGCGTCTCTATTGTCTCGGGGGCTCCTGCTGGGACATTGTCTCTGACTTCCAGTCTCTCCAGAAACCACTTCACACCTGCCGAGGTCTCTGCCGGGTCAGGTCCTTTTGGACGTTTGAAGTCTGTAGAGTATGCACCGTCATGCCTACTAAATACATGTGAGAGAAGATGCGTACCATACAAGCATGCCATATATGCGCCCTAAATGTGCGCCATATAACCCCCCCCCAAATGTCCAAATAAGAACAAGTTACACCTCAAATGCATAGAATCATGACATATCACACAGAACGAGAAAAAAATTGGCACAACAGATCATACATCCAACTGCCTGGGCTTCAACTCCCTGCCATATCTGCTGTGAGCAGGTCTCACTCTGGCTGTGGCTGTCTCTTGCATCTGTGGATCAGAGTCATTAGCACATCATTGTGAAAGCTTAGCAGAGTGTCTCCCCGGCGGGGGGCCCTGGCCAACTGTACCGGTTCATCAGCTAACACAAAAGCAGGTTTGAGTCTGTTAATGCAGACTAATTCCCTCCTGTCTCCCAAATCGAGCAAAAAATGCTTTTCCCCGGTTTCTAACACTCTGAACGGTCCATCGTAAGGAGGTCTTAAACCTAACCTCTGTGTGTCGTGTCTAACAAAGACGAATTCTGCATTCTTTAAGGCTTTAGGCACAAAAACGCGTGGAAAACTGTGATGAACTGGACCGGGGAGGGTGTGTGATCCCGCGTCGCTCTGCAGCAGCTGAGCGGGGGGGCGATCTGGTGCGGGGTTCTCAGGAAGGAATTCTCCCGGTAACCGGAGAGGTTGGGCGAAGACAAGTTCGGCCGGAGAGGCTTGCAAATCTTCTTTAGGTGCTGAACGCAACCCTAATAAAACCCATGGAAGCTTATCAACCCAATTTGTGTCCGTGAGAGCCGCTCTGAGGGCTGCTTTCAATGACCGGTGAAAGCGTTCGCACAAACCGTTGGCCTGGGGGTTATACGCAGTTGTGCGATGAATTTTCACCCCCAGGCTGAGTGCCATGGATGACCAGAGCTCAGAAACAAATTGGGGTCCTCTGTCAGACGTTATGTCTGACGGGACTCCAAAGCGCGCGACCCAAGCCGTTAAAAAAGCGCGCGCAACGTCTGCTGCTGTGGTTGACGCCAGGAGAATCGCCTCTGGCCAGCGCGTAGTGCGGTCCACCATAGTTAGAAGGTGTGTGAACCCCTGTGACAGCGGGAGGGGTCCCACCAAGTCGATATGCACGTGGTCGAAGCGTTTGGCTGGGATGTGAAAAGGTTCTAGAGGGGCCCGCGTGTGCTTGTGTACTTTTGCTCTTTGACACGCTGCACAGGCTGCAGCCCATTCTTTGACCTGTTTACACAGCCCCGGCCAAACAAACTTCTCTCCCACCATTTTGATCGACGCGCGGACGCCCGGGTGTGCCAGCGAATGTATTAAGTCAAAAACATGGCGACGCCACGCAGCCGGGACCACGGGGCGGGGGCGCCCCGTGGAGATATCGCAGATTAGGGGGGGCATACCTCTTTGATGCACCCTGTGCTCCAGCCTTAGCCCTGTTGGCCCAGACTGGAGCGCGCGCACGTCCGCATCGTTAACCTGCTCAGCGGCCATGGCTGCATAATCTAACCCAACGCAGACCGGGGCTGTGAGTGCTTCCACGCCGCAAGCCTGGCCCGAGTCTACAGCCACCGAGTCTGCCCCCTGGGGGCCTGGCATTGCAACTGCACGTGAGAGACAATCTGCCACTACATTGTGTTTACCCGCCACGTGTTGAATGTCGGTGGTAAACTCCGAAATTGCGGCCAGCTGTCTCTGTTGTCGGCCCGACCAAGGCTCTGAAATTTTAGCCATTGCAAAAGTTAATGGCTTATGGTCTACAAACGCGGTGAAACAGCGCCCTTCCAACCAGAACTGGAAGCGGCGGATGGCCAAATGCAGGGCTAAAAGCTCCCTATCAAACGTGCTGTATTTACGCTCGTTATCACGCAATGTTTTGCTGAAAAACGCAAGTGGTTGCCAGCTCCCTGCTACCAGTTGCTCGACCACCGCTCCCACTGCCACGTCGGAGGCGTCCGTGGTTAGCGCCATGCGAGCTGCTGGCACCGGGTGTGCCAATAACGCAGCGTTCGCGAGGGCCGATTTGACCTGTGAGAAAGCGCGCTCCCGGTCCGGGGACCACTCGACCTTAGATGCAGGTTTTTGTTTCTTTAATGCCGCGTACAATGGGTGCATGAGCCGTGCCGCGTTGGGGAGGAAACAGTTATAAAAATTGACCATCCCCCAAAATTCCTGCAGTGCCTTAACTGTCTGCGGTTGGGGGAAATCCGTTATCGCGCGCACTTTATCCGGCAGCGGGACCGCGCCCTCTGGAGACACCCGGTGTCCCAAAAAATTGATTTGCGCTACCCCGAATTGGCACTTCGCTGGGTTAATGATCAGCCCGTGCTCTGTCAGCCTCTGAAAAACGGCTGTGAGGTGGCATTCGTGCTCGGCTTCGGATGCACTGGCTACCAAAATATCATCCAAATAAGCGAATACGAAAGGGAGGCCGCGCAGCACTGCATCCATCATGCATTGGAGCGTCTGCGCGGCGCCTTTGAGGCCGAAAGGCATACGCAAAAACTCGAAAAGCCCGAAAGGGGTTATAACTGCCGTTTTGGGTATGTCTTGCGCGCGGACTGGAACTTGGTGATAACCGCGCACCAAATCTATTTTGGAAAAGATGCGCGCCCCCGCTAAATGTGCCGAAAAATCCTGGATGTGCGGAATCGGGTAGCGGTCGTGTGCTGAAGCATTATTTAATCTGCGGAAATCACCGCAAGGGCGCCACGAGCCGTCAGCCTTGGGCACCATGTGCAGGGGTGACGACCAAGAGCTGTTTGAGCGCCTAACAATGCCCAGTTTTTCCAAGTTGGCGAATTCCTCGCGCGCGATGGCCAGTTTAGCTGGGTCCAAGCGCCGAGCTTTTGCAAAAACAAGGGGGCCAGAGGTAGTTATGAAATGCTCGACCCCGTGTTTGGCAACTGACGCTGAAAATGTTGGGACCGTGAGTGTTGGGAACTGGTTGAGTAATGCATGAAACTTACCACCCGCAGCTGTGACATTGGGATGTGCCGAAGGCAGAGCCACCCGAGCTGTGCAGGAGATAGAGTAGAAAGACAGTGCATTTACAATATGTCTATTAGCAAGATCAACTAACAAACTGTTTGAGCATAAAAAGTCAGCACCTAGCATGTTGTTGTTAACTGCAGCTACAACGAAGGTCCACTCGAAGGTGCGCCCGTGGAGGGACAGGAGGAGCGTCTTCTCCCCATAGGTTTTGATCGTGGAGCCGTTCGCCGCTAACACCAGGGGTCCGCTGGCAGGCGTCAGCATGTCCGCGTAGGCAGGCTTGACAAAACTTAGCTGGGAGCCTGTGTCCACCGGGAATTCTTTCCCTGAATTCGCGTCTGTCACGAAAAGCAGCTTGTTCTTCGTGCCGAGAGTCGCAGCTGCTACCGGCTCCCGGTCTTGGCGTTTCCCTGGCGCTGGTACCGGCACGGTGGAACGCATCTGCGCGCTTTCTCGGCGAAGCGCCGATGGTAGAAACAGAGGGTGTTGTCAGCCCCGCTTCTCCTGGCCTCTGCCGCTGCTGCCGTCAGTGGATCCGGTGCCGCAGCCACTGGTCTCCCCTCGTCTCGCGGGGGGGGGCGTTCAGCTCTGCTGCTGCCGTCGTGGCTGCGTGCCGTCTATGGGCGTCGACGAGCCGCTGCGCCTCCTGGCCCAGCTCGTGGTAGTGACGGTTGTTGAGTGGCTGCGAGCTGGCCAGGGTGACTCTCACTGCTGGCGGGAGCGTTCTGAGGAAGAGGTGGGCGAAGATAAAGCTGTCGTCATCCTCGCCTCTCAGGCTCATCATCTTCGCCATCAGATCCGCCGGCCTGTCTGCTTCCCCTCCTGTCAGTGCCAGGAGCTTCTCCGATCGCTCTCCCAGCGAGGGAGTGAAGGCTCGAATGAGGGCGGCTTTCAGTGCGCCATACTTGTCGTCCCGGGGCGGATGGTTGGTCAGGCTCTCCACCCGCAGCACTGTGAGGCTGTCCAGCTTCGCGACGACATGGTAGAACCTCGTTGCGTCCGCTGAGATTCCCCGAAGGTGGAACTGAGCCTCCACAGTGGTAAACCAGGAGTGCGGGTTATGTTGCCAGAAATCGGGCAGCTGTAGTGTGGTAACTGCGTTAACCCGGTTGGCTCCTGAAGAGTCCGGTGCAGAAAGCTTGCCGTCACCGGCCATGGTTCGTCGTAGGTCACCAGTGTAGAGGATGCCTTCACAAACGAGACTGAGTTTATTTCTCAGGAAAGGTTTATTTGTAGTCTCATCCTCTAACAGCAAGTATCTCAACAAAAGAGACAGGACAATCTTTCCTCACAGCTCTTATACCCCCAGAGACACAAAACCCCCCACATCAAATATCACACCTTCAACCCACAGTCCTTCAGTAAACATATGAACCCACAGTCCTTCAGTAAACATATAGCCTCCGAGGCTCATTGGCGTCTCTATTGTCTCGGGGGCTCCTGCTGGGACATTGTCTCTGACTTCCCGTCTCTCCAGAAACCACTTCACACCTGCCGAGGTCTCTGCCGGGTCAGGTCCTTTTGGACGTTTGAAGTCTGTAGAGTATGCACCATCATGCCTACTAAATACATGTGAGAGAAGATGCGTACCATACAAGCATGCCATGTATGCGCCCTAAATGTGCGCCATAACGAAGGATTTTACTCATCTGCAACAAAACATTCTACAGCATGAATCAAAAAATCAACAAACAGGAACAACAGGAACTGAAAGTTTTTGAATACACAGAGCACAACCCACAGGATGTAGAATATGACATAGACCCTGATAATAATCTTTTTAACTCAATCAATAATGACTAATTATTACACAGATGAACAGTTTAACACAATGGTCACATCTGATTTCAATATTTCTATGATCCACTTCAACAGCAGAAGTCTCTATGCAAACTTTAATAACATTAAAGATTATTTAAATCAGTTTAAAGAGCCCTTCAATATTGTGGCAATATCAGAGACGTGGCTCAGTGAAGAGAAAGGAGTGGATTTTACCATGGATGGCTATGAATTAAATTATATAAATAGAAAAGTGAAAAAAGGAGGAGAAGTTGCAATTTATGTTGACAAGAGCTTGCAATACAAGGTTGTTGAAAATCTGTCAGTAACTGTGGATGATTTATTTGAATGTATTACAATAGAAATCTGTCTGGACAATGTGAAGAATGTAGTAGTGAGCTGTGTATATAGAACACCTGGATCAAACATTGACTTATTTAAGGACTGGATGGAAAAAATGTACGCAAAACTAACTCGTAAAGTTATGTTCATCTGTGGGGATTTAAATATAGATCTGATGAACTCAAAACAACATAGTTTGACAGAAGAATTTATCAACACAATGTACAGTATGGGCTTACATCCAACAATTACAGGATCTAGCAGAATCACGTCGCACAGTGCCACACTAATAGATAACATATTCACAAACATTATGGAAAATAATATCAGGAGTGGGCTTTTATTGAATGATATCAGCGACCACCTGCCGATTTTTGTTGTCTATCAATGTGATTATAGGAAGAAAAAGTATACCAAAAATATTAAATATAAAAGAATAAGAACCGAAGAATCAATGTATTTACTGACAAAGGAATTATTAATCCAAGATTGGAAGATAGTTTATGATGAAAATGACATAAATAGAGCATATGATAAATTTTTACAAATATTTCAATCATTGTACAATAAATACTGTCCTATAAAACAATACAGTGACAGACAACAACAAAAAAATATTCCTTGGATCACCAAGGGGTTAATAAATGCATGTAAAAAGAAGGATACATTATATAAACAATTCATTAAATGCAGAATGGTGGAAGCTGAGATCAAATATAAAAAATATAAAAATAAGCTTACCACTATAATGAGGACCTGTAAGAAAGAATATTACAACAGAATACTAGAGGATAACAAAAATAACATAAGAGGAATATGGCAAGTACTCAAGGGGATTATGAGTAATCGTCCTAAGTATGCAAATTATCCAGAATATTTTATCGAAAACGACAGTTTGATTAATAATATGGAAGATGTGGTCAGTGGTTTCAATAAATTTTTTGTAAACGTTGGTCCTGAATTAGCAAAATCAATAGTGACTCCAGAAACAAACCACAGTGGGTCTGTGAATGAAATAGAGGATAGAAACCCAAACACAATCTTTTTGGGTGCATTTACTGAAAAGGAAATTATCGAGACTGTGAGTAAATTTAAGAACAAAAAATCAACGGACTGGAATGAAATTGACATGACAATAGTGAAAAAAGTAATTGAGGGAATTGTTAAGCCACTCACCCTCATCTGTAACCTGTCATTTCAAACTGGTACATTTCCAGACAAAATGAAAATAGCAAAAGTAACACCTCTTTACAAAACAGGAGACAGTCATTGTTTCACAAATTACAGGCCAGTCTCTTTACTCTCACAATTCTCCAAAATACATGAAAAAATATTCACTAAGAGACTGGATGATTTCATTGAAAAACACAACCTCCTTACAGATAGCCAGTATGGTTTTAGAGCAGATAAATCTACATCTTTGTCACTGATCGAACTTATAGAAGAAATTACTAGTTGTATTGACAAAAAAAAGGTTGCTGTAGGAGTATTTATAGACTTAAAGAAAGCTTTTGACACCATTGACCACAGAATACTACTAAGGAAACTGGAAAGGTATGGGATAAGAGGGGTAGGACTGAGTTGGGTGGAAAGTTATTTAAGTAACAGACAACAATTTGTACAAATTGGAGAGCACAAATCACCCTGCATGGACATCACTTGTGGTGTGCCCCAGGGGTCAGTTTTGGGACCCAAACTCTTTATCTTGTATATAAATGACATATGCCAAGTATCAAAAATTCTGAAATTTATTTTGTTTGCGGATGACACAAATATCCTTTGCACTGGTGAGAATTTGCAGCAGGTTTTAGAGGTGGTCACAACTGAAATGGAAAAATTAACGCAGTGGTTCAACAAAAATAAATTATCTCTAAATCTAAAAAAACAAAGATTATGTTGTTTGGAAATTATAAAATAAATCATGAAATAATGATAACGATAGATGATACCAGAATACAAACAGTACAGGAAAATAAGTTTCTGGGGGTGACGCTAGACAGTAAAATCTGCTGGAAACCTCACATCAGTCACATCCGGGCTAAATTAGCAAAATGTATAGGCATACTGGGGAAGACAAGACACATCGTGGACTATAAATCATTGGTCTTATTGTACAATTCACTGTTTTTACCTTATCTTAACTACTGTGTAGAAGTCTGGGAAAACACCTACAAGACCAACCTACAAGCAATATGCACATTACAAAAAAGAGCTATAAGGATAATAAACAATGCAGGATATAGAGACCATACCAATTCGTTGTTCTTGAAGTCACATGTCATAAAGTTCATCGATTTAGTTAAATTTAAGACAGCACAAGTAATGTACAGGGCAATTAACAATCAACTCCCAACTAATATACAAAAAATATTTTAAAAAAGAGACAATGATCATAATTTGAGAGGAGACTTAAACTTCACAAAACCCAAGATACGTACAACCAAGAAAAGTATGTGCATATCTGTCTGTGGGGTGGATTTGTGGAACAGTCTGGAGCCGGAACTGAAACTATGTACAAACAGAAATCAATTTAAAAAGAGGTATAAGCACCATTTGTTGAAAGGATATATGTTAGATGGGTAGAATTTATATGTACGATTCATTATGTTCACTCTGGGACATTATGGGACACTATGGAATGGTGGGTGGGACAGCACTTTGTGTATCTGTGTCGTTTGAGACTGGTTTTGAAATATAGACTTCATTGTATGTTAGAATGGACAGGTGTTAATGTTGATCTGTAAAAAATACAGTAAATTGTTTACTTGGGGTATTAAAGGTAGTAATTTGTATAAAATTCACATGGGTGTATCGATGGAAAAGAGGAGTTGGAATTGATAAGTGTTCACTTCTTCCTTCTCCCTTTCGAACAGTGTATACTGTAACTTTATTGCATTTGCTATTTGCTTGTTTTTTGTTATATTTTTTGTGTTCGAAATAAACTATCTATCTATCTATCTAGTTACACCTTTCAAGCAAATGTTGGTTGGAGATGGTATTCAGCCACTGAGTGCCGAGAATTCGTCTGAGGTTCTTTGTGTGGAATGTGGATAATTTGTTGATGTCACACTCTGTCATCCTGCAGCATTCTGAGCCATAGAGTAGTGTGGACAACACACAGCTCTCGTACAGTTTTAGCTTGGTCCTGGTGCTGTACTGAGATGACTTCCACACACTGTTCAGCATTCTGAAGGTGTTTCTAGCCTTTTCAAGATGGGATTTGATATCACTGCCTGCTCCTCCATCATGTCTGACAATGCTGCCAAGGTGGGTGAATTCTTCTGTGGTGAATTCTTCTGTGCCGTGGGGGTGGCTGTGGCGCAGGTGTAGTGTGACCGACTACTGATCGGAGGGTCATGGGTTCGATTCCCACTCTGTCTGCAGTCTGCATGTCGAAGTGTCCTTGAGCAAGACACTGAACCCCCAGTTGCTCCTGGTGGCCAGGCTAGCACCTGTGTGTGTATGGCAGCTCTGCCACCATCAGTGTGTGAATGTGTGCGTGAATGGGTGGATAGCAGGATCTGTAAAGCGCTTTGGTCATCCAGAGATGAGAAAAAGCACTATATAAGTGAATGCCATTCTGTGGTTGGTAAGTTCTCTCCATTGACCTGGATTGGCTCAGGGTTGGAAATGTGCAGTGTCATTTCTTCGGTTTTCTTCTGGTTGATCTTCGAGTCCACTTGCTGTGCAAACTTGCTGAGTCGAGATGCTTTCTCTTGCATATGGCGATGTGTATGTGAGACCAAGGCTAGATCATCTGCAAAGTCGAGATCCAAGTTTGAGAAGAGTGTCCATCTGATGCCCCTTGCCTGGTCTTTCGTCATTCTTCTCAACACCCAATCAATGGTGATGTTGAAGAGTAGCGCCAACATAACACATCCTTGTCTTCCGCCGGTCTTCACTACAAAGCTGGTGCTGCTGTGCCCCACTCTGCAGGTGAAGTTATCATAGAAACTCCTGATGACACCTACAAGTTGTTCTGGTATTCCATAAGTGAGTAGTATTTGCCAAAGACTGTCACGGTAAGGCTTTCTCAAAGTCCACAAAGTTGATTTAAAGTTGTCATTGTCATTCTGTACACTGCTCGATGATGTTCCACAAAGTGAAGATCTGGTCAATGCATCCCCTTCCTTTCCTAAAGCCTGCCTGCTCTTTGGGCTGCACAGTGGCGCAGTGGTTAGCACTGCGGCAGCACAGTTTACCCTTGGCCGGGGGATTGTGGGGATCGTGGGATCGTGGGTTCGATCCCAGCCCCCGACCAACAGTGATCTGTGTGGAGTTTGCATGTTCTCCCCGTGTTGCGTGGGTTTACTCCGGGATTTCTCCGGTTTCCTCCCACATGCCAAAAACATGCATGTTAGGTTAATTGGCTGTTCTAAATTGTCCCTAGATATCTGTTTCCTATAGGCCCTTAGAATAGAGGGTTAGTATTAATGAAAGCGCTTTGAGTGGTCTTTGTGACTAGAAAAGCGCTATATAAGTGCAGGTTAGTTAGTTAGTTAGTTTTCTGAGTTGTTGGTCCACTGCCTCAGAAAGTCTCTGCAAGACGATCTTGGACAGGATCTTACTAGGGATAGACAAGAGGGTGATGCTACACCAGTTGTTGCAGTTACTCATGGCACCTTTCTTGGGGATCTTGATGATGTGGCAGTTTCTTTCTTTCCCAAATTTTAGTCAAGAGTGGTTGAAGTATCTCAGTTGCAAGCTCTGGGTCTGCTTTGAACAGCTCTGTGTTGAGGTTATCATGTCCAGGAGTTTTTCCATTCTTCAGAGATCTGATGGCAGCTATGATTTCTTTCTTCTCCGGTGGCACTGTGTTGACTTTCAGGTCAGTCTCTGCTGCCTGAATGTCTGCCTCTAATGCTGGTGCTGGTCTGTTCAGAAGCTCATTGAAGTGTTTGGCCCAGCGTGCTTTTTGCTCTGCATCTGATGTGAGTCGTCGGCCTTGTTTGTCCATAATTAGATTGTCATATGTTCCTCAGTACTTGCCAGCCACAATCTTGGTGATCTTATACACCTTTCCCTGCTCACCTGTATTGGCTGCCTCTTCTGCTTCTCTGGCAAGGTCTTCCAGAAAGGCCCGCTTGTCTGCTCTTGTCATTTTCTTGACTGTCTTGTTAGTTTCTCTGTATTGCTCTCTGAATCTCTCTTTCAGCATTTCTGACCTGGGCTCCATAATTTTCTTCTTCATGACTCGTCTGTTTTCAATTGCTTGCCAAGTTTCTTCTTTGAGCCAATCCTTCTTCTTTTTTTTCTTAGTTGCAAGGCATATTTCACTGGTCTTAATATATGCAGTTTGAACTTGCTTCCACATCGCATTGATTTCATTGTCTGGCTGTGTGTTGGTTTCAGCATTCCATAGTGCTTGAAATTGGTTCTTTAGCCGTAAGGGAGAAAGTGCTCTTTGTTCTGAAGTCACAAAGATTTTCCACATCAAGTTGCAGTCTTCGTGTTGTTTTCTTGCCTCCTCTTCTGAGTTTCAGTTTCATTGCTGCTGTTACCAGGTGATGGTCGCTGCCGATATCGGTACCTCTCTTAAATGTGATGTCCAACAGCGATCTTCTCCAGGTCCCGTTGCTAATCAGGTGGTCGATCTGTTTTTTGTCTCTTCCACTGGGGGAACACCAGGTCAGCTTGCGAATCTCCCAATGTGGGAAGAGGGTCCCCCCGATAACAAGGTTGTTGGTGGTGCACGGTTCTAGTAGCCTCTCTGTGTAATTATTCATGTTGCCACAACCTTCTTTTCCTATGGCTCTTTCAGTTTGTATTATCTTTCCCAACTTTGGCATTTAGATCCCCCATCACAATCTTCATCTTATGACATGATGTATTCTCTTATTCCGTTTGAAGTTGCTCATAGAATGTGTCCTTGATTTCCTCATCACTGTCGTTAGTTGGGGCGTAGCACTGGATGATAGTGGTGTTGATATGTCTCCCCCTCTGTCTGACCTTCATGAGCCTGCTGTTATCAGCTTCCACTCCATCAGACACTTCTCAACACCCTTTTTCAGAATAATGGCTACTCTCTCATGATGCTGATCATCTTCTCTGCCTGAGTAGAGAACAGTTTCTCCAGTGCTGGTCTTGTACCTGCCCAATCCTATCCACCTGCTCTCACTGACTCCCAGGATATGCAGGTTATAATGCCTCATCTCTGCTGTTACTTGTGCAAGCTTTCCTGTCTTGTACATTGTATGCATGTTCCAGAACCCTATTATGGTCTTATTTTTGTTGTTCAGAACTTCTGTCTTCCTGTCAGTAGCTTCCTTTCGGCTTTCATCACTGCCATTCATACGAGCACCTCTTGATGACTCAGGAAGCCCATTGTGCCAAGTTGTGTAGATTTCTTTCATTGCTGTTTCCGTAACAAACTGTTTTTAACAAGACAGGGTTGTTAGCCCTGTGCTCAACCCCCAACCTGGAGGACCAGTTGATCGCATTTTGTCTGGCCACTACTCTTCAACTTGTCCGGCATGGGTGACCCTTCCAGGAACTTCCGCTCCTGCTGGCATAGCTATAAGGGTCACTGAGACGCACAAACCCCCAGACCACGAAAAGGTAGCAATTCCCCGAAGGATCAGCACAAGCATGCTCTCCATCAACTCCACAGCTGATCTGTCCCCCAACTCTGTGTGGGAGAGAAGTTTTTCTGCCCTTTCTCTGTCCAAAAGGGTGTAATGTCACAGCAGCAGCTGCTTGAGAGCGTCATATTTTCCTTGGGCTGGAGGAGGTCGGAGTAGATGCATTGCACGCTGAGTGGAGTGCGAGTCCAACGAAGCCACCACATGATGGTACTTCGTGTCATCTGTTGAGACTCCATGGAGAGCAAACTGGGCTTCCACATGGATAAACCAAGTGGCTGGGTCACGGAGCCAAAAGTCCAGGAGTTTGCTATGGCGTATGCAGAGGGAGGGAGACTCCAGCGGGAGTGTCTCCATGGAGGTGCTCGGTCCGTTTTCCATTTTCACATCTCTAGGTCACTAGTGTGGAGGATGAATCAGGTGAGACAAAAGCAGCTAAAGACACATGCTTTATTTCCTCCAACAAGCAGAACAGAACTGAACTGGGTGCCAGAGCGAATCTCTTTACTACAGCTTTATTCCTGCCCTTGGCACTCAGAGTACACACATTAACATACACTACAATAGAGCTGCACGGTGCACGGCTGCACGGTGGCGCAGTGGTTTAGCACTGTGGCAGCACAGTTTTACCCTCGGCCGGGGGATCGCGGGGATCATGAGATCGTGGGTTCGATCCCAGCCCCCGACCAACAGTGAGCTGTGTGGAGTTTGCATGTTCTCCCCGTGTTGCGCGGGTTTACTCCGGGATTTCTCCGGTTTCCTCCCGCATACCAAAAACATGTAGGTTTAGGGCGCTCGCGCACGCAGCGACCAGCGGCTTGTCACCAGACTGCAAACCAAGTCTACCTACGGGTACAAATAAGTAACAAAAAAAAAAAAAAAAAAAAAAAATAGAGCATGACTCAACACAATACTTTCACGCCCAGCGTACCCAAGGTGTGAACAGTATCTTCCACCCCACACAATAGGTTCACACCTGGCATATCGGGAGCGAAGACGCATATTCATTTGGTTTATTACCCCCTAGCACTCTGGCACCTGTCCTTGGTTCCTCTGCCTTCTTCTCCTTATTTCCATCCCTCACTTCCTTCCCCCAATTCCCCAAAGTCCTGGGTGGAGTGCAATCTCCTGTTGTGTCACCACAGGGGATTTTAACAAAGCATGCTTAAACACTTTACTTGCCAAGTTCCACCAACATGTAAAGTGTCCCACAAGGGGGAAAAGAACACTGGACCATGTTTACAGCAACATCAAGCATGCCTACAGAGCCATGCCCCTCCCCCACCTTGGACAATCAGACCATCTCTCCCTGCTCCTAATTCCTGCCTACAACCCCCTCAGGAAGTGATCACCCCCAATCAAACAGACAATTAAAACCTGGCCTGAAAATGGTCTCTTCCAGCTCCAGGACTGCTTTTCCTGCACAGAATGAAGCATCTTTAAACAGCAGGAACTGGACTCCTATACTGAGTCTGTCTTTTTCTACATTAAATGCTGTGTAGAAAATGTGACAGTCACCAAACACATCCAGTTCTTTCCAAACCTGAAACCCTGGATGACCAGTTAGGTCCAGGCTCTGATCAGTACCCACAACTCAGCCTTCAGGTAATTAAAGGGACAGCCCTCTGTTCAGCACCACCAGAGCCAACCTGAGGAGAGGCATCAAACTGGCCAAGAAGGCCTACAGGAGGAATGTGGAGGGCTTCCTCACAGACAACAATCCCCAACAGATGTGGAGAGCCATTCAGGGACTCACCAACTACAGTGGCCAGAGTTCCCCAACATCTGACTACAGCCTCACTCTGGTAGAGAAGCTAAACAGCTTTTTCTCCCAGTTTGAGACCACCACACCACCTTACACACTGGCTCCCTCCTCTTCCAGCTCGTCCCCTCTCTCTCTCCAAAAGCATGAGGTGAGGACGAAACTGAGAGCAGTGAACCCCCAAAGAGCTGCTGGACCTGACAGCATCCCAGGAGTGGTGGTCAAAGAATGAGCTGACCAGCTGGCAGGAATCCTCACCAAGCCCATCAACCTCTCCCTGACACACGCCACCGTGCCTTCTTGGATCAAGGCCTCCACCATCATCTCCATTCCCAAAAAGACTGCAACAGACAGCCTGAACTACTACAGATTCACGTCTGTAGTCATGAAGTGTTTTGAGCAACTGGTATCCAAGCACATCAGGGACTGCCACCCCTCCCTGACCAACACCAGTTTGCCAACAGGGCGAACCGGTCCACGGAAGATGCCATCTCCACCACACTCCACAGGGCACTGAGCCACCTGGAGACCCCAAAGAGCTACATCGGGAAAAATAAGTATTGGACACATCAACATTTTTGTTGCATGTTTCATGTTGAAGCTTGTTTAAAGTTTGCTGCACAACATTTGGCCAAACCAGTAAAATACTGGGAGAATATCATCTGGTAAGATGAGACCAAAGTTGAACTTTTTGGATGCCACAACACACAACCTATTTGGAGGAGAAATGACACTGCAAACCCCATCATGGTGTGGCGGTGTTTTTCAGCACGTGGTACAGGCAGACTTCATATAATTGAAGGAAAGATGAATGGACAAATGTACAGAGACATCCTTGGTAAGAACGTATTGCCATCTGCCAAGATGCTGAAGATGAAACGAGGATGGACATCTCAGCAAGACAATAATCCCAAACACACAGCCAAGGAAACTCTCAACTGGCTCCAGAGAAGGGAAATAAAGCTGCTAGAATGGCCCAGTCAGTCACCTGACCTGAATCCAATTGAAAATCTATGGAACAAACTGAAGATCAGAGTTCATGGAAGACACCCACGGAAACTTGAAGATTTGGAGACAGTTTGTGTGGAAGAATGGGCTAAAATCACTTCTGAGCAATGCCTGCACCTAGTTTCTCTATACAGAAGGGGTCTGCAAGCTGTTATTACCAACAAAAGTGTTTCTAACAAATGTTAAATGAATTTCACCAAGCGTGGACAATGCTTATTCTCTGTGTCATTCCACTTTATTAACTATAACTTGTTTTGTGAACACAGTTGCCCTGATTTCTTTGTATGTATGGATTACTTGGTTTGTTACTGATATCTGGTGAAAATCTCAGGTCAATGGCTCCATCAAAAATATGTTTAATGAGAAAAATGTTGACGTGTTCGATACTTATGTTCCCCGCTGTATGTGAGGATGCTCTTTGTGGAATACAGCTCAGCGATCAACACCATCATCCTAGATATCCTGATCAACAAACCTTACCTCTTCCAGCTCCCCCCCCCCCCCAACCTGCTCCTGGAGAAAAAACTTTCTCACCAACCTCCCACAAACAGTCAGACTTTGCCCCCACCACTCCTCCCAACTGTCACTCAGCACTGGCTTCCCCCAGGGCTGCATGCTAAGCCCTCTGCTGTACTCCCTGTACACCTCTGACTGTATTCCAACCTACCCAACCACCGTCATCGTTAAGTACATGGACAACAGCATCTTGGTTAGGCTCATAACAGATGACGATGAGAAGGTATACAGGGCGGAGGTAGAGAATCTGCTAATGTGGTGCTCAGCAAACAACCTGGAACTTAATGTCCACAAAACCAAAGAACTCATTATGGACTTCAGGAAGAACAGACAGGACCCCCCCCCCTCCCAATAAATGGAGACCACGTGGAAACTGTCCCCACCTTCAGGTTCCTGGGCACCCACATCTCCTCTGATCTCTCCTGGTCCGTCAACACCAAAGCCATGGTGAAGAAAGCCCAGCAACGGCTGCACTTCCTCCTTGTCCTGAGGAAGAACAACCTGGACCAGAAGCTGCTGCTGGCCTTCTATTGCTACTCAGTGGAGAGCATGCTCACCTACTGCCTGGGTATGTGGTACGCCGACTCCACGGCTGAGAACAGCAAGGCTGTGCAGAGGGTCATAAACTCCACCCCAAAAATTATCGGTGGCCCTCTGCCCTCCCTCGAGGACATCTTCAGGTGCTCCTGTCTCAAAAAGACCAAGGCCATCCCAGGAGACCTCTCACATACCACTTACCACCTATTTGACCTGCTTCCCTCTGGACGATGGTTCAAATCAATCAGGTCCTACACCTCCAGACTGACAAACAGTTTCTTCCCCCAGGCTATCTGGACTGCAAACAGTCAGATGTCCATCCCCCTCCCTCCGAACGCTCACATGCACAGAACTGAGGACCTTTTAATTATCAAAAAAACAAACAAACAAACAAACAACTCACCCGTTTTTGCATTCTGTACTTTTCAGTGGTACCAAGGTTGTCATAGCCAGGAGCGGCACTGGGGTTAAGCTCCCAGTGCTCATAAAATGCTCCTTATGGCCTGCGTCTCGAAAAGCCTCTGACAACGAAGTCCAACTCCTAGCCTGCCCATGTGGTTTAGTCTCTAAGCCCGGCGGAAGTGCTTTTACTAATAGGAGAAGGGGCGAGGGCGGATCTCTGGCGCCTTAAAACCAGATGCTTCGGGTAGATGGTGGCTCATCAACCTGGGAAGGTAGCCCATCTAGGGGAAGGTAAACCCTGATTTCAAACCTCCGCTGCCTTGCGGCATACCCGGTCATGGGAAAGGCTTCGGGAGTCAACCCTGAGGAAAAATCTGGAGTCGGAGCCCCTAAGGCAGTTCTATGTTGTGCTCAACATCGTTCTGGCAGCTCCTGCAAAGGCGCTGGTGCCAAACTGTAGCAGCCCTGCTGTTCCTTTGGATTCATCAGTGACGTGGAGAGGGGGGACATGCTGTATGGGCAACATCTTGTCCTCCATATCTTCCTGCCCAGGCTTGAATCCTACCAATACCCAACGCTGGAAGGTGGAACACCGGATCACTGGAGAGGACACTCCAGCTTCGCCTTTGGCGTAGACAAAACACGGGAAATGACAGTTACCGGTTATAAGCCACCTCTCAATTGGCGTAGAGCGCGGCGCCAGGGGTTGTTCCCGACGGTGGGAGGGATCATCGGATCTCACTGGACAGCTACCACCCGCCTCAAGCTGGGCAGCCCCCAGCCAATAAGGTGTTGTCCCGCCACAGCTTGCTTTCCTCATCGGGTGCATGGGGATGAGGAGAAGTCCGAACAGCAGGCTGAGAACCTTTGCACCAGGCAAGACAATAAAACAAAAGAGACCAACTCTAAAACTGGGAACTTGGAATGTCCGCACTATGATGACAGGACTCGCTGCTAACCTCAAGGACATCAACGACACCAGGAAGACTGCCATCATCAATAATGAGCTGAAGAGACTGGGAGTGGATATCGCCACTCTCCAGGAAACACGGTTGGCTGATGCAGGCACACTGAGAGAGAAGGACTACATGTTCTACTGGAAGGGAAAGGGCAGTGACGAACACAGGGAACATGGAGTGGGCTTCGCAGTGAAGAACACCTTGCTGAAGATGGTGGAACCGGGCAGCATTGGCTCTGCATGACTCCTCACCCTCCGCCTGAACACCACTCAAGGCCCAGTCACCCTCGTCAGTGTGTATGCCCCAACACTGACAGCCACACCAGAGGCAAAAGACGAGTTCTACGAGAATCTCGCAACAACTGTCAGGATCATCCCCAACTCTGAACAACTCATTCTCCTTGGAGACTTCAATGCCAGAGTGGGTGCTGACCACGACTCCTGGCCCTCCTGTCTTGGATCTTTTGGCGTGGGCAGAATGAACGACAACGGACAGCGGCTGCTCGAGTTCTGCACATATCACGATATGTGCATCACAAACTCGTTCTTCAAGACCAAGCCCCAACACAAGGTTTCCTGGCAACATCCGCACTCAAAGCACTGGCACCAGCTGGACTTGATCCTGACCAGGCGCACCTCACTGAAGAACGTGCTAATCACCCGTTCGTTCCAGAGTGCAGATTGTGACACAGACCATTCATTGGTGTGTTGCAAGGTCAAGCTGCAGCTGAAGAAATTCCATCGTGCTAGACAGCCTGGAAAGGCACGGATTGACACCAGCAAGATGGCTCAACCAGAACTTGTTGAGCAGTTTGCTTCCACCTTTGAGAAGGAACTTGGTGTACCACAAGAAGGAGAATCTGCAAAGCAGAAGTGGGAAGAGCTGCGAAACACCATCCACCGCACAGCCTTGGCTACCTTTGGGAGGAAGACCTCGAAGTCACAGGACTGGTTTGATGCCAAGTTGACTGAGATGACCCCCGTCATTGAAGCCAAGCGCTCAGCACTTGCTGAGTACAAGAAGTACCCAAACGAGAAGAATCTCCAGATTCTCAGGGCTGCGAGAAGCAAAGTTCAGCAGACTGCTCGGCGCTGTGCCAACGAGTACTGGACTCAGCTCAGCCAAGACATTCAAACCGCTGCCATAACAGGGAACATCTGTGGTATGTATGATGGCATCAAGAAAGCACTTGGTCCGGCTCAGAGCAAGACGGCCCCCCTCAAATCCTCCACTGGGGAGATGATCACAGAAAAGAACAAGCAGATGGAGAGATGGGTGGAACACTACTCCAACCTCTACTCCAGACAGAACACCATGACACCGTCAGTCCTTGATGCCATTGACTGCCTGCCATCCATGGACGAACTTGACGCCGAGCCAACCATCGATGAACTCAGCAAGGCCATTGATAGCTTGACCGCTGGCAAGGCACCCGGCAACGACGGCATACCCCCTGACCTGATCAAGCACTGCAAGACCACCCTACTGCTGCCATTGCATGACGTCCTCTGCCAGTGTTGGAAGGAAGGTGCCGTACCACAGGACATGAGGGACGCCAAGATCACCACACTCTACAAAAACAAAGGGGAGAGAAGCGACTGCAACAACTACAGGGGCATCTCCCTCCTCAGCGTTGTTGGCAAAGTCTACGCACGAGTTGTTCTCGTTCGTCTACAGAAGCTTGCCAAACGTGTCTACCCCGAGTCTCAGTGTGGCTTCCGCGCTGAGCGATCAATGGTAGACATGATATTCTCCATCCGCCAACTCCAGGAGAAATGCAGAGAACAGAACATGCCCCTGTACGTCGCCTTCATCGACCTCACCAAAGCGTTCGATCTGGTCAGCAGAGAGGGCCTTTTCAAGATCCTGCCAAAGATAGGATGCCCACCAAAGTTGCAAAGCCTCATCGAATCGTTTCACACCAACATGCAGGGGATAGTGCAGCACAATGGCAACGTCTCAGAGCCATTCAACATACGCAGCGGAGTGAAACAGGGCTGTGTACTTGCGCCAACCCTCTTTGGGATTTTCTTTGCTATGCTCCTGAGGCATGCCTTCAGCACAGCAACAGAGGGAATCTACCTGCACACAAGATCTGACGGCAGGCTTTTCAACCTCGCCCGCCTGAAAGCCAGAACCAAAGTACGCGAGGCTCTAATCAGAGACATGCTGTTCGCAGACGACGCTGCAGTCACAACCCACACACAGCAGGAGCTTCAGACCCTGATGGACCACTTCTCCCAGGCATGCAAGGACTTCGGGCTTACCATCAGCCTGAAGAAGACTAACGTCTTGGCGCAAGGCACGGAAGCACCACCAACCATCACCATCGACAACTACGAGCTGGAGGTCGTGAATCAGTTCACGTACCTGGGGTCCATGATCAGCAACAACCTCTCCCTTGATACAGAGATCAACAAGAGGATTGGAAAATCAGCCTTCACACTCGCTCGCCTCACCACACGAGTGTGGGAGAATCCCAAACTCTCTGTCAAGACGAAGATGGCAGTGTACAACGCCTGTGTCATCAGCACACTGCTCTATGGGAGTGAGATGTGGACAACATACGCCCGGCAGGAAAAGAGACTGAACTCCTTCCACTTGCGCTGCATTCGCCACATCCTGGACATATCCTGGCAGGACAAAGTGCCCAACACAGAAGTTCTGTCCCGCGCCGGCCTTCCCTCCATGTTCACTCTACTCAGGCAGCGCAGGCTCCACTGGCTAGGCCACGTTCACCGTATGGAGGATGGCAGAATCCCCAAAGACGTCCTCTACAGAGAACTGGCAACTGGCAGGAGAGACGTTGGCCGCCCACAGCTGCGCTTTAGAGACGTCTGCAAGAGAGACATGAAGGCACTGGAGATCAACACAGAGCGCTGGGAGGACCTTGCAATGGACCGCTCCAAATGGAGAGGCACCCTGACCAGACAGCTCAAGGCGGGTGAAGAGAGACTGACTGCTGCAGCAGATGAAAAAAGGACCCGCAGGAAGAACCGCCACAGACCCAGCAGCACGGAGACCACCCACAAGTGCGACCTGTGTGACAGGGACTGCCATTCGCGCATCGGCCTGTTCAGCCACAGGTGGTGCTGTTCCAGCAGAGTAGACGTTTAGGATTCTCTTCCATGGTCATCTTAGACCGACGGAGGCCGCCGACTTTTCAGTACATTGATCCATCTGTGAAGCCACTACCAATGTGTGTATTTTTATACTTTTTACAGTACATCCGGAAAGTATTCACAACACTTCACTTTTTCCACATTTTGTTATGTTGCAGCCTTATTCTAAAAGGGATTAAATTATTTTTTTCCTCAAAATTCTACACATAACAACCCATAATGACAATGTGAAAAAAGTTTTTTTGAGATTTTTGCAAATTTATTAAAAATAAAAAAAACTAAGAAATCAGATGTACATCAGTATTCACAGCCTTTATTCAATACTTTGTTGATACACCTTTGGCAGCAATTACAGCCTCAAGTCTTTTTGAATATGATGCCACAAGCTTGGCACACCAATCTTTGGGCAGTTTGGCCTATTCCTCTTTGCAGCACCTCTCAAGCTCCATCAGGTTGGATGGGAAGCGTCGGTGCACTGCCATTTTCAGATCTCTCCAGAGATGTTCAATTGGATTCAAGTCTGGGCTCTGGCTGGGTCACTAAAGGACAGTCACAGAGTTGTCCTGAAGCCACTCCTTTGATATCTTGGCTGTGTGCTTAGGGTCTGTGGTGTTGGTGTTGTACACAGCCATCATCGAGTCCATCCTCACCACCTCCATAACCGTGTGGTACGCAGGAGCCACTGCCAGGGACAGACTAAGGCTGCAGCGCGTCGTGCGCACTGCTGAGAAGGTGATCGGCTGCAAGCTCCCATCTCTCCAGGATCTGTACATCTCCAGGACCCGGAGGCGTGCTGGCCGGATCATAGCCGATCCCTCACACCCTGGTCACGTACTGTTTGCCCCCCTCCCCTCTGGTAGAAGACTTCGGTCCATCCAGACTAAAACCTCCCATCACATGAACAGCTTCTTCCCCTCTGCCATCAGACTGCTGAACACTAAGTGACTTATTGACTCTCGTGCACTATGTACAGCAGCTCAACCAGACTCATGTCAATCATCACTGTTTTCTTCCTGCATTACCGACTGCACTATATAGTTCTCCACATTATCTGCTGCTCGCTAATATATTTTAACTGCTGACCAGTATCACTTACTCTTATTCTACACTTTATTGCATGTATAGTTTATTTCTTTTATCTTATCATGTTTAATGTTGCAGCATTGCACCGAGACAAATTCCTAGTTTGTGTACTACATGAACAATGGCAATGAACCTGATTCTGATTCTGATTCTGGGGTTTAATACCCTTATTGCGAAGTGCAGTGTAGTGGCGTCCGCTTCCTGTTCCGCCACTGCACCACCCTATAAATAGCAGAAGGCATCCATTACACGGCCTCTTTGACCGGTGCCCTCTGCCTGGTGGCTGTTCTGTGTCCATTGTGGTTCAAGTATTAATAAAGCTGAGTTTGTCCATTCACCTGGCCTCATCATTCCAAAAGGTATTTTGTCAGACATAACATTTGGCGATCAAGGATAAACTAATGGAGGCGTGTATTGCACCACTTCACCTTTTCCTGGAGCTCCCGGGCGAGCCGCCTGTGCCCTGGCCAAGATAGTTTGCGGCCTTCCAAAACTACATCATCACGCTCGACATGGGTGAGCTAAATAAGCTAAGAGCAAGTGTGTTCCTTGTAGATAACCTAGAGATTGAAGGCCAGTGTATCCTGCGCACACTTGGGGCTTCAGACTTGTTTGAGGGCATCGTCAAGTTGCTAGCGAGCCATTTTCACACCCTGGACAGCGTGACTGTCTAGAGGATTATGTTCTGGCAGCGACACCAATGGGTGGGTGAGCCTATCCACCAGTTTGTCACTGACTTGAGGCAGCTAGCTAGCGAGTGTTGTTTTGGGCCATTGAAGGAAGAGATGGTATGTGACCAGCTGGCAGAGCACACGAACAGTGCCGCTTTACGAGCTAGGCTACTCATGGTGCCAAGTGACCTAACGTTAGCCAGGGCTGTCGAGCGAGCTCTCCAAATAGAGACTGCAGACAAGCTAGCCTCGGAGCTAAATTGACGCCAGTCACAGTGGCAGCTGGGGCCTTCTGCCGCAGCATTAGTAATGGACCCGGATAGCAAGGATAGCTTGGACGATGACGATATAGAAGCCAATGCTACCGGCCGAAGGTCTGCTCCAGGAAAACCCCTGTGCATGGGTTGTGGGTCCACGAAACACCAACATAAGGCTAAGGACTGTCCGGCTAGAGGAAAGCATTGTGGCAAGTATAGACACTTGAACCATTATGCTAGAAAATGCCGTGTATCTGAGCCGGAGAGCCCACCGAAGAAATCACTCCACCCGCCCCCGACAACTATCCACATGGTGTCCCCAAGTACCAACAGGTACACATTCTGCACAGTAACACTGGACGGGGTGATGGTGCCACTGCTGCTCGAAACAGGGGTGGAGGGATTGTTGCTGAATTGGGCCACAGTGAGGAAGTTTTTCCTCCATGACAGGATGAAAGGTAACCCAGCGCCACTTTACGGTTATGGAGGTGGCAAGCTGTGCACGATTGGAACGTTGGGGTTATTGGTTCGGTACAAGTCTGCGACAATGGCTGACTTCATGTTCCACGTGATGGCCCATGGTGACAACATCATGGGCTGTGACTTGTTTTACGGACTGGGTTTCGCCATCAAAGATAATGCTGATGAAGAATGGTCTGGTTGTGGCAAGTGGAACCCTTCGGTTCCGGTGGTGGAGGACGACACTGCGTGGGACGAAGATCTAGCGGACACCACAGCAGTCAAGCAGGACCAGCCTCACTCAGGTTCGATGCAGGAGGGTCTCAGTGCTGGTGTCCGGGGAATGGTAGGTGGGGGTACTGAGCATGGCGGCGAGGTGCCTGCGTCAGCGAGTGATGCCAATGTGCTAGCCCTAGATTCCTCCAGAGCTTGGCCGCAGTGGGCTGGAATATCTGCAGCTATGATGGTCACTGCTGCAATGGCTTTAGAAGAGGTCGGGGCCAGACCAACTGGCACGGAGAAACCGTGTGCCAAACACCATCTCAGACCAAGCAGAGCCCCTCTTAGAGTGATGGACTTGGTCCGGGCTTGAGGAGAGGAACATCGACGGTGAAAACGGGCTAGACGGCAGCCAGCAAAATACCAGGGACACCTATGCATCGTGGTTAAGCTGGGTGCAGCTTACTTCCAGCTTTCTGACGGCTCGGCAAGGCATGCCAACGAGCTGCGGCATGTCTGGGAGGAGGCTTCTGTGTAGCGGGACTGAACGAAAGCGGCAGTCGGTAGCAATGAGGAGAGGCACTTTCATCCATGAGGTCAGCCACTACCCTGGGGACCTGCTGCTTCCAGGGGCGTGTCTGCTGAGGGGCTGCCCCCCACCCCCCCAAGCCAGTACTACCCTTTTCTGCCCAAGGAACAGTAATGTAAAGTTTATTAAATAGTTCTATGTTCATGTGTTTATATCGGTGAAATGTTATGGTTTTGTGTGTTTTGTTAGTCTAGGAACACGGCAAGAATTTTAGATTATTAATGAGCTTTAATTTGTTTTAACAGGTGGCAGAATAATCCACCTAGCCATGTGGGCCGGATGGTAGTCCACCTGTCCTCCCTATTTTAGGTTCTGTTGTGTGAATGTGTTAGGCCATTTAGAGATATCAGTTTCCATTTTGTTAGTGCGTGATTCGGGCCCTAAATTGGGGAGGGTCTTAATTGAGTGAGTGGTTTTGGACTTTCTGGGGGAGGGTGGGCGTTGTGGTGTTGAGATTTAATGCCCTGATTGTGAAGTGCGGTGTGGTGGCAGCCACTTCCTGTTCCGCCACTGCACCGCCCTATAAATAGCAAAGGGCATCCATTACAAGGTCTCTTTTATCGGTGCCCTTTGCCTGGTGGCTGTTCTGCGTCTATTATGGTTTAAGTATGAATAAAGCTTAGTTCGTCCTTTCACCTGGCCTCATCATTCCAAAAAGTATTTTGTCAGACATAAAAGGGTTGTTGTCCTGCTGAAAGACGAACCGTCACCCCAGTCTGAGGTCAAGAGTGCTCTGGAGCAGGTTTTCATCCAGGATGTCTCTGTACATTGCTGCAGTCATCTTTCCTTCTATCCTGACTGGTCTCCTAGTTCCTGCCACTGAAAACAATCCCCACAGCATGATGCTGCCACCACTATTGGCGTGGTTATGAGTGTTGCCTAGTTTCCTCCAAACATGATGCTTGGTATTCACGCCAAAGAGTTCAATCTTTGACTCATCAGACTAGAGAATTTTGTTTCTCATGGTCAGAGAGTCCTTCAGGTGCCTTTTGACAAACTCCAGGCGGGCTGCCATGTGCCTTTTACTAAGGAGTGGCTTCTGTCTGGCCACTCTACCATACAGGCCTGATTGGTGGATTGCTGCAGAGATGGTTGTGCTTCTGGAAGGTTCTCCTTTCCCCACAGAAGAATGCTGGAGCTCTGACAGAGTGACCATTGGGTTCTTGGTCACCTCCCTGACTAAGGCCCTTCTCTCCCGATCGCTCAGTTTAGACGGCTGGCCAGCTCTAGGAAGAGTCCTGGTGGTTCTGAACTTATTCCATTTACGGATGATGGAGGCCACTGTGCTCACTGGGACCTTCAAAGCAGCAGAAATTTTTATGTACCCTTCCTCATATTTGTGCCTCAAAACAATCATGTATCAGAGGTCTACAGACAATTCCTTTGACTTCATGCCTGGTTTGTGCTCTGACGTGCACTGTCAACTGTGGGACCTTACATAGACAGGTGTGTGCCTTTCCAAACCATGTCCAATCAACTGAATTTACCACAGGTGGACTCCAATGAAGCAGTAGAAACATCTCAAGGATGATCAGTGGAAACAGGATGAACCTGAGCTCAAGTTTGAGCTTCATGGCAATAGCTGTGAATATTTATGTACATGTGATTTCTTAGTTTTTTATTTTTAATAAATTTGCAAAAATCTCAAGAAAAACTTTTTTCATATTGTCATTATGGGGTGTTGTGTGTAGAATTTTGAGGAAAAAATAAATTTAATCCACTTTGGAATAAGGCTTTAACATAACAAATTGTGGAAAAAGTGAAGCGCTGTGAAGACTTTCCGGATGCACTGTATCATTCTACTTAACGTATTGGAACGTCAGGGCAGTGAGGAAGGGATGGGGATTCTCCCGGCATACTTTGCACCGTGGAGGATTCAAAGACTTATTATCCGTGTGTTCTAAGTGTTATTGCTGTGCCATTATAACTGTGTAATAAGACCAGTTGTGATAGCTTTGTTTTCCTTGTATGCGATAAATCATGTGTCTGTGTCACCATGAGTGAGATGACGGTCTGTATAAATGAGCTCTCCTCCATTCTGTGTCATGAGTGTGTGTAGAACAAAGCCTGTTGCATCACAATCATCTCTCCTTAGAGTGTGAACCCTTGCAACGTCACACTGGTGTCAGGAGTGAGATAGCGGAGAGATGGAAGCAAGAATCAAGACAGAGATTCAGCAGCTTGAGCGGCTCATCGCTCAAATGGAGATGGACGACAGAGCCAACACGCTGGCCCCCGGAGCTGCCCACCATGACGAATGGAGCAGTGGACCAGACAGGGCCAGCATACTTCGTCTTCTGCCTTTGCCAAGGCAGAGTGGGCCGGCAATTCAACTGCAACCGGGGGCAGTGATTGATCGGGAGGCGACCGTCCCACCGACCCGCCAACGAGCCAAACTTCCCCGCTTTGGTGGTGAAACCCTGCTGGATGACTACCTGGTCCAGGTTGAACTGGCTGCTGCACTGAATGGCTGGACGCCTGAAGAGACAACTGTACAGGTCGGGCTGGCTCTGGAGTGTGGAGCTCTCTGCATGCTGTCTGACCTCCAGCTTGAAGAATGCCACAGCTGGCCAGCGTTACAAGGAGTGCTCTGGAGGCAGTTTGGGGGAGCGACCCACACTGATCATGCCCGGGAACAGCCGGCCAACCACCGGCAAGGCAGCCATGAGAACCTGGGAGGCTGTGTCTGTGCTGGACCCAGAGACCAAGGCCCTACATTCCCAGTGGGCCAATCTTCGCTGTTACGAGGGTGTTGTTTACCGGCAGTAGCAGGCTTCAGCTAGGCAGCATCATGTCTGACAGGTGCTGGTTCCCTGATGGCTCTGCCCCAAGATGCTCCATTTGGTCAATGGGTTGGTGGGGGTGGGCCACTTTGAGGTGACGAAGACTCTGCAGTGTCTCCAGGCCTGGTTCTACTGGCCAGGGTGCCCTCAGGACGTAGAGCTCCATGTCCACCGCTGTGACACCTGCACAGCTCAGAAAGGGCCAACTCAGCAATCCCACACCCCCTTGCAGCAGTACTGAGTGGGGGCACCCATGGAGTGGGTGGGAGTGGACACTCTGTGCCCTTTCCCAACCATAGATCAGGGGAACCGCTATGTGCTGGTCGCAATGGAGTACTTCACCAAATGGCCAGAGGCTTATGCGGTCCGTGATCAGAGCACCGCCACCAAAGCATCAAAGCTGCTGGACAAGATGTTATGTCAGTTCAGCGTGCCTGAGGAGATGCACAGCAATCAGGGAGGGAACTTTGAGGCAGAGGTCTTCAGGGAGGTCTGCAGACGGCTGGGCATCCAGAAGACCCAAACCACCACGCTGCATCCACAGAGCGATGGCCTGGTTGAACGTTTTAACTGGACTCCGACCACTCAGCTCGCCATCCTAGTGGACTAGCGACAGCGAATTGGGACCTGCATCTGCCCTTGGTTCTGTGGACATACTGAATGGCAGCTCAGGAATCCACTTGGTGCACCCCTGGAGCGCTGACATTTGGACGCGAGCTGCGCACACCGGTGGATTTGGTGTTCGCCCTCTCCCCCACTTCCCCACCCCCCTGGAGCCGGAGGTGGAGGGCAAACTGGTGTTGGATTATTTGTTTTGCTTGAGAGAACATCTTCACATGATGAAGACCAGACTGCAAAAAAGAGACTGTTGCCAAAGTTGGCAAGCCATTGGTCAGGACCGTGCATGGTCCTACAGACACTGTTGGATGTAGTGTACAGGGTGAGGCTGCAGAAGAGGAACTGGGCTGTGGTGCTTCACCATGACCGCCTCGCCCCGTACCAGCCAGCTGCCCCACTGGTGGCCGAGCCAGAGGCTTCATCCCAACCGGATATCCCGTTCGAGATGCGAATGGACACAAATGGGCCTGTGCGTGCTGGTTGCTGACAATGGCAGCCACCCCGGTGCCTGGATGGATTTGTATTGGACTTTTGAACTGGACTTTATTATTCTCGGGACAGAAACCAGTCCGGGGGGGGGGGGGCAGTGTAATGTTGGGGCTGTGAGGAAGGGGCCGGGATTCTTCTGGCATGCTTTGCACCGCAGAGGATTCAAAGACTGTTATCCGAGTGTTCTAAGTGATACTGCTGTGCCATTATAACTGTGTAATAAGACCAGTTGTGATAGCGGTTTTCCCTGTATGCAATAAATCATGTGTCTGTGTCACCGTGAGTGAGATGAGGGTCTGTGTAAATGACCTGCCCTCCGTTCTGTGTCATGAGTGTGTGTAGAAAAAAGCCTGTTGCGTCACAATCATCTCTCCTTATTGTGTGAACCCTTGCAACGTCACAGTATGCTATTTTATTCAAATGAGTGTTTTGTAACTCTGTTTATGTATATATACTGTATATATATATACAGTGGGGCAAAAAAGTATTTAGTCAGCCACCAGTTGTGCAAGTTCTCCCACTTAAAAGACGAGAGAGGTTTCCAATTTTCATCATAGGCATACCTCAACTATGACAGACAAAATGAGAAAAAAAAATCCAGAAAATCACATTGAAGGATTTTTAATGAATTAATTGGTAAATTCCTCGGTAAAATAAGTATTTGGTCACCTACAAACAAGCAAGATTTCTGGCTCTCACAGACCTATAACTTCTTCTTTAAGAGGCTCCTCTGTCCTCCACTCGTTACCTGTATTAATGGCACCTGTTTGAACTCGTTATCAGTAAAAAAGACACCTGTCCACAACCTCAAACAGTCAGACTCCAAACTCCACTATGGCAAAGACCAAAGAGCTGTCAAAGGACACCAGAAACAAAATTATAGACCTGCACCAGGCTGGGAAGACTGAATCTGCAATAGGTAAGCAGCTTGGTGTGAAGAAATCAACTGTGAGAGCAATTATTAGAAAATGGAAGACAAACAAGACCACTGATAATCTCCCTCGATCTGGCGCTCCACGCAAGATCTCACCCCGTGGGGTCAAAATTATCACGAGAACGGTGAGCAAAAATCCCAGAACCACATGGGGGGACCTAGTGAATGACCTGCAGAGAGCTGGGACCAAAGTAACAAAGGCTATCATCAGAAACACACTACGCTGCCAGGGACTCAAATCCTGCAGTGCCAGACGTGTCCCCCTGCTTAAGCCAGTACATGTCCAGGCCTGTCTGAAGTTTGCTAGAGAGCATTTGGATGATCCAGAAGAGGATTGGGAGAATGTCATATGGTCAGATGAAACCAAAATAGAACTTTTTGGTAAAAATTCAACTTGTCGTGTTTGGAGGAGAAAGAACACCATACCTACTGTGAAGCATGGGGGTGGAAACATCATACTTTGGGGCTGTTTTTCTGCAAAGGGACCAGGACGACTGATCTGTGTAAAGGAAAGAATGAATGGGGCCATGTATCGTGAGATTTTGAGTGAAAACCTCCTTCCACCAGCAAGGGCATTGAAGATGAAACATGACTGGGTCTTTCAGCATGACAATGATCCCAAACACACCGCCTGGGCAACGAAGGAGTGGCTTCGTAAGAAGCATTTCAAGGTCCTGGAGTGGCCTAGCCAGTCTCCAGATCTCAACCCCATAGAAAATCTTTGGAGGGAGTTGAAAGTCTGTGTTGCCCAGCGACAGCCCCAAAACATCACTGCTCTAGAGGAGATCTGCATGGAGGAATGGGCCAAAATACCAGCAACAGTGTGTGAAAACCTTGTGAAAACTTACAGAAAACGTTTGACCTCTGTCATTGCCAACAAAGGGTATTTATCAAAGTATTGAGATGAACTTTTGTTATTGACCAAATACTTATTTTACCGAGGAATTTACCAATTAATTCATTAAAAATCCTTCAGTGTGATTTTCTGGATTTTTTTTTTCTTATTTTGTCTCTCATAGTTGAGGTATACCTATGATGAAAATTGGAGACCTCTCTCATCTTTTAAGTGGGAGAACTTGCACAACTGGTGGCTGACTAAATACTTTTTTACCCCACTGTATATATAACCCATGCAGACACAGGAAGAACATGCAACATGCAAACTCCACACAGATCACCGTTGGTCAGGGGGTGGGATTGAACCTGGGATCCCATGGCCAAGGGTGAGTTGCTGTGCTGCCACAGTGCTGACCACTGCGCCACCACACTGACTGTTTCTATTCTAATCCAATATTCTATTCTATACTCCCACCCAACAAGAAAATGTATATATAGCCTGTCAGACAGTGTGCACATATCTTAATTAGTTTTTTTGTTGAAATCCCAGCCCCATCTATGAATCCCAGTTAGCAACATTAGCTAACAAGCTAGCAGCTACAGTGCAAAATGCAAAAAAAGCTCAGAACAAAAAAATATAGGACTCCCTCAAAAATATAGGACTAGAAAAATACAAACCTCACCTGTACATCAGTCAGACTAGAATCAAAGTTTCTCTCTGCTCGGAAAACCTTTAGCTGTAGCTGTCATTGCTGTTTTCAGACAGGCACATGTGATTGACGGCCTTTCATATTGAAGCACATAAGGAAACAAAGCTGTTCTGATCATTGACGCGCTATAGAGATTTCATTTTTTTTTATTTTAGAACAAGTTGAAAACACAAAATAGTGCACAATGATCACATTAACAACCTGGGCAGTCCAGAAAATAAAAGGGTCAGTTATCCTTCAGGTTATGTCCTTTATATAACCCATAAACTCAGACCATTCCTGAAACCTTCCTTGGCTGTGACTAGTCTTCGCCACCAATGCTTCAAAGGAAGCAGTGTTCATCATCAGTCTTAACCATTCTTTGAACTCAGGTTTAGTCCAACTCCTCCAGTGGCGCAGAATAACCCGAGAGGCAACTATGAAGCCCACCAGTGCCAAACCAGAGTTGTTTTGTTATGCCTGGATCTGAGTCTGGTCTCCTAATCAGCAGGGCTGAGGAGAAGCTGGTAGAGGCCTATGAAGCCATTTCCTGACACACTGTATTACTTGTTTCCAAAAGGGTGCCACCAAAGAACAGTCCCACAATAAATGAAGAAATGTACCCACTGCTGAGCCACATTTCCAACAGTGATTATCAGGTATCAGACCCATTCTATGAAGTTTTACAAGTGTATAATAATAAAAATGCACAATTCTGTAATGGATGAGTTTGGCCTCTGTATCTCCGATTGACCACTCAACATTTACGATGTTATTCCATTTGTCAATTTATTTCCATTCAAATCTTTTCCCCATAGTTTTCTCAGGTTTTCACACCTATAATACAGTTTGCCATCATTCTGTAGAATACAGAAGCTGACTAAGCATTCCTTAAAGCATGATGAAAATGTGTTTTCCTTATTTTTCATCACCCTCAAACTTTTCATACAACTCCTTAGTTGTAAATATTTCCAGAATTCTCTCTCCTCCAGGCCAAAATTATCCTTAAGTTCTTGAAAAGATTTAAACATGTTTGCCCTATACAAATCACCAACTCTCCTGATGTCCTTGTCCAACCTAGTTTTCCACAAAACTGATTCCTTCCCTATACAAATTAATGGGTTGTTCCAGATTGATGAGTATGCTTGAATATATGGAGACAGTTTTAACATTTTATATGCTTTTTCAAACATCTCCTTAGAATGCTCCAAATCTGGGTTAGGATAGTCACCCATTCTCTTTTTTATGTGTCAATTCTTCTAATGGTCTCAAGGGGGCAGTGAGTTCCCTTTCCATTTGCATCCATACAGGTTTCTTAGTGTCCCCATCCACAGAGTATTTGGCTATTTTTCTCATTTCAAATGCAATCTCATACAACTCAACATTTGGTGAACCTGGTCCTCCTAAAACTTTGGATGACAATAACTTTGTGATTTTAAATCTCTTCTTCCCATTCCACACACAATCTCGAATTAACTGAGTATACTGTTTAAAAATACCTGGAGGAATGCCTAATGGCAGCATCATTGAGATGTAATTAAATTGGAGTGCCACTACTCCTACGGGGTGAGGGCTGCGTGGCCATCACCATGCGTAGAGCCAATCAGGTTAACCAGTGCATGCCAACATTGCCTGTTTTGGGCCAGCTTCTCTGTGTTCTCAACAGCGACTCTGAGCTGTCAGAGGTCTCTCTCCACCACATCAAACCATCTGGTGCGTGTCTTGCCCCCAGGTCTTTTCCACCCTGAGGCCCTGGGGTCGAACATAAGGATGACTTTTGTGGGATGTTCTGGTGGGAGGCGGAGGACATGGCCAAATCAGTGGATATGCCGCTGTGTAATAAGGCGGGACGCTGCAAGCTAATGTGTGTGGGATCATTAGAAGTGTGTTGGGGCCACCTGATGTTCTTGATGGTTCTGAGGGCCAGACTATCAAACCCATCCACTCTCGAGGCCAGAGTCTTATTCAGTGGCCATGTCTCTGACCCACAGAGTAGGATGGAGAGGAATGGGAAAAATTGGGGTGCCACTATCATCGACAGTGGTGTGAAAAAGTATTTGCCCTCTTCCTGATTTCTCATTTTTTGTATGTTTGTCACACTTAAATGTTTCAGATCATCAAACAATTTTAAATATTAGTCAAGTATAACACAAGTAAACACAAAATGCAGTTTTTAAAAATCCAAACCTACATGGCCCTGTGTGAAAACTGACCCCCCCCCACCCCCGTTAAAACATAAATTAAGTGTGGTTTATCACATCTTTGAAAAGCTGAGTTTGTGGAGTGTGTGAAATCACAGGCAGATTCATTTCAGACGATCTATTACACACTCACATCATTCAAGCACAGAACAGAATGAACTCTCAAGCAGAAACTCTCCCCTTAAGTTTCATGGCATTTACATCACACACAACATGACATTTGCATCACAATGCATTCCACAACCTTCATCCCTGACTCCTTCCTGCTATCTCACCAGGAATCTCCTGCTCTTTGTTCTCCCAAGCTTCCCACTGTCTCCTGTCTGAGATGCTAGATAATGTGGCTCACACAAAGTGCTACACCCCCCCCCCCCAGCATCTTAGATAGGACAATAGAATAACAGTCCACATGCTGTGATAGAACAATTGAACATCAGTCCACATGCTGCTTGGGCTTCCGTCTCCTCCCGTATCTGCTGTAACTGGGGTTTACCGCCTCCGCGGCGCTGCTGTGCCGGTGGGGGGCTGCTGGAAGTGTGTCTGACTGCGGGTGGGCTGTTGCTGGGGGGAGGGGGCACTTCGGTCTGTCTGTGTGGCTGCTCTGGAGAATCGTCTCCCTGGGGAGCTCTCCGTGGGGGTCTTCCAAGCCGAGGGGCCCTAGCCAACAGCACTTGCTCGTCCGCCACAACGAAAGCGGGTTTGACTCTGTCTATGCCAATTTTTTCCCTCCTACCCCCTAAGTCTAGCAAAAAATACTTATCCCCTGTTTCCAGCACTCTGAACGGTCCATCATAGGGTGGGCGCAATGGAGGGCGGTGGGCGTCGTGTCTGACGAAAACGAACTCCGCGCTCTTCAAAGTTTTAGGCACGAAAACACGCGGAAAACTGTGGTGGGCAGGTCTCGGCAGCGTGCCTGTGTTTGCGCTACGCTGCAAAAGCTGAGACGGGGAGCTGCCCGGCGTGGGATTATCTGGCAGAAACTCCCCGGGCAGCCGTAGTGGCTGCGCAAAAACGAGCTCTGCCGGGGAAACTTCCAGATCCTCTTTTGGCGCGGAGCACAACCCCAATAAAACCTATGGCAGCCCGTCTACCCAATTTGCATCCTTCAATGAAGCCCTGAGTGCCGCTTTCAGTGATCTATGAAAACGCTCGCATAACCCATTGGCCTGTGGGTTGTACGCGGTTGTGCGGTGAATTGTAACACCCAGGCTGCAGGCCATCGCGGACCAGAGTTCGGAAACAAATTGCGGGCCCCTGTCGGACGTAATGTCCGACGGGACTCCAAAACGCGCCACCCATGCTGTTAAAAAAGCGCGCGCTACGTCCGCGGACGTGGTTGCTGCCAGTGGGACCGCTTCTGGCCAGCGCGTGGTGCGGTCCACCACTGTCTGGAGGTGTGTGTACCCCTGTGATGGCGGGAGGGGGCTCACGAGGTCCACGTGAACATGGTCGAACCTCTTAGCCGGAATACGAAACGGCTCCCAGGGAGCCTTCGTGTGCCTGTGTACTTTGGCTCGTTGGCACGCCACACAGGCTGCAGCCCACTCCTTCACTTGTTTGTGCAGGCTCGGCCAAACAAACTTCTCTCCCACCATTTTGACCGACGCACGCACTCCTGGGTGCGCCAGAGTGTGAACCGACTCAAACACGCGGTGGTGCCACGCGGCCGGGACCACCGGACGCGGGCGACCCGTGGAGACATCGCAGATCGCAGATTAGCGGGGGGCCACCATCCTGCAGCACCCTGCTCTCCAGCCTTAACCCTGTTGGTCCAGACTGGAGCGCGCGCACGTCTGCATCGCTAATCTGCTCCACGGCCATGGCTGTGTAATCTATCCCCACGCAGACCGGGGCCACCACGGCTCGCGAAAGGCAGTCCGCCACTACATTCAGTTTACCAGACACATGCTGAATATCGGTAGTAAACTCTGAGATCGCGGCCAGCTGTCTCTGCTGCCGGCCCGACCACGGTTCTGAAACCTTGGCCATCGCGAATGTTAGCGGCTTGTGGTCCACGAACGCGGTGAAGCTGCGCCCTTCCAGCCAGAACTGGAAGTGGCGAATGGCCAGGTGGAGGGCCAGCAACTCTCTGTCGAACGTGCTGTATTTACGTTCGCTGTCGCGCAAAGTTCTGCTGAAAAAGGCAAGCGGCTGCCAAGCCCCAGCAACGCGCTGCTCCACGACCGCCCCTATGGCCACGTCTGAAGCGTCGGTGGTGAGCGCTATGCGGGCTGTCGGGTCTGGATGCGCCAGCAGTGCGGCGTTTGCCAGGGCCGCTTTAACTTCCGAGAACACCCACTCTCGCTCCGGGGTCCATTCGACCCTATCCGCGGGTTTCTGTTTCTTGAGCGCAGCGTACAATGGTTGCATGAGCTGCGCTGCGCGGGGAAGGAAACGGTTATAAAAGTTCACCATCCCCAAAAATTCCTGCAGCGCCCTGACCGTCTGAGGCCGGGGAAAATCCGCCACGGCGCGCATTTTGTCGGGCAGCGGGATCGCTCCTTCCGGAGAGACGCGGTGCCCCAAAAAATCAATCCCCGTCATGCCGAACTGGCATTTCGCCGGGTTGATTATTAACCCGTGCTCCTCCAACCTCCGGAAAACCGTCGTGAGGTGGGTTTCGTGTTCGTCTTCGGACGCACTAGCTACCAGGATATCGTCCAGGTAGACGAACACAAACGGGAGATGGCGCAGCACTGCATCCATCATGCGCTGGAACGTCTGTGCCGCTCCTTTTAACCCGAATGGCATGCGCAGGAACTCGAATAGACCGAACGGAGTTATTACGGCTGTTTTGGGTATGTCCTCAGCGTGCACTGGGACTTGATGGTAACCGCGGACCAGGTCTATTTTGAAAAAAATGCACGCTCCAGCGAGGTGAATGGAAAAATCCTGTATGTGGGGAATTGGGTAGCGGTCGTGCGCTGTGGCGTTGTTCAACCTGCGGAAATCCCCGCACGGTCGCCACGATCCTTCAGCCTTAGGGACCATGTGTAGCGGGGATGCCCATGGGCTGTTCGGGCGCTTGATGATGCCCAACCTTTCCAGGTTGGTGAACTCCTCGCGCGCTATGGCCAGTTTAGCTGCGTCCAAACGCCGAGGTCTTGCTAAAACGGGCGGCCCGGTGGTGGTGATAAAGTGCTCAGCCCCGTGTTTAGCGATGGCCGCGGAAAACGTCGGGACCGTGATTGCTGGGAACTGAGTGAGCAGTGTGTGGAACTTACTGCCAGTAGCTGTGATGTTGGCTTGTGCTGTTGGCTGGGTCAACCGAGCTATACAGGGGAGAGAGTCAAAAGACAGTGCATTAACCAGGCGCCTGTTAGCAACATCAACCAGTAAACCATGTGCACACAGAAAATCAGCCCCCAGTATGTGGTAATTCAGTACTGCTACAACAAAAGTCCACTCATATGTACGGCCGTGTAGAGATAAGAGCAGAGTCCTCTCACCAAAGGTCTTAATATCCGAGCCGTTTGTTGCCAACATCCCGGGGCCGCTAGATCCTGCCAGCCGGTCAGCGTAGGTCGGCCGGATGAAGCTCTTCTGGGCTCCGGTGTCCACGAGGAAACGCCTTCCCGAGCGTGCGTCCGTCAAGTAGAGCAGCTTGTTCTCTTCACCGAGGGTTGCGGCTGCTACCGACCCCCGGCCTTGGCATTTTCCCGAGCGCTTGAATTGGCATGGTGGCGCGCATCTGCGTGCCTTCTCTCCGAAGCGGCGGTAGTAGAAGCAGAGCGTGTCTCTCTGGCGCTCCTTGGCCCCTGCTGCTGCTACCGTCTGTGGCTCCTCGCTTCCTCTGGTCGTCTTGCTGGGCTCCGCCGCTGCCGCGTTGACTGCGATCGCCCTGGTGGTGATGATGATCCGGTCTGCCTCCTGGGCTAGCGCACGGTAGTTGCGCGCGGCCAGCCACGGCGAATTGGCCAGAACCGCTCTCTCTACTGTCGGAAGGTTCCGGAGGAAGAGGTGGGCAAACAGAAAGTGCCCGTCGTCCGTGCCCCTCAACGCCAGCATCTTCTCCATCAGGTCTACAGCCAAACCATCTCCTAACTCGGTCCGTGTCAGGAGCCTCTCCGGTCTCTCACAGTCCGAGAGTGTGTAGCACTGGATGAGCGCAGCCTTGAGCACCTCGTATTTGCTGCTGGCTGGTGGCTGATCGAGCAGGCTCGCTACCTGCTGAGCAGTGCGGGCGTCGAGCACTGCGACCACATAGTAGAATCTGGTATCATCTGCCGTTACTCCCCGGAGGGCGAACTGGGCCTCGGTGAGGTGGAACCAAGAGCGCGGGTTGTGCTGCCAGAAATCTGGTAGCTTGACTGAAACCGCACACGCGTGGCTGTAGGTTCCAGTCCGGGCTGTCTGTGGGATGGCTGCCGCCTCGCTGTAGCTTCCTGACCGGGCTGGCTCCGGGGATCTTGCCTCGTGTTCCATAATACGTCTTGGCTCACCAGTGTGGAGTGTGTGAAATCACAGGCAGATTCATTTCAGACGATTTATTACACACTCACATCTTTCAAGCACAGAACAGAATGAATTCTCAAGCAGAAACTCTCCCCTTGAGTTTCATGGCATTTACATCACACACAACATGACATTTGCATCACAATGCATTCCACAACCTTCATCCCTGACTCCTTCCTGCTGTCTCACCAGGAATCTCCTGCTCTTTGTTCTCCCAAGCTTCCCACTGTCTCCTATCTGAGATGCTAGATAATCTGGCTCACACAAGGTGCTACAAGTTCATATTCTCTAGCCACACCCAGGCCAGATTACTGCCACACCTGTTCTCAATCAAGAAATCACTTAAATAGGACCTGACTGACAAAGTGAAGTAGACCAAAACATCCTCAAAAGCTAGACATCATGCTGTGATCCAAAGATATTCAGGAACAAACAACAAACAAAGTAACTGAGATCTATCTGGAAAAGGTTATAAAGCCACTTCTAAAGCTTTGGGACTCCAGCAAACCACAATGAGAGCTGTTATCCACAAATGGCAAAAACATGGAAGAGTGGTGAACCTTCCCAAGAGCGGCCGGTCAACCAAAATTTCCCCAAGAGAGCAGTGACAACTCATCCAAGAGGTCATAAAAGACCCCACAACAACATCCAAAGAACTGCAGGCCTCACTTGCTTCAGTTAAGGTCAGTGTTCATGACTCCACCATAAGAAAGAGACTGAGCAAAAATGGTCTGCATGGCAGAGTTCTAAGACAAAAAACACTGCTGAGCCAAATGAACATAAAGGCTCGTCTCAGTTTTGCCAGAAAATATCTTGATGATCCCCAAGACTTTTGGGAAAATACTCTGTGGAGTGACGAGACAAAAGTTGAGCTTTTTGGAAGGTGTGTGTCCCGCTACACACACACACACACACACACACACACACACACACACATATATGTAAGGCAAGATGGCGCCGTTGTGTGTGGCTGGACTTCTACCTGTGCTATGTCTTATGTGTATAGTTGTCTTTTTATTGCTTCTAGCTCAGAACATGTCATTGCTACTGGTTTATGATTGACTGACTCTTCTAAATATTCGCAGTTCTGTGGACAAATTCTCAGCCTATGAATGTAATAGTCAGTCTCCTCCACCTCTGTTGGCGTCTATACCATCCTATCTGAGACGCGCACGCAGTGGGCTGTTTCGAAACAGCCGCCACAAAAGACGAGGTCAGACAGGTGGCATATCATGCAGACTGAGGGCTTACCTGGCTTCTTCCTCAACTTACAACCCTCGTCTACTGCTGACTGAGCTCCCCAGGAAGTGCATTGGCTTTGACATATGACAATCCATGGATTATCGATACCGATGGCTGTTGCCGACTGTCCCAGAGGCTGGATACCCACTTCCCTGCCGCCGGCCCGTGCGGATTCGCAGAAGGGGCTGCACACCGGAGAATCTTCACCCGATCAGTCGTGCTTCCCAGCAGGCTGATCAGTATTTGATTTACATGGCTCTGATTAACATCAGATCCATCGCAAATAAGACTTTTATTCTAAATTACTTTTTTACTTCACATTCCTTGGATTTTCTTCTGATGACAGAAACATGGGTTAAACCAGGTGAGACCGCCGCCTTCTCTGAGCTCCTCCCTCCCGGCTGTTCTTTCTTCAGCTCCCCGTGAGCATTTGGTCGGGGTGGAGGTCTGGCTTCTGTTTTTAATGACAGTTTTAAATGTCACCTTCTCTCCACAAATACTTATTCCTGTTTTGAGCTGAAACTATTTGTGGTGGATCTCACAAGTCCTGTGTTGTTTGCTGTTGTCTATCGTCCTCCAAAATATAAGGACTCCATTATTGAGTTCTCTGAATTTTTGGCAGATGTTGTGCCAAAATATGATAAACTTTTGATTTCCGGGGACTTTAATATTCATGTCTGTTGTCTATCTGATCAGCTGGCATGTGATTTTAAAAGACTGTTGGCGACATTTAATTTAAATATTTTAGTGGACAAACCTACACATCGTCTTGATCACACTCTGGACCTTGTTATCTCTTTTGGGCTCTCAATCTCTCTCAAAGAAATTTCTGAGTCTGTCATCTCTGATCATTTCCCCATCATTTTTGAATTGTTGACCCCTTTATCACCCAGCAAGCCTGTGGCTCCATCAAGCTGGCGTTGCATCATCACTTCTTCAACGCCAGAGGAGTTTTCTGCTGCTTTCAGGGATTCAGTTTTTTGCCTTGGATGGACTTGTTTCCCCTTCCCATCCGGATAATATTCTTTCCTCCTTTCATACCACCTGCTCTGGGATTTTGGACTATATTGCCCCATTCCGGCTTAAATCGGCTAAACCAAAAACAAATCCCTGGCTAAACGACACTACCTGTGCCATTAGGCAATGGGTCAGGCAGGCTGAACAGAGATGGAAAAAGGACAAATTACATGTGTCTCTGGGAATTTTTAGGGACTGTCTTGCTGATTACCAGAGGACTGTGCAAAAGGCAAAATTTCAGTATCTCTCTGATATTATTTCTAGCAGCAGTCACTGTCCTAGAGTACTGTTTAACACAATTAACTCTTTCATAAACCCACACACTCTGACTGTAACAGATGATTCGTTTACAACATGTGAGACTTTTCTTAACTTTTTTGTTGATAAAGTGGACTCTGTCAGATGAGTTTTTAATAACAGTTTTAATGGGAGCTTGTCTGTTGTCCCGGGTTACTGTGCTGTGTTTGAACAGTTTGAGTTGGTCTCTTTATCTTCACTTAGTGATATAGTGAAGTCTCTGAAGCCGACAACTTGCTCACTGGATGTTGTTCCCGCTGGAATATTGAAAAGGGTTTTTAATACTGTAGGGCCTGGTCTTTTGGTTTTTATTAATTCTTAGGTCAGGATTTGTCCCAGCTGCTTTTAAACATGCTGTGATTAGGCCCCTTCTTAAAAAAACCCTCACCTTGACTATTCAGTTTTATCTAATTTTAGATCCATTTCTCATTTGCCCTTTTTATTTAAGGTTTTAGAAAAAGCTGTTTTTATACAGTTGCAATCTTTTTTAGAAGACTATTCTATTTTTGAGAAGTTTCAGTCTGGGTTTAGATCTTGTCACAGCACTGAGTCTGCCCTGCTAAAGGTGCACAATGATATTATGATGTCTGCTGATGCCAAATGCCCCGTGGTCTTAGTGCTGCTAGATCTTACAGCAGCCTTTGACACTGTGGACCATACTGTCCTTTTGTTATGCCTGAATCACCACATTGGCATCCATGGCACTGCACTTAAGTGGTTTGAATCCTACCTAACAGAACTTTTTCTGTAATGATTGGTGACACGTCCTCATCCAGTGCCTCTCTCTCCTGTGGGGTCCCACATGGCTCTATCCTTGGCCCTATTTTGTTTTCATTATATATGCTGCCACTCAGGTCAATAATAGCCAGGTACAACATGTCTTTCCACTGTTATGCAGACGATTTGCAGCTTTATTTACCTTTGAACCCAGAACAAACAAACTTACAAAATGTTCTATTGGACTGCATCACTGACATTAAGTTGTGGTTAAGCCAAAATTTTCTCCACTTAAATGAATTAAAAACAGAATGTATTATGTTTGGGGATACTGTAACGGCTGGCTTTGGTACCCTGCCTTTAAGGCTCAGTTCAGCTGTCAAAAATTTGGGGGTGATTTTTGACAGCCATTTAAAATTTGATAAGCAGATTGACAATGTAGTCAAGATGAGCTTCAATCAGTTACGTCTCTTATCCAAAGCCAAACCTTTCCTGAGCTGTCATGACCTTGAGATAGCCATCCATGCTTTAACCACTTCTTGACTTGATTACTGCAATGCACTTTATGTTGGCATCTCTCAGTCTTCTCTTGGCCACCTTCAACTTGTGCTAAATGCAGTGGCCCATCTTTTAACCAACACAACTAGGTGAGAGCATATTACACTGATTCTTTTTTTTTTTTTTTTTTTTTCGCTTCATTGGCTTCCAGCCCATTTTATAATTAATTTTAAACTTTTACTTTTTGTTTTTAAAGCTCTTAATGGCCTTGCTCTGGTTTATCTGTCTGAGATTTTAACTGTCCGTGACCAAGGCAGGGCTTTGAGGTCATCCAGTCAGCTTTTGCTGAATGTGCACAGGTCGAGGTATAAACACTGGGGTGACTGAGCCTTTTCTGTTGTCGCCCCCAGGCTCTGGAATAATCTCCCCCCTGACCTGCGTGCTCTCTCTGACATGGCCCTTTTTAAATCAGAACTTAAAACATATTTGTTTAGGATGGATTTTAATACCCAGCAGTGGCGACATCTGTTTTGACATTTGTTTGTATTTTTATTTTTAGGTATTTATGCTTATTTCTTTATGTAATTTGTTTTAATGTTGTGTGTTTCTAGTGCTGTTTAATTTTCTGTAAAGCACTTTGGTCACCTACAAGTTGTTTTAAAGGGCCATATAAATAAAGTACATTACATTACATCTGGCAAAAAAGTAACACAGGATTTCAGAAAAGGAACATCATACCAACAGTAAAATATGGTGGCGGTAGTGTGATGGTCTGGGGCTGTTTTGCTTCTTCAGGACCTGGAAGACTTGCTGTGGTAAATGGAACCATGAATTCTGCTGTCTAACAAAAAATCCTGAAGGAGAATGTCCGGCCATCTGTTTGTGACCTCAAGCTGAAGCGCACTTGGGTTCTCCAGCAGGACAATGATCCAAAACACACCAGCAAGTCCACCTCTGAATGGCTTAAGAAAAACAAAATGAAGACTTTGGAGTGGGCTAGTCAAAGTCCTGACCTGAATCCGATTGAGATGCTATGGCATGACCTTAAAAAGGCAGTTCATGCTTGTAAACCCTCCAATGTGGCTGAATTACAACAATTCTGCAAAGATGAGTGTGCCAAAATTCCTCCACAGCGCTGTAAAAGACTCTTGCCAGTTATCACAAACATTTGGTTGCAGTTGTTGCTGCTAAGGGTGGCCCAACCAGTTATTAGGTTTAGGGGGCAATCACTTTTTCACACAGGGCCATGTAGGCTTGGATTTTTTTTTCCCTTAATAATACAAGCCTTCATTTAAAAACTACTGTATATTTTGTGTTTACTTGTGTTATCTTTGTCTAATATTTAAATTTGTTTGATGATCTGAAACATTTAAGTGTGACAAACATACAAAAAAATGAGAAATCAGGAAGGGGGCAAACACTTTTTCACACCACTGTACATTACATTAATTCTTCCCCACAAACTCAACAATTCAACAGTTTCCACCCAGCTAGTTTTGTTTTTACCTTTTGGAGCATCCATCCATCTTCTTCTGCTTAATCCTTTTCGGGTTGTGGGGGGACTGGAGCGATGGAGACATATTAACTTGCATTATGCTTGTCAAGTCTGGATTGAGTGTTATCCCTAAATATGACATTCCTGTGGCCATCCATTTAAATGGCAAAGAACTGATGTTTCCTCTGGTTGATTTAGGAGAGAGCATTTCTAGCTACACAAGTATTCCTGCTTAGCCTGATTGGTTATAACATTAACCAATCAAGCTAAGTACCGGGCATGGTTGCAGACCTGAGTTTGTGTGTGTGTGTGTGTGTGTTTTCCTAGTTGAAAAGATGGCAGATTATACCTGTTCAGTTTTTGGCTGTATGAACAAGAAATCCTCTTCTTTTAAATTACATGTCTTACCCACAGACATGAAAATATGACAGCAATGATTAATTTTTTTGGGAAAAACCCCAGTGTCCCTGCTAAAATACAAAAGAGAGGAGGAAGGCGCCAAGACCGCCACCCATCTGAGTGTGGTGCAACGGCTGGGGTGAGCCGGCCATTGCACCATATCTTAGTTATTTACCACATCTTATCTTCTTTACTGAGATATTTTTGGTGATGCATTTTTAATGATGTTTTGTTGTATATATTGAGAGTCATGAGATATCAGAATTTCCCCATGGGGATTAATAAAAGTATCTATCTAACTATCTATCTCACTTCACCGGTGGATGGGGCACTGTGCCATTCGCCTCTCGTGAGACCGTGGTCTCGGCGAGCTGCTCTCAGTTGCCAGCGGATGGGGCGCCGCTCACCGGGAGATCCTCTGCGAGTGGGCAACCAGAGACCAGCAGAGCCCTCCAGCCTCCAAGAAGAGCCGGGCAGCGAGTTTCCGCTCCACCAAGAATGATCCTTCCTCAAGTTGGGTCGCCTTCTCGGAGCCCTGGCTCAATGTCCTCTTCTTCTCACTATTGGTGAACGGGACTATGGGAGGAGCTAATTAGAATATTCATAGATCTGTGCATACTTAATAGGTGGAAGATGTAAAAAGCTCTTTCCAAGCAATTCTCAGGCAATAAAAATGTTTTGTGTACAAAAAGCCACAATATACTGTTTTGGGCAATACACATTTGTTTTTAATGTCATTTTTGGCGGTTTTAGAGCTGCTGGAGTGTGTCCTTAAAGGGGTCATTGATTGAAAACTGGTGTGTTTGTAGGTTTTAACTCTCAAATGTGTCAACTAGTCATGTAATTAGCCAAAAATTTGTTCCAAAACGTCAACTCTCTGAAAAATGCACATTGCCTTTATCTCATTTTTCTCTCAGCGAAACTCCCCCAAAGATTTTTTGACTCTTCTGGGTAAATCGTATAATTCAAGTTTCAAAAAAGCCAACCCACTGCCATCCTTGAGACCCGCTCACTGTTCTATTATTGGCCCACCTAGCTGTCCATCATGTAGATGGAGGGGGGGGGGCATAAGATAGCTTATTAGCCCACGAGTTAACACTAGGATGCTGGCTTTAAGCGTGGCTTATAATGTTGTTTTCTTCAGATCTTAGTAACCCTAATAGCCATCCCTGTTACCACCTCATTCACTCCGGCCCATCTCTCAGTGGTTTCATTGTGATTCTGCAGCGGATTGCCCACCCTGGCACACCGGTCACTTTTATGGCCCGGGACCAGAGCTACTGGCCGCTTTTATGCAGAGAACTCCCCCAGATTTGTGGGGAAGTTTTTGACATAGCAGCGGAACATGTGATCCACCGCGGAATCATGATGAGACCACAGAGATTGGCCATAGAGGATTTATCCAGGACGTACAGAGGACTTATCCAGGACTTCATGGACTGGTGCCATCGGAACTGCCTCCAGATCAACGCAAGGAAAACTAAGGAGCTGGTGGTGGACTGCTGCAGGCAAGGACAACCCCTCACAGCACCAGTAAACATACAGGGAGCAGACATCGAGATGGTGACATCCTATAAGTATCTGGGTGTTCATCTGAACAATAAACTAGACTGGTCACACAATACTGACGCACTCTACAAGAAGGGACAGCGCAGGCTGTTCCTACTGAGGAGACTCAGGTCTTTTGGTGTACAAGGGGTGCTGCTGAAGACATTCTACGACACGGTGGTGGCATCAGCCATCACTTTTGGAGTGGTCTGCTGGGGCAGTGGCGTTACAGCAGCCGATAGGAAGAGACTGAACAAACTGATCAAGAAAGCTAGCTCTGTCCTGGGGCAACGCCTTGACCCAGTGGAGGAGATAGGAGAGAGAAGGACGGTGGCTAAACTGTCACCTCTGCTGGAGTCCGAGTCCCATCCTATGCAGGACATACTGAACGCACTGAGGAGCTCATTTAGCAGCAGACTACATCATCCTAGGTGCGCAACCAAGAGGTTTCGCAGGTCCTTCCTACCTGCAGCTGTCAGACTGTATAACCTAAGCAGGGCTGCTCGCAGAGATTACAAAAAAACGTGACAACCTAATAGTATTGAATGCAAAAGATGCAATAGACTTACACAATGGTCCCCGGAAAATACCAGTCGTTACGGAGGGTGACAATATGTATGGGTACATAATCATACCATGTAGGATAACTAAGTAGACGGTTATGCTGTTCATTCCATCTAGCTACAATGCTCCGCACTGTGTGTGTTTATATATTTAATCCATCTAGCTACAATGCTCCGCACTGTGTGTTTATACTGTATTTATATACCTATCCCATCTAGCTACAATGCTCCGCACTGTGTCTATATATATATATATATATATATATATATATATGTATGTATGTATGTATGTATGTATATGTGTGTGTGTGTGTGTGTGTGTGTGTGTGTATACAGTATATACACTGTATATATATATATATATTTCTTTCACTTTCATTTCTTTCACTATATATTTCTTTCACTTGCTCCCCTTGGGAAAGCGGTACAGATCCCATAAAACCCGGACTACCAGGTTTAATCATAGTTTTTTCCCAGCAGCAGTAATATTGTTTCAAGCATCGTCACTTCCTTGTGGTAACGTATCGTCACTTCCTGTTTTGCTGTCTGCCTGTGTGGTTTGCTCTCCAGCTCTCGAGCCATTAGCTATGGCTACTAGCTCTCTTTCCTCTCCTCCTCTGGTGTGCTCTCTCTGTCAGATGTTTAGCTACACCTCTGCCTCTTTTAGTGATAACGGTAAATGTAATAAATGTTGTCTTTTTGAGGCGCTCGAGGCGAGGTTGTCTGATTTGGAATCCCGGCTCCGCTGCATTGAAACACCGTCTGCGCCAGTTAATCTCGACGGACGCCCCTTAGCTGCAGCGGAGCTAGCTAGCTTAGGTCCCCCTGTCACCGGTTCCCCGGCTCTCCTCTGCAGCGAGGAGACTGGGTGGGTGACGGTGAGAAGGAAGCCTAGTCGCAAAGCCCCGGTTCACCACCAACCTGTTCACGTTTCTAATCGTTTTTCCCCGCTCAGCGACACACCCGCTGAGGAAAAAACTCTGATCATTGGCGACTCTGTAGTCAGAAACGTGAACCTAGAGACTCCAGCGGCCATAGTCACATGCATTCCTGGGGCCAGAGCAGGCGACATCGAGTCAAATTTGAAAATGCTGGCTAAAAGTAACTGTAAATATTCCACAATTGTTATTCACGCTGGCATTAATGACATCCGTCTCCGGCAGTCGGAAGTCACGAAACTTAATATAGAATCGGTGTGTGACTTTGCAAAAACGATGTCTGCCACTGTAGTATTCTCTGGGCCCCTCCCCAATCTGACCAGTGATGACATGTTTAGTCGCTCGTCATCCTTGAACCGCTGGCTGTCTGTGTGGTGTCCTAAAAATGACGTGGGCTACATTGACAATTGGAGCTCTTTTTGGGGAAAACCTGGTCTTATGAGACGAGACAGCATTCATCCCACTTTGGATGGTGCTTCTCATTTATCTAACAATCTGGCATCTTTTTTATCCAAATTTCCAAAACCCTGACTACTCAGAGTTGGGACCAGGAAGCAGAGTCGCAGTCTTACACGCCTCTCTGCAGCTCCTCTTCATCCGCCACCCCTCAGCTTAGCCCCTGTCTTCCCCATCAGAGAATCGTTGTCTGCTCCCTCCAAAGTAAATAAAAATATAATGTATAAGCATCCCAAAGTGATAAAGCAAAATATTGGTAAAACTCAAATTAAACATAAAGCCTCTAAATTGAATGATTTGGCCTCTGTTCCTCCTCATAATTTAAAAATTAAATGTGGTTTATTAAATATTAGGTCTCTAACTCCCAAGTCTCTGTTAGTCCATGATCTGTTAATTGATCATCAGATTGATTTAATATCCCTTACAGAGACTTGGTTAGGACAAGAGGATTACGTTGGTTTAAATGAATCAACTCCCTCTGGTTATTTAAACTGTCAAAATCCCAGAAGTTCTGGTCGTGGAGGAGGAGTAGCATCAATTTACCATTCCAAATTACTAGTTAATGTAAAGCAAAAAACATGTTATAATTCCTTTGAGGGCCTGGTCCTCAGCATTGGACACTTTAGCAATTCCAGGTTAAACCCAATTTTATTTGCCATAGTTTATCGTCCCCCATCAACCTATTCAGAATTTTTATCCGAATTTCCTGATTTCTTAGCTGATTTAGTGCTGAAATCTGATAGAATAATTATAGTAGGGGACTTTAATATACATGTGGATGTAGATAGTGACTGCCTTAATGTGGCTTTTAATTCAATATTAGACTCGATTGGGTTTTCTCAGAAAGTAGGAAATTCTACTCATTACCTCCACCATACATTGGACCTTGTTCTGACATATGGCATAGAAATAGAAAATCTGGTAGTGTTTCCTCATAACCCTGTACTGTCAGACCATTGTCTGTTAACCTTTGATTTTACTATTTCTGACTATTTGGCTCCTAAAGAAAAATATTATCACAGTAGATGCCTCTCAGATGATGCTGTTTCCAAATTTATGCAGATTGTTTCCTCTATGCCATGTGTCAACACAACGGAAATAAGCTATAGACAGCTTGCTCCTTCTGTAATTGATAACATGGTGGATAGTGTTTCAGCTTCTCTGCATCAGGCTCTAGACTTGGTGGCCCCCTTAAAAAAGAAAAAGTCTAATCAGAGATTTTTAACTCCTTGGTTCAACACAGAAACTCGTAGCTTAAAACAGAAGACTCGTCAATTAGAAAGAAAATGGCGCTCTACTAATTTAGATGAAATCTATTTAGCTTGGAGAAATCATCTTTTAATTTATAAAAAATCTCTTAGAAAAGCTAGAACGAGTTATTACTCTGCATTAATAGAAGAGAACAAGAATAATCCCAGGTTTCTTTTCAGTACTGTAGCCAGGTTGACAAAGAGTCAGGACTCTGTCAATCCTAGCATCCCCTTAGAGCTTACTAGTCAGGACTTTATGAACTTTTTCAATAATAAAATTTCATCCATCAGAGATAAAATCAATCAGATTCTTCCCACAGTTAACTTAAATACTGTAACTACTACAACTCCTTCTATTGATGTCTGTCTTGATGAGTTTACTCCAATCGACCTTTGTGAGTTAGACAAAATAGTTTCCTCATCCAAACCTTCAACTTGTCTTTTAGACCCTATTCCTACCAGGTTATTTAAAGAAGTCTTCCCACTTATTGGTAGCTTTATTCTTCATATAATCAATTCTTCATTAACTTTAGGCCATGTACCGCAGGCTTTTAAAACGGCTGTAATTAAACCCTTACTCAAAAAGCCAACGCTAGATCCAGGAGCTTTAGCTAACTATAGACCAATCTCTAATCTCCCTTTCATTTCAAAAATCTTAGAAAGAGTTGTTGCTATGCAATTATTTGACCACCTGCAGGGAAATGGTTTATTTGAAGAGTTTCAATCTGGGTTTAGAATCCATCATAGCACTGAAACAGCCTTAGCGAAGGTCACTAACGACCTCCTCATTGCATCTGATAATGGACTAGTTTCTGTACTTGTCCTTTTAGATCTTAGTGCAGCTTTTGATACTATTGATCATAATATTCTACTTGATAGATTAGAACACTATGTTGGACTTAATGGAACTTCGTTGCAGTGGTTTAGATCTTATTTATCTGATAGGTTCCAGTTTGTTCATGTAAATGATGAGTTTTCTCTCAGCTCAAAGCTTAGTCATGGAGTTCCACAGGGATCTGTGCTTGGCCCTACTCTTTTTAGTTTATATATGCTTCCGTTAGGCAACATTATTAGAAAGCACTGTATACATTTTCACTGTTATGCAGATGACACACAATTATACCTGTCAATGAAGCCAGATGATACTAATCAATTAGCCAAGTTAGAAGCCTGTCTTAAGGAAATCAAAGTTTGGATGACTTGTAATTTCCTGCTATTAAATTCAGATAAGACTGAAGTCATTCTTGTTGGTCCAAAAAACCTTAGAAATTCCTTTCCAAATCAAACTTTCAGTTTGGATGCAGTTACTCTTTCTCTTAATAGCTCTGTGAGGAACCTTGGAGTTATTTTTGATCAGGATTTGTCCTTCAATTCACATATTAAATTTGTTTCTAAGACTGCCTTCTATCATTTGCGTAATATTGCCAAGATTAGGAGCATCTTGTCTCAGAGTGATGCTGAGAAGCTGATCCACGCTTTTGTTAGCTCGAGATTAGATTATTGTAATTCTTTATTATCAGGTTGTCCTAAAACATCTTTAAAAAGTCTTCAGCTGATCCAAAATGCTGCAGCAAGAGTTTTAACAGGTACTAGAAAGAGAGATCATATCTCTCCGGTTCTGGCCTCCCTTCATTGGCTTCCCATAGAGTTTAGAATTAAGTTTAAAATCCTTCTTCTTACTTACAAAGCTCTAAACAATCAGGCTCCTTTTTATTTAAAAGATCTGATACTATCGTATCATCCTAACAGAGCACTACGCTCCCAAAATGCAGGTTTACTTGTAATACCTAGAATCTCCAAAAGTACAATGGGAGGCAGAGCCTTTAGTTATCAAGCTCCTCTCCTGTGGAATCAGCTGCCAATCTGGATTCGGGAGTCAGACTCGATCTCTGTTTTTAAGAATAGGGCTAAAACCTACCTTTTTGATATAGCCTACAATTAGGGAGGGATCATGTGTTTTCTGAACCCTCCCTTAGTTATGCTGCTAATAGGTTTAGTCAGCCGGGGGACCTCCAGTAATGCACTGGGCCTCACTCCTTTCCTCACTCTCTATGAAATATTTTTTTTTTTTTTGCTGGTCATTAACATTTGTTTGTTCTCTCCCATAGATTGAGTCCCCATCGTGCTGTTTGCTCTCTACATGTCTGTTCTTTTCTTCTTCTCTATCCCCTCACCCCCCAGCCAGTCGCAGCAGATGACTGCCCCTCCCTGAGCCTGGTTCTGCTGGAGGTTTCTTCCTGTTAAAAGGGAGTTTTTCCTCTCCACCGTCGCCAAGTGCTTGCTCACAGGGGATCGCCTGATTGCTGGGGTCTTTCTGCAACTGTGGGGGTCCTCCCTACAGTTGATAGTGCTATGAGATGACTGTTGTTGTGAAATGGCGCTATATAAATAAAGTTGAATTGAATTGAATTGAATTGAATATATATATACTGTATATAAACAGCTGAATGGAATAAATAAATAAATAGCTGAATGGAATAAATATATGAGTATATTTGTACCCGTAGGTAGATTTGGTTTGCAGTCTGGTGACAAGCCACCGGCTGCTGGTCGCTGCGTGCGCGAGCGCCCTAAACCTACATGTTTTTGGTGTGCGGGAGGAAACCGGAGAAATCCCGGAGTAAACCCACGCAACACGGGGAGAACATGCAAACTCCACACAGCTCACTGTTGGTCGGGGGCTGGGATCGAACCCACGACCTCATGATCCCCGCGATCCCCTGGCCAAGGGTAAAACTGTGCTGCCACAGTGCTAAACCACTGCGCCACCGTGCAGCCCACCGTCCAGCATATAAACACACAGTGTGGAGCATTACCCTCTACATTGCAGAGAAATGTAATAATATCCATCTAGCCATCCATCTTCTTCCGCTTAATCCTTTTCGGGTTGCGGGGGGGTTGGAGCCTATCCCAGCATCTTTGGGCGAGAGGCAGGGTCCACCCTGGACAGATCGCCAGTCCATCGCAGGGCCAACACAGAGAGACAGACAACCATTCACTCTCAGTCATACCTATTTTAGTGTAATTTTTATTGCACTGTAGGCTATTTTTTCCTGTAAAAAAAGCAACACATTTTTTATGTGTATGGCTGTGTTGTTAGACATGTATATGTTGGACACTGCATATGATTTAACCTCACGATGAAGGACAGCCACAGAGCTGCAGTCCCCTGCGGTGCGGAGCCGCAGAGCCTGGACCCCCTGCGGAGGACAGGGGACAGAAGACTTCCTGACCGCTGAGGCTCGAGAGGAGAGAAGGGGGAGTTATGTAAATAAAGGGTTAATGAATGTGAATAAAGGGATTTTGATAGAGATGTGTGATTTCCCCTGCGAGGGAAATGGTTTGATGTGAGAATGTTTAAAAGGGAGAACTTTGGTGTGTTCACCCTCTTTGTTCGCTGCTCAGGAATGAGAGCAGACAGTGGGATGATTACTTGAAATAAACTGGAATTAAATGCAATTCGGTTTCGTTATTCAAGTCTCCCCACATTGGTGACTGACGACGTTGAGAATGAACGAAGAAGGTCTCAGGGTCCCGGACTCACAGCGCTCAGAGCTGGCGAGCGCAGTGGCCGTTAAGCTGCCTGATTTCTGGCAGGATAACCCACGGTCGTGGTTTCTGCAAGCAGAGTCGCAGTTCGCGCTCGCAGGAGTAACGGTGGATGACACTAAGTTCCACCATGTCATCGCTAAACTGGACAACAGCACAGCTCGGTGCGTGCAGAGCTTGGTGGAGTAGCCATCCGCGACCGACAGGTACGGCAAGCTGAAATCCACCCTCATCAAGTTTTTCACCCCCTTGGCCGAAGTGAGGGCGAGGAGGATCCTGTCTTTGCTAGACCAAGGAGGACACAGGCCGAGCGCCCTGATGGAGGAGATGATACAGCTGAGAGGGTGGGACAACGATGATTTCATTTTTCAGTTCATCTTCCTCTCCAACCTCCCGACGCATGCGAGAAGCACGCTGGCCGGCAAAAAGTGTCACACCCTGGAGGAGTTCCGGGAGCTGGCCCAGGAAGCAGATGGGATCCTGGACGCCTGCGGCGGGCAAGCAACCACAGCGGCGACCCGAGACAGCGGGGAGCCAGAGGCGGCAGACCCAGACTGGCCGACGACGGCGGCAGCACGGCCGCGACGAGGTGGAGCCAATGGTCCGGCGGCAGAGGCGCGGACACGACACAGCGGAGGAGAAGATCTCTGCTTTTACCATCGGAGGTTCGCAGAGAAGGCACGCAGGTGTGTGCCGCCCTGCAACTTCAGGAGTTCGGGAAACGGCAAGACCGGGGGTCGCTAGCAGCTTCGACCCTCGGAGAACGCAGCAAGCTGCTCTACATCACGGATGCGCGCTCTGGACGAGAGTTCCTCATCGACACCGGAGCACAAGTGAGCTTCATCACCCCAACATACGCGGACCGGGTGGCTGGACCCCATGGTAGCGGAGCTACGGCGGCAAATGGCTCGAACATCAACACCTACGGGAGAAGGACCTTGCCTTTGTGCTTACATGGCCGCACATATGAATGGACTTTTGTAATAGCGGCGGTGAGTTTCAACATGTTGGGCGCGGATTTTTTGTGTTCACACAATCTGTTAGTTGATCTTGCTAATAGATGGCTGGTAAATGCACTCTCTTTTTACTCTCTCCCCTGTTCAGCTCGAGTGTCCCCGCCACCAGTACAGACCCACGTTGCTACAGCAGGTGGTAAGTTTCACACACTCCTCACCCAATTTCCAGCGCTCACTGTGCCCACTTTTTCAGCGACGGTCGCGAAGCACGGGGTGAAACACTTTATCCCCACATCTGGTCCTCCCGTGTTTGCAAAAGCTCGGCGCTTGGATGCAGTTAAGCTCGCCGTTGCGCGCGAGGAGTTCACCAGCCTGGAGAGGCTAGGCATCGTTCGTAGGTCGAAGAGCCCGTGGGCTTCGCCGCTGCACATGGTACCGAAAGCCGATGGCTCCTGGAGACCGTGCGGGGATTACCGCAGGCTAAACAACGCTACGGCGCACGATCGTTATCCCATCCCGCACATTCAGGATTTTTCGGTGCACCTGGCGGGGGCGCGCATTTTTTCAAAGATTGATCTGGTTCGCGGCTATCACCAAGTCCCAGTCCAACCGGAGGACATTCCTAAAACAGCAGTAATAACCCCGTTCGGACTTTTCGAATTTTTACGCATGCCGTTTGGTCTCAAAGGGGCGGCGCAAACATTTCAGCGGATGATGGATGCCGTGTTACGCGATCTCCCTTTCGTGTTTGTGTACCTCGACGACATTTTGGTCGCGAGTACTTCAGAGGACGAACACGAGACGCACCTCACAGCAGTTTTTAGGAGGCTGGGAGAGCACGGCTTAATAGTTAACCCAGCCAAGTGCCAGTTCGGCGTCGAGCGGATTGATTTTTTGGGTCACCGCGTCTCCCCGGAGGGAGCGGTTCCGTTACCAGATAAAGTACGCGCGGTAGCGGATTTTCCCCGTCCACAAACGGTCAAATCACTACAGGAATTCTTGGGGATGGTGAATTTTTATAACCGATTCCTGCCCCACGCAGCTCAAATCATGCAACCGTTATATGCCGCGCTCAAAAAACAAAAACCGACCCAGGCGGTCGAATGGTCCCCGGAGCGGGAGCGCGCGTTCACAGAGGTTAAAAAAGCCTTGGCTGACGCTGCGCTCCTGGCCCACCCAGACCCTGCAGCACGTATCGCGCTGACGACAGAGGCTTCAGATTTAGCCATAGGGGCCGTTATTGAGCAACAGGTAGCCGGAGTTTGGCAGCCTTTGGCTTTCTTTAGCAAATCTTTAAGCGCGGCTGAACGAAAATACAGCGCATTCGACAGAGAACTGTTGGCGCTGCATTTGGCTATTCGTCATTTCCAGTTCTGGCTGGAAGGACGGTGCTTCACCGATTATGTGGACCACAAGCCGCTCACATACGCCATGGCCAAAATTTCAGACCCGTGGTCCGGCAGGCAGCAGAGGCAGCTGGCCGCAATCTCGGAATTTACCACTGACATTAGGCACGTTGCGGGCAAATTCAATGTAGTAGCAGATTGTCTCTCGCGCGCGTTCACGACTCCAACACGCGCAGAGGCAGAACGGGCCACCGTGACCGCGCCGCAGGAGAGCGGCACGGTGGTGCGCGCAGCCCCGGTGCACGTGGGTATAGATTACGCAGCCATGGCAGCGGACCAGGGGGCGGACGCAGACGTGCGCGCGCTCCAGTCTGGACCAACAGGGTTAAGGCTGGAGAGCAAGTGTTTACAAACCGGTATGCCCCCCCTGATCTGCGACATGTCGACGGGGCGCCTGCGTCCGGTGGTTCCGGCCACGTGGCGCCGCCGTGTTTTTGACTCGGTCCACTCACTGGCGCACCCGGGGGTGCGCGCGTCGGTGAAACTAGTGGCGGAAAAGTTTGTTTGGCCGTGCCTGCGCAAGCACATGAAGGAATGGGCAAAAACCTGCATTTCCTGTCAACGGGCCAAAATTCACAAGCACACAAGAGCCCCGTTAGAACCGTTCCGCATTCCGGCCAGAAGGTTCGACCATGTGCACGTCGACCTTGTGGGCCCCCTACCGGCATCGCAGGGGTTCACGCATCTTTTGACAATGGTGGACCGCACCACACGTTGGCCGGAAGTGGTCCCACTTGCGACGACCACGGCCGCGGAGGTGGCTCGCGTTTTTTTAACGGCTTGGGTGGCGCGCTTCGGGGTTCCGTCGGACATTACGTCCGATAGAGGACCGCAATTCATCTCTGAGCTGTGGTCAGCGATGGCCAACGGCTTAGGAGCCAAAATTCACCGCACTACGGCTTACCACCCTCAGGCTAATGGTTTATGCGAGCGTTTTCATAGGTCTTTGAAGGCAGCACTCAGAGCGTCGCTCACGGATGCAGATTGGGTAAATAAACTGCCATGGGTTTTATTAGGGTTGCGTTCTGCGCCTAAAGAGGACTTAGACGCCTCCCCAGCGGAGCTGGTATTCGCACAAACTCTGAGGCTGCCAGGCGAGTTTTTACCAGAGCCCCCAGAGCCCCCACCTCTCTCTGCTCTGGGACCGTTAGTTGGCACGGGAGCAGACACGCTCCCGGGTCCGGTTCATCACGCTTTTCCACGAGTCTTCGTCCCCAAGGCTTTGAAAAATGCCGACTTCGTTTTTGTCAGGCGCGAAGCCCTAAAAGCAACGCTCAAACCACCTTACGAAGGGCCATTTCGAGTGCTGGAGGCAGGTGATAAGCAATTTGTGCTAGATTTTGGAGACAGAAAAGAGAGTCAGTTTTGACAGACTAAAACCTGCTTTTGTCATGAAGGACGTGTCTGTACCGGTCGCAGTGGCGCCTCGACGAGGCAGGCCCCCGCAAAGGGCAAATAATCACTCTCTTCCTCAGTCAACAGAGCCGAAGCAGAAAGGCGCCGCAGGCAAGGCGGGGCCAACTCACAGCAGATTCGGCAGATGGCTGAAGCCCAAGCGGCGCACAGACTGAATGTTGGTGTTGATTATTCAGTAGTGAGTAAGGTGTCATTAAATTTTAGGAAATAGTCTGTTCTTCATCGTTTGGGGGGGGGGGGGGTTATATGGCTGTGTTGTTAGACATGTATATGTTGGACACTGCATATGTGATTTAACCTCACGATGAAGGAGAGCCACAGAGCTGCAGTCCCCTGCGGTGCGGAGCCGCAGAGCCTGGACCCCCTGCGGAGGACAGGGGACAGAAGACTTCCTGACCGCTGAGGCTCGAGAGGAGAGAAGGGGGAGTTATGTAAATAAAGGGTTAATGAATGTGAATAAAGGGATTTTGATAGAGATGTGTGATTTCCCCTGCGAGGGAAATGGTTTGATGTGAGAATGTTTAAAAGGGAGAACTTTGGTGTGTTCACCCTCTTTGTTCGCTGCTCAAGAATGAGAGCAGACAGTGGGATGATTACTTGAAATAAACTGGAATTAAATGCAATTCGGTTTCGTTATTCAAGTCTCCCCACAATGTGGCGTGTTTCTTTGTGTGTGTGTGGGGGGGTGGGGGTGGGGTTGTTTGTTACCCTCTAGAAATGTAATAATGCTTTAGTATAATTTTTATTTCACTGTAGGCTATTTTTACCTGTAAAAAAGGGAACTGTGCTGTGTATGTCTGGGTTATTATGCCTTTGTTTTACTGTGTAAGCGTGATCTGGTGAAATGGAACCCTGACCATGTGAGCGCACTAATGTGAGCAGCCCAGGTGCACTTCCTCGGTATTCAATCTGTACATTTTCAATCCAGTGATTTACAAAGTGATTCATAATTTTCTAAAGCCTCATTCAGAACATTATAGTCCCACAAACTGGTTTTCATCTGGGGCAGCATTTATAAATCACTGGATGGAGAATGGATCTGTAAATGTACAGACTGGATTCCATGGTCCACTTGGGGTGCGCACTTGGTCAGGGGTCCAGTTGACCTGTATCTGTATAAACTAGTGAGATAGTGAACTCTGGAAAAATTGGAGGGGAGGGGGTTGTTTTTGTGTATACTTTAGTGAAATGTATTAATTTTTCGCACAATTTTTCTTACACTGTAGGCTATTTTTGCCTCTAAAAAAAACAAAACAGGAACTGTGCTGTGTATGTGTTACACCCAGGAGGGCGAAGGGGGAGGAAGGATGAGGAAGCCAAGCTGTCAGACTTTGCAGCGGCTTTTATTGACTTTACCAGCACACACGGCACGGCACACATTTACACAGCACATCGCTTTACACCATTTTCTTTTCACTCTTTCTCTGGAACAATCGCTACTCTTCTTCTTTTGTTCTCTAATACTGTACAGCGTCTTATCACTACTGAGCGCCACCTCTGGCGTAGAAACGCTACTGCTTTCACTGACAGTTTACATCTAACAGTTCATATTCATTCCTTTAGTCACATTCCCTATAAATGCTCCTATTTACCATTAATAATTAAATTACAGTCTATTAGGTACATTTATTAGGAATATTTATATTAGCCATTAGCATCTAATCAACACTGTTTTCTGGGGATTTACTAGAGGTTGTCCAAAATTGACTTTTTCCTACATATGTCTGGGTTATGACCCCTTGGTTTTACTGTGCAAACTGCTGAGATAGTGAACTCTGGAACACAGTTTTCACAGCACAGTTCAAGAACGCCTTGTTACAACCTGAGAAAAAAGCTGTCTAATATATTCATTTTTTGTGGTATTGTTACAAAATTTTGACCTGAGCTTAAAAACACTTGGTTCTACATTTCTGTTGTGTTTTTCAGCAAGTATCTGACAGCTGTGTGTTATTTGCAAGCATCTGTATCTAAAAAAACACCCAGGCAAACTTTATTTTCTTCAAATTCAGTCTGTTTAGATGACTGTTACTCAGTGGCAGGAGCACTTAGAGAGATTATGACTGTTTTGCCAAAAAATTCTGTGTTCCCCATGAAGATGCTGCAAAGGGTTGAAGAACAGCTTTTGATTTACTTTCGGTACGTTATTTTTAGGCGTTTTTAGGGAAATTGAACAGAGTGGAAGGGGTCTAAAGAATGATGAAATCAGGCCATGGGTCAGAACTGATGTATATGTATCTGCCTGTTACTCTAATCCACTTTTGAAGACCTCTCTGAATCCAAAGGCTTTCATAGCATATAACAAAAAACATTCCACCCTATCAAAGACCTTTTCTGCGTTGAGAGAAAAAGCTGCCACTGGAGTATCCTCCTCCCTACTTAGCCACATCAAATGAATCAATCTCCTTAAGCCTGTCAGATGAAGCTCTTCCTTTTATAAATCCGACCTGGTCTGGGTGTATAATACCCAGGAGAACCTTCTCTAGGCATGTAGCCAGTACTTTAGTCCATCCATCCATCTTCTTCCGCTTAATCCTTTAGTCAAAATTTTATAATCTACCCCTGCCAATCTGATAGTCTATAGCTGGCTGGTTCTAGCAGGCCCTTGCCTTTTTTAAGGAGAAGTGACATCACAGCTTGATTCAATGTGTTGGGTAGCTCCCATTTCCATGGCTTCTAAAATTACCTCGGTCAGTACCCGGCACCAGGATATTGCTATAATTCTTATAGTACTCCACAGGGAAGCCATCTAAACCTGGGGCTGTTCCAACTTTAATTTATTTAACAGCAGCACTGAGTTCTTTCTCCGTAATTGGAGCATCCAAAATTTTCACTTGAGCAGATGACACTTTGGGGAGTTCAATTTTGTGAAACCAAGGATCCAATTCATCAATATTAGCCAAGAGTTTCCAATGTGTAGAGATGTGAATAAAAATTGGTAAACTTTATTAATCTCTTGAGGTGTAGTCACTACTTGTCCATAGTTATCCTTAATGCCAGAGACAATATATGAGGTTTCCTTCTGTTGTGGCGGTTCGGTTAACCCCCACAACAGATTAAGGACACTCAGCTCTCTTCTCTTGTTTTTTTCTGCTGCACTACTGATATGTAGATGTGCTTTGGTGTAACCCCCACAAACAGACTGGTCAAACACAGCGCTCGGCTAGAGCAAATAACAGAACAGTGAAATGTGTATTAATGTCTACAGGCAGACTCGTTTCGTCTGGCTCACTTCTGTGATGTTAATGTTGCCTTTCATGCATTGTGCTCATGCGTCCTGTCCTCACTGTGACCTATGTCTCTCAAATGCAAATGTCTTATGCCTGTTCTGTTATCTCTTTGATCATACCAACTGCTGGGGTATGCCCTTGATGTATTGTTGTAGTCGAGTATATATGCTGCAACTCTGTAACGCAAACTCTCTCATTCTCTCATTCTGGTTCTGCATCTGCTGCGAGACACACACACTGTCTCCTCTTTGAGAGCCTGAGGAATTCGGCTTCAGCCTGCTCACACTATGGGCTGGAGCCGAGTTCTGATGAAGGCGGGTGATAATAAAGCTACTTAAAAATCCAATGCTGCCTTTATTTTATCATCCTCTTCACTGTTTTAATTGTCTAGCCAATAATTTTCCTGCCTTTTCTCCACTCTCATAAAATTGGTTTTAAGTCTGAACGTGGCAAATTCAGCTTTCTTATGATACATCTCATTTAACTGAAGTTTAATATTACACACCTGTTTCAATAATGTGTCATTATAGTTGTTGGCTAGTTTCCTTTCCATTTCTTTTGACCTCCTTTTCTAAGTTACTAGCTTTTGCTGCATTCTCTCTTTTCTGTTTTGTTGTCTGGGCTATAACTTTACCCCTGATAAATAAGGCCTCCCAGACGGTACATTTCCTTTCAGTAGATCCGGTGTTGACTTGGAAAAACTCCTCAAGCTCTTCAGCTATTCTTTGTTTGGAAACTTGGATCCTGAAAGAGAGAGGTATTGAATCTCCATCTGCCTCTTCCTAATTTCTGACATTCCATGAAAACGCATAACTCAACTGTAGCATGGACAGTTGAAGGTGGATTCACACTACAACGTTTGGACCGACTTTTACTGACGTTTTGGCAAATTTCTGGCTTTGCTGGCAAAACTTAATGATTGCTGGCGTTTGTTGGCAGATGCTGGCGAAAGTTGTGTTTGTTGAAAATTTTCAACCTGCTGAAATTTTACCAATGTTTGGAAATACACGTTGGTGAAAGTTGTGCTCAGTTTGTAAAAGTTCCTGAGCGCTGGGCTAAGTTATGCAGAATTCACCTAAGTCAGTCTAAGTTAAAGCTGGGTTCACACTATAGCATTTGGACCAACTTTTACAGACATTTTGACAAATCAGAGAAATAGTCAGCGCAGGTCAGCTGACATCAGCGTTAGTCAATGCTCATATGCGTTTGTGGAGGCTTCCTGCCATTCTGGACCTGCTTTTGGAGTGAACACATCTCCCTTGGGCATACGCTTCAGTGTTTATTTTCATTTTATTTTCCTATGTAGTTACTTTTGCATACCCTTTTCCCTGTTCATACATTCACTCTTCTAAAAAACACAAAATATTGCACAGAATCCAACACTAACGACCGCAGTTAAAATGTGAATGTGGATGGAATAAAAAAACTGTTTAGTGTATCATCATATAAATAAAATGACGGGTGATTATCTTATGACTGTTACAACTCTCTCCGTTAAAATAACATAAAATCCTGTTAAATGTCATTTACTTTTTGACATCACATCAGCGCTGTTTGATTCCCCACAATGGAAGCTGAACCAATAAATCGTGGCGAATGACAGCGCACAGAGCAGAAAATTAAGATTTCTCAGTGAGATTTTTTTTTTCTTCATTTGGACTGTCACATTTTTGGTATATATACTGTATATGTGTGTGTGTATGTGACCTGTGCTGGCAACATGAGTCGGAATGCGCACTGTGTCATTACGAAATCCAAGCACAAGAATTCATAAATCATGACTCTCTTTGTTTGCTAGCGGCAAGTCCCAGGAAAACCCCCATGAGTGCCTGGTATCACTTTAAAGCTTACAAATGGTACTTTCTAAAAATACATATGTTTTGGCAGAAGACGTAACTCCCGACCAATCAAACGCGAGTTTTAAACCTAGCCAAAACATAAACAAATCGGCTTTTTCCGGGTCCGTTTTTGCGCACTTCCTACAAATTAAATATCATTTTGAAGGTCTTTCAATACAGAATATGGGGGAAAAAAAATGTTACCTCAGTTTTGATAATTTCCTCAAAGTGACTCATTTTACCAGCATGGGTCACATATACAGACGTGGACAAAATTGTTGGTACCCCTCTGTTAATGAAAGAAAAACCCACAATGGTCACAGAAATAACTTGAATCTGACAAAACTGGTAATAAATAAAAATTCTATGAAATTAACCAATGAAAATCAGACATTGCTTTTGAATTGTGGTTCAACAGAATTATTTTAAAAAACAAACTCATGAAACAGGCCTGGTCCACTGTGTTTTATCAAACGAAAGTCAGCGCAGTCGTCTACCACGAAATTTTAGAGCACTTCATGCTTCCCTCTGCTGACAAGCTTTATGGAGAAGCTGATTTCATTTTCCAGCAGGACTTGGTGCCTGCCCACATTGCCAAAAGTATCAAAACCTGGTTTAATGACCATGGCATCACTGTGTTTGATTGGCCACCAAATTCTCCTGACCTAAACCCCATAGAGAATCTATGGAGGATTGTCAAGAGGAAGATGAGAGACACTAGACCCAACAATGCAGACGAGCTGAAGGTCACTATCAAAGCAACCTGGACCTTACAGGCTGATCACTTCCATGCCACGCTGCACTGATGCAGTAATTAATCCAAAAGGAGCCCTGACCAAGTATAGAGTGGTACATGGACATACTTTTCAGTCGGCCAACATTTCTATTTAAAAACTATTTTTTTAAATTAATCTCATGTAACATTCTAATTTTTTGAGATGTACCTGTATTATATATATACAGTATAATCCCATAGATTTAAAAATAAAAAAAACATGTCATACATACCTTATCACCACTGTACACTGTCCCGTTACATATACATATTCTTTTTTTAATTCCTCTTCTCTCCATTTCTCTTCAGTTCGTGCGTGTCTGAAGTGAGTTTCGATCTAAAAACATCTGTTTTCACCAGCATTTCAATCAGTGTTTGCCAAAGGAGCAAACTGAGCACAACTTTCACCAACTTTTTTCCAAACATCGGCAAATTTTCACTGAAAATTCTCAACGAATACAACTTTCGCCAGCGTTTGCCAACGAACACCAACTATTATTAACTTTTGTCAACTTTTGCCAGCAGAACCAGACGTTTGCCAAAATGTCAGTAAAAGCTGGTCCAAACGTTGTAATGTGAATCCACCCCCCAAAAAAGCAGGTTCAGGATGGCAGTAAGCCTGCACAAACGCTGATCTTTATATGAGTGTCAGCTGACACTGATGTCAGCTGACCTGTGCTGAGTATTGGTTTGCTTAAGTTAAACTAAGTTTGCAACTGCTACACATATGCTAGCCTAAGTTGACAAAAGTTTGACAATGCTAAATGCAACGCTGGGAAATGCTAGCAAAAGTTCGTAAACGTTCATAAAAGTTGGTGTGTGCTCACAAACATAATTTCACCAACATTTGGACTGATTTCTCTGATTTTTCAAAACATCAGTAAAAGTCGGTCCAAACGTTATAGTGTGAACCCAGCTTAAAGTTATTATTCCCATTTTACTATCTGCCATGGACTTAACCAGGTTTTTGGATATTAAAAAAATCAATGATTCTCAAATGTTTTATGCTTATGTGAGTAAATGAGTAAAATGTATATTCCCTTTGTTTAGGGTTAGTCAGCCTCCAAATGTCCATTAGACGAGATTTTTTATAAGTTGATGTATTGCAAGTCTGTCCCTTACTCGAGTATGTTGACTTATCTGACATCGCATCTAAAATTTGGTTCAAGTCTCCCCTACTATTGTCTGCCCTGCCTTCACTGCTCCAACTATCTTAGTGACTTAGTGGAAAAAGGGTCCTCATAATTGGGGGCATATATATTACAGAAGTCAATCTTGATTCCATTAATTTCCATTTCCTTTTATTTCTGTCAGATCATAACAAGACAAAAAAAAAAGAAGAAAAGGAATGAAAAAAGGCAACATATTTCATACAGAATGGGTGTAGGCAGAAGCAACAGCTTATTTGTGCCTACCCCTTACACATAATACAAATATACAGCTGACCTCAAAGTCATAATACAACAAAGAAAACTGTATTTTGCAATTATATTAATTTCTAATAAACCTAGTACAGGGTTTCCTCTGGTAATATTTCTCGGTGGCGGCCCGCTGCGCAAGAAATTTTACCACCACCCCAAGGCCATATGAATTTATTAAGAAAAATATATGAAGCAATGACTTTCCGCAAGCGTGCACATGAACAACACGCGTGGCCGTCATCCGCGTGGAGTTTTGAAGCACCCCGCTCCCACGAGTTTTCCAGTCAGTCAGCAGGCAGTGTCTCACTAAGTGTGACTGTCCGACAGAAACATGAGTTTATTAAAGTACTTTAAACGTGGAAAAAAAAAAATCAGAAGAGGTATGTAAGCACTGGCGTTTATCATGGTTTTAACCCACTGGAAACGGGGGAAGTAATGGAAGAGTCGCTTAGTTAACAGATGTGGTTAGAATTCATATGCAGCCGGCTTCATATGACAGGAAAGGCAAGAGGGACTGATGCTGAGGATATATTTTACCAGCCACTACAATATTAAGTTATGTTCTGTAGGAACTGCAGGAATGAAGAGACTGGCAATTTCTCTCTTTTCTTGCACAAGCAGGCGTGCCGTTTTTATTCTCCAGCGGCAGTGACAAAAAGCAACAGCTGAAAACACTAGTTCTCTTCACTCGAAACTGAGGTCCTTCAGCGGCTGCCTAGAGAGGTGCCTGATGAGAAAGCCTGAGCGCACAACTGTAACTGCCTAAACAGATCATTCTGTACATGGAACACATATTGTGGTGAATTATGTCTTTAGAGTCCACTACAGTTCCCCGTTATGTACCTGGCAGGTTAAGATGACCGAAATTCACCAAGTCAATGACTTTAATCCATCAGCAGCCTTCAGACAAACTAAATGTGCCAACATCTGATTTCAAAATAAGGGAGGTTTTTCCTGCTGTCTGGGTGGTGAGGAGTTTTCTTAAAAAAAACAAACAAACAAAAAAAAAACTTTAAATATAAAGAAATATAACAGAAATAACGGCATCCTTGGTCATTTAAGTTAATTTATTTCATTAAATACAATTTTATTAATATTTTTTCTTTGTAATCAAGAGTTAAATTATTATTGTTCTGTTCTGACTGCAAAATTATGGTCAAAAATTTAAATTGTTATAAGGAAAACGTAAAAAAAAAATTCCACAGTCTGTTTCAAATTTATCTAAAAAAACCCCAGTAATTTTATTTTAAAAAACAGACAAAAATTAGTCATAAAATAATCCACAAATTTCAAATGTACAAGAAAAGTCAATTTTACAAGAGGAAATTACAAATTTGAGAAACATTGTTTCAACTTTAGATTTACAGAGAAAAGTTGAAAACTATAAGAAAATTGTTATAAATTTTTCAGAAAAACCTCAAACCTTCAAGACTGAAGTTGTTACTCAAGTTTGTAAGTGGCTGCTCTTTGTACCCTTAACTCTACGAGAAATGTTTGGTTGTCTACTTTTAATTATTAGTTTCAAAGCACTGCTTTTACACGAGTAGAATTTCTGGTTACTATACCCACCTGATCATATAATTTAAGTATGCTTGAGTACATTACTATTATGAATGTTTCTTTCCCTTCCCTACTCTCTCGTGGAAAAAAAAGAAACACTAGAATAAAAATACACATATTTTTGTCATTTATGTAAACCATGACAAAAAAATCCTGCAGGACAAAACATGACACTTGATATTTTCTAACCTGTTTGTATACTACCATAGACAGAGAGAGAAGCTGAATTAGACAGAGCTCAGAGAGGGCAAGATGAGACAGAAGAGAGGAGCCAAGGAGAGGAAAGTGTTCAGGCAGAGGAAGGAGAGAAGGATAACACCACTAAAAAGTCTCAACACAAGATGTCTGGGTGGGACCCCAACTGGCCCAATATTCAAGACTCGGTTGTACAATAGTACTTCAAATGGTAAGTTCCATATGCAACGCTACAGTGTAAAAGTTTAAAAAGAAATAAATAGTATAAAATTAACATATTCTGGTATGTCTACTGTCCCCCCTCGGGGAAAAAATATGTTGCCACCGCGCCAAGGTCTTTAAGCCAGAGGAAACACTGTAGTATCTATACATTTCTTAATTAACATGTTTTGTCACAATAATCTGAACTTAACAATAGTGTCACATAACTTTAAGTCATCACTGGCATTATTCCATAAGTTTACTCCATTAATGGTGAGAAGATGTTTTTTTTTTTACATTTGTTCATTTTGGGTTTTTGGAAAAGAAATATTCCTCTTAATTCATAATTGGTTCTACTCTGAAACAAATCCTGGATACCCGGAGGGAGCTGGTTATTTTTTACTTTATACATAATCTGCATTACTTTTAAATCATAAATTTTTTATGTTTTCAACAGAATGAATAATGGAGTGGTAGAATCATAGTAATTTGGTCTGCACACAATTCTTACTGCTTTCTTTTGTAATATAGATACTGGATTAGTAATTGTTTTGTATGCATTTCCCCATATTTCCACACCGTAGGACATGTATGGAACTATGAGAGAGCAGTACAGAGTGAAAAGAGAATCCACAGAGTTAAAAATTCTTTGGCTCCATGTAATAATGCAGCTGTTTTAGAGATTTTTGTTGTAATGTGTTTTATGTGAGGTTTCCAAATTAATCTATAGTCTAAATATACACCTAAAAATTTAGTTGCCAAAACATTTTCAATTTCAATATCCTTTATCCTGAGTTTCTTAGTTGAATTTATTGATCTATTCCCAAATATTATAAATTTTGTTTTATTAAAATTTAATGACACTCTGTTAATATCAAACCATCTCTTTACTGTATTACAATTAATTTTCTATGGTGTCCAGGAGTTGTTCCAGATTTTCACCACTACTAAACACAGCTGTACCATCTGCAAACAATATGCATTTTAAACTCATAAGTACTTAGATCATTTATGTACAAAATAAAAAGCAATGGACAAAGTACAGAACCTTGGGGAACACCATGTGTGACTCTTAATAGTTGTAAACATGTATTGTTTACAAACACATACTTAAATTGATCTTGTAAATAACTGGCTAACCAGTTATGTGCAGTCCCTTATTCCATACTTTTCTAACTTTCCCAATAATCTGTGGTCAATAGTGTCAAAAACCTTTTGCAAATCCAAAAATATTGCAACTGTGTAGTCTTTTCTTTCTATAATGTCAGCAATTTTTTCGACAAAATCTATTAAGAGCCAGTGTGATGTTCCTACTCTCCCTAAAGCCGTACTGTTGTTCATGCAGAACATCGTGTTTGTTTATAAATTCATGCAGCCTTTTAACAAATATTTTTAGTAGTGAAACCGGTCGATAATTACAGAACATACTGTATGTTTATCTCCAAATTTATACAATGGAATTATCTTAGCTATTTTCATTTTGTTAGGAAATTTTCCTGTGCACAAAGACTGATTAAATATATGAGACAAGGGTTTAGTGATATGTTCAATTATGTTTTTAATAACAAACATGTTGAATCCATTCCAGTCTGTAGATTTTTTACCCTTTAACTTATGCACTGTGTTAATTATTTTGGTTTCATCAGTTCCTGAGAAACATTGTATGACTGTTTATATCCATTTTATCTGTGTTTCTTTCATTTTTGTTGGGTGTTTGAATTTTCATTGCTATATTTGACTATGTTTACAAAGAACTGATTAAACAGTTTAGTAATTTGTTCAGTACCCCTGATTGCCTGGCCATTTGCGATAAAATAAGGAGGATAATCACTTTGACTTTTCCCGTTTGTAATGATATCATTTAAAATCCTCCAAGTGTTCTGTACATAATTCTGGACACTAAGCAAATCATTCTCCCTTCATTATCCTTATGTTCTTTGAGTAAAACAAAGTCTATCTTTTTTATGCACCAATATAGCCACTCCTTGTTTCTTACTGTTAAATGAGCGACTATATACTTGCCCAACCCAATCACACCTCAGTCTGGCATTTTCCAACTCAGTCATATGTGTTTCTTGTATAAATGCTACATCTGCTTCTTCTGATTTGAGCAAACATTTCTTTAGTTTTGTGGGATTATTAGCACCATTGATATTCCATGAAATTTCCCTTAATTCCCTGTTCATGAGTTATTTTGCACATTTGCTGTCATGTAACCCTGCCCTATCACCCCTCTACAGATAAAACCAGAATTGTGCTCAGAAAAAAAAAAAAAAAAAAAACATAAAAAAAATAACAGACTACAAAAATACAAACCTTTCCTTGAACAAGCAACAGAAAATGTCAAACCCTTGACCCATGGTTTTTCAATCCCCATCTCTCTTGTCCAAACAGATGAGGATGACCCCCTCCCCCCAATTTGGTCTATGAGGTACTTCCTATGGTTGCCCAGACACCCCCAAATCCCCCCACCAAAGTAAATCCTAAACTTATTTTGTATCTGTCAGGTGTATATCCTGAAAGGAAAAGCATCGAACAGACATATCCTCCTCATACATACTTGCAGCTACGTAAGCATGGATGACCCTGACAAAGGCACATACATTAAGTGCAACATGTAATATAACCAAATAAATTCAGTTGAGAAAAGTTAGTAGCCCAAACATCAATACCAGCAAAAATGTGATAGTTAAAAGTGTCAACAGATGAGTCAGTAAGTCTACTATTAATTTGCAAACGGAAAGAAGAAGAAAGAAAAAAGGCACGCCTGTACCTTTCTTTATTTTCACCACATCCTCCGAGTGTCCTTGCTCAGAGTTCTACGTCGTCTAGTGGAGAGCTTTGCTGTGGTCATCAAAGCTCATTTTCTTTCCGTTCCACGAGAACCTCAGCACAGCAGCAAAGGCCAGTGTGAAACGAATATTATTTGCATGTACTTTCTCTGTGCTTCGGTAAACCTCTTGCTTTTATCCACCACCTCCTTGGTCATATCTGGGAAAAATTATATTCTTTTTCCATGCCACTGCAACTCTGTTGTATTCTTATATTTCTCCCTTACTGCCGTCATCACTCGCTCACGCTGCAGGAATGACTGGAATTTCACTGGACACGTTTTTCTAGCTGGTCACACCGTTTCACACTGTCTTCAGCAGTTCAGCTGTCAGCTGACTTTTCTCGTTCTTCAGATCCATAATATGGCCGCCAGCTTCCTTCAGCCTCTCGTATATGTCCGCGATATCCATGCTATTCTTTGCCTTTGAAGTTTTCACTGTACAGACGTCTTCCTGTAATTCTTTAAGAACGTTACTGAGCTGAGACATCTCACGCATCGCTTTCTCCAGCGTTGCTTGCAGCTCCATTTTTTTTTTTTTTTGTTACTTGTTTTGTACCCGTAGGTAGATTTGTTTTGCAGTCTGGTGACAAGCCACCAGCTGCTGGTCGCTGCGTGCGCAAGCGCCCCGTATCCCTAACCTACATGTTTTTAGCATGTGGGAGGAAACCGGAGAAATCCCCGAGTAAACCCACGCAACACGGGGAGAACATACAAACTCCACACAGATCACTGTTGGTCGGGGGCAGGGATCGAACCCACGATCTCACGATCCCCGCGATCCCCCAGCCGAGGGTAAACTGTGCTGCCACAGTGCTAGCCACTGCGCCACCGTGCAGCCCATGAGTCCATGAGTCTACTAGTCCATGAGGACATTGGATGCATTGGCAGAGGCCACCGAACCAGCGTTAGCAGCTCCTGCAACTTTTGGCGTGGTTCCCAACGCCAAGTTAGCATAGCTAGTACCTTGTTTAGCTACACAAAGTTTTGAGCTCCTAGAGGTCATCAGGGAGAAAAAGGAGGCTTTCAGGAGTGATGCCAGACAGTACCGGTAACCATAGCTGACCATAAGAGGCAAAATTAGGCTTCAAAGGGTCAAAATTAAGGGAAAACGGGAGATTGTTCGGGAGCGCTGTCCAAGGCAACCATCTCGGTGAGCAGACCCACGTGACTCCCTAGAGCTTTAATATCTGAATAATTTCAGGAACAGTTGTTGTGCAAGAGAAAAATTTACATTAAGATCAAATGAGTAACGTTTACAGTGATCCCTCGCTACTTCGTGCTTCACCTTTCGCGCCCTCAGTGCATCGCGGATTTTTCAAAAATATTCATCAAAAATTCAAAATTGAGAAATAATGGGCGGGCGCTAGCAGAAGGCAGGGAGACTACATTAGACCATCAGGTATCAACACGGAGAGCCGCACAACTCAAAAAATCCACCTCTCTGTTCGCTGTTCTCGTGTTGTCTCGGCTCGGAAATCTCACAAGCTGATTGGCCGAGACGTTTCACCCCGCAAGCTGATTGGCCGAGACGTTTCACCCACCTCCTCTCCCTGCCGAGCTCCCATGAAGGGAAGGAAGATCGCATTCATTGCTCTTTATCGCTCGTGTTACGTAGTCTCGCCGCGTGGAACTTTTTGCTGTTCTCTTGTGCCATTTTGTGCGAAATAGTCTTCCCGTCGAGCCACTACGCCGCCTCCTGCAGCTTCTCCAGCTCTATCGGAAGCTGCACTCGACGATCCTGCGCTTCTAGCACCTGACGATGAGGCGTCACCTGAGGAGCAGTAAAGCGCTCATTAACCTGTGAAGTAAATAATCTTCATCTTGAGTTACGTATCTTGTTATAAGAATAAAAGAGTTCTAAAAACATATTTATGTACACTTTATTTACATCTACGTATGTATGTACACGTACACACACACACACGTATCATATGAGAGAGAGAGAGTGAGAGAATGAACGTACGTATTATTTATGGATGACGTCATTAGGGGTGACGCTACTTCGCGGTTTTTCACTTTTCGCGGTCGGTTCTGGAACCCATTAACCGCGATAAGTGAGGGATCACTGTAATTTTTTCCTCTAATTTTTCCAATTGACAAAAATCCTTTGCAGCAACAAGAACCTGAATCCCCGTTATCCAGTCATACTCTAAATGCAACATATTACAGTCTTATGCCACACAGATTAAAAGCTAATATCTGCAAAGTGGTTACACTCCCATGTTGCTTTTCTCCTCAGACAGTAGCTTTTCGCTCACCAAATCTTGAGGGACTCTGTGGGGAGTCTTCTGCATTTCTTGACTTTTCACCCAAGTGTAGGCTGATGAGCCAAAGAGGACCATCATGTTACTTGTCCACCACAGCAGGCTTTTACTGGAGGAGTTGTACACCACCGCGATGACTGTCTGTGCACATGCCTTCGCTGTCCCGGAAACGTTGTGTGTAAGAGGACTGGTGTACTTGATCTGCAGGCCTGACACGTAGCCAATAGCAAAACCAAACACGCCTCCGAGGCTCATCATCCCCCAGAAGCCGAGGTCTGTGAGGTGGGAAAAGCTGATGAGCCGGTTGAGCTCTCCAAAAACCAGAATGAGTGGCAGGAAAAGGATGCAGGCGTTGATATTATTGTAGTAAGACAGCTTCCAGATGCTCCCGTCCACGGCGGGCATCACCTTCTTAGTGTAGATGGCATTGAGGGACACACAGGCGCTAGCGAGAACCCCAAAGAATACACCAGACCATGAGAGGGACCCTGATATGCCTTCCTGGTCCACCCCAAGCCAGAAACCACCTGAGAAGCACAGACACAATTGAGTATTAGACACTGGCCCGGTTAGTTTAATATCTAGAAATATCACTGTCTCAGTAAAGAAGAATGAAGGCCCACTCACACTGTAGTATCTGTACTGTACAGAATGGTGCTTGACTCCCATAGTCCAGAATGTCTGACTAGTACTCTTAAAGGCCTCGGACAGTGACATTTTTTTATTGAACCAATAAACTGATTGTATGAAAATATTCCATTCTGGCCATTCCCGTGATTTAAAATGTGTCACCAGCCTCCATAAATGACTTTATTTGCTAATAGCCCATATTTCACTTAGTGATGCTGCAGTACCGCCATCTCTCGATAGGGGCGTGCAGCAGTGACGTCAGGTCAGGGAGAAACAGGAAATGGCTGCAGGAAATGGATGATCACTGGCCTGCAGAAATGGCTGAACGACAGCAGAGTGATTCGGACAGCGATTATTTTATCGAGTATGACGACCGCAATATAAGTGATGATATTGAAACTGACGAATCTGATGATGAAGTAGTTTTGGGTGGTGCTGATGGGGTTATTCAGCCGTATTTGTTCAAGCCCGAGGGTGCGGAGGAAGACGCGGACGAAACAGCGACCGGAGCAGAACGAGAGGCAAGAACGAGAGGCTCGCCGATTTATATTGGTAAAATATGCTTTGAATTTTTTTTTTTTAGGCGATATGCATGGTCACACACTTAATTATCAAAATAAAACTGCCAATTTTTCCCTCGCTGCCTTACTTGTCGACTTATAAACATTCTCTTTCTGCTCAAAATTTTTTACATGTTTGAAATATTTTCTAATCAATTTATATAGCACTCCCACGAGCCATTAGTTTATTATAAGCATCTGATTATACCATTTTTTTTAACAGGTGCACTTGTGAGAAATGCAACATTATGCCAACATCAACTGAATGTCGGTGCTGCCAGGAGGTATTGAAGGTGAAGAAGGGAGGGTTATGTTGCCTGCCTGTGCTGTGAGCCTCATCAGAGAAACATTCCCATCTGATCACAACAAGGGATTTTGCCTACCAAGATTAGATTTGTGATCAATGTTATTTAAATAAAGTTTTTTAAAATCATATATTGAGTTTATTAATGTGCATGTCAATTTTATAATTCTAATATTTCAGCATTCATCAAAGTTGGATCTCATATACATTAGAGTAATTTTTCTACCATTTTATGGTGTAAAATTCGTGTGCAATTTTTAAAAGCACATTTCTCTAAAAATCTTAGGCTTATATTTTTTTGTCTTAGCAAAATATGTTGCTTCCCTAACAATTGAAAGCTGAACTTTCATTGCTAATTGGAAATTTATTCTACTTTTACATGTTTGATTTTGAAAATCTAGATACATGTTGCTCAACAGCATCAGCTTTGATGGGACGCTGAAATTTGGCACTCAATGTTGCTGGATCTCTGGCTTGTACAGAGTGCCACTGCTCCAATAAGTGGGTTGGATCAACCAAGGTTTTGTCGAAAAGAGTATTCATCAGATCATCCACATATTCTGAAATAAAATTAATTTAATAAAAATTAGAAATCGAAAGCTCCTTGTAAGTGGTCGTGGAAATTCCAACGATACCGGCTGCATTT